>JAJLSV010000013.1:0-638798 GCA_030567775.1 Ogataea nemodendra
TTTGAATGTTTAGAGATTCACAATTGGTATTAGATGAAAGGGTATCCTCTTTAACATCTTTCTCTTGATGAGAATCAGATCCTGTCTGTGACGCCATATCAGACTATAAATTGTGGTGTAAGGATTTTACCAACCAATAAAATCACGTGTCCCGTATCACGCGTGTAAATGTTATGTTCTTCTGAGTCAACCCCGTGTATTAAACAAGGTTAATCACAGTCCTAGACGAACAAAGTCTGAGTTAATATTCTACTTATGAGTAGTTAGTAAGAACTAGGATATAACCAATGGAATTATATTCTCTAATAACCTATAATATATCTATCGTAATCTTTTGTACGTATAGATTCTTCTGCTGCCCCTCTTACTCTCTGAAGGAGAGTAAGAAGCAAGTATAATGAAGGAAGATGCTTCATTCTTATATATATATAGACGCTATGCTTCATGGATGAGAGGATCTCATTCATGAGCTTTAGGCTATTTTATACCAGAGAGGTATCTGATAAAGCGGACTTATGTAATCGTCATACATCCTTACATAGGTCCGACATTTTTGTTTGATTACGTAATGTTTTGTAAACAAAGAGTTTGTTTACTTCACAGAAAGATGATAATGATCAAAAAGACAGAATAAGATAAAGAAGGATCATATGTGATCAGGATCTATCAAGAGGTTTACTACAGCACTAATCCTGGGTGTACAGATCAAGCTCGAAAGGCTTGACAATAATAATCATAAACCAAAGAGACAGAGGGGCCTCAGTTTTGAATATGTCGTACAAACTATCACAGCTAGCTCCCTTGCCCAAGCTGAATCAAGTGGAAATAGGAAAGACAATTGGTCATGGAGGATTTGGAGTGGTTAAATCTGCAATGGTGCGGAAGAACAATATTAACAGACTGATAGCAGTGAAATTTGTGCATATTGAGATGGCAAAGCAACAGAAAGTCACTACGGAGATGCTAGCTCGAGAGGCGTTCATCCAGAAAGAATGCAGGCACCAAAATATCATCCAGTTGATTGATTTTGGAGCAGATGATAATTGGGTTTGGATGGCTATGGAACTTGGCAGTAATGGAGAGCTATTCGATAAGATTGAGCCTGATCTAGGAGTTGACGAACAGGTCGCTCAATTTTATTTCATTCAGTTATTGAATGCGGTCTCGTTTATTCACTCAAAAGGAGTTGCCCATAGAGATATTAAACCTGAAAATCTCGTGATCGATAAGAACGGTAATCTCAAGTTAACAGATTTTGGTCTTGCCAGCGTTTTCAGGAAGAAAAATGGAAGCAAGAGATATTGCACCACGGCTTGCGGGTCTCCCCCATACCTTGCTCCCGAGGTGGTGGACCAGATGTACGATCCCGAGCCTTCGGATATTTGGTCTTGCTGTATGGTTTTGTTCGTCCTTCTTACGGGACAGATTGCATGGGAGATTCCTCACAAGGACGATCAAGATTATCGATATTTCATCGAGCAAAAAGGTGAAGTGCTTGTTTCTCCTTGGAACAAGATACCTTTTGGGGCGCTGTCATTACTGAGAAAAGTTTTGAATCCAAACCCTGAAGAACGGCCAACTGTCAAACAGATCAAGAGCCAGCCCTGGGTGTCCAAAAGAAACAAATTCACAGACGAAAAGGGGTTGTGTAAAGATCCGCTTCAATTGACCACAACGCTGTTGGTAAATCTTTACATTAATCTCTCTGATGCCGAATTTAACAAGGTGAATCAAATGTCTACTCAAATCACTCCACATGGAGCCGGAACTCAGCCAATGAATTATCTAATGGATGATGTTCACGATGGAGAATTGTACAATGAGAACTATTTTCCAACGAAGGGATTTTCGTCATCTCAAGAAGTGTATACCGAACATTCCAAAAGACGTAAACTTAAGAGAGAATCAGATGATAATAGTTTGATATTTTCCACTATTTCCAGAGACCCTGCTTCTCTGCAGTTCGTCAGGGCAGGAAAATCTGAGACCAGAGAACAGATCATCAACCAGAAGATGAACAATTTACAGATACAACAAAAGAAGCGTCCAGATCTTTTTGCGGAGAATTTCACCAGATTTTTCTCTGTTGCTCCATTGGATCAGCTGCTGATCACTATTCTGGAGGCTCTATACAAGTTAGGATTCCGCAAGGCTTCCGATATCGAGACTAACGAATCTCTAGTAAGGAGTCTGACAGAAACCGACGTTATTGATGGAGTTGTCACCATACCAGTCTCAGGACGGGATTCTACCAAGTCACTGATTGTAGGAAATATTAGGGTAAGTCGAATAGCTGATAATTTGGATGCTCGTAAAATTGAGTTCTTGAAGATCAGGTCTGATCCACTTGAGTGGAGACGTGTGTTCCGCAGAGTGACAATTTTATGTCGTGATGTAGTTCACGTAGAATGAGGTTCGAATCTGGTTTGCAGGGTCTAATTTAATACCACCATGTGTGTTCGTCTCTTACAGTTTCCTCTAGGATGTAGAATATAATGAAACATAATTCAAGTGTTACGTAAGCGCAATAAATAGAGGATCGCGTTCTCCAGGTTTTTAGGATGAGAAGTTGATCTGCGCTAACGATGAGATCGCCTTCTCATGGTAAATTGAACGAATGATGACTTGACGTGAAGCTTTATCGAGGATATCGTGACTGTAAATGTTATAGTGTAACGGAATATGCCATTAGTTTCTTCGATTGAGCCTGGTCCTGACACTTTTCGTCTTCTTTTGACGACTGACAATCATGTTGGATATCTAGAAACTGATCCAATCAGAGGCAATGACAGCTGGAAGACATTCTCTGAGATTATGCATCTAGCCAAATCTAAGGACGTAGATATGGTGATTCAATCAGGAGATCTATTCCATGTGAACAAGCCGAGCAAAAAGTCCTATTATCATGTCATTCGAACTCTAAGAGAGTGCTGCTGGAGCGATAAGCCAAGGGAGTTTCGTCTGTTATCAGACCCATCAGTAGTGATGTCGACCAGACATTTTAATTATCCTTGTGAATATGATCCAAATTTGAATGTGGGAATCCCTGTATATGCTATCTCTGGAAACCATGACGATGCTACTGGAGACGATCTTCTATCTCCTCTTGATTTACTTTCTGTGGGAGGACTGCTGAACCATTTTGGAAGAGTTACCAATAGTGATGACATCAAGATTCATCCTTTTCTGTTTCGTAAAGGGGCTACAAATTTTGCCCTCTACGGACTGCAGAGTATAAGAGAGGAAAGACTTAAAAGAACTCTTGCTTCTGGAAATGTGGAGTTTCTGCAGCCTGATGACGGCAATGATTGGTTCAGTTTGATGTGCATTCACCAGAACCATGTACAAAGAGCAGGAATCCGTATAGTTGAGGAAATTCATCTTCCTACATTCCTGGATTTTATATTATGGGGTCATGAGCATGAATGTATCCCCAGAGGTGTAAGAAATATGGCAACTGGATTTGATGTGCTTCAGGCAGGCTCGTCAGTTGCAACATCATTGAGTGAAGGAGAATCTCCCGACAAGCATGTATTTATAATGAGTATAAAAGGAACGGATTACAGTCTAGAACCTATTAGATTAAAATCTGTGAGACCTTTTGCGATGAAGGATATTGTTCTAAGTGAAACAGGAATCTCTGCAGCTTCTGGCAACAGAGACGAGGTTATCAATTTACTGATTGATGAAGTAGAAGGATTGATTGAACAGGCCGTGGAAAAATGGAAAGAAGCTAACAGCGGTGATAGTGAAGGACTTCTGGATATTGACATACCTCTCCCTCTGGTCAGGCTCAGAGTAGAGTATTCTGGAGGGTATGAAGTTGAGAATCCTCGAAGGTTCTCCAACAGGTTTGTGGGTAGAGTCGCCAACATCAATGATATTGTGATATTTCACCGCAGAAAGGCCGTTGGAAATAAGTTGGTAACAGAAATGACCACCGGAAGAAAAGATGAGAAACAAGTAGGAGAGGAAGAAAGAGAATTACAAGTCAGAGAAGGCAAAATGAACATTGGTGATTTTGTGGATAAACATCTCGACGATGACGATTTGCTATTACTGAAGAAAGGAGAAATGAGCAAAATAATAGAGGAATCCATGGCTAAAGATGATAAAAACCTCATTCGACAATTTGTTGATGAGGAACTTGACACAGACTTGGATTTACTCCTCAAACTACATATCAGCAGTCAGGATGATATTTCCATGGATGAATCATTAGTAGATAGAGACCAGAAAACTGTCAATGATCTTAAACGAGGTTTTAAGAAGATAGTGAAAGAACTTCGAGTAAAGGCTAAGTATAGCGATACGAAGGAGGCCTTCCAGAAAAACCAAACGAGGTCCAGGCCTAAAAGCAGCGAATTTGTTATTGAATCTGATGAGGACATTGAGATGGAACCGCCCATAACCCGAAAACGAGGTTCAAGGGCAACTACAAAGAATAAAGAAACTCGCAAAACTGCTCCACCAAGAGATGAAAGTCTTGTTGTGGATTCAAACTCAGATAACTTTGACCCCAATGATGTAGAAGAGATTGAATCGGATTCTAGTAATGATGATTTTATAGAGATCGAGCAACCACGGACCTTGCGCAGAAAGTCCAGAGGAACGACAAGGGCTGCTCCTGCCAAGGGTGTTTCTTCTGCCCGAGCCAGAACCAGCCGCACTAAAGTCACTGAAACATCAGACAGTCAACTTCCCTTAAGTCTTTTCAGCTCTATTAAACGGAGTAAGAGATAATTGGTCTTAGCAAACGGTCCGTGGTATCTTCTTCTCATGATCCACTCAGTAAGTATAGTATTGTCACGTTGGTTATGTCACGTGTTTATGGCGTCGAGAGACTCGTCGATTTGACCGCTAGGACGATCTATTTTTTCTGAAGAGCAACGAAAATAACAAACAACGGGTTGTTTATTTGACTATTTGATAACAAAAAAGGATTGAGAGTTAAACAGGTGTTTGCGGACAAAGACGGAAGTAACACCAAAAGAAGACTTAAAACGATAGACATGGGACTTTTGAAGGAAGTTCAGGGGTTTTTCCATTCGCTTACTACAAACGATCATTACGCACCGTATGATTCAGAAGATCACGTAGAGGCGGAGGTTCCTCCTAGTGGATTGACCACCAATTTAGCAAACGGATCTTCACAGTCCATTGCCATGTTAGACAACACCTCGACTGCATCATTGGTGCAATACAATAGTCGGTCGGGAAGACCATCATCGTCGCATAACAGACCAATCCAATACAGACCCGGACTTAGATCCCAACTCAACGGGAGCGACATCCAACTGCAAGAATATCTTGATGGACGACCACCTTTGCCATCTTTGGACTCTATTTGGAAAAAGCTTGATGATTGGCTAGACAGGGAATTCCCTGAACTAGGAGACGACATGGAGGACGGGGCCACCGTTAACGACCTCAATGCAATAGAGAAAGATCTAAATATTTCACTTCCTTTCGATGTTAGGGAGTCATACCAGCTTCATGATGGACAGCTTGCATTAGGAAAGAAAAGAGGCCTTGTGTACGGTTATCCCCTGTTGGACCTCGAAAGTATTGCAGCCGAGGTTAACATCTGGAGAAGGGTCTACGAAAAGCTGCAGCACACCACAGATAAGCTGCTTAATACTGTTACAGAGCCAACAGAAGAAGGAGACGCTACAGGTATTTCAGCTACAGGCACAAGCTCGAATCTGCATCACCAGAAGATGAAGCATATTAACTTCTTAGAAATGCAGAAGTCAGTTCCGAAGAATGCTATTCAAGAGGTGTACTACCACCCACAGTGGATTCCAATCGTCAAAGACAATGGAGGTAACAACATCGCTGTTGATCTGGCGCCAGGTCCTAAGGGGAAATGGGGACAGATTATTCTCTTTGGTAGAGACTTTGATACTAAATATGTGGTTGCCTCGTGTTTCACTGAATTTTTACTCAATTTGACTGATGATTTGGAAGAAGGAAGGTTTTATATTGATGAAATTGATGAGGACTTGGTGTTTGTTGAAAATGGCAAGTCTTACATGTACTTCGATGTTCTGAAGGGTAGATCCAAGGCAATGGCCAGAACGCTGGACGGATCTTCATCGAATGTCAAACTTCCAATGAGTCGTGAGGGGTCGAGAGTTTCATTGCCTAGAGAGACATTGATCTCCCCGGCAGGTTCCTCCACCAACATTTCTCAACCCCCTACATCAAAAGACAAGTCTTTACAATCTTCTACCCTTAACAATAAGTTTGCTTTGGAGGACGACGTTGCTGGATTGGATATAAAGGAGACTCAGGAGGTCCAAGAGACCAAGGAAAAAGAAGATATCAAGCAAGTTGAAAAGACGGAAGTAAGTACGGAAAATGATACCGAGACCGAGACCGAGACCGAGGAGACGGAGTATAATGAAGAAACTGACAAGCCTCAGGAGACTGAGGAACCTAAGGAAACTGAGGAAACTGAGGAAACTAGTGACGGTATAACCACTTCAGATAAAACTTGCGTCAATGAGTCGTAGTTTAATCATTTTTCTCCATATGAATACCGTTCTCCATTTCAACTAGTCTAATTTCTTTTGTTATTTAGTTTCAATACATACCTTACATATGCTATCATTTGACTTGTAACTTTAGTCCTTCCAGCAGACAAACAGAGTAATCTTAAACCAATAAATTGACATTCTAATCCTACTATTTGTTGGTAAATGAACTTTTTGTTGGATGGTCTTCGGTTGTCTACTGAAATTTTCGGATTATTCAATTAATTCGTAGAGAAATCGAATTCTCGGGATAACTCGAATTGGTAAAACAAAGTATTTTTCCGAGCTCGCGATATCTAGCAACATTTTGTCCAAAATTAAAAATATCTCTACAAAGGAGGTGATTATACAGATATGGAATTGAAGCAAGATAGCATGTAATAGCAACAGGATAGAGGTAGAAAATACTTACAAAGAGATAAAATGGCTCTTCCTGGTTCAAATTACAAAGAGCTTCCTCGACTGCCAGGAAACCACGAAAAAGTTGGAGACCGTGTTTCAGAAACAGTGGGCACGGAGACAGAGAAGTCAGAAAGCAAAGTGACACGACCATCAGCAATCAATTCTGCCTCAGATCCTCAAATCAACTTTGCATCTCTGTCAGACAGAACATTGGCCAAACCAAGAGAGCGATCTAAGACGAATTCCAGAAAACCACCCCCTCTTTTGAATCTCAGTATATCACGTTCAGTTTCTCAATCGTCCTCTGAATCTCAGCTAAACACTTCATGCCCTATTTCACATATCCCCGCCGTCTCTCACAGTCCAAACATAGTATTGCATCAGCAGGAGTCATATCCTGTGATATCATCTCTGAACATCAGCAATAAACCTCCTACTCCGTTTCTAGAATCCAAAACTCTCAAGAGGAAAAACATAAAAAAACTAACACTACAAACAAAACCGATTGGTGACACTGGTAGAACTTCAACATCACATTCAGCTAATAGCTCTTCCCTCAATTTGTCGTCCAATGGTGCCTCATTTCCCTTCAAAGATCCAGAAAAGAAGGCGTCCACAGACGCACTCATAGCAAACATTCAAAATCTGGAACTTGGATTGGAGTATCAGATTCCAATCAGAGCAGAAGAGCTCGTGTTGTTGAAAAAACTTGGTTCTGGTAACTCGGGTACCGTGTCAAAGGTCCTTCATTTGCCTACACAAAAAACAATGGCAAGAAAAACAATTCATGTCGAAGCAAAAGAGGTGATCCAATCTCAGATTATTAGAGAACTCAGGATAATGCATGAATGCGATTCTCCTTTTGTTATAGGCTTCTATGGGGCCTTTCTGCATGAAGGTGATGTGGTCATTTGCATGGAATATGTCGATTGTGGATCGCTTGATAAGGTGTTTGGTGTGACTGGTCCGTTTCCTGAATTCATACTCAAGCATGTAGCTTTTTCTGTCTTATCAGGTCTCGCATATCTTTATGACAGCCATAGAATCATTCACAGAGATGTCAAACCTTCCAATGTGCTCCTTGATTCAAAAGGAAATATAAAGATGGCTGACTTTGGTGTAAGCAGAGAGTTAATTAATTCTATGGCAGATACATTTGTGGGAACGTCCACCTATATGTCTCCAGAGAGAATCCAGGGTGGTGTCTACTCTATTAAAGGTGATGTGTGGTCCCTTGGACTCATGCTTTACGAGCTGGCTTCAGGTAAGTTTGCATTTGGGGGTGCCCCTGGAGGAGCCGCTCTTGAAGTATCGGGTCTGAAGAGTGATCCACAACGAAAGGCACCTGATTCAATTTTAGACTTGCTGCAGAGAATCGTTAATGAAAAGCCACCTTCCTTGAAGATTTCTGATGGTTTCAGCCAGGAGCTTTGTGACTTTGTTGACCTATGTCTAAAGAAAGAGAAGGAGAGACCAGATCCTCATGAACTTTTGAATCATTCGCTTCTGCATGGTTTCCTTGAAGAGGACAAGTCCCTGATAAAATCCAAATACAGAGCCGATATAAGGCGGTGGGCTAAGAACGTGAGAAGGGTACAAAAAGGAAAGCCTATGAAGGAGTGATATTCATTACTGATCCAAAGACACACTATTAATAACTATATTCACGCACAGGTTGTTCCTCCTCTTTTTCCTGTATAATTTTCTATTCAAGGAACATTCATCTAAATAATTAAAGCTAGAAGTTGTTAATTATGTCAGTTTACCATGCAATCGTAAAACGTCAGCAACCAGATATAAACTGCCGCATATTATCACTGGAGCACCAGATGTATTACGTGCAAGTCTGGCTTTCTCCAATGCAGATTCGATATCAGGATCTACAATCACTTCACCAGCGATGTTTAGACACTCCTTTGTCAACTCCTGTGGTTGATACCCTGTAATCCATGGCATTCCATCGATTCCATCTTTGAATTTTGTCAATATAACTGTATCGTTCTTTGTTAAAAGGTTAGAAAATAAGGGATCGAGAGTCTTTCCCTTGGTGAGCCCAATCACATATATAAGACCCTTTTCCTTTTGACGATAAGTTTGATCAAGGAATCTTCCCAGTTCTTTTGCAGCAGCGGAATTGTGCGCACCATCTAAAATAACAGGTAAGGTTCCGTTTTTGAGTGACAAATTTAAAGACTGTAATCTGCCCGGCCATTTCGTTTCCTCGATACCTTTTTGAACTAGTTTTTTCGTTAAAGGAAACTCTTTAGATATTAAATCCACGATCTGAAGTGCAAGCGAAAGATTCAGTCTTTGATAGCTGCCATTGAGATTAGTCTTAAAGTCTTCCATTGTGGAATTTAATGAAGAAAACTTGTGTGAGGGATCGCTCGAAGTTATGAATATCGGAGAATCATGTGTAGATGCTTCTTTTCGTATCTCATCCAACACCTTCTGATCGTTTGACCCATCGACAACACAAGGGACCGACTTCTTGATGATTCCTGCTTTCTGATATGCTATATCAGAAAGAGTTGATCCTAGGAGTTTTTCGTGGTCCAGATCGACTTTTGTGATCGCTGAACATATTAGATTTTCCTTTGATAGGACATTGGTAGCATCCATTCTTCCTCCCAGTCCTGCTTCTATGACAGCAATTTTTACATTTGCCTTCTTGAAAACCTGGAATGCTACACAAGTTAGAATTTCAAACTCTGTGCATCCAATAGAAAATTCCTTGTCCTTTGAAATAACAGCATCTTCTACTGCTGAAAAGGTAGCAAAATCCACAGGTTCATCATTAATGTGAATAGAATCGTTTCTTGATATCAAATGAGGCGAATTATATCGTCCATTAGCCACACCATTGGACGTCAATACATGTGTAACATAAGCACAGACAGAACCTTTACCGTTGGTACCTGCGACATGAACAGCTTTCAGTCCCTTACTGGACTGAGGATTACCCAGAATCTGGAGAAGCTTCGTAATTCTTGATAATTGTAGATCAATAGGCATTAATTTTTTTCTGGCTTCTCTTCAATATATGTGTATGCTGTTGTTATTTGTATCCCAATCATGTAGTTATGTTTCTGTCCACTATTCAGATCACTCTTTCTTTAATCATAGGTCCCAGATGCTTTAGATCTGAAAATCCATGTTGGTCGTGTTCAGAATCCAAAGCAATGTCAATTTAAAATGCGTGTCATTAAGATCAGACCAGAGAAGCTCTAAAGAAAATAAACATGTTGATTCCAACACATAGATATAATTGGAATGTTGCTTACGGTTATCAAGACTAGATTGGAAGGTGGCGAGGAGAAAGCAAACCGTAGCAGGTAGAATAGAGAAGATGTCAAGCTCACGATTGGAAACGCGGCTGAGAAAGCTCTTCAACATACCAAGAAAAGGAGAAACTTTCGAGTTTCGAGAGGGATTGGTGTCACAATATGCAGACGAAAGAAAGGACACAATTCAGAGGGTCATTGCTGCAATGACTGTGGGAAAGGATGTTTCATCATTATTTCCTGATGTCTTGAAGAACATCGCCACCCATGATCTTGAACAAAAGAAGCTCGTTTATCTTTATTTAATGAATTACGCCAGAACAAACCCGGAATTGTGCATTTTGGCTGTCAACACATTTGTACAAGATACCGAAGATCCAAATCCACTAGTAAGAGCTCTTGCAATTAGAACCATGGGATGTATCAGAGTTGACAAGATAGTTGACTACATGGAGATACCTCTGAAAAGAACATTGAAAGATGATAATCCATATGTCCGCAAGACTGCAGCAATTTGTGTTGCAAAGGTTTTCGAATTGAACTCTCAATTGTGCATGGAGCAGGGTCTTCTTGAGTTGCTTGTAGAGTTATTAGACGATTCCAATCAAATGGTGGTTGCCAACTCGATCTCAGCTCTAATGGAGATTTCCAAATCAACCAATTCCAACTTGCTGAATATTGATTCTAAAATCTTGAAAAAACTATTGATGACTTTGAATGAGTGCACTGAGTGGGGTAGAATCACCATTCTAACAGCATTGGCTGATTGTGAAGTGTCAGACGTCAACGAGGTTCAACATATTATAGATCGAATCTCCCCTCAGCTCCAACATGAAAACCCTGCCGTCGTTCTAAGTGCTGTGAAGGTACTTATAAACCAACTAGACAATGTTCATGATGACCAGAAAGAACAAATATTGAGACGTCTAGTTTCCCCGTTAGTCTCTTTATTGTCCACTCCCCCTGAGATTCAGTATGTTGCCTTGAGGAATATCAGAATAATTCTAGAGAAGTATCCACTTGTGCTGGCTAGAGAATTAAGGGTATTTTTCATTAAGTATAATGACCCGTTATATCTAAAGTTTGAGAAAATCGACATTTTGATCAGATTAGCAGATGATACGAATGGACTTCTCTTGCTGGCAGAATTGAGAGAATATTCGATGGAGATTGATAGTGAAGTGGTGAAAAGATCAGTCAATGCAATTGGACAACTTGCAATCAAATTACCGAAGATTTCAAAGAAGGCTATTGACGTTTTATATGAACTCTTTATCACCAGAGCTGAAACTGTTCTGGACCAATTGGTGATCGTCCTGCAAAATATTTTAAGACGCTACCCAACAGAGTATTTGACCACAGTTATAACAATCATTGCAGACCTTACATTTGACTCTTTAGAAAGTAGTGAAGCTTTTTCATCATATATATGGATTATTGGTGAGTATTCAAAAGAGACCCCACATCTTGAAGACATCTTGACGTCATTAGTTGCACAATTTCAGGACATGGATCCGACCGTCCAATTGTCTCTTTTGACTACCATTGTGAAAATAAATCTAATAAAACCTACACCTGTCACCCAAAAATTGTTGCAGCAGACCTTGAATGAGGCCACCACAGATGTCGAAAATGCTGATGTTCGTGATAAAGCATATATATATTGGAGGATCCTATCCACGGACAATCAGGACGTACAAAAGAATATCATTCTCAACAAACTTCCGATCCTGGACTCTACCATTGATAAGTTTTCACCTTTGCTGTTGAAAGAGCTATTGAAGGAGATTGCAAACCTTGGTTCTGTATACTACAAACCTGCTTCTAGCTTCGTGAAAATTGGCGATGACAATTCAGTTTATAGTTCTAAGCTTCAATTTAAAAAGCTAGAAGAGCTGCAACAAATTGCAAAGAATGAAATCGTCAATAACACTGTAAAGGCTGACAACTTATTGGACTTTGATGAGGATGATGAGAATATTCAACAATCCACTCTATCTAACAACGTACCTACTAACGGAAACAACATTTTGGATGAGCTCAATGATTTGTTTTCTGGATTTTCAGCAAACTCCCTACAGCGAAATTCATCAGGCAGTAATGCGCTTTTTGATTTGGCAAAACCTACTTCTAACAAGTCTCCTAAGCAGGCCCCATCCGATGGTAAGACTGAGGATCTTTTAGGTTTGTTTTAGTTGCTGATTTTTTGAAATCGTTATCTAGTTATAGGAAGATACAAAGTTAAATGCAGAAAATAGATTTTATGCGTAATTATTTCTATTAAGTCGTTTGAAGGTTATCTCGTAAAAGCATAACTTCTCTAATGCACAGATTTCATAGTCAGTCGATTGACAATGTCAATAAAATACTCCCATGTTTTGTGAGAGATACACTCTACTCGTCACCCATATCTTCCTCTTTCTGTTTTGTATATGTCTCTTGTTCAAGCTCTTCAACCTCAAATTGCTGCATTTCGTCGAAATCTATTTCCATTTTCTCATTTGCATCTTCCTGTATTTCATCCTCTCCTATATTTTCCTCGTCTGCTTCTTTTGTGACAGGGAAATTTTGATCGATCAGCCCTAATATATTTTCACATTCTTCCTCTGTAAACCTCTGGTCACACTCTTCTATTATGGAATACAACGACACTATGGATCGTGGCATTTTATTCAGTATCTGTAGTTTCTCTATTTTCTCTAAGCTGTAAGTATTTAGTTGTTTCATGACTGCAACCAAGTTTTCCTTAGCATGTAGATTAGAATGTCCGATCTTGACTAGGTAGTTCGAAAGGTCTCTTGTGATGATCTCTAGATCTACTAGATGATTCGTCTTTTTTTTTCTTTGTTTCTTACCATCTTTTGCATCATCTAGCTCTCTAAGAGTGAAATTCCAGTGGTTTTCTTTCTGTATATCTACCAAATGCTGATAGACTTCGAAGTCAGATAAAAACTTATCTCGAGAAACCTCCACCTAAATATGTTTCTTCATTAGTATCTGTGAGTTTTAAAAAAGTACAGAAATGAGACACTGCCGTTTTTCTTTCAGAAACTTACTTTCATAATGTTCAGTTGTGCCGATCGTCCTAGAGCGGTTCCTTCTGTCCTCCTTCATGTTATGTCTTCTCAATATGATGAATTCATCCTCACTGAAATTTTTTGTAAATCTTGCTTGAGGATCAATGAGCGTTGGATTATGTAATCCATTTTTTAAACCCAAAATGAAAAAACTACAGTCCTATTGACGGATTTTTCAAGAATTAAAATTCATAATTATACCATTATACAATGATAAGATGACAACTTAGGGAACTATACATTCAATCGGTATCCTTATTCTATCATATGTTCACGATTGAAAGAATTCTTTCTCTCTGCCATATCATAAAGCATCAATTGAGATGATTAATCATCCTGGTCCCAATTTCCTGGCTTTGGCTGTTTCGGCATCTGAGGACCACCTGCCCTTTTAGCGACGATGATCTGGTCAACACTCAATACAGTGCAAACTGCTTCTGTTGCAAGGTTGATTGCATTATGTTTTGCAATTAAGGAATCGTAAACACCATATTCTTTGACATCCAACAGAGAGTCATTCACAGAGTCAGATTCTATGTTAATTCCATATTTAAGAGACTCCTGGTCGTTTTCATCATGAGATGCATAAAGTCTTGGTAATACCTCTGAAGCATCAAGTCCTGAAGTTTCACACAAAAGACGAGGAAGGAACTCGAAAGATTCTGCAAACTTCTTGATACCTAACTGTAACAGTCCTGGAGTCTTTTCTCCATATGTAGTGACTCTTTTCACTAACTCTGCCTCAACAGAACCTGCACCAGGTAGCAATCTAGGGTCTTTTAGAATGGCCTTCACTGCAGCAACACCATCATCAATAGCCCGCTCTACGTCTTCTAGATTATTCTTTGTGGCGCCTCTCACGACAATAGATGAGGTAAGAGAAGTCTCTTTATCTTGTCTGAACACAGTCACTCTGTCCCCTCCAATCTCCTTAGTCTCAACAACATCCACAGTTCCCATTTCTTCTGGTAGAGGAACACCCAATCTGGTTAAGGGTGTTCCACCACATACTCTACAGATTCTTCTCAAATCAAACTTAGAAGGAACCTTAAGTACTAGGATACCGTATCTGTTCATGTAATGGAGAGCCAATTCACCGACACCAGCTCCAGCAACCACAACTCTGACGCCACCGTTATAAATTTCTTTAATAATCTGTTCCAACTGCTCTTCTTCTCCTTTACTAAACCCAAGCATTTCTTCGGCATTACGTAGGAGCACTGTTCCTTTGGTTTCAGTTGTTGAAATATCGATAGGACAGGTGTAAATACCAACTTTAGATGTTTTGTTGAGTTTTTTTATCTGTGATTCAGGTTCCCTTGGAAAAACCATACCTTTCAAAACAAATGAGCTATCCAAAGAAGCACCCATAATTTTGACGACTCTAATGCTATCCACGTTAAAAAGCTGTGGGTTGTTTTTAGGCAGCACGTTAATTACTGCTTCGGAGACCAAATCACTGAGTTTGTCCTCATCACCGTATTGTTTCGAAGTAATCACGGGTTTTATTATCTTAAGCAACTCTCTCTTAGAAGTATAATCTTCAACTCTGTCGATGGACAGGTTGTCCAATTCTTTTAATGTGAATTTATTAGCTAAGTTGTACCCCTGGATGATTTCTGTTGGAGTTAATCCCAATATAACCAGTTTCTCTGCAAGATGAAGCAATTCGCCAGCCAAAACCAAAACATAGTTTGTGTTGTCACCCATTTCCTGCTCCTGCTGTTCTGAACACATAACCAGGATCTTGACAGCTGGGTGCACCACCTCAAGCTCTTTGATCATGGTGGCCGCATCATTTGTGATAAAAACCTTCTCAAGACGATTCACAATGATCTTATTCTTACCACATGGTCCGATCGATGTCGAGATCATCGAGCTGAGCTCTCTGCAAGCTTGGATGTTTCTGTTGATGGCACCATCTGTGTTGGAAAAGGTCTGGTAGCCCTGTTTGAAGAGCCCTGAGTTAGGGACCCCCGGCAATCTCAACGACATATTTGTTCACTTATGGATATTTTTTGGTATACCGTTGTATTACTGTTTTTGAATCAATGCTATCTCCTTCTGTAGCCTCCTTATAATGTACTTCTGATATCCTTAGGAGAACAAGAAACATCACGTACACGCGTTCATCGTAGAGATGGCAATTTTGCTGAAATTTTTTCTCGGTGCAAGGGTGTAATTGATACGGATTTTGCTTAAGAGATCAGACAGAAGGATCATAGAGAAAATTGAGGGACTGTTGAATGTAAAGGGAAGAACGGCACTCAGAGGAACAACGAAGACATTATACAGCAAAACAGAAAGTGCAACACACTTAATAATTCGATATTTGGATCCAATAGGTGCGAATTGAAATCTAATAACGGCATTGAGAGGCCGGAAAAGTAGTGACAGATGGCACCTAAACAATCATTCAAAGATCAACTGATCAATGCTTCAAGTTCGCAAGACAGTGGATCTGTCAGAGTAAATGATATTGATTCTAAAGACTACAATCCACTTGATGATATTCAGGATATTTTCAGAACTCCTGGAAGTCTGGCGGATCTAGACGAGCTACTAGGATATATCAATGTTTATAAACTTCAGCTTGACAATGAAATTCGGGCAAAAAGAGAGCAATATGTGGGCTTCGCTGATTCAAGATCACATACCAAAAATAGCCTGAATAATACTGAGGATTTATTAACGGCACTTATCACGGATTTTAATGACACAAAAGTGGCTGCAGAGCGGACGGGCACCACTATCAACAACATGACTGCCGGTATAAAGAAATTAGACAATTCCAAGAAAAACCTGACCCTTAGTATGACCATATTGAAGAGATTGCAAATGCTAATTACTGCATATGAACAATTGAATCTCAGTATCAAAGACACATCCAATCCAGTTAAAGATTACATGGAGATAAAGCAGCTGTTGAGTGTGGTTATTGAATTAATGCAATATTTCCAGACATATAAGAGTATAGATGAGATAAATATTTTGAACAAGAAAATAGGATCCATTAAGAACAAGATTATAGACGAAATATTTGCAGATTTTGAAAAGGAGATTCAAGCGGAGTTAAGGAACCCTCATTTGGTGGAAGGGTGTGCAGTTCTAGATATGTTAGGTAAACCGTATCATGATAAGCTAGTCAATTGGTACATTGTTACCATCCTCAAGGAGGTATCTTCGATTTTTAAGACTACTGAGGAGGCTGGTTCTTTAGACAACTTGAAAAGAAGATTTATCTTTTTCCAAAGAATTTTGACCAATTTTGAGTCTGTCCATGCATCTGTGTTTCCTAAAGAATGGAATATGTCACTGGAGTTAACCAAGAGTTTCTGCGAGATAACTAGAAGAGATCTAAAAGAAGTCACTGACAAAGAGACCCGACTTAATGGTAGTGCAGTGGATGTTAATTTGTTGCTGAATTCGTTGTCTGAAACGTTAGAGTTTGAATCGTTCTTGAACCAAAAGTTTAAATATTATGGCGACAAGGAGAACATTTACCACTTTGAGAAGACCATTTCATATGTATTTGAGCCTTACCTCAATATATGGATTGATCATCAGGATTCTGTGATCAATGATAAATTTGTTGGGCTGATGAACCCTTCGAACATGCTCAAAAAGTCAGGAATTACTGACGACAAGAGCGGATCAAAGGATGACAGTACTTCAGACTCGCTCAATGTTCTCGAGTCTGCTGCAGACCTGATTAGGTTATACAGGCAGATATTGTCTCAGCTTTCTAAGCTTTCGCAAGGTGAACCATTGGTCAAGCTATCTAAGGTATTTTCGAACTACTTAATAAAATATCTACAGATGGTGCTGGAACCAATACTTCCTGATAGCAAAAGGCTGTCCTCAAGTTCACTCTCAGATGAAAATGAAGGTGTTGAACTGATCTGCTTAGTTCTAAATACTGCAGATTACTGTTCTGTAACCATCACTCAGTTAGAAGATAAATTAGTATCGCTGGTGAAGACTGAAGAATTATCCAAGAAAATCAATTTTGAAAAAGTGAAAGATAGATATCTAACTATGATAAACCACTGTATCAATTTGATCTTCGTGGCAATCGAGAAGGATTTGCAGTTAGCATGGAGAGAAATGCTAAATAACAACTGGAAAGCTCTCAAGGAGGTTTCGGGCGAGTCGAGATATGTAACAACAGTTAAGTCGACTTTAAATGATAGCTGTGATCTGATCTTTCCGAAATTTAACAGGACTCTCTATATCAGGAATTTTATAGATAAGCTAGTGGAATTGGTCTTGAGCGAATTCTTACTGTCTATTATAAAACTTCAACCTATAAGTGAGATAATGGCAGAGCAGTTCAGGTTAGATTTGCAGGCGATAAAATCATTTATGTTAGAGGTCCCAAGTAAATCATTTGAAGGTACCAAGATAACGAGCTCTTCTGGATTTGCAAAGGGTATGAATAATAAGTCTTTAAGCATCGACACACTGTTGAAAATACTGATGATTCAAATATCACCTCTAGGAGATTTCATTTCTAATTATTTCATAATTATCGGAGATTCCAACTTCAGTAACTTCATAAAGGTCCTTAAGCTCAAGGGTTTGTTAAACAATGATGCTGTTTATGAAAAGGAGAAGTTCAGGTTTATGGATCATTTCAAGACGCAATTGAGAGTTTACGAGAACAAGAGTGAGGAACCGCTATCCGAGTCAAACCAATATTTGGAAAGATTAAAAATAGAAAACTTGCCTTCTGATGGCTTTTCTTCTATTCTCTCGTCGTCATTTTTGTCCCCATCCTCTCCAAAACTAGGTTCCCCTAATCAAGGATCAGGTGTAGGAAACATCACCAGTTTTTTCAACTCTCCAAACCCAAACTTCAAACTGGATAGGCAATCATTATTGAATACCAGAGATAACTTTGAGAAAAACATTGCGAGAAAGTTCAATATTCATAATGAAAACAAAATTGATATTGGAGAGAATTTGAAAAGTTTTGGGAAATTCTTCAAAAAGGGATAACTTTTGTCATTATTTCCATATGTACTTATAAGTAACATTTCTCAAACCCACTTCTGCTAGAGGGGGTGGTTTAATGAAACATGAATAATCAGTAATAAATATCATCACATTTAGGTAAACAGTGTAAATATAAGTTAGGTTAAAAGAAGTCAACATCCACTTAAGTTACTCATTAGATTTTGTCATCAAGGCTATATACTTTGTTCGATACAAAAAATAAAACTTGATTTTCTCTCAACTAATGCTTACCGCCTGTACGACGGTGTCTGAGCTCTTTCTGTTGTGCCTCAACTTCCGGATCGAAGTTAATGAATTCATGTAGGCCCGCACCACCAGGAACCATAGGCAAAACAGGAACTTTCTTTTCTACAATGACCTCCATTAAGATTGGGCCATCATTATATTGAAGAAGTCTCTGTACGCCGCTCTTCATATCCTCTTGTGTTTCAACTCTGAAAGCCTTCAAACCCATAGCTTCAGCCACCTTCACAAAGTTTGGGTTAGTTTGATGTGTATGAGCATATCTGTGTTCGTAGAATAACGATTGCCATTGAGTGACCATACCCTGTTCCTCATTATTCAAGACGACAATCTTCACCGGGGCACGAGCTTGGACTGCAGAGGAAAGCTCCATCAAAGTCATGTTGAATGAAGCATCACCGTCTATATCGATGACTAAGGCATCAGGCTTAGCTATTTGAGCACCAATTGCAGCAGGTAGTCCGTAACCCATTGTTCCAAGACCCCCAGAAGTGATAAAGCTTCTTGGTCTTCTCCAGGTGAAATGTTGTGCGGCCCACATTTGATGTTGACCAACACCCGTAGTGACAATGACATCACGACCAGTTTCAGAGGCCTGTTTGGATATCTCTTTCATCAATGTTTGAGGTTTTATTTTGGATCCTTCTGTCTCAACTTGATATGAATAGGGGTACTTCTCTTTCAATTCTCTGATTTCCTTGAACCACTCTGGTCTAGATTCAACAGGGTGCACTAATTGGTTGAATAGTTCTAAATTTTGGGTGACATCTCCCTCTATTGCTTCCGTAGCCTCCACAACCTTGTTAATGTTCTTTGGTGAAATTTCAAAGTGAATAATTCCACCCTTTCCTTCCTTCGCAGCTTGCTTGGCGGCTGGGGCAAACTTCGACACATTTCCGGTCACTCTGTCATCAAATCTGGCACCTAAAGCGATAATCAAATCAGCACGTTGGATAGCACTGTTAGCAACGGCTGAACCGTGCATTCCCAACATGTCCACAGACTTTTCATCAGTCTGATCGAAGGCACCTAGACCCTGTAAAGTAGTTGTAACAGGGATCTTAGCTTTGTCTGCCAATTCCTTGAGTCTCTTAGGGCCATCTTCTGAGTTAAGAATACCAGCTCCCACGTAAAGGATTGGCTTTTCGGCCCGGTTTAATATATCAGCAGATCTTTTGATACATTGTTTCGTGTACTCGGTTGCGGCTGCCTCTGTGAGTCTACTCAATGTGTTTGACGGTATAGTGGTAGATATTGGAATAGCCTCTCTCAAGATTGCGGCAGTCACATCCTTTGGTAGATCCACCAAAACTGGGCCCGGTCTTCCAGAGGTTGCGATTTCGAAGGCTTCGTTAATTCTTCTTGGGAGCTCTGCAACATTCTTCACCATGACGTTCCACTTGGTACAGGATCTTGAAATACCGACAACATCAGCTTCCTGGAAAGCATCAGTACCAATGGCAGATGTAGGCACTTGACCGGTGAAAACAACTAAAGGAACACCATCAGCTAAGGCATCGGCCATAGGAGTAATGATGTTAGTTGCACCTGGACCAGAAGTCACTAAAACAACACCTGGTCTTCCACTGGCTCTGGCATACCCCTCAGCCATGTGTCCTGCACCCTGTTCGTGTCTAGGGAGAACAAAATTGAACTTATCTGAGTTGTAGATGGCATCGTACACTGGAAGGATTGCACCACCAGGGTAACCGAAGATAGTATCCACGTTATGTCTTCCCATCATCTCATGGAAAATCTGACCACCCGTTAGACCAATGAAAGAGTCGTCCATCTGATTGGCGGACGATTTACTGAGAGGAGAAGGGCTCTTTAGATCGGAGCTGTTGAAGGATGGTGCTGGAGTAGGTCTGGAGTCAGATACGACAGATGCAGATGACGATTTACAACGTATGCTAACGAACATGGAATTCGTCGCCGTTCTCATCTTGAGTGTGTGCATTCCAAGGGCCATCACAGACTTTCTGGCCATATGGCCTCTCTTCGTTGAGCTTGCAAGCATTTTACGTCTATCTTAGGACTTAATTCTCCTGATGTGTTTGAAGTATCTGTGATCGACTGAAAAATAGTGAGACTCGCTTGATTTCTGTCACTTTATCTTTCTGTCTATTTCCAATCTTCGAATGCAACAGTATATCTTGCAGAATGTGTCCGATATATATCAATGCTAATCTTCTGACAATTTCTCCAGTATCTGAAGACTCATTTTTTGACCCGCATTTATTATATTGTCCTAACAGTGAGTGATTCATTTCTGAAAAATTTTTTATTGCAAATTTTCAGGATCAGCGGTACCGGTCTCTCACCGGAGGAGAATCGGAGAAACGGATCGACGGGTCGAAGTGGGACGGTTTTGTGTGGCTGAGTATTTGTGGCTATTCAGTTTCCAGCCACAAATTATAAATCCTCCTCTCCTCTTTATATTTCTAAGAACAAATGCCTCTTCTATTTGTCTTCGGTTATTTGTTTTTTCCTGTGAATTGATATATAACATTACCAGTGCATAGGGGACAATCGATAGTTATCGTGAAGATGACTTCTTCGGTTAGGTTGGGCGATGACCCCTCGCTGTTCTACAGATCTCATAACTCGCTCAAGATAGGAGAAATACACAGATTCATAGTAACATACTTGCCCCCAGAACAGGAAAATCACATGAACTCGTTATTTGTCAAGATCAAAAATGTGGAAATGATGCCCCTTCGTGCAGCGTATCTGGCTGGTCCTTACATACTGTATTGCGATATTCGGACAGACGACTATTCCCATAAGAAAAGATGCTTCATTACCGCTGATCAGCCCATCTACGACCCCAACATTTCTGCTGGACAAAGTCTCACTGCGGAGTTGTCACTCCACACATTCAAGTCCAAGTATGTATGGGTGTTGGATGTGGTGAGCCAGATGATATTCAGCACCACTGCGGAGGTACATTACGAAGTCATGATCGGAAAGAACCGGCACTCATTGCACCGACATAACTTTGGAAATTCCTTTGGCAAGTTTTCTTCACAGCTTGATATACAGCAATTGACCACAGTTGACCTGTGGAATAAACCTCCTTTGATGCGGATAGCAGATAAACCGGTGCATCTGGTTATCATAACGCATGGCCTTCATTCGAACGTTACGGCAGATATGTACTATCTGAAAGAAGAGATTGAAAAGATGGGAGCTAAAACAGGGGCCAATATCGTTGTCAGAGGATATTCAGGCAATGTGTGCAAAACAGAGCGTGGAGTAAAATATCTAGGGCGCAGACTGGCTGAATACATAGTTCATGAAGCTGCTCCTGGTATAAATGCGAAAAAGATATCATTTATTGCACATTCTTTGGGTGGGTTAGTCCAGACATTTGCCATTGCATATATTCAATACAATTACCCTCATTTCTTTGAGGAAATTGAGCCAGAAAATTTTATAACATTGGCTTCTCCCTTCCTCGGAATTTCTAACGAAAACCCAGCATATGTCAAAATGGCATTGAATTTTGGAATTGTGGGCAAGACTGGTCAAGACCTGGGGCTCCAAGGAGT
The DNA here is from genome assembly GCA_030567775.1 of Ogataea nemodendra. Classification (NCBI taxonomy): domain Eukaryota; kingdom Fungi; phylum Ascomycota; class Pichiomycetes; order Pichiales; family Pichiaceae; genus Ogataea; species Ogataea nemodendra. Next base: position 22,119 of record JAJLSV010000013.1, read on the forward strand.
TAGACCCCTCTTAATGCTCCTTCCATCTGAGCCCACTCGAAAGATCTTGAGGAAATTCAAGCGCAGAACTTTATATGCGAACGCGCTACACGATGGTATAGTCCCTTTAAGAACCTCGGCTCTTTTGTATTTGGATTGGAAAGCTCTTTCTACTGTCTATGATGCTCTGGAAGCTGATAAGTCGTTGAACGCATCGATTGCTGGTACAATGTCTCGTCCTAATGGCATTTCAGAAGGTGTCAGCGAGATTCCAGAAAATGTTGAGGATAACTCAGCAACCGAATGTCAACCTTTCCTGAATTCTTTGAAGGGAAAGATGTTTTCTCCCTGGCGCTCAATTTTAACCTTCTGTATGCCTTCAGTACAGGAATCACAAACTGCAAAACGATATCAACGTTTTCAGACTCATGATGCTGAAGTTCCCAATGACTCAACTGATGATGACCAAAATGAACAAGTGAGCCCTCTTCCTAAGTCATCTGTAATTGACTCAATCAAAAAAGTCCTTCTACCTCCATTGCCCCCTTTGAAGTATTTAACAGAGCCAGACTCAAGACCTCAGGCAATTATTCATGACAAAATTTACAAACCTGACTCAATTCCTAGAGCCCCTTTGACCGCATCAACAACCTTACTGCATGCGCTGGATCCTCTTAACCGACAAAAGATAATGGAAGAGAAAATTGCTAGAAAATGGCATAACGGTTTAACTTGGAGAAAGGTCATTGTGAATCTAAAGCCAGATGCTCATAATAATATTATTGTCAGGCGTCGTTTCGCCAATGCTTATGGTTGGATGGTAGTGGATCATTTGGTGGAAACCCATTTTGGCCATAAAGCTTATGCGGAGCAAGATTTGGATGAGTATAAATGGGAAGCATCCCCTGAAGAGAAAGATTCTCATAATAAAGATTGGAATGAAGAGAGAGATTCTGAACTCGCCAATAAAAAGTTGTCTGAGATATTGGACAGGCAGCACGAGAAAGCCCACAAAACATACGCTAATGATCCAAGTATTACAGCAGAAAATGTAGAAGGAATAATAATAAACCATGACGAAGATTTGAATGATCAAGACCTTGAACCTGTCAATGTCCAAGATGATTTTGCTCATTCCTTGAGTGGTAGTGACGATGGGGAGCTTGATTGGGTTAACGATGAAGAATCAGTTATCTATGATGGACCAACTGGTATGCTTAATACTGTTAGTGAGAGCGTTAATGATAAGATGGAGTCTTTCAAAAAGACCCTGTTCAGCACAGTTGAGGGAGATGATATTACCAATAGACATGACTATGCTAAAATAGGTAGCTTTGAGGAGGATGTCATGATGCTACAAGATCCCTACTTACGGTGATGGCTTGAGTGCAAATATTTTGTATGAGGATTAGAAGCTCTTCCGACCATAATTAAGTGTATATTTATAATTATAACGTATCATTTCATGACTGAGTTTTAGTTTTAAGCTATCAATTGTGCTCTTAAAATAGGACTATTTAGTAAATATAATCTCTTCTCATTTTTCTCCAGCACTATTTGTTCAGGTTTTTTCTTGAATAAATTCAAATTGATCAAACTGTTGAATTCATAAACTTTGTCTATATTATGGCAATTAAGACAGCAATTAAAAACCTCCAAATGGAATTTGGCCGATGATTTAAAAAAGCTGCTATCAATCAAGCCTTCATTCTCAAAATATGAATTTTTGATCACCAGTGACAGAAGCTTCGGTAGGTCTATACTATTCTCTATGACAGAATTATGAAGCTCCAAATGGGTTAGTGAACAGGGAAATACTAATTCTTTTGAATTGACAACAAATTTTTGATTCCACCAAACCCACTGTGGAAAATACTTATCCAGCCCAATTATTTTCAACTTTTCTAAATTTCTAGGGATTAAAGAATTCAGCCACAAATTCAGATTGACGCCTGTTCGATTATAGATATGATCTCTTCCTGCTCTTGAGGAAGTTTCGAGGATTACTTCTAAATCTACAACACTTTTTGGTAGCTTATTTTTGGATATCCATGGTAGCATGTTCTCCAGAGAAGAGCTTGTCTTTCTCTCATCTTCACTAATCAAGCACAGTCGGACTATCTTCATCACCGGTGGCCACTGTATAGTTGAATAGTGTTCAGATGAGGTCATCTCTGAGGTGATAGTCACATTCAGAATTTCCAACGACATCAGATAATCAAGGATGAACGATCCTTTCAAGATAATAGAATCCAACTCCAATCTCGCTAAGTTGGGAAAATGCTTCAAAAGAGTAAGCTCGTTAGATAATAGCGCTATTCCATGAATATTTAGCCTTGATAAATTGGAATTCATTGTATTACAAGCGAGATTGATATTGCGATTATAATTGTGGTAGAGCAAAAATTCTGGATCTCGGGTAGAAGTTAGCATCAATCCTCTCAGGGAGGGGAGTTCATTCATAAAATGCAAAGCAGACGTAAACCTTAATCCATCGATTTCCAAAGTCTCCAATTTGGCCATTTTTGAGAGGGTACCTTGATCCGGTCTCCAGAAAATTGAAACCCTTCGATTATCATCATCTTCGATGCTCCTAACGGAAAGAACTCTCAAATTGGGCGAGGTCAAAAATGAGAATGAGGAATTTAGATCCATGATTCCTGTTTCCTGAAATGTGATGGTCAACGATTCTAGAACATCAGAACAACCTATCAATGAATTAATAATGTCCGTTTCGGTAGCAAAGATTGATATACTCAATGTTGTAAGATTAGGTATCTTAAAGGTGGGCATCAATTGAGTCATTGAATTATCTCTTTCAGAATATTCAACAATTATAGATAGCTCCTCTAAACTGTGTAATCCATCCAAGTGAGGAAGAAATATCGATAGATCATCACTGGTAGTACATCGTAGATTGAGCGTGTCTATGGTTGAGCCCTCTGGAATCGAAGGGACTGTTTTATTTGAATCCATGCTCGTATAAAGTTTAAACATATTAGGGGCCGGAAACATTTGTGCCAATCTTTCAGACCACTCTGAAAACTGTCGGAACGATATTGCTAGTTCTATTTTGGAAATTATCCATATCTCATCGTTAACACTGCGGTCAAACTTAATAATATCTCGCAATTGACTGAACGTTCTAGAATTCATGAATATACTGCGTTCGTTGAAGGGATATCCAGAAAACTTTGGCAAATGTAGATCTTCTTTGGATCCAAAGATCCGAATTCCTCCTTTGATCCTACTTTTGAGTGCATAATTCCAACCGTAACTTTCGTTTCCCCGATATATCAGAAAAAGAAGTTCAATACTGTCAACTACAGATAACTGAGACAGGACCTCCCCTTGAAGTTCCAAAGGCAACATTGTCTGTGAAGAGATCATACTGATGAAGTTTCAGGTGAGTTGTCGATTCTCAGTATGGTTACTTTTCATATAGCAGCATCAGTGAGATATTCATCCAAGAGTATCTCTGAAATTTTATCCCAATGAGGAAAAACGTGGAGACGCCTATATCTCTTTCGCTTTATGGGAAATGATATGAGGGACGACACGAGGGGGTGAGACATTCATCAACACACCCCTTTGTGAATCAGAATGGAAAGGCTAGATAAATAACTAAATGTCTCTCATAAGACCCTCAAAAACATAATTACACCCATGCTGGGAGTCGAACCCAGAGTCTTTTGATTAGAAGTCAAACGCGTTAACCATTACGCTACACAGGCTGTTAATCAGCTCGAATGATCTTGTTGCTGAACCGAGTGCTCTGATGAATATGCGCAGCTGTCAAATTGCCACCAGAGATCAGATTATATAGAAAGATCTGGAAGCCTTCATTACATTCCACACAATCAACTCAATCTACAATCCCATGCAATTGGTATCCGCGAATCCAACATTAAAAACACGTCATAGACAGTCTCACAACTGAGCCCCAAACCTTGTTTCATCTATTATGCCAACATCTAGAACATCTAAGAGCTCTTATCCTAATTGTCCCAGGCAGGACATGCGAGAATCCTCTCATTTTTTTGTCTCACAAATCGTGAAACAAGTAACCCTTGTAAATCATAACCACCATGATACCATTATATCTTTTTTCGGCTGCTTTGTAAAAATTACGTGTCCACAACACAACAGAGTAATCGTTTGTGTTGAATCATTGCTCCTATATACTCCCGAACAAATATATTCGTTCGATAGCCCATCCTCAATACATTCCGAGTCTCTCTGTAGTGTTATGGTTCCCTTAATCCATGGGTTTTGCTTATTCTTGCTGTTTCCAGGGTCGTGCACGTGTCGTGCGACTACCGTATATTACGTCATTAGAAGCCAGGAGAAGCTGGAAACAATCCCTTGTCTGGGGACAGAGCATATAAAAGAGACGAATCCGGCATAATACAAGGAAACATCTTATTCGCAATTGGACAACATAGCAATTACAGCTGATCACATTGATAAGACTCAAGACCACTGATTATATGCTCAAGTGGTGTTGCGATTAATAGATTTAAAGGTATTATAGAGGCTAAAAGAAAGCAAAAACCAACGATGGCGTCATCAAATGCAGAATCAAGTGATAACTTGGAACTCCAGAACGCTCCAACTAACGCAGAGTCGACCGCTGCCACATCAATTGAGCGTCAGAGTCCTGTGTTCCAATCATATTTAAATAATGATGGTATTGACAGTTTGACGCCAGCACCTCGCAAGAAGAGAGTTTCCTCGATCTCTCTCTCGGATCAGTGGGCAGGTTCCTTCCGCACACCCTCGTTACAAGCATTGACTAAGCTTAATAATGGGGGCGGCAGCACGCATAGTTCAACAACGAGTCTCAAGAAGTCATGGTCTAAGGTGAGTTTGGGAAAGTCTCATTCTCGGCTGTCCATGGCTTCTTTGAGTTCACAAGGTGTTCCGATAAGATATAAGACAGAAATAGTTGACCATTACAGAGTTGCGTCTTATGCGTTTGCATTTGATATTGATGGTGTTCTTGTCAAAGGTCCAGAGACCATTCCGTATGCCAGACAGGCTATTAAGATGTTGAATGGAGAGAATAAATATAATATCAAGGTTCCCTTCATCTTTGTGACCAATGGAGGTGGAAGACCTGAGAAAGACAGGGCAAAAGAATTGAGTGAACGACTGGAAACTGAGATAACTGAAGAGCAAGTGATCCAAGGTCACACACCTATGAAGGATTTGGTCAGCGTATACAACAATGTACTTGTTATTGGTGGTGTCGGAGATACATGCCGTAAGGTTGCCGAGGGATATGGATTCAAAAATGTTTATAACCCATTAGATATTATGTACTGGAACCCAAGTGTTACTCCGTACTATAACTTAACGGACGAAGATAAAGCTGTGTGCAAGAAAGATATCGATTTTTCAAAGGTGAAAATTGATGCAATCTTGGTCTTTGCAGATTCCAGAAATTGGGCTGCAGATCAGCAAATCATCTTGGAGCTCCTCATGTCGAAGAATGGATACATGGGAACCGTCAGTAAGACATTTGATGAAGGCCCTCCAATTTATTTTGCGCACTCAGACTTCATTTGGGCGACAAACTATAAACTTTCTAGATATGGAATGGGTGCATTACAGGTCTCGTTGGCGGCACTCTTCAGAGAGAGTACTGGAAAAGAATTGAAGGTCACACGTTTTGGTAAGCCACAAAGAGGCACATTCAAGTATGCTGAAAAGGTCCTCAAAAACTGGAGAAAGGATGTCTTAGAGGAGCATGTGGAGGAGCTCACATCTGCGGCAGGCTCAGATACATCTGAGGTTGATGATGATGATCAAGTATTGTCATTCGGTGCTCGAAGAGCCACGGCTGCTAAGAGTTCTGCAGAACCTGCAGTACCTGCTAAAACTAAAGGCGTTTTTGATGAATCAGATTCTGAAGACGAGGATGAAGATGAAGGATTAACTCTTCAGAAATTATCGCAATTGACTCTCGAACTTCCTCCCGCTTCGACTGTCTATTTTGTTGGAGACACTCCTGAATCTGATATTAGATTTGCCAACTCCCATGACGAGTCATGGCACTCCATCTTAGTGAAGACTGGTGTGTATCAAGAGGGTACAGTACCAAAGTATAAGCCAAAACATGTTTGTGACAATGTTTTGGAGGCTGTGAAATATGCCATCGAAAGAGAACATGCAATGGAATTAGCTGAGTGGAACACCAGTGCTATTGATAATCCTGATGCAAGCTTAGCCCAACCTACATCAAGTGCAATTGTGAGAGATACAGAAATTGTCATCGAGAAATAATTAACATGGAATCTGCTCGTCAGTTATCATTCCATATACAATTAAGTATACTTATTATTGTATATTGTTATCTGTCATATATATTTATTAGCTAGCTCTAAAAATATTTGTGCGCAACATATCGATCGAAGACATGCATAGGTTAAGTTTTGGAGGATCCATTACCTATATTAATAAACGTAAATTGTGATCTTTTGAATATAGATAATCCAATCTGGTTCAAAGCATTCATTAATAATTCTATTTGTAGAATTCTCTATTTCAGATCTTCACAAATGATTGTGTCCATAGATAATTTAAAACACGATTATTTCAGATTTTAGAAAAGAATTATATCAAAATCTCCTTCAATCTTCTTTGTGTTCGATAGCCAAAACGGAATGTCCGTGTATTGCTTTCGTGGCCCAGTCGGTTAAGGCGTCAGTCTCATAATCTGAAGATCGCGTGTTCGATTCTCGCCGAGAGCATCTTTTTTTATCGCTTACCATATCAAACATTTTGAGGTGTTTCTTCGCTCGTTCAGATTAGGATATTTGGGGCAATTAGGGATCAGGCTAGATCATCCACAGAACTTTGTGGGAGACGAACAATGAATACCTCACAAATATATTTTAACTTCATCAGCTCACTTGAGTTAACTACAGACTCAACCGAAAGGACGCAACTATTCTCGAAAGAAAATCTTTGCATAGATGACCTCGCAGTTCTATGTAAGCAATGAAATGATTTCAAACGAGTTGTAAATAACGAAGTCCGGAAACCTTCACAAGAAATTCTCTTCTAACAGGAAGATTACCTACATCCTAAGGGATATTGGACACCTAGGCCAAACCAAGGTAAAATATGTAGTCATGGGGGACTACATGATGATACATATGTTGATGTAGTAATCTGATGTTCTTTCGAAGACATCATTGTTCAGTCTGAAACATGTGGTTCTATTTTTTTACACTATATGTTTTAAATGACTATATTTGCATAGTCACCAGCACGAACCACTCTAGCGAAAGCATCAGCTTAGTATGAGACCCAGTGTGGTTCATACATATTTTTCCCTAACATACACATACTGAGTTACAACACTATTGCCCAAGATAGAGAAAACATCACGGAACTTATCGTTTTACTCAGCGTTATCCAAACATTGCCTATTGTATGAACTTCTATCTCAAAAGGCTATAACCCCTGTAAGCAACCTTTGTGCTTTTCGAGCGAGAGCAAAATAAGCTTTCTCGCTACTATAACTTATTTTAAGTTTTATCCAAGGTGCTTGCAGGAAACGACACATCAAATTTTTTTGTAAGAGATCGATATATTGAAATTCTTTCCCAGGCGTTGGAAGACCAGAGCACATTTCCAAATATTATTTAACTTGCAGTTTTTATCGTTGTTATCGGCAATAGTTAAATCTCTTCTCATGTGTGAGATGCCGGCTCAGCCAGTGATGCTCTATTGAAATACAAAGCTTATGTGTAGGACTGTACTTTGAATAACTTCGCCAGAGCATAACGATCTCCGATTGTATTGCTGCAGCTTGATGACCAAACCTCGCTTCTGTTGAGTATAGTATTTTCGATGAAGTGGGTATCGATTGAAAGAGGCAAAGGTGAATTGATGTCACACACAACTAGTCAAAATTGATGTCACATCTACTTGCCAGTTCCCAGATGCGAGCTTCCTACCCGATTAAGGACCACCTACAGCAATGATAGACATATTCCTACAACCCGAAGGTGCTAATCAAAATTAAGTTTAATACCAATTTGTTTGAATGGCGCCCCTTACTGACCTGCTAAACTCATCAAATATGGGTTTATTGACATCTAAATGTTGCTTCTTATTCCTATAAGGAAAAACACCTATGAGGTTACAGCGCCATAGTTTACAAGACACCGATTCTACCCCAATTGCGGCAGCGAAATTTACTCACTATGTGTCTTTCCTTCTTTCTGGTCTGTACGGGGACTCATCTTAGATTGCTGTTTTGATAAAGTGGATTTCTTACCTTTTTACTGGTCTAGCATAATAGGCCATATGCCATTCCGCCTTATGTAATTGGTATTCCTTTAAGGTTATATGCACGATACCGCGAGAAAATTCATTTCTCCTTGGAGCCTAATTCAAGCCTCCTGATGAATGTAGTTTATAGTTGCTCAGCAGTTGGAAATTGCACTTTCGCTTCCAACCACAAGAAGTCATCCCTGCTGATTCAAGAGAAAATCTAGCCGTAGAGTCGGTCAATTCTAATTGGAACAAAATTCCTTTTAGGCATTTGTGTGGCATTTACTACTATTTGTAACGTGTAATACAAGAAGTTAACAGTGTATTCTTGTCCTACCCCACATCAGTGAAAGGTTTTTTCAATTCTCATCCTTTTTCTGTTTTATGTGTTTCTGGCCAGTGCAGCATGGATATATATCATTTGAGTTGTTGGTTGCCTGATACTAGAATTACTTCAATCGAATTTCTATTGTTTAGAATATTCTTGTGCAGATTCTAAAGCCACGCGAGACGTACGATGGATGATTTAGGCTCAAGAGTTGTTACTTTGAGGGATGGGAGTTACAGGCGACAGCAATTATTTCTCCGGAAAAATTCGGAATGACCGCACCTCACACCTGCGGAAGCTCTTTCTTTTCCGTGCGATTGTTTACGTGGCAGAGAGGTTTGCGGAAGAGTTCATGTACAAAATCGTATGATTCTGCACAAACCTTAAGTAATGCTAACATAACAGGTAGATAAACACACAATGAAAGTGAATAAGGGGCTAGTGGGAGAGAACTAATGATGGCAGTATGGAACATCAATTGTAGATCCCATTCACCATGTGATACATCAGATGAAATCAGTACCCAAAAGCCGGGATCGTAGAATCATAAAATAAGAACGGTTTGTTGTCAAATAAATATTTCCGAGAGCTTTTACCAAGACGTATCTCCTAGCTTCGGATACGGTTCTTTTGGTGAATAGGAATTCTTCTCAGAAATTAGACAATAACAGATGTCAGATCTGCAGATCTGACCATCATATGTTTTTAGAGGAATCATTCGTTTAAGAATTACGCTTTTCGATCGCTGTTACTCTGAACTTCATAGAAAGTCCTAGTTCCCGCCGAAATGGCCATTTGTAAAGTACTTATTCATCTGACCACTTTTTAAACAGATAAGAAAACATGAGAAGAAAATACCACTATGTCTCTATGTAAGCAATAATAGTAGGGTAGAGCAATTTCCCGTCTAAAACATGGTTAATAGTGCTCATGGTTTGCTAAAAATTATCCTTGTTGTGAACAAATTTTGCGTTAATTAAGATAAGCCTGTGAATTATAACATGTGGTAACATGGAACATGAACATAAGCAGAAATGCTCTCTCGGGGTTGCCAAGAAAATAACTCTAGATGAGGAGGGAACCTTTGGTGTCGATACAATTTTCTTATCTTGAGAAGTTTTAATATCACTATTGCAAGTTTAATACTAGGAAAACGGCGCTTCAAATTACAATTTAAACGATTCGAAGTGCATGTCTACTAATATTACAGTGTTGAACCAGCCTATTTCTATAAGTTTGTACACTTCTCGGTAACATAATCTTGAAATAAAATGTCCGATGAAGACATATTACATTTATTTGTATATGATTTTATTTTTCTCCGGAGGCATGATTACCTAAAAAGAATACGAACTTTAACCTGGTGCAGTAACTAGAGAACCTCATCCACATGTCAGGTTTTATATTAAAGCGAATCAGTTATCATAAAAGGATTTAGTAACATAAACGGTCAATCACAGGTTTGTTTTGTTGATGCTTGTGTTTACGATTCTTCAAATAATAGCAATCAAAGATTTAAGTAGATCTTTCTCCAAGCCATGCCGAGCTTGCTAACAAGCACGCATGCGTGCGTCTAAGGAATGTCTCGACTGGAAGCTGACCCCTGTAAACCGCAATGGGGAAGCCCAAAGCAAAAAAATACCAAGAGAATTAGACAAGGTGTTAGAGTGTTTCTTTATGACCAGAAGGATGACCCAAACATCCTTCATCTAGATTGAACATGTGACCAGTCTGAGTTCATAGACCCTAGATCTGTCAATTCGGATGTTCGATCATCATTTCTTCCAATTTTCCCGTGCAAAAAAATGCTTATGTTACTCATTAGAAGCTGTTCGACGTTCTATTTTATTCTTGCTGGTCAGCCACTACGACTTTCTCGAAGAGTAACGTACCTTGCTTAATAGAAACTTGAATCTGCTGGGATATAAAGTTTTACTAACTTGTCCATATTATGGATTGATGTCTTGTTGTGCAGACATTGACCAGCTTGCATTTGATGGGCAGTGAATAGGTAAAAGTAGGTAATGCAGTATGCACTATGCATACTTTTTTAGCTGAAGCTTTTTCAATACAAAATATTCAAATATGCACTCGCACTCTTGAATAGTTCGTCGCTTTTGCAGTGCGTCATGCTCAAGCGTGGCACGGTTCTGTGCTGGGTGCACAGTGATTATGTTGCTTTACTGTCTATCTTTTCTTCCTTTCTTTTTTCTTTGTATAGGGAAATGAAATGAGATCCAGAAATGGGGAGAAACTGTTCTCCCTGATAGGACCCCTGCCTTGTTGGGGTGTCTGGATTGGAACTGTGGGCATATTGGCGATATTATGTAAATTATAACATGCAAACACATATATATATTAGGGAGATACCGATTCCTAAAAAAAAAATCTCGATATTAAGTTGGTTAAGCGAATAGGCCTACTGTGAGGATAAATAGCAAGGACCTGCTGTTGGCTGTTTGAAGATCTCAACTTTTCGTTGGATCTACCGACTATATCGCGTACGTCTTCCTATTTTCTATAGAAGCAGTTTTTTAAGTCCTACAGCCAACAATAAATCTCCAGATCGTATAGCCCGCATCAGATCTCCCAGATCAGCTTTGACCAATCACCACAATCACGACCTGATAAGAGCTCGAAACAGATCGGTCATAAAGCACATCAATTCAATACACTAAGTGAGTTCGATTCCCCAGTTGATTTGGCATTACAAGAACATCTTATTTCTCCAATAAATTCCTGCCCTTAGCACATTACTCCTAAAGTTGACGATACCTTTGTCGCAATAAACACATTAAAAGTCCGGACAAATAATGGCAACAGTTATCAGCAAAAACAATGAGCTTAAGCACCGAACAGTCGACTAAGTCAGCAAAGGAAAGATGCAATCCCGTCACATTGCCCTCTATCTCGAATTTGACGGCTTCCTTGTCTGATGCAAGAAACTCTGCACACTCTGTCCCCTTAAGACCCAGTCTGGGACCCTCTTCCCAAGGATCAATGCAAAGTACGGCCTCCTCCAGGAGCTCGTTAACTGCCCCACACTATGGTGCCACTATACCCTCTGAGCGAACTGCTTATGAGAGTCATGGAAGCATTCCAAATTCGACCTTTTCCACTACTCCTTCGAAAGAGAAAACCGAGTTCCAGTTGTTCCAGTTACCTCCTCTCTCGTCTATTTTACAGAGACAAAGTCAACCACCTCAAGAATTCCAGAAACTAGGACCGCATGCATCATCAACGGTTCAAGAGCCTTTTCCTGCCCATCGATATAGCCAAACAGGAAGCTTCGTGGACGAGAAACCTAGAAATTTCTCGTTGGCCCCATATATTCCATCAGAAAGTACAAGATTGCCGGGCGAGAGTCTCTCACCACATGGACTTCCATCCCATTCCGCTATAAACGAAATTGATATGCCACATCATCAGAGATCTCTGGATAGAGGGTTTGTTTCACCAAGGTCTGCCACTGGTGAGTTAAAACAAGAATCAGAAACTATTCCTACAGTGATTTACGATCCTGTTTTGGGGAAGCGTTTGATCGATCACTCTACTGGAGATAGGATTTCTATCTCCCCTATTGGTGAGCCTAGAGTGGATCTCAATGAGAAGAGAAAAAGAGTGATTAGAAGAAGAACCAGAACTGGCTGCTTAACTTGTAGAAAGAGAAGAATTAAATGCGATGAAAGAAAGCCATTTTGCTTCAATTGTGAGAAATCGAAGAAAGTCTGCGCAGGATATGAACAGGTCCCGTACGGGTCTAGACGTTATAGATATATGCAACAGCCTAAACCTCAGGAAATACAAGTAGATCAACCTATTATGCATCTAGAACCGCTGCCTTCTCCTCGGTCTGCATCTTCGAATCAGCTTTCTCAGAATTCGCAAGGTCATCCAGCACATCCAAATCATGGTTCTCAACTACAACAACCACGCCGTATAACATCTCCGATACACGGACAACATGAGCCTAGTTTGACACATCCGCAAAATCAACCGTTGATGATGGTACGAGGTATTGGTGGATCACATTCAGCAGAAGAACACCAGATACAGATGCCAATAAAGATGCACCAGTCAGATAATGCTACAATAATGATGCCCCACCCTCATAGATTACAACCAGTTTCTCCTCCTCTCAATCAAAGACACTCCTATTCTCATGGTCCACATCTAGTTAATGGGCAAATGTCTGTACAACCTTCTGGTCTTCCTCTAGAATATCTTCACCATCCACAATACTACCAACCTCATTATATCCAACATGGCCCCCAGATGCCTCCTCCACAACAAAGCTATTCCCCACAGCATCTACCTGTTCATCCCCCTCCTCCTCCTCATGTAATCCATGGCCATCCAGTCTATGCTCCAAATTTTACAGGCGAGGTTCCAGGAAATGCAATTGCTATTAATCATGCGCCAGCTCCGGGTCATTTCCATCAACATTAGTAGAATGTTGACGCATCTACCTGTATTACAAGAGTTAATTATCGATTATTTATTTTGATTAGTGTTGCCCTTTGGATAACTTCTGGAAAATGTGTGTTTTCTATATGATCATCATATTTCGGTTTCATATTTGTTTGAATATCTTTTAACGAGTTAGCAATTCACCTGCTCTTCTCACTAGAGTTTGACCCTATGAAATCTAAACTCTAGAATTCTCGTCTCTTATGCCTATTTGCTTAAGGAAGGTTTGAATCCATTACTTCGCATACACTCTCATAACGAAATAGTTGAAATAATATATGCCACGGTCCCCAATCTGTAATTACTCTGTAGTCCATTCTGTTTTCGGTATTGATTTATATCCGAACACAACCAGCCCCTTAGCCTTAAACTTCATAGTCTGCTGCCAATCTAGGTATTCTAGGGTCATGGCCCGAGGGCAGCGACGATCCTTCGTCTATTTAGCTTACATAATCCATGCATCCTAGTTACGGCGCTTCCCACGACTTTTAACACTGAACTAGAAGAAAATAAGCAGCGGAACCGTTGAAGCGAAATCAGGAAAAATACGACATACGAGTTAACTTCAGAAGGTTACAGAGAAGCCGCTGACTGTAATGAAACATCTGACCAAGAAATCTGGTGATGGAAAGTCGACTCCTGTATTTTTGTTTCTCTTCTCATTAAATATTTTTAGGGAATATGCCAGATCCACCAGCAAGAGAAAAATCTTGACAGCAGGCTTTCGGATGGCCCTGCCTAAAATGTGGACTTACCAAGACTGAATTACATAAGCGTACTGATTACGCTTAAAGTTCTGCACTTTGCACAATGTGGTAATCCAATGAAGTTGCATGAAAATTCTAGGTTTTTCAGGGGGACCACTTGCATAGATGACCATCAGGATGTTCGTTTAAGTGTTGTGCTTGCCGATCCAGAGAGAAAAGGAGCTAGAGAATGGGAGTTTTGTCGATCAAGAGTTGCAAGAGTTGCAAGAGAGCTGAATACGAATAATTTACAACTTTCCACAATCTCCAAAGAGTCTAGAAAGAGTTGGCCACAGTGGGGGTTTGGATATATACTATCGATCGTTCTCAAGAGCAAGAGTCAAATATTACACAGCCCAGCTTGATTTTAGGCTGTCTCTGACATGGATTTCATTTGAGGGACATTGCCAGAAGCCTGGCCATAATGTTTTGTTGCTATGTAACAAATCGGCATTTAACTTACATAAACTGAACTGTTCAATTCCCCTCTTGTCCCTTGTTATGTATACTTTTACGATCGTGATGGCGCAATTGGTCCAGACTTTTATGCAGTTACATGGATCCTCTTAAACGATATGCGGTTCTTACATTGCGTCCTTTGCAAAGTTCTTCATTTACCTGGAGAAAGGCTCTGGGGCAGTGAAAAAGTGAATATGAGAATTTGAATTCATTGTTTTAAGCTTTTACGGCGTGCCGAAAATCTCACACATCTGCACTAAGGGTACAATTTTGGCCTGACCACGTTAGTTACTAATCTGAGATGTGATTCTTTTCCTGAAACGTTCGTGACCACAAAGAGGATGCTCCAGTGGACAATTGCTATCTGTGGAAGTTTTTCCATGGCGATGGGCAGGAAATTGGTTTGGGAAATTAGATGTCGATCCTTTTCTCTGAAGAGACCTTGGAGCTCTATTGGTAGAAGAATTAATTGCATCAAGGAATATTCCGTTCCGCGAACTCTCGAAACAGAAAAAGTACCCGGCATCAGTCAAAGCACCGAGCACCTAGCCAACTAGAGCGAGCTCGTAGTTCAGTAGCAGTGCACAAGAGGTGGGTTTTACCTGACAAGTCCAGACAAACAGCAACAACTCTTAATTTGGGTTCTGGGTTTCATGTTCTTTCGTGAAGTTAGATCTTAAAATAGTTCCTGTTGATTAGATTGCTTGCATTTGTGTGGAAGATCAGCCCACGTCTGAGATATGGCAGAGGATCTCAAACAGATTTTCCTTTTTGCTGCTCTATTGATAGCATCCGTTAGGATGCCAAAATAAGCGAGCGTATTCGTCTTTCCGATGTAAAGTGGAATAACCTATGTCACATAATAATTTTCAGGACCAAGACTTATAATTCCACCATCGGAAGGCTGTAATCATAACCTTAATATGACATTAGTGCCGAAGTATTAACAAAGAGCAGCGATATCCCGGGCATATGTGTGATAACCTTTACCGCGTAAGCTTGGTGCAGCTAGTCTGAGTTTTTCTTCAGGGACACGCATTACTCACGTTGCCCACTATTTTTATAGCGTATGGGTAATTAGGAGTAGGAACGCAAAATTCACATTCTCAGTATGTTGAATAGAAAGTTGACTTGATTGTCTGAATTCCAAAAAGGGAAGTCAATGGCTGCAAGCGAGTGCTATAAGACGCTAGAACGATCAGAAAGCTTATGTTCGCACGCGTGTGCATAAACCATTGTATATATATGCGATAACCAGAAATTAAAGTAGATTCTGATGCAACATTATAATGCTGCAATCAAAGCATATATTTATTTGGCAGTTTCATCCATCGCCCTTTGGTAATGGGATAATTATGCGCTATGGAGATAAATTCAGTGACCATGAACTATCACATCAATAATGATCACGGTTGCTTTTGATGCTGCTGCACCCTCCCACCAAGATGAGGATCTGCAATCATCTGTATCCATCAGCCATGATAGTCTGGAAAGCGATCACTCTAGAGGTCCTTGGTAGATACTTGTAAATAGATTCTAACTACACGGATAGACTGATGCTCAAATCCTAACACCCCAGCTGTAATAAAATATTGCACACTTACGTGGATGAGGTGAGTAATTAAGGTTTTATCTGTTTCAAGATTGCCTCTCGCTTATTTTGATGGGTTCGGTGTCCCTGACTCTCAACAGTTTTTCGGCTTTTGCTCGGAATTTCAGTAGCTATCACAATTTCATCTTGCACAGGTGATGTTTTGCGTTTTCATTTCTAGCAATTTTATAGTCTTGATTTGTATTTGATGCTGTTCTAAAGCGGTGTGAATGAAATGATCAAACGAATAAATTTTTGATGTTCTTATTTTTCTGCAATGCTTTACCCTCAAAGAGCTAGCTGTATGTAATAATTCCTTGTTGTATTTATTTTATTTTCTTTGACTATTAATATCTCTCAACATTGCAGGATGCCCATATTCTCTTTACCGACGGTGTTATGGGTAGGATAGTTTTTAAACGGCTTCTGCAAGCTCAATGAAATTTCCTAAGCTATAACAGTCGGAGGCCTAATGGCTTACACCTAATTTATTGGCTCAAGTGAGGAGTAGAGTTAATAGTTTGGAAAATATTATTACATAGTGGCAAACAACCAAGCGCAAAGATGCCAAAAATGTAAACGCTTTGGTGAAATTATACCCAAAGCACAAATGGCACTGCTAAGACAGGAAGTTTTCAAGGCGTCATACTTGAAAATACAAGAAGCCACCAATGCCCCACTAAATCGTTTCAGATTATTGCCTCCTGCATATTCATCCTGCTGTAGAAGAGTAATTTGAAGGTCGCTCGTTCTGAAAGCGCTCAAAGTGCAGTAAATATAACACTTCACGTTGGTGGATCTTCAAAAATCTGTGCCTGAATCCGGGGTAACCGGAGAATCATTATAGGCTTTGATAACCTAGCAGTGACTATAACGATTATATAAGCATTGATGTAATCACATTTGTCATAGATTAAATTTTGTTATCGGGCTTCAAATTGTATCGGACTTGGACTCCTAATCGGTATGATAACTCTGTGTTGCAATAAGAAATCTAGGGAGTATAACGCTGTCACCATCTAACATGAGACAGTACAAATATAGCTAAGATCCCACTATATAACGATGGTTCTCTAAAATTTGCAATTCTATTTGTATCACCTATCATGTCGACTGAAGAAGGGACTAAATCTATTGCTTTCCTAGGGGCAACCGGAGGATGCGCGCTGTCAAGTTTAAAGCTTGCGTTATCTGCCGGATTTAACTGCCTTGCGTTATGTCGGACTCCATCGAAATTAGTCCAGCTACAAGACTTGAGAGATTTTGCGAATCTAACAGTGAAGACTGGAAATGCTCATGACATTGATGCTGTAAAATCGATCTTGGTTAATCCGGAAGACTCTGAACGGCTTGTAGACGATCTAATCGTCTCCGTTGGCGGAGCCTTTATTATGACGCAAATGACTATAGACGATCCAAATGTGTGTTCTAAGACATTAGAGA
The DNA here is from genome assembly GCA_030567775.1 of Ogataea nemodendra. Classification (NCBI taxonomy): domain Eukaryota; kingdom Fungi; phylum Ascomycota; class Pichiomycetes; order Pichiales; family Pichiaceae; genus Ogataea; species Ogataea nemodendra. The sequence goes on from JAJLSV010000013.1 coordinate 39,424, forward strand.
CTGTGTTACAAGCTCTCAAACAACTACGTGAAGAAGGTGTCATTGGAAATCCACATATCAGCATCGTTAGCTCAACTGGGCTCTCAAAGTTCCATAGGGATTACCCCCTTATTTTGAAGCCAATGTATAAGTTCATGCTTCAAGTTCCACATGCCGATAAAAGGGTGATGGAGGAAATTGTATTTGCGTCTGATGAGGAGTGGGCAATTATTCGTCCAAGCTTACTGACAGACTCTACCAGCAGGAAGACAGTATATGTTGGTGTTGAGGATCCCGATAATGGCCTTGAATCCAGCTCCGTTGGATACACCATTCCTCGTTCGGCTGTCGGAAATTGGATGTTCGATAATTTATTGACGAACAATTGGTCCAAGTACCGGCATAAGGTCGCATCTATCACATATTGAGACTTCAACTCCGGGGAAATTTAATTGGCCTTTATACATTTTTATACATTTTTATACATTTTTATACATTTTTAGTAAGCGATAATATTTAAAGTATTTTTTTGTTTCAGTAATGCCTTATTAAGAGTAACGAATCTGTACTTATACCCCTGTAATCCAACAAGTATTCGATTGATATCAGAGAATTGGCGTGAATTCTGAATTACAAATCGCCAAATTTACGTCTAAATTAACAAGAAATGCCCGAAGGATATTTACAGCTTAGCTAATCGCTTATATAAGAGAAGAACACTTTAAGAGTGACCACTGAAAAGATAGCACATCAAGGAGGTTTTTGATTTGAAGGACAGATGTGTTTCGATCTGTTGTACAATAGTCAATTTCAACAAACGATTGCTGTTTTTTTATCTTCTATTTGTACGGATAAATCAAGGAACTGTTTACACTATGAAACTAGGAGTATCTATAGGGACTTACGGCCTGGTTTTTTCATCATCGTTGATTTCTGCTCAAGCTAGCTTAGAGGGTATCAAAGGTGTTTCACCCGAGAATCAAGACAAATATAAACCTAACTCTGATGGCAGATGGACCTGCTTGAACAATCCTGAGATTGAGATATCCATTGATAAAATAAATGATGATTATTGTGATTGTCCAGATGGATCCGATGAACCTGGAACGTCTGCATGTTTCAATGGTAGGTTTTTCTGTGAGAATAAAGGGTTCAAATCCAATTATTTACCCTCATACAAAGTGAACGATGGTATTTGCGATTACGGATTTTGTTGCGACGGATCGGATGAAGCCGAAGGACTTTGTCCAAATAAATGTGGAGAAATGAACTTGGAGTATGAAAAATATAAGGCAGAGACCAACTCATTAATCGAGAAAGGAATTAGTATTAAGCATAAGTTGATCAAGAGAGCAGGTAAAACGAAAAAGAAGTTAGAATACGATATTCACAATCTGAATGAACAAATCAAAACTTTGAAGTCTGAATTAGAAATAGCAGAGAAGCATGAAACCCAGAAGCAGGCGGAGAATAATGTAGTAAAGGCATTTAAGGTGTTGAACGATAAACTTGACACTCTACAGGATGAAGTCAGTAACAGGTTCAAAGAACTTGAACTTACTCAGAAAAATCTGAAAACACTTGAAAAAGTTTTAGAGAAGATGACCGAAGAGTATAATCACAATTTCAATGATCCTGCGGTTAAGGCTGCAGCGCAATCATATCTAGAATACTCAGTTAACCGAGCAGAAGACAAAGATAATCAGGACATTCCAGGAGTTATCCTATCTCTATTTGACCAGTTTGCTTCAGAGCTTAAATCAACGGGGAATGATTTATCAAAAGACCAACAGATGGGCAGTTCTAGTGAGAATAATACTTTCAAATCACTTATGAGTTCAATGCTTGACTCATTTTTGGGTGTTAAGCCGCGCAGTAAACAAACTAACACTTCAGATGTCGCGAAAACTAAAGAGGATATAGAGAAGGAGCTAAAGCTATTGAGGTCTGAGCTGAAGTCGAGGTCGTCAATTCTTGAAAGAGATCATGGACCTGACAATATCCTTCTGGCAATGGATGGTTGCATTGTTGACAAAGTTGGTGAATACGATTACAAGTTATGTTTCTCAGATAAGGCAGAACAAATACCTAAGCGTGGCTCGAACACCAAGATTGGAGTATTTGACCGTATGCTATATGACAACTCCACAAATTCCCTGAAGATTCTTTATAATAGAGGTGATAAATGTTGGAATGGGCCAGTTCGTAAAGCTAACGCGATTATTGAGTGTGGTGTTAAGGATAAGATTTTAGCTGTGACTGAGCCAGAAAAATGTGAATACAATTTCATAGTTAGTTCACCTGTGGGTTGTTTCCCAGAGGATCTCATTTTGTGATCTTCTCAACCACCTGCTCCTCCATATCTGTCAGAGATAAAAGATCGGACCCTATCAAGGTGCGAGGTGTACCCTTAAATTTGGGATCGGACATAAAAGATTAAATTCGAAGCCCCATCTGGGAGTGGTGTTCATGCTGGGCAAGACTATACAGCACATGAACCTAGATATAAATAGGAAAAGAAACTAAAAGATAACTCGTGTGAATAATAACAGTGATATAGGTCATTGGGTAATTTTGAGATAGGTTTTTTGAAAATAACCCCTTAGATTATTTATTTACTATTCAGATATAGCCAAGCAGTTAGTATTTCAGCTGTTACAAGAATCAACCGGAAAATTGCAATTTAGTAACAAACACTCTCGAAAGCAGACACTTGTGTTCTTAGAAAGCAGGAATGTTGGAAAATTCAGCGTCAGAAAACCCATCTCGATCGGATGCCATTCTAGGAGATATAGATATCCTTCAGGCTGTTCAGAACGACAACTACGCTGAGATTTGGAATATCAAGTTGAAAGAGACTTTGTCTAATTCTGAGGAGTTTAGTAAGTATCTTGGATTTGTTATAATGGGCTATGAGAAGTTCATAAAAGAGTTCAAAAGGAGCAGTCCAGCTTCAGAGAAATCGTCAGCTAGTGGTAGTTCGACCTTTATCAATAACTACAACGCTCTGATCAGATCACATAATACATCACTTCAAATTCAAGAGAATTATATTAAAGAGCTTCGTGTAATTAAAGAAGAGCTGGATAACTATTTTAAATCATTCAACACAGCTATGAAGGAATTTATAGAGAATGCTAATGCTGTGGAAAACCAATGGCTCTCCGTTAGCAAAAAGGCTGAAAAGGCCAATGTATTCTATACGAAGAATTTAAATGAATTAGCCAAATTAAAAAATTCTAATCAGTTGACGGCACAAAAGGAGGAACAACTGAGATTGAAGATCAACTATTCTTTCCAAGATTATAAAGAATTGAATAACAAGACAAAGGAATCTGCCAAAATGTTGAAGGAAAAAGACCGCCCAGCTATCTTCAGAGACTTTCTCAATATTTACTTGGAGTCCAGCGAGCTGCTGAATATACAATTCCTAAGATTTTATAAAACCAAAGAAAAATTCTTTACTATAATGGCTCTGACTATGTTTGAAAATTCAAGTTTATCCTCTCAAGGCGGGCTAAATTCGATTATTGATTTACGTGATCCTGAGACAGAGATTCATCAATACTTAAAATCGATTATTTAGTCTATGGGATTGTGACGGCATAATCAATCACCATAATAGAACTGCGAAATGTTTTTGCTTTATCGAGAGAGATCCCAAAGAATGACAATTAAATATAATTATATGCGCTGATTGATCTTATTCAACGTATACCAGAATGCTAGTGACATCATCAGGTTTTCCACCAATGTAGTCTTGACCCGTAATATCACTCAATTTCTGAGAAAATACGCTCTTAAAATTGCTGTTCATACTCAATTCCTTAACATTAGCAACAAGATTTCTGTTTGCTTCTCCAAGCTGCTCTGGAACCATATTATTGTCTAAATACAAAGCAATATCATCGACCACAACATTGTCCACCAGGCCATCCGTCGTAAACATTACAACATCGCCAGACTGCAGTTGAAAATCATAGACATCGGAGTCTTCGGGATCATTCATGAGATATTTTGACCCCCTCTCCTTTGCAAGCTCTAAGAATTCTTGAGGTATAATGGAAAGTTGATATGGCGCATTAAATGAATATATTTGTTCCTTTGACTCATAGACACATTTGAACTTATCATCGTGTCTCCTAAATACACCAAACCAAGAGTCACCAAGATTTAGAGCAGAAAGCTTATTGGTAATTGGATCGATGATGCCAAAGCAAATGGTAGTGGAACCAACTTCAACTACACCGCTTTTCTTTAGGCTTGAAAATGCTTCACTGAGGATTGTTAACGGAGATGCATCTGGAGTTTGTAGGAATGCATCCGTTACAAAGTTGGAAAGCTCTCTGCTGATTGCACTGGAGTCAAAACCTTGTTCGGACCATCCTCCAACTCCATCTAGTACCCCTGTCATCAATTTTGAGTCAGTATAGGCCATAACATAGTTGTCCTCTCCAGTTTCTGAGTCAAACACTGTATTAGTTCTAAGTTTTCTCTTATAATTTTTGATTAGCCCACCATCTGAGGACGAGCCATCTTTGAGTCTATCTTTTGGCTCAAATGCTACACAGAATGTGTACGCATGGCCCGGAGACTTGAAATGTTTAAATATCGTTTCCCCATTCTTAAAGCTTCTGAATCTGTTGAATGAATCATTGGTGAAGCATCTTCTTTGCGTTTTGAGTCTTAAGCTGGCGACATTCCGTATGTAAAGTCTAGAGGAATAAGACCTGAGAAGTAACGAGTCCAGTCTTACCTGTTGTAATAACAGCTTATAAGGCGTCGCCGAGGACAATGAGATCATTTTTGGGCTACTTCGATAGTGTCTCAAATGATATATTGGCTGATTAGCAAAAATGATTTACTTACAAGGAGTTAAAAAATCTTTTAAGGCAGCTTTCTTGATTGGGCTCTGCAGCCTTCATGAGATTTTTTAGCTTGACGAACCGAACACAATCTACTGATATAACAGACAATGAATAAATGACTATCGCAAAGACATAAATATAATAATGTTTAATAGTTTTATCGATATCTATGAAAGAAGATATATATACAAATTGTATGTGTTGGTGAGGGGTCAAAGAGGAGATCAACCGCCCTTTATCCGAGAAGAAATTATGAACGTTGTATGATAACAGAGAATAACCAATGGAGAGAAATAAATAAATGAGATGGCAAAATGTAGAGTAAAGATACAATCTTTTAGAGAAAGCAAACCATTTTCATAACAAACAATACATTACACTCAAAACATCTCCTTCTAAAAAACGTCTATAGTTGAACAACCTCTTTATTTCAACAACTCTAATTGCCCAACTTTTCTACCGCACTAACAACGAACTTGCCAAAGTCGAAGTTTGGATCATCGAGGTTGATAGATTCAGTGGACTCCGCTTGCTTTGGTGGGTTTAGTTTCTTGTACTCATCCTTAGCAGCTGCGATCAGTTTCAATTTATTATCAAACTCAGCCTTCTCTTGCTGCTTCTGACCAGCAGACTTAAGAGCAGATGTGTGGTAAGCACCATAAACAATCCCTCCAGCTAGTGCAGAGTATCTCAAAACCTACATCTAAATGTTAGTAATCATTGAGTTCTTTTGTAGATTGGTCACAGGACTCTCATCCTAGCTCAATTAGAGAAACATACGTTCAATGTTGACATCTCTAATATTTCTTTCGCTTATCCGATGGATTCTGCCTTTCCCTGACTTATTTATAACGATATTTCTACATGTATTCTCTATAACCTATATTTGTGTTCCGTTTTTCACCACTTTTCATCCACCCAATAATACATCCGAAAAATTGTGACATCCCCGGGCACCATAACCAAGGATGTGATTTGCACAGCCGCAATATTAAGTGCGATCTTTTTGAAGTTATACATCTCTACACCAATACAAAGCTATCTCACTTCTATTTCATTAGCTAGTTGAATCCACTTGTTTGAGAACAATCGATTTGATTTGCCTCTTCTCCTGTCGCTGTCTCTCGATTTCCTGAATGTAATTGGAGGTAAATAATGCATCTTCCGGAAGAGTGATCTCCTTGGTGTTCAATTTTTTACCACTTTTTGTGAGGAAGATGAAGGAATTCTGGCTTCTTTGGGATCTTGTCTTTTCAATTGAAAGATTTCCATGATAAATAGGCTTTTGAATCTTCAAGCGTGAAGCGTATTTGCTTCCACCTTGAGACGGAGAATTTCCAGCCATTAACTTGGACAACTCTGCTTCCATATCCTTCTCCATCTGCTCATTTAGCTTCCTCTCGAATAGTGCCTCATCACTTTCTTTGTTATCCGTATCGTCATCAGTAAGATTATCACTATCATCATCAACATAGTATTCCTCATCAGAAGAGATTATTTTAATTTTGTTGTCTTCATCCTTCAGTTCATCATCAAGTTCATCATCATCATCATTGTAATCGTCCTCATCCTCATCTTCTTCGTTGTCGTCCTCATCCTCGTCCTCATAGTCCTCCTCTTCATCATCGTCCTCATAATCATCACCGTCATCACCGTCATCATCATCTCCATTTTCAGAGAAGTCATATGTCTCTATATCTGAATCATAGCCTTCTATCTGGGACTCATTTCCATTATTATCATACGGGATTTGACGATTGTTAGTGGTATACTCCTTTTTTTTAGGACTTTTATTCTCCAACTGAACTTCACTAATAGCTTCTGCCGGGTTATTCTTCTGCTGATGTTGATCATCATCATGACTGTTGGAAATTAAATCATTAACCTGTGAATTATGAGTACTTGCTAATACGTCGTGCAGCTTTTCAGTTGCTTCTTCATAACTTAGGGATGGCGTCACAGAGTAAAATGCATGATCCTTTGTAAACTTCATCCCTTTGAAAGAATTGTAAATCACAGTGATACTATTCCATAACTCCATATTTATTGGTTGAAGTTTCGTCCAAATATAGTAATCAAAGAATATCAAAAACATTCCAAGAGATGTCTTTTCAAATTTATTGCTTTTCTTTGGTAATTTATGTATTACCGAAGAACTCAATAGGCAACAAACCAACTGGATTCTGAAATAGTCATCCGGAGGATCCACTTCACACAAGACACTCAATGAGGGGTAGTTGTCCTTATGACCATGACCCACCGTGACATATAACAACCGGATATAACTATCAAAGTCAATCAATTTGACATCCAATAGGTTGGCTAAATATCTTGCTATAGCGAGTCGGCGTCTATTGAATTTATAACTGTTGTTTTCCAAAGCAGAAGTGTGCCGCTCGATCACATCATCAATAACATCAATAAGCTCATTATGGTCACAAACACATTTCTTGCATAACTTCGCTAGGATCGTAATATTATCATAATTTATATTTCCAGGATCACTGAAGACCTGTCTCATTTTATTAATTATGATAGTTCTTGTCCAGTCCAGCTCACTTAACAGCATGCCGATCAAATCCAATGTATCCCTATTTAGCTCCCTCTGAATTAAATGATCAATGAATTTTTCCACATCTGTACGGATATCTATAGGTTGCTTGAACGATTCGACAGAAGGAGGAAAAATAGACATCAAAAACACTTGAACAGCATTCTTGTCAGTCGAACTGAGATTCCCGCTCTTAATCACTTCTCTTAAGAGTCCAATTATTGACAATATTTCGGTCTTTGTTTCAGGATGATTCAAAAGAAACTTTCCACAGTCTTCAAACAAAAATGTCAAAACATCCAAATTATTAGGTTCACTGATATTCGAAGCAAACATTCCAACTTTATGGAACAATACGTAGTTCGGTATTATTCTGAATTTCACTAGCTCACTGAAAAGCCTTATACTTCTATAATCCACTTTACTTCCACCAACTTTACGTATCATAGATTTGTCCAGATGATCCATTAAATCATTGATAAAAGATTCGAAGAAAGAGGCATTAATTTTCAGGAACCTGGCAAAATTCTTTGAAGATGAATCTTCTTTGGCCAAAACAAAATGCTTATAGAGCTTTCTTTGTGATGATTTGTTATTAAGATAAGAAAACCAGTAGTCGAATACTATATCATCAATGTCCTTGGCATTCGTTGCGTCATCAAGCCTAGAAATAATTTTAGACATCTTCTCACCAGCAGATTCATCGGAAGAAACGGTATCTGTATCATCTGTGTTTGAAGGTGAGCATTTATTACGATCTAAGATGTCTTCAGACACGAGAGAGGGAAGTTCAGGAACCTCCTCATAGAATTTCCTCACCTCTTCGCTTTCCCAAATTTGTAAAGGATCAGAAGGGAAACCTGTAACCAATGTCACCGTAGCATTTACAGAACTCTCGAGCTCCGTGATATCTAATTTAGGCGCTTCTACCTCCAACGACTCGCAGAAAAGTTCGCAATAAACTTGCATTCTCTCATAGACAGCTTGTAATCCTTCTATTCGAGAAGATAATCGATCTGGTATCTTTCCAGTCTTAATCGAAATTGATGCGCAATCCTTTTTACTAACGACAATCTCCTTTTGATAATACTCCACTAAGCTGATAATCTTCATTGTATAACTCTTGAATAGTTCTTTTAGCCTGATTCTAATACTGTCTGATATGAACTCATTTTCATTCAATATTAATTGGATATATCTTTTTAGGAAACTAGTAGCTAAGGAAATGGATCCTCCATGATCAATTTGAAATGTTAACAACTCCTCCAGTATGCATACCAAAAGAGAAGATGCTGCCTCTTTATCATATAGTTTACTAATATATCTTGGAAGCTCCGCTTTCGGCATGTCCTTTATGCATCTAAATATTCCAACCAGGTAGAACTCCATGAAAAGTCTAAATAATATACGCTGTCGACTTTGTAGACTCTGAATTTCTTTATCAAGTTTCTCACCAGGAACAGATGACGCAATGTCTTGCTTGAGTGGCTTCTCAAATGCATGAGCAAAGAACAATTCTAAATATGGAGTAAACTGGTTTGTGAATCGCTGATGTAACAGGGACACAATTTCTACTGCAGTGGGTATATCCTGAGCCTTAGTGACTTTAGACAAACCCTCTGCTACGGCAGATAGCACTTCATTCATATATTTCTCTAAGGATACTGTCGATACTGAAGAAATAAGAGTTTTCTCCGATTCTTTGTTAATGGATGTCCGGATTTTCTTGATGAAAGCTGTATTCTTTTTTAAGCTAGAGTCAAGATTGCCAACGTGAAACACATTTTCACCGCCCCAGGCTAAAGAATTTGCCTTGAGCAATTCAGATCTTCTCTTGTTTAGTTCTTCAGTCATATAGACACTTGATACTTGTGCATCTCCATGAAATTCAGCAGAAGGGCTTACAGTATAAAATAATAAATCCAACGATTGGTCTGAAAAAATACACCAAGTTTATTTTTCATCCTCACTATAGAGATTGTAAGCATTAAAATTACGAAACAGTGTATGAATGTTAGCATTAAGTATTCACTATCTCTGGAAAAAACCCAAGAGCTGGATCTAATCTATATGTTTCTATATACACGAAGAGAATCGGATGACTAACATATTTATAAGGATGGATATAGAAGAAGAATCTGCGAGTAAAATAATTTTAGGTGATTTGGGCGGCCTTAGACTCTCTCTCTTGTGAATATTCTTCCTTTCGGCAAACCGTACATCTCCCTCACAATTGTAGTGTTTCTATCCCAAACAGATCTGAAAACGTGAGATCCCACAGGTGTAAGCTGGTTATCAGCTACAAAATCTCTGATCTTGAAGAACTCTCTCTTCAAATTCTTTGGAGCGTTCACCAATTTCTCACCACTCTCTTGTTTGAATACCCAGATAGCTATTCTATGTTTTCCGGTATTCTTCTCACAAATAGGAGGTAAATAATCAACAAACTCATAATCATTTACAACCAACTTCTTGGCATCCACGATAGAATCATTGTTGGAGAGTTTCACATCTTTCAAACCCCATAGAAGGGTGGTGGAAAAGCTGTCTCTAGCCAGATCAGGTACGTCAGGATCCACAATCAAGACAGTGTACAGATCATTTTCACTCTCCTTGAACTCAATTATCTCCAATGCAGGTGGCTTTGAAGTGACATTAGATGATAGTACCTCACCTGGCTCAATCCATCTTTCAATATTGGTGTGAGGAAATTTTAGCTTCACTTCAACTTGTGGTTCTAATGTTGGTAAGGTGTCTGGAATAACTCCTAGGGATTCAAGTCTTTGCATGGTCAACATTTTGGAGAATGTCTTCCATTGTTCTTCCAAATAACTTCTGTAAACCGGTTGTGTTCTATCGAGGCTTTTTGAAGCATATTTGGCATTGTATAATACTTCTGGATTGTTCTTCTCAGCCTCAACCAATAGACGTTCCCTCTGTTGTTTCAATAGTGACTTTTCTGCTTCGTCATTACTGTTACTGAGAGCACTCTCTAGTTTCTCTATATCGTTATATAGAGACTCACTTTGTTGCTCCAATAGTTGATAAGCCAGTGGGTAAATCTGACTCAATCCAATTGGTGAGTTGTATTTCTGTTTGCTTGATCTCTTTTTCAGAGATGCAGGACCATAGGGCAAATCTGGACTCAAAAGAGCGGTCTTCAATGACTTATTCTTGACGGCCAATGATTGCGATCTTTTAGCAAAATTTGACCACACGCTTTTCGAAACAGACATAATGAGTGTATAGCCACGTCTTAGTTTTTGTGACTCGATGGACAAGGTGGTAATCGTGACCTCAATCTACTCTATCCAAAATTAATCAAGATTTCTATAGTTCTACAACATTTTGTTGAATCTTCAATCCGAATGATTGAAAAAAAATTAGAACATCCAGAGTCCGGGTAATATCGACTTTTATGATCCATTTTTTTATGATCCGATCCAACTTATATATAAGCTTCCTAGTCATTCCTATCTGGAATTAAATTTTAAGTGTATATACCTTTATATTGCTGTAATGTTACAAAACAAAGAACGATCGATGGAGCCGACTCAAAAAACTTAAATAAAGATCGTCGATTCCCTCTCTATCCGTAGTAAAAAACCCAATAATCTGTAGCTGGTGAAACGTTAATTCGTCAATATTTGGAGGTTGATCACTTCCGATTTTTCAAATCCACAATAATATCCAGAACCCGACCATAATAAACATATCAATTACAATACCTAGGTCGTCCTCTAAAGCTGAGCGACGATTTGTGCCAAATGGAAGAGAAACTCGGTTATGGATTGTAGTAGAAAAACTTACAATCCTCTTCAGTTTTAGCATTGATTTGAGAAAATGCATTAAAGCATGATGGAGAAGAGGAACCAAGACTGTTGGAAACAACGGTTGGTTCCGGAACTCCAGCAACGGCCGACAATGCCCTTTTATTGGAAGAGCCAATCTTAGCCCTTTCAGAAGTCTCTGGCGAACTGGCAGAGATGGTAGAAGATGTTGGTGATGGTTGTTGTGCGTTTGTAATATTGGTATCACTTGAGGGTAATGACGAGTTGACCGCACCTGGAGGTAAGGTGGTCACTTCAAAGTGGAATTGCCTCAACTGAGGAGTAATAGAAGTTGTGGAAGAGGAAAATGCGGCAGTGTTTGGAGTAGATGTAACCATCTGGTGATGTCCATCATTTGGTCTGTTAGGTTCCATAACCGTAGGACCAGAATTAAAGTACCCTTTAGGGACGCTTTCTAAAGACGAGGTAGATAAAAGAGACTCATTAGACGAGCTCAAAGGAGGCAGGTTGTATCCATTTCCATACAGCTCCCTGTTTCCAGGGATACCATTAAATTGGTTTTTGTATATTTGTTGTTGTAAGGCGATTTGTTGCGATTGATGTGCTTTTACTTGCGTTGCCTGAAGCTGCAACTGATACCTCTGGTATAGATTAACCTCGTTGAAATTAAATTGAGTCTGAGAAGCTGGGGCCGAGCTCACATACATTTCCGAGTGGGGCCCACCAGAAGGGGGCATCATTGAATCAGCCTGCTTATAAACATTGGGGCCATATCCATTGGATGTGTACGCCTGGAATTGTTGAAATTGAGGTTGTATATGATCAATCTCCGTCATGGAGCGAGATCTTGTTCTTTTGTGCCCTCTCATATTAATTGTGTTGGGCAATACCGACTTTTCACTATTTCTTCGGTTACTTGCTAAAGTGGGTTTCATTTTCCGTTGACTAGCCAATAGAGAAACACCTGGCGGTGCCGTAGCAGGTATACTGATAGATGTTGTAGAGCCATTTGGATAGGCGGTGAATCCTTTGAACCTTTGTCCCATCTTTTTATAGACGATAACGCTATGTGGGAAATAATTGATCTTGCTATTCTTCAAAAATTCCCAGATAAATGAATAAACAGGTAATAAACGGTCTGTATTCATCGAAACTACATCATCATCGAAGTAAATTGTATGGGATATTCTCATGTGCTCAAATTTCGAGGAGTCTATAGACCCGTTAGAGTATTCGTTTATCAGACTGGCCCAATATTGTGAATACAGAGGTAGATTTACCTTGATCTTTGTGTTGTCAGGAAGTAAATATCCGGTGATAGGCTCCTTCTGCTTGTGGACCAAGTTGTCAAGATCATAAATCTTCAGTACAGATTTCATTTGAATCAGCCTGGAAAAGTTATCATTCGAAATATCTGTGGTTGGCGATAAAAACTCGGTGATATCCATGACATTTTGAATATAAGAAGTCATTTTGTCACAGTCCATTTGGAACTGTAAAGAGCGGTCTAGATTTAGAGGGACCTTTGTGTAAACGAGAGAATGGTCAACAATCAGGTCTTTAGTATTATAGTCAATCGAGAATATACCATCAATACAGGCTTTCAAACTTCGGTTTTTGTTTCGGAGATCAGTGATGTATCTTTCATCTTCCTGAACTTTCAGGATTTGATCCAAATCTGCGATAGGCTTAAATTTTGATTCCAATCCATTATTAGCCTGCGAGTGAAAACCAATTTTAATCAGTTCAATAGATATTCCCTTAATCTTGCTAACATTTCTAGATGTTATTTTTCGTGGTTTATCAGAACCAGCTGATTCCAAAGGACTTATGCTAAAGTCTGTGCTGGGCGTCAGAGCAGGTTTTCTATCTCTTTCTGTCCTTACATTCTTTTTTTTGTTATAATACTTTCTTCTGCGGTCACTCTCCCGCAAGAGACTTCTGATATCTTCCAAAACTTCGATGTTTCCCAATTCCCTGCTTAGACTGGAATTCATCTTATCTTCATCCTGTCTAGCTAAGTTGAAATAATCATTAATCAATTTAGGTCTGAATTGGAAGCCTGCCTTTTCTCTCAAGTAGTTTATTAAGAAATCTGTTCTCACAATTATGATATCTTCAACGGACGCCGAGGCCAAGATATTGTTGTATTCCTGAAGACCGTTTCTCAGAACCTCGTAAACACGCAGTTTATCCATATTCGGAGACAACACAGACACTGATTCCTGTGGCTCAGCCAACGGACCAATAGAAACGCTTGATGACTGGAATACAGATGGTGTATAACTTTCAGTTTTCAAGATGTTGGAGTCTTGAATCGGCTCACCTTGAGATGGGATTTCCATTTCTTGTTGAGCGAGGTCATACAGAGGATTTCCGGATGGAGATTCTGTTTTCGTCATATGATCACTGTGTCCAAAGATGTCATTCGCTAATAAATCGCAAGAAGTGTCGTCTACGTCACCTTCATGGAATATTGCGTTGACCCATTCTTTGGTTGGATTTGTTTTGTCCTCCTCTGAGGGAAGAAGGAGATCTACTAGCAGGTCATCATGATCGTCGGGTATGTGTGTTGAATGGGAGACATCAAACGACTCTTCTGATATTGATTCCCCGTAGTGAGAGAAACTAGGTTTCTTGATGGAAGAGTTTGGAGGAGTGGATTCCTGAGTTATAGGTGGTTCTTGGAACGACGACTGTCGAGGGACCAAGGGTTTTTCAAACACAAACTCCGTGTTTGGTCTTGTGTTAGGAGTCATCGGCACTACGTTATTGGTAGGCCTAGACATTCTGAGTAAAATCGAAGTGGATACCGTTGTATGATCCGATATCAAGATGGATATATCGTAAAACTAATTTGAGGGAGTAGAAGATTATTGTGTTTGCGACCGGTACCTAATGGAAACACTCGACAGGACTGATCAACGTTTTTGCTGTCTGTTACTGTAACTGTGGCTCCTTGGCTTTCTTTTGTTCCGGGTTATGTGTTTTAACTTTATCAAAACAATCATCTATTAAGCTCCATCGCCCTATATTGAATGTCTGAGACATGATCCCACACAAAATCCAAACATAGAAAAGGAGTGGCTTCAGGTGTGCGTCACTATTTATTGATCTAAAGCTCGTGTCTTACAAAATATAAACACACCAGGTTATCGCCCGAGGAAACATCAGGGCAAATTCGCGTCGGCAAGGGCGGGAAAGGAGAACCTCCGTGTCGAAATCCACGCACCACGAAATTGAAAGATCCACCACATTATGCAAAATACAATAATGCTTCCCAGAAATGGATACGGAAAACGGGGATGTGAATGGAAGCAAGGTACCAAGGACCAGAAAGATATCTCAGATAAAGGTCTCGAAAATACAAAAAAAACAATATAGCCAAATTAACAAATTATTCTTTACAATACTATATGTAGAATCTTAGGGAAGCAGACACGTCTAAATCACAGCTCAATCTCAGTGACAAGATCGTCTTTAAAGCCTTCAATGTCAAGATGGGATCGTTGATCGCCCAAACGAGACCTAACCTCGTGATCGTCCGCTGCAACCCATCTGGCTGCTTTCGTTACATCTCTGGTGAACAGTCGCTGTGGAGACTCATTAGATTGTAATCGAGAAAAATCAGCATAATATAATCCCGGACATTCTGATCCTGTAGTGGAGCTCTTGCTGCACAACCAGAAGTAATACCCTCTGGTATTAACCTTTTTATACATTCTTCTCAGAGTCATATTGTTTTTGCAAATAGGACATAAAGGAACGTTGCGACAAAGCACAGGTCGAGACATTCGAAAAGTTAGATTTATTCTTGTTTCTTTGGAAATTGGATGCAAGCCCATTATAGAGTACTTTAACGAAGGAACACAATGTTTGTATTCTTCTTGAGTTCCTGGCAACATCACTAAAAGGGTGTTATGTGGTAGTGGAATATTAATGACGGGGCTATAATTATTGTGACCGTCTTTACTATACTGTTTCTTTAGTCGAAAAATTCTATTCCCTCCTAGACTGAGCGAGCATACCAAAGGTAAGGGTCCCATCGTTGTAAGTCTGTCTGAGTGCCAGTCGAGACTGTTTTCGTTGCTTTCAAAGAAATTTCCAACACACATGTCTGCCTTCCACCCACTTTGTATCTGGAATGGGTGTTTGTTGTCAGTCGTCTCTAGAAGCTCCTTAACCTCATCCTCTATCAATATCTTAGCAAGATGTATGTTTGGAGAGTATGACTGAATCATATCTTTCGAGTTTTGGTAAAATCCGTTATCATAAACAAAATCAGGATGGGTGGAGTTTTTTTCGTAGAAAACTGTTGTTCGGTGACCAGACTTGCATTCATTTCCTGCTATAAAAAACTTCTTCTCCTTAAATAATGCTTTCTTGGGTAGTAAGTCTGTCAGTAAGCTATCTGCTAAGTCCTTGGGCAGAAAATTGCGGTAAAACCTCACATATGGTATTCTAGACTCGATTTCCTCCTTCGTGTAGAGGGTAATAGTCCTACTCGCTGAGTAAGTC
The DNA here is from genome assembly GCA_030567775.1 of Ogataea nemodendra. Taxonomy (NCBI): domain Eukaryota; kingdom Fungi; phylum Ascomycota; class Pichiomycetes; order Pichiales; family Pichiaceae; genus Ogataea; species Ogataea nemodendra. The sequence continues at coordinate 55,131 of JAJLSV010000013.1, forward strand.
CTTGTTGATTCCTCCAGTTTAGAGGGTATTCTCTGACCAATATCGGGATCATCTTTGATCCGAACTCCAAGAGTACTCAATGAGCTTTGGTGAAACAGTCCGACATCCGCTTTCTTTGTCGTCACAACTGGTGATGAATCTGATTTTCTTTTGAGTGATGTTGGCCTTGGAAAAAATTGATTTTCAAGGAGATTTATTGTATTCCCCACAGATCCATCCAAGGAGATCAGCACCTCTAGCAAGACTTCCTTATCAGCCAAGGGAAACAGAGAACCCAAATGTTTAAGTTTCTCCTCCGTGGTCATATAATCAAGCTCGATTGGCTGTAATCCAATTTCATATTTCGTATCCAAAAGGAGACAAGAAGAATCGTCATATCTTATCTTTGAGAGGCAATTCCTTGGACTCCTAAAAATTTCCTGACGCGTTTAAGGTCTATGAGACTCACTCTAAATAAACTTAGGTAAGCGTCAATTGATCTGGGCTCATCATGATATTTATCTCCACTCTCTCTCAAGAGTGACGTAAAAATTATTAATGCCAGGCAAGAATCTTATCTTCACTTACACTATCAAACATATCGTGTAATGACCTATTACTGTATATTTCAAGAAATGATAAATCTATACTATCCTTTGTTTACATAATGTTCTTTTTTATTGTGTAACACTCGTTATCTTATCAGCGATACATGTTAATAATAAGTAGATGCAACTTTATATGTATGAGGGTAGTCTATATATGTTCATTGACGGAATTTGAATGCGTCCAACTTTAACTCTCGGGTAGAAACGTTGAATGGTTTAACTTTATTTGCAGAAAATGAACCCTTATTAGTTAGGGACTGGCCGCTGACAGATGCAGGATGTTTCGATTTCAGGTGGTCTGAAATAGTATTAGTGTTCACATTCTTAACTCTAAGAGGAGGTCTTGAAGAGGACAATTGTTTTGAGACTGATGGTTGTTTAAACTGGAATCTTTCCCTCCAGTCTCTCATATCAGATATCTGTGAAATTTTATTGTTTTCTGTTGTGACTGTTGTTCTAAAATGGCCTAGACTGCAGATGTTTTTCTGTGTGTTAGAGCTGGAATTCTTATTGAAACCTTCGGAAACTGGGATTGATTTAGATTTCATCGAGCGTTCATCATCATCATCATCATCTGGGTCTGTGATGTTGTAATCGCTCGAATTCATCAGGTCGTTATTGTTATCATTCAATGACTGCAAATTTTCTGACTCTTGGTCCCCTGGTCCTTTAGGTTCTTTAGATGTCTGATCAGGCTTTTTGGCAAAAAATCTGCTACTGTGAGTATTCTCCTTCATATCGTCTCCACCCAATAATAGTCTTCGCCTTTTAGAGACTGGCGATAATTTGCCTGTTTGAGGGATACTTGAGGCAGAATTCATCATTTTGTCGAGTCCTGATGAATCTGACGACTTCCTCATTTTTTGCATAAATTGATCGATAGTATTTAAAGCCGAACTCCTAGCGTCGGATTTCGACACATTCGTCTTTGAAGGTTGAACTTCAAAGGCAGGTTCTTGAGATGATATCGATCGTTTCGGGGTCAGGGCAGAAAAGAGAACTTCTAGGGGCCCACCAGATTGAAGATTGCTTTTGGTCACAGGTAATGGAGAGGATTTTGATCTGGAGGGAATGCATCCCCCACGAAATATAACTGTGGCTTCTCTCGAACTCAGTGGCTTTTTAGAAAAGGGATCTAAGTCACCTTTAGCAACTTTCCGATGGACATCGTGGTCTAACAGTCTACCGGTGCATGAATGCAGAAACTTTTCGTTTTGTTCAAAGTCCTCGTCAAATGGATTCAAATGAACTGCTTTCTGAAGGTTCGGATTGAACACCACCTGATACATAAATGCAAGATTTGCTCTTTTGCACTCCTCTTCGAAGTCCTCAGGAATGTTGTGTTTTCCCTCGAATTTTATTCCTTTGATCAATCTTTCATAACTTCTAAACCTTCTTACATATGAAACGGCCTTTTGTATTCCTACTCCGTTGATACCTTTAGTATAATCACAACCACTGATCATCGCAACCAATCTCAATTGATCATCATCTAGTGAGCCAATAGCAGATTTGCTGCAGTTTTTGAAGTTTTCTCTTTTAATTTCAATGCATTGACCCTTGTCATTCAATTTGGTAATCAAAGTTTGGCACCCAAAGATGAGCAGATCAGAATCTTCACTAATTATTCCGTCTGCAAGTCCCATTTTCTCCAGATAAACCATTTGGGAGTCTGCTTCGTATGGGGCTACGACGTATTTGATGCTTCTTAACTTCATTGCCTCGATTACTGCCTTTGCCATTCCAGGACTGATATCGCATGCTTTCTGAAAATATCCAAATGCCTCTTTTTTTTGGTTCTTTTCCAGAGCCTCAATTGCCAGTCTCTTGTACTCGGCTCTCTTTGAACTTCTATCTTGTTCTGTGCTACTCTTCGTAGGAAGATAATCGCCATCAAAAACCAGATACGGCGTGATTCCAAAATGTTGGAGCATGTCCAATCGCTTTAGAATATAGTTGATGTAAGCTTTAGTTGGTTTTCCCATAACAATTTCCATCGAGCATGCATATACCGCCTTGTGAAGCCATGCGTATGTGTCTATTGCTAATGTTTTTCCCCTATATTTCTCCAGGGTAGTAGGTTCCTGGATAGGTTTCAGTGTCGGTAACAATCCAGTCACACCCATCTTTTTGCTCTACTTATCAATGGTTGCTCTCTTTTGCACTGCGAGTTCTCCCAAGTGTATATAATTAACACGAGTTCTATGATCCCAGATTTACGTTTTTGTTTACTAAAACAAGATCTCATGGTTTCCTCATTATTAGGCTCGCGTTCGTGAAAATTATGCGAGCGCATGTTGGAAGGACAAAAGATATTTTGCACTGTTGTTCTTTTTGATGAAGGATACTCAAAGTAATAAAGTCTGTAAGCAAACATCAGAGGCCTTTGCATCAAGAGTGTTTAGTCACAGAAGATATATGTAAACTTGCAGAACGAAAAGAAATATTTTCTAGGTTGTTGAAGTAAGTTATATAGGGCCAGTCAGCGTTCATCCCAACCTAATGTCGTACTCTGGATACCCAAGTCAGGATGCTTCTCAAGAGCTTTCACTTGGAATAGATCAGTTGAGTCTTCAGCAATCTAATGGAAGTGCGACCATCACAAATAACAGAAAAAAGAAGACACACCATGCTAGACCTCATTTGGTTCCCAGTTTCATGCAAGAAGAGAGTTATCAGGCTAATGATCCACAATTTGATCCGAACGCAGCTGCCATGAGTTCTGGAATGCGCGCTCCCCATCATAGCGAGGTACCCTTTTTTCAGTCAAGTCCGTCGTTCCAATCACCAACTGGGACCCCCCAACCTGTTCAACACCAACAGTATCAAAACCAAGGTGTCGCACCCCCAGGAAACCCACAATTTCAACCTCTTGTTCAACAGGCTTCTACCAATATCTTGGATCCAAGCAACACTGACGAATTATCTGTTCCTAGCATCAGATACCAATTTGATTACAATTACAGAGATTCAGATTTCTTGACTTTTGAGAATGTATCTCCTCCAATGGCAGGCACTCAATATAAAGCTGTAGATCAAGGAAATGCCTCCCCGAAATTTATCAGAATGACTATGTATAGTGTTCCTAGCAATGACAAGCTGAAGCAATCGACCAAGCTCCCACTTGGATTAATAGTGACACCGTTTGCCAACACTGACGAGAAGGAGAAAAGAGTTCCTGAGGTGGATTTCAGACAATTCTCTTCTGTTCCAAGATGCAGAAGGTGTCGAGCATACATTAACCCTGCAATGCAGCATGGTGGTTACAATATGGTTTGTAACATATGTTCCTTCTCAAGCCCAGTGCCACAGGAATATATATCCCAAGTGGATACTAATGGGGTGAGAGCTGATTACTACGAACGTCCAGAACTCCACTCTGGAGTTTATGATCTCGTCGTTCCGGAGGACTATTATCTTAATGAACAGAAGCCCGAACCAATTCATTACGTATTTTTGATTGATCTGAGCTATCAATCTATACGTCAAAAGCTGCATTCAGCTGCTTGCTCAGGAATTAGACTGGCGATTTCTAATAATTCAGAATCAAGCTTGCCAGAAGGCTCTAAAATAAGCATTATTGGATACTCAGACAAATTATATTTCTATAATTTATCTCCATCTCAACAACAGACCACCGTATCTGTTGTTGGTGATATTGATGATCCATTCTTGCCTTTCTATGAGGGTGCTTTCGCAGATCCTGTTGAATCGTCTGAGATCATCAATACGACTTTGAACACAATTGAACAGATAAGTGACTACTCAGGTGCCGAACCTGCATATGGAAGTGCTCTTCAAGCTGCCACACTCATTCTAGAACAATTTGGTGGAGGTCAAGTTGTAGCTGTGTTATCAAATTTACCTTCTTGGGGTGCAGGCGCCCTCATCCCAAAACTTTCTCAGAATAAATCTGCAACGGAGTATGACAAGGAGATATTAACAGCAGATAATAAATTCTACCAAGTTTTAGCGAAGCAATATGTTGGGTTAAATATTGGATTGAACCTATTAGTTGCATCTCAGACACCTGTTGATCTTGCTAACTCCGGTGTAATAGCAAATATGACAGGGGGAGCGGTCAAATATTGGCATGATTTCAACATAGAAAGAGATGAATTGGAGTTTGTTTATACCATGAAGAGATTTGTGACCGATGTTAGTGGTTATCAAGGTCAACTAAAAGTTCGTTGTTCGAATGGTTTACAAGTCGACAAGTACTACGGCGGTTTTAGTACCAACTCGCAATCGACTGTTCCTAATATACCCTTGCTAACTTCACAAACATCTGTTGCATGCGATTTTGTCTATGATGGGAAACTTGATACAAAGAAGGACGCACATTTCCAAGTTGCTCTCCTTTACACTTCACCAGATGGGCTCAGAAAGGTGCGAGTGGTGAACTGTATATTGTCGGTAACTGAAAGAGTTGCCGATGTATTTTCCTTTGCAGACCAGGATGCGGTTCTTTCATTGATTTTAAGAAAAACGTTATCAAAGATTCCTTCTGTTAATGCAGTAGCCATGAAAAGTTTCCTGACAGTTCAATTGGCGGATATCAATGCTATGTACCGACTATATGTTGCGAAGAACACGTCGATCCCGGGGCAGTTGGTTTTCCCTCACGGATTAAGAACCCTTCCGATGTTTATTCTATCAGTTCTCAAGTCAAAAGTTCTAAAAGAAAGAGTTGGAAACCCTGATATTCGTGTGGAAAACTTATACAATTTATTGACATTCTCACCAGAAAGACTTTCTGTCTACCTTTACCCAATTTTAATCAGCACGCATAATTTGGAAGATAATGAATGTGTGTATGATTCGTCAAACAACTCTCTTTTGTTGCCCAGGGCGTGTTCATTAACACAGTCTAGCTTAGAATTTGGTGGTGCGTACATTATATTCAATTCCAATATCTTATTCCTTTGGCTTCACTCTGATGTTAGCCCTCTCCTGTTACAAGACCTCTTTGGAGATTGGGTCACATCCCTAGATAAGCTGGACAATACTACAAGCCAGTTACCTATTTTAGGTACCCAAATTTCGAGACAAGTTCGTAACCTATGCAGTTATCTTGCAAAACATTACTTGAACTCGGAATTTGTACCCCTTCAGATTTGCAGATTCCGTACAGATTCAAACGAGGCAGAATTTATTGAGATTCTCTATGAGGACAAATCTGGTGACTTGACTTGGTCATATGGAGATTTCTTGAAGCATTTGCACAAACAAATTTCTAGCAAATTGGAGAATGGTTCTACTTCTAGCTCAGATAAGAAAGAATCTATACCTTTTGCTCATAAATTTGGAATCTTTTAGACTGCCATCAAACTCAGCACCCATTACAGTCATTAGGTAGTTGGTATGCCAACATGAATTTCTAACCTTTTGTTAACTGCTATGGGTTGTTGTCTTAGACACTATATTAGAGACAAATAGAAATTACATATCGATATATAGAATTAATGTGTTTACCTAGTTAAATCATATGTACCTTGAGAACTTCGAAACTACAGTCGATAATAAAGATCACATTAGGTACATAAAATAAAATGGACACAGTTAAAGCTCTTATTATTGTTTATAAAACTCTTCCAACGACGCCCCCATCAACAATATGCTTTTCGTCTTCTGTTACCTTCTTCAAAGACTTTCCTAAGGTAATTTCGCCTAATAGCGAACTTATTGTATCGGTTGAGGTGGCAACAGAAACATTAGGGCCTTGTGAAGAAATGGCATTAGCCGATTGCGCGTATGGTGGTGGAGGCACTGAGCCTGGAACAGGAGGCGGAGGAGGAGGAGGAGGGAGTGTGCTTGGAGCGGAAGATGTGACTCCAGGTACCTGTGGTGGGGGTACAGCACTTGGAATACTTGGAGGTAATGAGTTTGGAACAGGTGGCAGTAGGGCAGAATTTGGAATTGGTGGCTGCATCTCAGGAATCTGTGGCGGTGAGGGTTGAGCAGAAGTGAATACTGGAGAATCATTACTAGTTGCATCACTCATTGACTCGGTTTCTGAAATTGGAGGAGTTGAGCCCGACTGAGCTGAATTTAGTGGTGAGTTGGTAGCAGTATTTACGGCTGCGATTTCAACTTCCTTATTATCAACCCTTTCCTGAGAAGGAGGAATCGAAAAGACCATTGATTCTTGTGATGATTTCACATTGTCATCAGCAGGTTTCTTTGTCACAGACGAGTCCAAAGAAGATGTTGATCTTCCTCCACCGAATAGCATCGAGGCTAATTCAGCTTGCTTTAATGTCGCTGGCAACTCATCATCATCGTCCTCATCATGTTCTTTCTCAGAATCAGACCAACCATCATCACTAACAGTTCCTCTTTGAGCATCTCTTTGGGCTTTTAGTTTATCTGCGTCAAACTTGGGCACTGAGACTTCAGGTTTAAAAAAAGGATTGTTGTGCTGTAAAGTTGATTTTGAATCGTCAGAGTTCATATTGATCTTCGTAAATGGATTATTACTTCCCGATGTCAGTGTGTTTTGGGAGGCATTGTTCGAAGGTGGTACAACACTCGATGAAATATGCTCAATATCGTTTGAAGGTTTAATGTCCTTCTTAAATGGAGAAGAACTAGACGGCTTATAGTCTTTTTCTTCTTTTTCTTCTTCGTGTTCATCGGAACTTACTTCTTGAGCTGCTTGATGCTCTAATGCCTCCATTTCAGCTCTGAGTTTTGCTAGTCTAGCTTCTTTATCTGACTTTCTTTTTAGCTTACGTTGACGTTCCTTAGCTTCCAATGCCTTCTTCTCTTCAATCAGCCTCTTGAGCTCTTCTTCTTCACCGTCGTCATATTCATCACTATCAATCTCTTCAATCTCCTTGCTATCCTCCTTTTTAATAGAAAGATCATGAGAGTCTATCTTCTCTGATGCATTTATAGCTGAAGGTGTTTTCGAGTGTTGGCGGGAAGCCGGAGGTTGAGGAACTTTTCTAGGTTGAGTAGGCTCAGAAGCTCTGATGCTTGGTTGAACCTCCTTGACAATATTGGAGTCGGTATCTGGAGGTGTCGAGTCATTGGACGAGTTATTCTCTGAACCAGTTTTCGTTCTTCTTAAACCCAATTTTGCGAGTCTTTCATTCATTCTCCTTTCCGCCTTCTCTTTGATCTTCTTGGCTCTCTGCTCTGAAGATGATAACTCTGTTGGCGAATGAGATCCTGTTGAGGCAGGTATATTTGAAGAGACAGTCACTTGTGTATTCACTGAAGCCTCTGATGTAATTGGATGATCGTAATTAGCTGAACTTGCTAATGAGTTCTCACGCAAATTTGAACTCGTTGCATTAGCAGACGATACAGTAACTGGTCCTTTAGGAGGTCTGGAGGCATTCAATTGTTGAATTAAATTTCTCACCAGTTCACTTTGGATATCCTGTCCCAACTCATATTTTGTATATCCAACCTGAGCCGAATTCTTAAAATCTAATGAGCTGGTGATATCATAAACAAGATCATTGATGGAAATAGATATTTCCTTTACTATATTTTGATTGTCAGAAGTTTCTTTAGAAATTCTTTCAATTTCTTGATTTAATTTCACTTCATTGTCCTCAAATTGTTCAAAGCTAGGAGCTGACTTTCCTGTTAATGCTGCCATTTTAGCTTGTAATAAGGCTTTCTGTTTAGCTATTCTTCTATCTGAGTCAGTAATTTTGCCATTCGGTCCACTTCCACGAATTTCAATTCCGGTAGGGTTATCCCTCTGCAGTTTCAACCGGAATATTTCTATTTTAGCAGCCTTTATATCGTTGTCGATGTTTGAAATTTCCTGGATCAATGGTGATACTTTATCAGTTAACATAATTAAATCCTTAGAAAGTTTTTCTTTTGTCTGAATTATGGATGAACTATCTAATGAAGTACTATTCAAAATCTCTTGAGAAGACTTGATTTTGGACTTCAAAACTTCGATCTCATTCAATGAATTTTGCTTGGCATAATCATTAGAAGTATCCTCATCTCTAGCATCGATAGCATCAAGTATAATTTTCTTTTCATGGACTAGCTTCTTCAATTGTTCCACAGAAAGCTTTGACGCAGACGAGTCCAAATCTGGGCCCTCTAGGTCTTCGCCTCTTGCTTTCTTAACAACTCTGTGTCTTGCGTTGCTAACATACCCAATATCTGCATCGTCGTTTTTGAATCTTGTGCCGTCTCTTGTTGAAGTAGACATTGCTGGTGGCTTTGTTTTTGACAATCCAGAACTTTCACTCAGCAACTTACCTTTGAGATTATTCATACTCTCTGAAAGAATTTTAGATGATGGAGGAATGAGTTCTGGTGGTAACTGATTTGGTAGTTCAAGACCATTCAAACGTCTGTAAATCAAATGCATGGCAACTGCGAATTCGTCCTTGTTTAGTTTTCCTCTATTACCTAAATCAGAGAGAGTCCAAATTTGCTCTAGTTCAGATCTATTTAGACCTGATTTTCCAAAAACTGATATTGCCGTCTCCCCTTCAATGTATCCTCTTTTTGCTGTATCCCATTTTTTAAAGATATTGTCATAGATTAATTTTTCTTGCTTAGTGATTGCCCATGTAACATTGGAGGCTGAGCTGCCTCCCATTGAGTTATTTAGATGGCCAATTGGAGTTGAAGCATTAGGAAGGAAATGAGAATGCATCATGGATAATCCTGGCAGCCCTCCGGTAGGAGTAGAAACAAATCCCCATTGACCAGGCCTTCCGGTTGGCATAGCGGTCAAACCTGTTGACTGTGGCAGGAGACCTGTTGCCTGCGGAACTAGTCCCGTTGTCTGCGGGGCCAGTCCTGTTGTCTGTGGGACCATTCCTGTTGTCTGTGGAATCAAGCCAGTCTGTTGAGGAGCTAATCCAGTGACTTGAGGGGTAAAGCCATTGTTAAACGGTTGAGTGCTAGTTGTTTGCTGATATCCAGTGGAGGGTAAGCCTGTGACTTGTGGAGCCACTCCCCCAGTCCGCTGAGGTCCAACAGGAATTAAGCCACTCGTCTGCTGGGCGGTTAGTGGAACAAAAGTTCCCGTTCTTTGAGGAGTAAGTCCAAACCCAGTAGCTTGTGGTTTAACCTCTCCAAATGGAGCAGGCTGGGAGCCAAATGTATTAGCTTGAGAAATTGCAGAGTTCATTGCATTGTTTTGGAAGGGCGCCGACGAATAACCGGTTTGCTGTGAAATAATACCATTGAGGGCCTGAACATTCGAACCCTGATTCGATGTCCTATTTTGGCCAAATGGTTCATTGCTTGGTGGAGTATCTTCAACAGCAAAACTAATAGCGTCCACAAGGCTGCTAACCTCATTTTTCATTTTATTAGGTAGCTCTAATGGTAAGGGTTCTCCCTTGACGGCAATATTACAGAGGTGTAAAGCCAAAGCAAACTCAGGAAATAGCAAATGGCCCGACTTGGTAGTATCCGCTAAGGCCCATATATCTGCAAGTTTCGTAGCAGATAAACCAGATTTGAAGAGTATCTGTTTCGCAGATTGACCACTAATTGAGTTTTCACCCTTCGGAACATTCATCCTGAATAAATGCTCAAATTTTTGTTGATCCTGGGATGAGATAAAAGACAACCTAATATTTGGAATTTTAATATCTCTATTTTCTTGCTCTTGTTCATCAGATGCTGAAAATGATGATACAAAACCAGTTGGCTGAACTCCTAATGGTTGCTGTACAGATTGTGGAGCAATCTGTTGGGATGGTTGTTGCTGTTGCCAGCCAGTGACCTGTGAAACAAGTCCTACCCCAAAGGACGTCTGAGGTTGAAAGCCTGTCCTTTGGGCATTCAGAGGCTGTTGTTGTTGTTGCTGAGGAATCCATCCGGTAGCCTGATTTTGCAAAGGCTGAGTAGTCCAGCCTGTAGCCTGACTGTTCAAAGGTTTAGTCTGTTGTTGGAATTGTGTATTCCAACCAGTGGCTTGATTTGCCAAAGGCTGAGGCTGAACTTGTTGCTGGATGTTCCAACCGGTGGCCTGGAATGGCAATTGTTGCGACTGCTGCTGCTGAGGCTGCTGCTGCGGAAGGTTACCCCAACCAGTACTTTGTGTGGTCAAAGTCTGTTGTTGCTGTACAGGACGGGACTGTGAACCGAATCCATAGCCAGTTGGTTGCGTTTGCAATCCATTGTATAATTGATCCTGTCTCACAGGTTGATTTTGAGGCTGCTGACCCCAATTATTTCCATATCCTTGTTGTTGTGAATACCCGGGATTGCCTCCATACTGGGCCTGCTGGTTTCCATAGGAATACATAGCCCAATTATCTCTCCCTGTAATCAATTAATATGACACCTAGATAAATGATTACTGATATGTTTAAACACTCTATTAGTTAAAGATACCGCTTCTAATGTCCCTAAATCCTTCGCACTTCTGTTTATCAATCTTTAACTTAGTCTCCTTTTACACCGTTTCTGGCTCAACACCCAAGGAGAACAGTCTCACAGATGTGAAATTTTATTAGCTGTCCAGAATTTGTCTGTCAAAATTTAACGTGACAATAATAACCGGACATTACCATTAAGGTCAAAGCAGCTTCTTATTATAGAGCCCAGAGCAATCTCTATACAGTTTATTATTTCAGAATGTAGTTTAATACAATAAAGTCAATCCAATGTATTGCGTAACGTGTATAATAATTTAAGTAGTTTTAGGGTGATATATGACGAAGCGATAAAAACTGGCTCAAAAGCCATTAAGCTTCTCTATGAAACAAACGAATCTGTCAATCAAGAAGTCCTTCAAATTTAAATCTGTCACATCAGCATAGCAAACGTCCTCACTTTTTGCATTGCCAGCGAATATTCTCATGTTCGCCAAAATATTCAGTAGTTTGAAATTCAGCTTGGAGATCGAGGGGCGTGGAGAAGACTCATTATCTGCTGTAAGAGAGGAAGTAGATGAAACGCTGACGCTGATGCTACTTGCACTATCATCGTCATCGTCATCAGAAGTATTCACAGACCTCTTAGCATCAGCTTTGAAATATTGCTTCTTATTTTCAAATCCATCAAAAGCGGATCCTGTTAGACCATTAATGTTCTCCAAAAGGTCAAATGTCAGTAAGTTGATGATGTTCAGCAATGACACAAACTCGAACATAGTCAGCCTTGAACCAGCATTAAAGCTGTTTGTGAAATTGGGAAGTCTTAACTTGTTTAACCATCTAAAGATCATCTCATAATCGCCATTAAAGTTGGACAGCTGGTATTTCAGAACACAGCAAATCAGCCCGATTCTCGATTCCTCATCGATTCCATCTAACATATTCAGAGTCTCAAAAGCCTTCTTCAGATTCTCGCTAGATGGCTGAATCATAAACTCCAGGATTAGAGATCGAAGCAGCTGAGATTTGGATAGAACGGTTGATAACTCGACCGCGCGTGCCAAAGTTTCAGAAATCTGTTCTTTGAGGCATGACAATTCTAAATTCAGCCTGTCTCTCTCTAATTTATAGTCTGAAGACAAAGCAATCGACTCCTCTTGATCAAGTTCAAGTCCTTCGCTTAATTTCTTAGAAAGAGTTTCTAGAAGCACAATTTTTCTTGAAGACTCGGTAATCTGCTCTTCTGTCAATGATACCGATAGTAGTCTGACTAGGTCATCGGAGCTATGGCTGGTATTCTTTAACCTGTAGAGCTTGACATCATTATATGAATAATTGTTTAGCATGTAAGTTAGAGCCCTTTCATTGTTAGATCCTTCATTAGATATAACTTTGGAGGTCGCTGCATTCCAGTAATGCCTTCCAAGTCTCTCAATAACCAATAAATTAGCAAGTTTTCTTGGCACCCATCCAAATCTTGAATCCTTGAATTCTACTTCATTCAGCTCACTCAATCTCTTGAAATACATTGACTTCAAAAATGAGTTGAAAGAATTGTTTTTCAGGCTAACAACTTTGAATAGGTTAAAATAGAGTTCAGTATTAATTCCCGACGATCCACTTTTGTAAACAGACCGAATCAATTGGAACTCCACATCAGATGGCTGAATAGTAATCAGTTTATTATAAAATCCGATTGGATCAACAACAATAGTCATCAACGCATTGACTACCTCATCGAAATTAAGTTCACGGCCATCGGAGTGGCCCTTTCCATTATCTTCGACGGGAAACACGCTGCCCAGCATTGGCAACAAGAATGAAAAATACAACACAGAAAAGCATAAGACCAATTTAAGAATACCCAGAAAAGGTCTCACCAAACCAAAATTAAATGTCGCAGAAGCAGTTGAGGAGTTGAAAGCCAAAATAGGAATTGAAAATAGCCCTCTTCTGCTTGAAGAAGAATTACTGAAATCATCAAATGACGAAGCTCCCAACATACAAGTCATTCCACCTAGAAGCAACTTATTGGTGAATGAATTTCCATTCTGGCCCTCTAATTGGGGGTAAGCCTGGGCTTCATTTAGCATAACTGCATTTGATGGTGAGCTATTGCTGCTGTTTCTGTTATTGATGTTGTTAGAACTATTGGTATTATAAATAGGTGATGAAGATAGACTTGAACCCGTTCCACTTATGACTCTCTTATGAATTACATCCTCCGGTGATTCAGATGATTCGATTGACAAATCAGTTTGGGCAAGTAAGGAAACAAGACGTTCATTTTTGTTTGTCAACATTTCATTTTTATACTCAAGGTGTTTAATATACTCAGTGGCCTTGGATAATATGGTGGCTTTGTTCAATTTCTTTGCAGGTGTTAAACCGTCTAGTTTCTCTTCGTCATCAGTATATCCATCACCTTCATAGTCATCGTCATATTGTTCATCTTCAACACTCACTGTTGAAGTTCTGTGATTGTGGCTCTGAGAAATCAATATACGTAGAGAAGGTACACAATTTCTCAATTCAATAATTTTTGAGTTGATGTTTGTTCTATACTTTTTTTCTATCAAATTATGTGACGACTTCACCTTCTTGCCGGGCTTAACGACACCAGCTTCTATCTTTGGTTTGGTAACAGCTGATTTTCTTCTTACTTTCGCTTTGGCAGCAATGGCTAGGTCTTCATTGCCTTCTATACTCTTCAGTGTCTCTTGTTTCACAGAAATAAGTTGACGTTCTGATCCATCTGAGGATGTAGAAACCGTTCTCGCTGAATTAGTCAAAGATGGAACCGTATTAATGTTTTGATTCTGGACATTCTGTGAAGCTCGATTATTGGCAAAGGTAACTGTACTAGTAGATAAGGACTCAGTCATAGCTTGGTTTTGGATCATTGTTCCATCTGCTTCATTCATGAGGTTCTGAGCATTTAAAGCATTTCCATTTAAATTAGTGTTTAGAAAAAACCCATCCGGGGATGAACCGCTTGAATATGGGGAAAGAATTCCGGAGTTGTAGCTACTCATAGCATCGTTCAAATCCGAAAAATTCAAATCCGAACTCATATTTGAATCTGTCATACTAGTTGTGCTAAATCTAGGTTGAGGATATTGTTCTGGGGTAGTCCTAAACTGCTCCTGCCCACTAGTGAAGTCATATGGTTCGTTGTTTAGTTCTGATTGTTGTTGCTTGGTAAAAAGATACGGAAAATTGGTGCTATTCTGTGCAACATCTGGCTCATCTTCCATTTTAATTGGTCCTGATTGCTGACCACCTATTCCTGGGTTGAGGGACGACAAAATTGTGTCATAATCGTCAAAATCCAAAGACGCCATTTTGCCTGCTCTTTGGTTTGAACCCCGATAAGCTTTCTGTAACAGATCTTATCTTAGGTCTAGTGAGATTGAGAATTAACCTAAGGTTGTATAGTCGGCTAGGCAAACAATAAATATTATCACAAGGTAAGATAGAAAGTCAGACTGGTCTTCAAATAACTCTGTAGATAAGACTAACTCACAACAGTATTTAAATCTGGATACCAACAAACTTTTATTATCCCATAAAAATACAACTTTGTGACACTGTTCCAAAGCAAGCCAAGGCGGCAGTGGCCCACGTCATCCACCCCTAATCCTTTAATTCAAGCCGGTGTCTGTACCCGTAGCCCTCGATGGGGGCCCAGGAGCAAATCCAACTTTCCCCTCTCCTCCAGGCCTGTTTTCCTTTTCTGTTCGCTACTCTTACATATTCTGCCCTACTAAAAATCATACGATTTTAAGAAAATGTAATCCCAGTGGTCTGATTTTGAATTTGCTGGCTGTGCAAAGTACCTGAAAAGCCGGATTGAAGGTAATGAAGAGGAAACTTTTTCGGTAAAGCCGAGACAATGTCTAGCAAGATCAACCAGCATCTTGGGTGTAAGGGACCAATGTGCTAAACACAGAGTTGTGTGGAAGTGCAGGTATCGGTCATGTAAGTAAGCTGTTTGATGCCCGATATAAATATTTACGGAATATAGACCAATCATGCAGTTATGAATTCCTGAGCTACTCGATTGTCATCAAACGGCTTTCCTGCCACAAATTTTGCCTTTCTTGCCTTCATCTGATTGTTAGTGTGGCGGTGGCGGCTTGACAGAGAAGCTCCAAAATGATTTCGTCCATCGATTATGTAATCCATGTTAGGAAATTTATGTCGGCAGTCGACGGATAAAACTTAAGAAAAAAAAGGAGGTAATCCATCCCGACCCAGTGTTTTTGATTATGTCAGCTAGTAGTTGCACTGAACTGTTTCACCCTGTTGAAATAGGATTGGCTGGGAAGCGCTAGTAGTGATTTTGGTGGCACTGCCAATTCCCCTCTACTTGGTTTTGACTACGCGATTCTATCCTGACCGAGGCCATCATCTTCATGAGAATAAAGTATTTATTCGGTAGGTCAATTAATTTGTTACAGATGGCTGATAGTAGAAAATTTGCTTAGCTATCGTAAAGACCCAAGCCTTTTGTAGAGAACCTGTAGTTAGCGATGAGGCACGAATGTTCTGACAGATTCATTTTTCTTGGGAATTGAGACAAAATAGGCCGCCCGTACAGTTTATCCTTGTTAGGTTCTACAACGGGCTTCTCTGTTTAACAGCCATTACTCTTTCGAGAAATAATAATAATGAGCATGCCTAAAAGAACATGAAATGTAGATCCTGAAGATGGAAAGAATAAGGGCCATAAAATTATTCATAATGTGTGTATTAACCGATTAAAAAAACTAGGCCCTTTTTGTGCCATAGCTTCAAGGAACAAACACGTATCAGTACAACTTATAAGATTTTAGTTTTCTCATCTCCTGCAAAAAACCTAATATATATCATTTCTAAATTCATGATTTGTTTGAAGTAGATATATACTGTGGACATATATCTTCGAAAAGGAACTGGCATTGGGTCTCTTTTATTTTCTTTCTGACAATGGTGAAAATCCCTAGATCTTATTCTGAACTAAAGGAAAGGGTCCCTAATATTGGGATAGTTTTCACCGCTATTATATCATGGTTCTCCTTCAGTTTACTTATTAGTTTGTACAACAAATGGATGTTCTCAGACCCAACTCTAGACTTCAAATTCCCTGTGTTGATCACAGCATGTCACCAAGCTGTGCTCTTTGTTCTTAGTTGCGCTACATTAACCATCTGGCCTAAGTTCAGACTCAACTATATCGATCCAAGCAAAGCTGGTTCTCAACAAAGGGAGCAGTTGAGTTATTTCATCAACCCTAAAGTGTATGTCACCAAGATTCTACCATGCGCCTTGGCTTCTGCCGGAGATATTGGATTAGGTAATTCTTCATTGAAATTTATCACTATCTCCTTGTACACGATGTTGAAGTCCTCAGCTGTGTTGATTTTCACCCTATTCTGGGGATTTCTATTAAGACTTGAAAAGGTGACATTGAAGCTGTGCTTCATCACTTTTATCATGACCGGCTCAGTTATGATGATGGTTTACGGCCAAGGAGAATCTTCTCCAGGAGAAGCGGGTGCTGTTGAGGAAGAAGCACAAGAACTAAAGGTAAAGCTAATGAAGCGTTTCGTTGAAAGTGCTGCTTTTGTTCTTCTTGGTGTGCGTGAGGAAGAAGCTGCAGAAGGTGCCATTGAGCCTGTCTCTGATGCTGGATCAAGTTCCATGTTCAACACTGACGCTATCACAAACTCAGCAGCTGCCGCACATGCTGCCTTCACACAATTTACTGGTTCGGCTTCTGCTCTTTTCATTGGCTGTTTCTTGGTTATGCTGGCATCATGTATGTCAGGTTTGAGATGGGCTTTAACACAAATTGTTCTTCGTGGTAATAGATATACTAAGAACCCTATTCTAACTATCTTTTACCTCTCGCCAGCCATGTCTATCACCTTGTTAGTAATGGGATCTCAAGTTGAAGGTATTGATAACTTTTCTAATTCGAAAGTTTGGGAGCAATATGGTGTATTTGGAACAATGGTCTTGTTGCTGTTCCCTGGTTGCCTTGCTTTCTGCATGACACTATCCCAGTTTATAATCTTACAATATGCACCTCTATTGACATTGTCCATTGCTGGTATCGTAAGAGAACTGATTACGATATTCCTTGGGTGGTTGATTTTTGGTGATCAATTGAATTTCATTAACATGATAGGTATACTGATTACCCTTGGTGACATCGCATGGTACAATATCTACAGACTTGAACAAGCCTCCAAAGGTGACAGTTCAACTTCAACAAAAGAGGCCGATACCGAAAGATTAGTCGAGCAACAGGTAGAGTTGGAATCTTTAGAAGGAAACAAGGCACATTAAGTTTTTCGATTGGCAAGGCATCTGGCTTTAGCTGACTTAACACATAAGAGTCCCGAAGTCCGAGTTCAGTTGTATTAATTTATAGACTTTTAAGAATATTCAAGTTCGTTTTTTATTGAAGCCATTTACTGAAACAAGCAATAACCTCAAATCTATCAATCAATAAGTGTATTAGATAATACTATGGTCAGGGAACACTATTTAGGTAACTCGCTAAGCTCGATATCGTCATTTCTTCTCATAGTGCCAATGGTGTCGTCTTCATACTCAATGCCACTATCAGCTCTTTCAAATGAACTAGACGGGCTGATTTTGTTCTTTCCTTGATAGTCTACTTGAGCCTGTTCAAATCGATAGACATTGTACCACACTATATCCACTAGTGTAACTGCAAGTCCAATCAAGTTTATAAAAGTCAATTTGTCATGGAAAAGAAGCCAGGATGTGAATATAGTTAATAGTTCCTTAAAAATTCCAGCAATGGAAAGTGTAAGCAGAGATGCATATTGAAGAAGAACAAACTCTGACAGGGTCATAAAAAAAGCCAGCAAGCCTGGTATAAGTATCAGGACACATGTAACCAGGAGGCCTTTCTCAGACCAAATTGGGCTTTCTGTGAAGTTTCCAAAGCCTTCTACGCATCCTCCAATTATGACAAGAATCATACACATTGAAGGTGATAGATAGAAAATAGTCAATATTGGGTTTGTTGTCCGTTTATTTTGCTTAAGCATCATTTGGGTGAGTGCCCAACGTAATCCTGACATGCATGCCGATCCTAGTACAAGAAGAGACCCCAGAAATATCAGATGCTTAGACTTTGCTCCACCTGATACCATACGTTTGATCAGGGTATATCTTATATCAGTGTTGGAGTCCGATTCATACTCAGGAACTATTTGTCCATACTGTATGAAATCATCCTGTTGGTCATCAGAATGCAACAGTTCATCGGAATGTGATGTTCCAATGTCTCCTTGGGAGCTTGATTCTTCGTCGTGTTGTCCCCACACCATCATTATTACACCTATTGTCATAATCAATACAATAGATAGTATTCTGCAGGTCATTCTCTCTAGCTTGAATAATACTCCCCATAGTAAGACAAATACCAAAGACGAGGTCTTAATCATCGTGTACAGCGATAAAGTAATAAATCTAAAAGACGTATTTCCCATACCAATATCCCCTGCAGAGGCAATGGAACAAGGCAAGATCTTTGTTATGTATTCTCTAACTGGCATTAAGTATGATAGATCTCTCCTGTTCTCGAGAACAACCTTAGAACCGTCCAATAGATCATTTTCTTCCATCTGTGCAGTTGGTAGCTCTTCAGATCGGGAGTAAGAGGGCAATTTTGTGTATGACTTCCCAGCCCCTTGATTGAGTCTGAGCCTTGGAATCAGAATTAAGGCCAATGAACTAAGCATGAAGAGAATAAATTGGTGGAAGGAGGTAATAATAATTGGAAACGAAAAATTCAAATTTTTGTTAGAGAACATCCACCGATTGTATAAAGAGATGCCTAGGGAGAAACAGTACCAGATTAAAATCGACATAATAGTTACTCCAAGATTAGGATAAGCTTTTTTCAGCTCTTGCATAAAATTACCACTTGATTGAGTTGGCATAGTATTTCTAGCTGGGGTTGAATTTTGCGGAAATGGATTTGATCTCAAAGTCGAGGCAGTTGTGCTTGTAAAATTAGGCACAGTTGTGTAAGGTGAGTTTGTAGAATCAATGTTGGAAGTTGTTCTAACATGCACTGGAGTATAAGAATGAGATCTTCTATGTGGGGACATTGCAAATGGAGAGTCTATTATCTCCTCCTCTCCAATATTCGTAGTCTGAACCGTTAATGAATTCTTTCTTCTAGCTGTCTTGTTGAATATCATATTCTTGTTTATGGGATTATGGGAAACCGTTGTCGAAGAATTCATTAACCTTGCAGGCTCGTTATTTATTGTAGGGAACGAAGACGCTCCAGAGGCATTCGCCATGGGATTGGGAACCTTTGTAATGGGCAAAATGTTCGGGTCAGAAGTTTCATTTAAGATTTCTCCCTCTGTTCTTACGCATTTGGCTATGTCACTGTCGGCCATGCTAGAATTCGCAAATTGGCAACTTGATTCTCAGTATTTTGGATTCGTATAATTAAACTAGAGTCTGTAATATTTTTGGTCGAATTTCTTGTCAAAAAAAGCTTCCACGTGAATAGCAGTAGGACAGAAGTCGTAGATTATACTCTGATGTCTAGTGATCAAACCACAGTTATCATAAACTTGCTGCCTGCGTTACCGGGTCAATTCCAAAAGAATATGAATACAATCTCAACAAGAACAGTAACACTAATAGATCAGTCGAGGTATAGACTGGCTTGCAATGAAACTTCAGAGGAGCTGAAGATATATATCGCTCAAGTAAGGAAATGTTGGCAACTGTCTCAGGTAGCCTCCTTTTCAAAAATATGTAGGAATTATTATATACTAATCTTACTCCAGATCCATAACCAGATTCTTTGATCTCAGTGTTAAATCAATTGCTGACATAAGCATTTATGTAGGAGAACCTAAACCTTTGTTTCAAACAAGGAGCAACACGGAAGCAAAAATATAGAATTAGGCTCGGATGACGACTACAAAACCATTCTCTGCGGTCGAATATTGGGCATCAGAATTGACAACAGCAGTCTGACTCTGTTCATAGAGATGTTTATGCGGTTGCCTATCTCTCTGCCATTCATTTGCTTCCCCAGGATGGATAAATCACTAATAAACGTGTCTAGTTCTTGATGTGTAGGGACGCCTCACACCCATCGCGAAAGAACCAAAATTGTCAGTGCGCAAGGCCAAAATTAGGAAGGATGCATATACTCCGGGTAACTTTAAATATTTGTACCTTCGTGTCACGAAGGGATTGCCTAATAGTTTCTTAGGTGATAAGGATAGGTTTCCCCATAGAACCGAGCTTGCAAAAGTAGTCCGCTGGACTGCGAGCTCAGCCAACAGTCTTTTAATATCCAATAAAGATTAGTCCAACGACATCGCAAATCACTATGAAGAGGTAGGATACGTTGATTACGAATCCAAAAGAGGATATAAATAGAGGAACTGAGTCTGTGATATCAGTTAAAATAGAGAGGACGGTTTAGAGTTGACAATGTCTAAGGAGGTAATTGGTTTCAATGAGTTAGGTAGATATTTATCTGAGTGAGCAATTTGACTGTAAAAGCCGGTTCCTTTCACCAATAGATAAGAGATCATCAGATATTGTAGGCCTGTAGGCCAAATCAAGACCCCCCTGGGAGCTCCATGGCTAGCACTTGAACGTCCCCTCCTACTTCTCGCCTCCCTCCCGCTTTTCCCGCCACCAGAGGAAACACAAAATCCGATGCCAAGGTCACAATGCCTTGCGAAATTTGACTGTCATGCTTATTTATGTGTACTAATTGCCTATTTTGGAATTAAACAAGACCACAAAGATAACAAATGGCAGCCGTCTTTTTTGCCCTCTTTCTTGGCTGCCAAATGGAGTGTCAGAGGGTAACAAAACATTCGGTTCTCTGGAAAGCCGTTCCGGGACTGGAGAGAAAAGGTGCTACCATCTGAATTTCCCAGAGCTTTCGTTCGGTCAACGTTTATCTTCTTTAATCTTGAGGAAAATATCAAAGCGTAGAGATATACAGAAACCGTTATTTATCTTGATTATAAAGTAGTATCCTCCAAACGAAATAAAAAAAACGTTCTAGACAGAACCCAACACAGAAGTTGGCGGCTCACGACATCCAAAAAAAGGGCGTATGACGTGAAAAACGACTGTATTTCTTCGTGTATCTGAAATTTTTCCCCTCCTGAGATTTATATCTTCTTCTCAATATCTCTGTTATTTATTAACTTAAGGGTCCAATAATAGACATAGATATCGGGATCACTTATAACCACAGAAATACACCTGAAATTCAGAATTATAGCTAGCCATTGCTTCCTTATAAATTATTCCCATCTGGAAAACAGCATTCAGCCCAGGCCATTAACTTAATTTGGTGATTTTGTCCAATCGGTTAGCATCACTCTACAAACATAGTCTTTGACAACGGATCATTTGAGCATTAGGAACTGGTAGATACTGATTTTGTTGAATTTCATTTGTGCGCGGTTAGCAATAGCTCGAAGCCATTATGATTTCTTCAACTTCAAACCGACTATCAACATCAATGTACGGCTATTTATCAATCATCGCTTTTTATTTACTAGAGTTCTTGGGGTGGCTACATGAGCTAGCGGCCAGTGTTTTAGGCATCGCAGCAATATCACAGGATAGTACTGAAAAGCAAATCAAAGTGGAAATATTTCCAACAACAACCAAACCTCATAAAGTCTCATGTGGCCACAAAAGAAGGTCGCAAAAACCAAGGTTGCTTGCTTCTAAAACTACCTTATTCCCAAGTACTTTCAAGCTATTCAAGAATTTGAGCTCTAAGGATCTAAATCCATGTTCAACAGGTGCAGAATCAGATCTAGTATCTTTCACTAATAGAAGAGGTGAAGTTGAATTCAAACTGGTCGACCTAAAACAGCAGCTTTCTCCAGTATCAGATTTTTCCTCGCCGAAGTGCAAAGTGGTTGCCACACAGGATGCAAAGCAGGAAGTAAAACAACTTAACAAAAACACGGATGACTTCTTAGCTTTATCTCCAGTGTCGTCCGTAAAGTCTTCTGGATCGAACTTGAGTTCTGGAAATGACTCTCTTTTTTCAGATTCCGCTTCTCTTAATCATCAACATCAATGTCAAGATGAACATAAGCAGAACCATAACCATAACCATGACCATGACTATGACCAGGGCCATGAAGCCTCCCTGGAAGGAGGATCCAAGTCGCGCGGGAAACTCCATCAATGTCCGTACTGTGATTCAAAATTCAGAATCAAAGGCTATCTTACCAGACATTTAAAGAAACACTCGAAAGAAAAGGCTTACAGATGTCCATTTTTCCACGAAAGTGCTCCTAATAAGTGTCATGTGACAGGAGGCTTTTCCAGAAGAGATACATATAAGACGCATTTGAAGGCAAGACACTTCAAATACCCTCCAGGAATCAAATCGGGCGATAGGACAGGTAAGATGGGATGGTGTGGAATTTGTGAGGAAGAGTTCCTCAATAACGAGATTTGGATTGAAAGACATATCGAACTGGGGCTCTGTCCAGGATTACCAGAGTCGCATATGAAAAATTTAAAAATAGGAAAAAAGAAGACAGGAAAACACTCTAAATTTCTGGATGTTGTTGATAGTGCATCTGCTATTAACTCGCAGTCACCATCTATTCCTACGAGGTCCCCCTTGTCGATGACATCAACTCCTTCTCCACGTCTCGGTATTTCCAAACCCGCTCCTGCCGAGACTCTGGGCGGCCATGAACTATTAGGACAAGAAAAAGGCTATGCTCTTGCCGAAACACAACAACAAATTATGTGTCAAGTACAACAGCAAGTGATGCAACAACCTTACATACAGCAGCAACATATGCAACAGCTGTTCATGCAAGAAGCTCAGGTAACGGTGAGTCAGCCTTATACTACACAGCTAAAAAATGAGTTCAATCCAAACATTAATCTCATGATTATGGCTCCAGGTTACATGAACTCTGCTACAAAAGAGTCTCTTCCTTATAATTTGCAAGAGGAAGAAGATGAGTTCCAATCCCTAGATTCAGAGAATTCACCTTATACATATATATCCATGGCTGCTGATGGTGATCAAGGGAATGTCACATCCTTTAAAAATTTGGTTTATCCTGAGATAAACGATTATCGTTTTCAAAACCAAAAAGAAGGTATTCACATTGATGTGAATGACCAAAGTGGAAGGTTTAATGGGTATGACTACACGGTGTATAAATGATGTTGGTATTTCTGGTATTGTTTTAATAAGCTTCGCAGGTGTAAACTATATGTCTTTGATAAAGATTGGTTTTATGGGTATATTAGTATTCATACGTTGACTTTGGGTTGGTTTTGGTCTTTGATGATGCTTCATGGTGCTTGTATGTCTCAGGTTGGTTCATCTCCTTGTTTTGAATTTTGCAAGAGTGCAGTGTAGTTTATTATTCTCGTTATCTTGAATATTTTTGTTTCTTCGGTGTTCACATATGTATACGCATTCTTTACTGAATCTAGCTATAACTGGCAATCATAGTCCCAAGCTAGGGGCATCGAAATAGTAAACGATGTAGCGAATGCTGAAATTCACTGGCTACTCTCTTGAGGTAGCATTTATTGCCTATGGATTAACTACCCTTTGGAAAACATTAGTCGAGTAACTATGTATTTGAAATAGTTATTCTTCAATGTATAAGTGTCTATGTATCCAAATTTCACAAACACGTAGATTGAATAGTGGGCTATTTAATTTTATTTCACAGATTACGAAAGTTGCATTGTTCATCCTACTGTTCATGCCCCAAATAAGAAATATCTGTTTTTCTGGAGTTGTAAGAAAGGCAGATCATTTATACCTGCGATACTTGCATTATTCTACTTATCACCTTCATATGAAATCAAGACCCAATCAAGAACGATTATCCTGCTTCTTCCCTATTTTCTAGATAGAATTGGAATTTTCAAGGGATCTCCATAGGCCCAATTCTATCCTTAAGATGGACTAGAGGGGTGAATCCTGCATTATATTACTGCTCTGCAGGTGTCCCACCTCTCGAGAATTTTGTGTTTGCCACAGTAGAATCTGCAATTCACAGAATTGGAAATTAGTGGGCGCTCTGGTTCATTAGTTCCTGCTAGATGGATGTTTAAGGCAGCCGATGATACAGTTAGAACTAAACCAATTAGAGATGATCATGAGTGCGGCTCCTTGTTAAATGTCAATTGAAGAAAACTAAATGCAAGAGATTGATCGATCGGTATTTCGCGACGCATGTGAGCTCACTAGCAGAGAAAGTTTACTAGATCGCACTGACTTTCCTTTCAATCAAAATTTATAATATTTAGCTTATGATCAGCCTTTAGGAGCTAATTGTGTTCGGCGCTGATCCTGATGTTATTTTGTCTTTTCGGTCTAATAGTATCTTCCAGCTTGGCCTACCCAAACAGCCCAGCTTATGTTGTCATGCCCCGCCCCCTCCGATTGAGCTCTGCGGCAAAAGGTCCATTGTTGTTCTATTTGGTGTGACGAGTGAGAAAGATCGGGTTTAGAGGGAGTTGCTGCAAAGCATATTAAAGCATATGTTAGCTAAAGCATGTTTTCTTTGTATTAGAAGAATAGCCACGCGGTAATTCGATGTCCACTAAATAAATAGAAGTCGTGCCATGATCCCATTAATTAAAGGAAGCGCGCAGAGATCTGCCATACTATTGTTGGCCGAGACGATTATACAGTGCCCGCCAGTTAGTCCGGGTTGCCGCCCGATCGTCCCTCCCTGATTCCAAACCAAGTCGGTTGAATCCCGGATGCGACTTTTGCACAAGATCAGTAACCTTCCATTCCTCTTTCGAACTCATACTACCTTGCCTTTTACAAATTATCACATCATTTGCATCCTCTATGTTGCCTTTCAAAAGTAATATCCAATATTTAGACACCCAAATTTCCCTATCTATGCTGGATGTTCATACATTTTCATATCATGCGTGTGTGGTAGTAGAAATATTGACTATTGTGTTTTCGTTCTAACAATGTTCTTCGGCTCAAGAAAATGTAAACCTATTGTGTCCGCAAGCTCAGCCTTTTAATTATTAACAAATCTGTAGTTTTTCCGCTTAGACCTTGCAGATTTCTAATTTCTAAATAGGAATTTCGCTCGGCGATGGTTTTCAACTAAGAAGAGATTTTTATAAAAAGGTTGAGTTCCTAACGCTAGGTCTTTCCTATGTCCTACATTATGAGTATCTAGAGCTAATACCGTATTTGATAGGTGTTAGTAGGAACTAGAACACAGCGGCTCCATTTCCTGAATCGCAGCAAAGTTGAATTTTCCTACAAGAATAAATTGACTCTAAGAAACTGCACAACAGGCTTTTTCGTTGACTTGGTCATCCGCAAAATTCTCTCACTATTCTATAGTATCGCCGGTTTTACACTCATTTCTTCCTTCCTCTTCTTCTTCTTCCTTATATCATTGTTGCTTCTTACCAGCTCTCGGTCTTCACTAAAAACTACTCCATTTTTACAGAACTACGCCAAGCTCGAATCACCCATCAACAAAGCTCTATAGAGATTCACATCAGGAAACTATACAATTTAAGTTTCCTTTTCGGATCACATTCCTCATCTCGTATTCATATTACCTGACTGTGTCTCCACTTCTCCGTTTTGTTTACAATAGAACCAACATTGTTGCTCCATCTTGCAACTAACCAGTTTCATTACTAGACTCCATACTTTTTACTTGCACTTCACTTCTGATAATGTTATTTTCAAGGCTTCGAGTTTTTTTAACAGCCATATACTTTCTATCGACATCAATTCCATCATATGGTGCTTCCTCGCAATCCCTCTCCACAACTGACTCGCTACCCACTCTTGTTCTGAACTCGATCGATAATAGAGTTTACGATTATAACATTAAGGTGGGAGACCCAAATCAATCTCTAGCGCTACGTCTGGATCTTGTGGGTGGACATGTTTGGCTTCCAAGTGCTGAAAGTTTTTCTACATGTTCCATAGAGGCAGAAGATGAAACCGAAGATGAAACCCAATCCGAGACTCAGACCGATTATTCTACTTCAACCTACTCTTCGACTGACTCGCAAATGTACACACCGTGTGCCGTTAACGGTGCTTATGATATTTATAATTCTTCTTCTGGACAATATCTCTCCTCCACTGATGGATTGTTGGATCACGATGTTTCACAATCCCCAAATGTTATTATCGAATATTCGAATTATATTTACATTGAAGGTCGTCCTGCAATTGATAACTTTCTGTTTGATATGGATCAAACGTTCTCCAATGGAACTAATACATCAATATCTGCGGAATTAAATCAACTGAGGTTTTTATATGTGAATGAGTCGAATGTTTCTTCAGGGGGGCTTGGAGTTGGTATTATCTCTGATGGCTTTGGTGATAGTTTCATTCAAAGATTGAAAGAAGAAAATTACATTGAAACTGACTCATACTCGCTTGCTCTTTCTGGTGCCAATGCCAGTGAGGGGGAACTCATACCAGGTGGTATTTCTACCAAGAAATATAAAGGAGACTTAGTCGAATTCAACTTCCTGCCTGTGGTTGATGAGAGTAGATCAATTATTACTGCCAATAACGGTTACTCTAATGATTTGCCAGTTATTCCAATCAGTGGTATGGGAGTGACATCAGGGTCAACAGGACAATCAGTTAAATTCTCAGAAACTTATGACGATCAAATTGCATCCGGAACCTTCCCGAAGCCAGCTATCCTCGATTCAAGGACATTCTACAATTATATTCCTTATTCTACGTTGATTGAATTGGCTGTAGAACTTAATGCTTATTACGCAGGTGATGTTGGAGCTTGGCTCGTTGACTGTTCGGTGGGTGACGTGGGTACTATCGATATTTATTTAGGAAATTTGACTGTCCATTTGCCTATAAGTTATGTGCTATATGTTGCAAGAAATGAAAATAACACAGTGTTGACATTTGAAAATGGAGCTGAGGCTTGCTATCTAGCGTTTTTGCCTGATTATGCCTTTGGTTATTCTCTTTTCGGAACCCCATTTTTGAGACGGGTGTACATGGCTGTTAATAATGAAGAGCGCCTATTAGCTTTGGCCACCATAAATGATGATGATCCTGAAGAAGACGATTCAGACGAGACAATGTATGCAATGACCTCAGGAGGCATACCATTGGCTGTTACCAACAATATAACTAACTATGAAACCTTGACTATGACTATTCCTGCTACGATCAATTTAACTAGCACAGCAGCTCATTTATCCCAGGCATTTATTTCCAATGGAGAAGTTTATATTGGCAGTTATAGCACCGGTTCATCGATCAGTGTTGGAGCATCTGCTTCAGGATCATTTTCTTCCACTCATAAAGCAGAAGCCTCAACTGGAAGTCTGACGTTGGGATACTTTTTTGGACTAGCACTGCTGCTGGTGAACTTGCTGTGATGGAATTACTGTAACATTCCCAGAAATTACTAGACCAGTATGTTTTTCCCAAAATTTACTGTCAATGTGCAGATATACCTTGTGTGTTCTTCTTATCTTGTCTTGAAATGACTTCTATGTATATATAGCACTGCATATTCATTTTGCATCCATAATAGACATGCTATATTTGTCTATCCGAATTATAGTCAAGCGTTATTTATTTATAATATAAAACAAAGACCTTTGTATACTTTGGCTTAACGCCAACTAGATAAAGATTCTCTGGAACACTTCAGGATAATATCTTAGGTGGTGCTTAAATAATTTTCCATTTGAAAATTGGCTCAAATGAAAATGATGCAATTATACACTGGACCAACCACTCCCAATTAATTACTTTAAACTCAATGCCCTTGATGGGCTGCAGTGCTTTTGCTTTCTGTTTTTTATTATAATCTAGCTTTCTGCGCTTTCCCTTGTGCAGTGATGATTCCAAAACCATCTCTTTGAGTAAATTCTTATCCAGCCTTTTAATACAAGAATAAAGATACACACTTTTGCATTGTTCAGAAATTGAGTCCGCCAGTTGAGATGCCGATAGATCATCAACAAAGATCACTCCAGAGCATCCAAGGAGTTTGAAAAAAAATACCACATCCTTGGGGTCAACGGTTAACTCTGAACGATGAGCCAAAATCTCTGAGCCTTCAAATATGTGATGATTGTGTTTTAATTGGCTTTCAAGAGGTTTGTTAGCAAGATAATTTTGTAAAAATGGAAACAAATTCAGACTCAATGAGCATTTTCGATATGTGCAATAACCAGCTGGAAGAGCATAACTCATAAATAAAGATCTCCAATTCTTTAATAGCAATTGGTTTGTCATCATGTCCTCTATGAAATAAGTAGACAATATTGGCCACTTTAATGCAAGTGATTGAAGATATTTCAGGGTCCGTAAGTTCTTGGGTGAAATTAGAGCAGCAAATTTACGTTTCTTGAGAGATTGGTCGGCAAACAATTCGTTTTTAGTCAAATCAACGCTGAGTATGCTTTCGAATCCATCTTCGATAACCATTCCTCCATTACTCCTCAGGAACTGAACTACTTCTTTCAATTTCACCCCAGTGAAAGAAAGTGGATCCGCATTCTCCGAGCCTTGTGGCGCAGAAGTGATCACAAAAATGCAATCTTCAAATAGGCCACTCTCGCTCGAGAGGTTTGAGCCAAGAAATTTGATGTCTTCTTTGTGAATATCAGACAAATAAGTAGCGAAGTACTCTTCATCGTCGAAAACTTTAAATTCTACTTTCGCCGCTTGAATTGCAGTCATGTATATGTCTTCAACAGAAGCTACTACCTCGTCCTCTTCCTTCTCCTCCTTCCCTATTAACAATTTTCTGTTAGATTTCTCTCTCAAATATACTTCATTGTATCCCCTCATGCACCTGACGGCATTTCTTCGGTTCGCCTCATATTTTAGACCTGTGACCCGGTAAACCTTCGATCTATTTGATTGTAGCCTCACGTCGTCTCCTATTTTCAGACACAGAGGTGAGAACACTTTCAGCTGATCTACAGTGTCCGTCAGTTGCGAATTGCCAACTTTCACCATAAACTGGTCACCTGAGTCAAAATCTTGGCAGGGCTGAACCTCCTTAATACTGAAAGGTAGTTTCAAATTATTGAAGGTCACCCAAACAGACCTTTTAAATCTAAAATCCTTAGAATCAAACTTTCCATTATCATTACCCCTCCAGATACCAGCAATAGGATGAGATGGATTGCACAAGTCTAAGGTGTCTTTCTTCGGTAACAAAATATCTCCCAAGGAAAATCCACTGAAGAACTCTTCCTTCTCACCTGCAAACTCGGCTGTTCGTTCAAAAATTGGTGAAGGCTCCTCGTCTGTATCAGATTCATCAACTAATACAGACGATCCGGTCTGCTTTCCTTTGACTGCTTCTATGATTCCTTTTTGAATTTCTTTAGGTTCGGCTATATCAATATCGTCTCTTTCTCGCTTAGTTGTGGCACCTAATAAGTCGTTTGATTTGTGTTTCGGGTGTGACCTTATTGATAATTCATCCGAAGTCATCAGTGGCAGTGATATCGGTGATAATATTTTACATTGTTCTTCTGTGTCTTTCAGATCTCTATCTTCATTCTCAGAGTCAACTATGGATGATTCTCGTGATTCTTCCTGTAGTCTTTCGCCATATTTAGAGAATTCATCTCTGTTGCTAGAACTTCCATGAGACTGGTTTCCATTCACTTCAAGATTATTTGCATTAATCCGTCTTTTCTCTTCTCTAGATCGCAGTCGGCGATTCTCAGAAGTCTTGGGGAAAGATACAGAAGTATATAAAGCCTGTGAAAGAACTTCGCGGTCTCCATTAAAGTCTTTGTTATCGTCACTATCATCAGATATCTCTATAACTTCATTGTCTTCTTCCGGATGCGACTGAATGACTAGGGTCTGTCTAGAAGTGTCAATAGCCAGTATTCCAGACTGGTTAGTTTCACTTTGAAATGATGAATCCGAAGATATGATATGTTTTCTTCTTGCCCCATGATCTATTATCTCTTCGTCCTCTTCCTGTTCAATTCTCTGGGTTGGTAGCCCATTATCACTCTCATCTCCATCATCCCCGATGTATAAAGTTTCAGGAAGCTCCCGGGTTGCCGATATTCTCTGACTGTCATCAGTCCTGGTCGCTACACTAGACTTTTTTGATTGTGTATCTTCTACATATTCAAAATCTGATAGTTCTTGGGATACTGGTTCATTAATATCAGGTAATGAGGCCGTCAAACGGGTGACGCCACCAGCGCTATTCTGATTTGAGTTGTATCCATTCTGTAACTGTGCCTCCAAATCTTCTCTTTGTCCTACTTCATAATTCTTGGGGGAACTAGGAATTTGAATTCTAGAACCACTCCTTGAAAGGTCCTTGGGATATGGAAAAGCGGGTGTTAACTCTCGTGTTTGATTGAGAAATTTCCCCGATCCTATGCTTTGAGAACTTATAATCTCGTCAATTATATTGTCGTTAATCTCTTCGGAGAGAATAAAGTAATTTGCCGATCCTCGAACTGAAGCCGTTGGACTTGGATCAATCTCATCATCCATAATGGCCAAAGGTGAAGTGTGAAACGGTGCACTCCTGGAATTGGGTTGGTCGCGAGACTTTCGTCTTTCAATCTCATGTATTTTCGATCTCAATCGTAAAGGGCTGCTACTATGGCTAAGTCGTAACGTTCTAGATCTTTCGACTGTCCCAGGAACCTGTATATCGTCCTCTCTATCAATTAATGGGCTCCGTTTTGTAGGGTTTTGCGGTCTGTTGTCTGTGTTTCGTTTCACAGATGCATGCGATATCTTAGAAGAGATTTGATGTTCGGCTGTAGAAGTATCATGGTCTGAAGTAGGTATGTAAGGCTTGTTTCGATTCATGTATTGGTTTAAATACGAATAGTCTGTTTCCTCTGGGTCTTTCAGACTCTCCTTTTCTTTCAACTGGCGATTAATTTCTTCATTAATATGTGAATCTGCCTGCGTAGGGAAAGATGTATCATCAGTGGAATCATCATTCAGATTTCCTAGTAGATTGATGTACCTAGTTTCCAGATTCAAAGGAGTCCCTGAATCCTCAGCAGAATCATTGTCGTCATCCTCGTCCTGTTCCTTTAAAACAATACCCACTTCTGTATCGTATTCAAAAGCCCCTAATTGTCCATCCCGAAGCCTCTTGAATAATTCCGCTGGATTTGCCTTATATGAGTTGCTAGAATATGAGCGGGAGCGTGTTGGATAAGCTGATCTGTTTGAAATGTGAGATGGTGTTGAGAGACTCGATTCAACAGTATTCTGGATTTTAGAAGGGGTACTTGTTGAATTTGGAGAAGTCTCAAAGGGATTTTTAATGTTTTTGAAAAAGGGACTCTGGGAGTCATTAATGCGAAAGTCCTCCTCGCAATTAGGGAACGGGTATTTGTATTGAGAGTTCTGTCTTGATCTACCTAACGACAATGACTGCATCAATTGAGATGATTGAGACTCATTCATCTTCTCTTTTTTTTGCTTATATCTGTAGAAATCCTCGAATGCCACTGCAGGCAATCTTCTATCGAGCGTGTCATCGTATGCTTCGTTTCTCAGGTTCGAGTTGCGTCTTGAGGAAGATAAAGAGCCATCGGTTTGGGGCCGAACAAACGTTTGACGCGCCTCATTAGGGCTGTTTGGATTCATCTACAATATCCAACACAGTCGTGGCTGGATGTATGCTTTTTGGCCGCTCTTCTCCATAAGAATATGTTATGGTTCATAAATGACAATCTTGTAACCAGTTCATAGTGAGTTAGTTAATAACTAAATGGGAGGCGAGACTCGACACGACGTGATCGACGCAAATATTGGGCGACGACTTGGATCGACCTTGTTTTGATTTCGACAAGTTTTGGCGCGACGAAATCTAGGATATTTAAAATGGGCAACGCTATCCTTTCTTTGTTGAAGTAAGAAGTCAAAGTAAAGAGAAGAACCGGCCAAAAAAAGGACACTGATCGTCTTATTTAGTAATATATGACCCATCTGGATCATTTAGCTACACTTAATTTGCTAGTATAGATGAGTGTTGTTAGCATTAACTCCTTTAAGGAGATTCAACCATCATCAGGTCTGTTCTCGGCCTCTAACCAGGGCGTTCCAAATCAAAAGAATTTGGTCGAACAGGATTTCGCTTATTCCCGCCTGAGAGAGCTCTCCCCAGATTTGCTATTAGATCCAAACCTGGAAGTTAATAAAAGACTAGAAGTGGCATTCTCATTCATGGTATTAGGACGCAGAAATGCAGCAGCCAGAGAGCTAGCTAATGTCTTAAGGTTGGGAACACTTTACCAAAAGTCCTCGTTGCTGAGACAAGTGGGAGACATATTTTATAACTTTGGAGTAACAGAAAGTGCCTTTCAATGCTATAGAGAAGCTCTATTGCACTGCAAAATCTCACGAGGAGTTGACTTGCCGCTGATGAAATATCTGAAATCCAAGCTTGCAGAGTTCGAACATGAAGGAACCGTGACCACTAACTCCATTGAATCCCTTATTAGAAACAAGGAGAAGACTTTTAAGACAATGGTTTCTGAATTATCTGTTTCAGATAAAATCAAACAAGAGATGGACGAATACAGAATCTTGCTTTCATACGCTGACCCAAAGACTGACAATAGATTTTTGTCATCAATTTTAACAGAATATACCAGATCCGTCGAGATCAGTGAACTTCTTGAAAAACAGGATTTATTTGGAAACAAACAAAATTATTTGGAAGAGTTCATAGCTTGTCTGATGATGGAACTAATAAAATTCCCTGATTTAACGTTCTACAAGACCACTCTGTTCTCTCCAAGACTGGAGCAGATATTTACTTATCTTTCGTTCAACTATATTTCCCCAGAAATGGAGAAATGGGAGTTGCCAAAAACTTACCAGGATCTGATGAATCTGATTGGAAGCTACTACTGTGTTAATAGACCAATGGACCAGCTTGTCAATCATGTTGAGTTCTGCATGAGAAAGAGCATAGTTCATGCCACTTGCGAATTCATTGATCATAATTATGATAAGTCCAAATTAGTTTTTATGCAGACACTCACAGTATCGGATCTTCTATCAAAACTGTGTAGCATGAAAAGTTTCAAATCAGGTAAGAAAGATCGGTTCGCTCATTTTACAGAAGAAAATAGAGCAAGAATTAACTATGTTAGCACATTCATGGGTATATATTCATCGTTTTACTTGGCGATGAATCTTATCAGGCAACATTATGGGGGGTTCGGGGACACTTCCTTGGATCCATCGGAAGTACAATTTGTTATACAAAGTTTGCAAAAATATTTTGAAGGAGCCAAAAACTTTATGTTACCTACCAAAGAAGACTTGGTTCTGATTGCTATTGGAAGGTTGCATGAGTGGTTGGCCATCAATAAAGCAAAGGTCATTCACACTGATCCATACTCCAATTATTCCAATGAGATAAAACTCAGAAAAGTTGACGACTTTTACTTAGAATCAATGATGCTTTATTATACAAATGCAATCAATAGCAAGCCACTTGATGATCCTTCTATTGTATCTCTTTACAACAAACTCCTTTGGGGAATATTAATGCATGGTGGTTATCATCTTCAGGCTCTATGGATATTAAAGTTCTTTAGGGATTATGCATCTTTCCATAGTGATTGCTCATTCATCAGCTATGAAGAGCATTCGCATTACAATGAAGATAGATTTAGACTAAAGGCATACATCGATGAGAACCTACTAACTGTTTTGGACAAGCTATATGAGCAAAGAAAACAGTTCTCAAAAGAGTCTGGAATTTTTTTTTGTTCCAGCACTTCCAGATTTATTATCCCACAAATGTTCTATACGGAATCATATTCTCTTGTGGCCTCTCAAGAATATATTTCAAATCAAGGGTTAAAATCCAAAGAAAATTTTAGAACCTCACAAAAAGGGGTGGTAATGAAAGGGATTTTAAAGATCGATCATATACTAATAGAGTATTGCAAGAAAATAAGCGAGGACTTGTTGGGTGAGTGGGCCAAAGGTGGTTACATTTGTTCTAAAGAAGTTTCATCAAATTCATTCGTTAGACACTTCATTCGGTCCTACTACGATGGAGAAAGGCTGGATATATACTGATTAGGTTGCAGATTTCAGAGAGACTTAATGATAATTCGAAATTATTTTAGAAAATGCCGAAGTTTCTATATATTTAACTATTAGTACGCTAATGCACCGCTAAATCTTCAGTGATGTCACGCAGGAGCTTTAAACTATATGCATCTGCTACGTTCTGATAAACTTTCACCCTCGAAAGTACATATTTCTTGTCGATCGTGTTTATCCACGTTCCTGAACACCCACAATGTGTTGACAATTCACTATCCTTTATCTTACCACATTTTGAACACTTCAAACTCTGTGTCAAATATTTGAAAATTAGTCGACTAAACTCCAAAATCAGTCTTTCCTCTATAATCAATTTATTATAAGGCTTTTCACAACCTTCACAATGCCATATTATACTTAGAGAATCTCGACACATATCTATGTCTCGAGTCATATTGCAACAACTACATGTCACCTGTGGTAAAATAAGTGAAGTCGATGGGTTTTTGAAGGCAGCTTCGTCACTGAATTCCTTTATTTCAAATAAAGACAAGATGTCTCTACGCAACATTCTTACCTCAATGTTTCTCCTTTTCGAAAGAGAAAGAATCTGGCATAGATATTTCACTAACTCCAAAGTCGGGTTTGTGAGATATAGATGAGAACCTGGAAGAGATGGGAACTTATATTCGATGCTCATCTGAGGATCTAAACTGAGCTCAGTTTGCTTCCTTATTAAAGTGTTAATTCTTTTGAGTAATGGAGCCTTAAAAAATTCACAGACGCCTCTTGAAATATAGTCAAATTCAGAATATCTGTCTCTTTCCTCTTCTTCGATTCTACGTTGCTTCAGTATCTGGGTCACTCCAGTTACAGTAGAAGAAGGTTGCGATTGCGAACTCTGAAGTCCTTGTTCCCTATATTTCACCAAAGAATCCAAGAACACAACGACCCACTCATTAAATTCCTCCTGTAATATAGGAGGTAAGAAGTCTTTCAGCTGCCAATTTGAAACGGCTTGCAATTCTTGCTTATCTTCCTTTTGAATTTCATCGCAGAATCTTCCTGCATAGTTATATTTGTCCATCCATATCAGAATATCCCAGTACCTGATAACTCTAAGTTCTAGGAAATTAAACAGTGGATTTGCTCTTGTCGTAGTGATGCCATACTGACCATAAGCATATGAATTTTCGACAACCGTCTTAGAGGTCTTCAGAATCACTTTGTTTCTGTCCGCAAAGACAATTGAAGATCCCATCTTTCTGAACTCTCCAAGTAACTGAGCCAAAGATTTCTTGGTCAGATTATAGACATGATAATGCAAAGAAGAGTCATAAAGGAAAGAACTTGAATTCTGGCACCATCCAACAAAACTGTTCACCATAGAGTCAGCCTCTGATTTATTCTTAATCGCATCATCCCACCAACTCCTGACTAAGCCTCTCAAAACGATCAAGGCAGGTGCTGAGAATGAATCCTCCGAAAGCAACCCGTGTTTTGCCTGAAGGTCTGATTTCTTGTCGCTTGATTCAGAATTAAAGACACCCTCAGCCTCGTTAATCATTGATGATGTAAGAATGGTATTCACAGTTAGGTTCTTGATTTCCAATTCCAGACAAACGCTCTCGTATATCTCAGCTCTGTTAATCGTGGGAAATTCCAGCGATTCCTCAGAAATAAGCTTATCTTTCTCAATACCTCCATAATCAGGAGATGACTTCGGGGACCACCATAAAACAATGTTTGATTGATTGAGCCTTCTAGCATATTCAATGTCAATAAGGTAACCCATGTTATCAACCTGTAAGTTACAAAGAGGAACATTGTTATATCTTGAAAGAGATACTATTTTGAGTAACCAATTACCCAATGAAAGATAATGGTTAATTATTCTTTTCATAATCAACGATTGCCATGATAACGAGTTGATCTGAACCTCACCTGAACTCATTTTTAAATGTGGTAGCTGTCCGATGGCCCTCATTGTTTTGGTAAGTTTGACAGCAAAAGGAGATTGAACAACGAATAATGGCTTCGATGCACTGTGCTCATCAATAGACGAAATCTTTGAGTTCAATTTCTTGTACAATTTTGAAATGTCAGTGAAATATTGTGTCTCAAAGTTCATATCAGATTGGTAGCCAACAACATCGCTGTTCTTAGAAATAGTCGTTTTCTTAATTTTGTACAACTCGTTATAGAGTGTATTCAGATTGGCCGGAAGCTGCTGGGCATTTGATGTCGGTTTGAGCACATATACAATCGCAGTAGAATCAGATGTATTAAATAAAGTGAAGACTTCATATGAATTGGATAGGATATGAAGCAAATACAGCACACCAATAGAGAATTTTTGCAAGTAATTCTCTGAAGTAACGGTCCTTAAATTTTTTTGATCAAATCCTTTTTCCAACGATGACCCCAAAGTTCCTAGTTTGGAATCATCGAACTTCACAGAAGTTCCTAGCTCAATGATGGCTCTCTCGACTGAGTTAATTTGAGACTCATACATGCAGGAGACACTAGGGCTTTTCAAAATTGTGTTGGTTTTAGCCATTTCGCTCCGATACACTGACTCAGACATAAGAAGCTTGAATAAGTTCTCTGAATCGTGTCCATTAGGCAATAACTCCGTTGCTTTCATGACTTGACAATCTGGAATCACATAATCAGGGAAAATGTCAGATTTGAACTTCAGGTATAATTTCTTAGGTATGTGTATTGTCAGAGTCTGAACTCTTCCATTAACTAAAATGAAGGCCTTCAAGTCACCAGGGTTATCAGGATCCTCATAATATTGAAGTATTTGCCAAGTAGAATCTACGTAATCTTCGGCCTTTTTTCGAAGAATTCCACCAACTGTTGATCGGTCAGTGTGAAGGCTATTCTCTCCGAAAAGCTTTTTCCTTCTTTCTCTTTCACCTGCTTGGATTTCCCATTTCAACTTCTGATATTTTAAGAACCCAACATAGTCAGTAAGTGGACTAGGGCATGGTTGATTCACAATTTTCTGATTAATTTCTTCTTGTGTTTCTTTCACGACTAATCTTCTTTTCCTGGAGGTTACCTTTCCCATCTTTGGGCCCGTTTTAGTTGACGATATAACGGATCCACAATCCTCTATATCTTGTATTTTATTAGTGACATCATTCATTACAGGAACTGAGTTCTTTGGAGCCTTGCTGAAAAAGCTGGTAAGCGATGATTGTTTCAGTTTGTCATTTTTAATGTCAATTCTCCGTTGTAACCAATCTGGATGTTCAACACGGGGAACAGGATTTCTGACGCCTTGTAAAGCCGCAGGTATGGTTATAATCTTTTGTACAACCGAAGCGAGCCGCTCTTTATAATATCCCCAATCAATGATACATCGTGGATCAAATTCATCAAGGGTTGGGTCTACCAGCCATCTTCTTAAATATTTTCCTTTGACAGAAGCTTCTGAGGAGAATATAGCTGTGGGAATAGCTCTCTCTGTAACAGGTGCACCTATCGGCCTATCTGCAATAACGTATTTACATGCCAGACCCTTATCTTTCACCATATCTTCTCCTAAAAACTCACCAAGCCTTTTGGCAGTGGTGATGGAAGTTGATTTTTGTCCAGCATACTCCTCAAGAGTTTTTGACATACTTCTATTTTCACAAATTAACTCTATCAAATCCTCATCCTCTAACATTCGTCCTTTACTATCTAAGACATCCAGCCATCTGTTGGCAATATTTGCAACTGCATCATAACAACTCTCCAAGGATTCTCCTTCTAGGAACAGTTTGAATATATCCGATTGAAAGTTCTTGATAAGTTGCAATTCTCCTCTTCTCTTAAGCTCGAACCCTTTGAGCTCTGCCAGAGAGCCATCAAAGTTGAAAACTGCATACCTTTTTTTCAATCCCTTTCCTTCCTCTTTGGAAGTAGGTAGGATCATAGCTTTATAAGGACCGTCAACTTCAAAGAAGATAGAGTTATCAGATTTCATGTCATATTTCAACTTCATTGGATCTCTGAGTATCTGATACTGATGATTTGTGAATTTTTCGTGCACCAAATAATTCAACATGGAACATGGGTAAGAAGTGAATATCTTTTTAGCGTCTTTCGTTTTGAATGTAAAGTCTTCTGGAAAACTCGACGGCAAAATACACCAAATACCATCGGTGTCCAATTCTAATGGTCTTCCCAATCGCTCCACGAGAGACCTTGCCATTTGAATGATTGTAGCACCAGTCAAACAAGTGACACCGGCCATTTCCATGGAATACCATCTTGAGCCCTTCCTCATAACATAACCATAAAAGGAATTTAAAATGACTTTATGAGCCAGTTGCAATGAATCATATAATACCACCATCTTTTTTGCCTCATCAATAGCATTTTTATCGTCCTTGTTTATCTGAGCAACTTTTCCTTTCCAAACTTTAGCCAAGCCTTTGAATTCGTAACGTCTATCTCTGAAATCTCTTACTGTGTTAACATAAAAAGGGTTCTCTCTTTGACATATGATCGCTTCCCTCTCAACTGTTTCAGTGACTTTGATTCTGTGGTATACCTTCCTTGAATAATCAGAAATTCGCTTCTTTATATGGCCTACCTGATCAGTATAGCTCAACTCCTCAAATGTTCTTCTGGGTTGTCCAGGTCTTCGTGGAGGAAACGTTTCACTGCTCAGTGCATTTTTGATCATGTTGTATTCGTTTGTCTCTGCTGGATAGAATTCTCCCCTCCATGCCCAAGGTAATCTTCGATCACAATTTTTGCCAGGCCTATTGAAATCACAAGATGCGCAGTCTTTATCCATTTTCATTGAGTCTGGTTGCAACCGATTTGTGGTCATGATATTTGGATACATTGATGCCACATCTACGTGATAGATCAGCGGTGTTTCGTGACGCTTAGGTGAATTCTTCAATTCCAATAGTTTCTGTTTGATCTGTTGGTAGATTTCGTCGTAGTTAACAACATCCTCCAGCTTCCGTTTTGCTTCGACCGTGATCGAAAATTTAAGAGCATTATCTAAATCAGCTAAAATCTCGTCAATAGCTGTGGTATCAATACTGAAGTCTGTTTCGAGATCTGCCCTAAAAACACCTGCTTCTAGAGACTCCACGTGACCGCCCACATAAGTCTCCGACTCCAATAAATGTCCTTCATAAAATCTCTCAAGGGGATCAACATGTTTGTTAGGAAGTAGAATACCACCTTCATAAGCTTGTACCATCAATAACATTTCACATAAAGTACCTGTACCTTTTCTTAACACTTCATCAGGGTTGAGAGGAATAATAGTACACAGCGAGAAAATGAAAGGATGCACATACTTGTAATACAAATAATATGTGGCAACAGCATCGGAAACAGAATACTCAGATAGTAGTTGAGGTTTTTCATAAGCATATGGAGTCATTAATTCAGGATCCAACTCTGTGGGGTTGTATCCCAGTTTGACAGTTGTAACTGCCTTTAAACCCTGAGATCCTTGTGGAAGATAAGAATCTCTCTTAACCCAACGAAAACAATCCATATGAGTACAGTAAGTTGATTTATATTCTCCCTCATTATCCTTTGCAAACCCGATTTCCCTGAACATATCGATGTCATGGTAAGTAGCCCTTGCCTCTACAAATGGCCAGTCAAAGAAGTCACCATTGAATGTAGCAATCACAGTAGGTCTCACTTCCCTAATGTGTTCAAAAAACCTCTCAATTAATGTCTTTTCGTTGGGCTCGTTGAAGATGGTGAAACATCCAGGATATTCTGGCTTAGGTGTATACTCGAAATCCTCTATGTTCTCGCTGATAATTTCCCTGTTAGTTATTAAATAACCCTCTCCATCAATCATATAGGAGATCATCATGATTTGATCGATTGAGCTATCGGGGAATTTTAGAGGTGCTTTTGTGGTTTCAATATCAAATGCCAGAACCACAGGGTCAGCAAATGCGATCTTTTCCTTATTTTCAACTAGCGTTGCTTTTCCTTGGTCTGCGGTTACCGTATACCATTTTCCAACCCTGATATCATTATCTATTGATACACGAACATGATATGGGACGTCGTATTCTCTTATATCCTCTAATAACTCTGAGGGGCTATTATATTTATTTCCTCTGTTTTCCTCGTCAAGGATATCATCACTTTCTGCGAATGGATCCTCATTATCGACTTGGTTTTTTAAGAACTTATTGTAGTTTAAATCAATTGATTGATATATATCTTTGCTTCCCTTCGTTGATTTATTTTCTGTTATTATGGGCTGGAGTTTTCTTCTGGCATCCAAGAGGTCAGACACATTATGAAAACTGAGTTTCAGAAGTTGTCTCCGAAGCCCTACAAGATGGTTACTCAGATCTAAGTCTTCCTTCTGCAACCATGTGAGCGTCTTTAGGGATCCTTCTAAATGTTTTCTGAGGTATTCTTCCACTTCCGTGTTACATCCCTCTTTAGTGATCAACAGAAAATAAGGGTCGTACTGGACACTTGCTTTAAACGACCCTCCTTCTTCGTCAAGGAAATAGTAATCCACAGCCGCTAGTCCAGCTATGTGATCATTTGATGGGATCGTTGTGGGATGCATATTGACGAGCCAGCCGGTTCTTTTTGGCCCTGATTCGTACCTATCGAAGCCAAACACGGAGTCAATACGATCTATCTCCTTAACAGCCTCTATTCTAGACCTCATTCGAGATTCATAATTGGCAGCGTCTACTGCTGCTCTGTAGCTATTATCTCGGTTACCATATGGGCCATTAATTTCTTTCCCTCTCTCTGTGTCGTTTCTGGTGTTCTTCACGTATCTGGCCGAGCCAAAAGCTCCTCCGCCAGGCCTACTAGCCATGATGAATATAGTCTAGAACTATGGTTCACCGATCACAGTCTCTCTAAACACGAGATTGTCCTGCCTGTACTGGCTTGTTTTTGACAAACACCAATATATCTTGTAAAGACTGCTCCTGCTGACCTCTTAGAATAATTCAGTTTCTCCACGATACGCGTAATAAATCAACTTTTTCCCTGTCTTTGTAACGCTCTAATAAAATTTCCGAAAATAGACGCTTTTTTAGTCGCGTCTATCGACGTCATTCCGAAGACCCCAAATGACTTCAGAATCTAACGACGATGTCTCGATATCTTTATAGAATGGTGTTCCAGAAAAGAATATTCTTGCCTTTTAAACTTGTGTTTCCGGATCAGGAGCGTCAACAGGAACAGCTGTGGATATCATTCAGAGATTCTGTGCAGAAGAACCGGAAATAGCGTTAATTGGCGGACAGAGGTGATAATCGGATCGCGCTCTTGTTGAAAGGTGGCAGGAAAGTCAAGAAATCACAAAACAAGCTAGATAAATATTTTATCTAAGACCTTTATCACTGGATAAATCGGATATCTAGTGCTGTTTCAACCAAAACATCCACAACGGACAGCTGGGAGTCATCCGAAGTTCATTTATACCCCAAATCAGTCTGGTAGGTAAAACTTTTCGAAATGTATAATCCATATGCGGGATCTGCACCAGATGCCAACGGACAACCACAGAGTCCTTATCAAAGGGCAACGCCGGCATTTGGATTGACCTCTGAGACGCAGCCGTCTAAATCACAGGCATATGTGAATACGAACCATTTTCAGAATCAACAGCACCAACCGCAACAACAACAGCAGCACCAACAGCCAAATCCATATGATTCATTCTTTGGGGATCCGGCTGCCCAGATCGGACTACAATTCAGCCAGTCTGCGTTCAATGCGTCCCAGAATTACATGCAGGAGAACTTTGGACAGCTGGTGTCGAACAACAACGTGAAATACTACTTCAAAGTGTCCAACTCCTACGTATTAAATAAGTTGTTCTTGGTGTTATTCCCTTACAGAAACAAGACATGGACCAGGCAATTAAGGTCATCAACTGAAGTGAGTGCCAACCAGTCGCTTGAGGTGTATGCAACACCAATTGAGGACGTGAATGCACCAGATCTCTATATCCCTCTGATGGCATTTGTATCGTATGTTCTGATGTGGGCTATTTTCAGTGGAATCAATGGCACATTTCATCCACAATTGCTAGGGTATGCCACCACCAGAACGCTTGCGTTTTACTGCATGGACATTTTGATTATTAACGTCTCGTTTTATGTGTTGGGGGTGAGTTCGAAGAACAGAAAGCTGTGGGATCTCGTGAGTTACAGTGGCTATAAGTTCATCTCTATACTGTGTGTGATGATGATCCGCAATTTGTTCGACTCCTACTTTGTGATCTACAGCAGTTTCTTCATGACTGTGTTCTCCCTAGGCTTCTTCCTCATGCGCTCTCTGAGATATGTGGTCCTTCCTGGTGGACTGGACTCCAACAGTCTCTCCGCAAATGGAAAGCGTATCCGCACACAATTTCTGTTTTTGTATTCCTTTGTGATCCAGGCTGTCATGGTCTGGCTCATGGCTTAATTAGCTAAGACAAACGTTATGTATGCCACATGTATTTGTTACCCGTCCTATTCATGATTGACGGGTAACTCTTTAATCAGACCCCCCTGTGTCGTGCACCCTCCTATACAATAAATCAAACAATAAAAGTTTCACCAATTCAAAAAAAATTTTCATTCAAAATTTTGCCTGTAATTATGGAGAGGGCTGGGAGAGAAATAGTGTGAGGGCCAGGATTTGTAGAGAATTAGCAGGAGATTAAGATTTTTACTTTCAAGTAAAAGTTTGTTTCTTTTAAAAAGACATATTCAGGACTAATTTTGGAGTTCTTTTGTATCAACATCCATTGATTACTCGAACTAGGATAGAATAAGATATCAAAATGGGTAAGTAGAGAATGAATATCAGAAGAACGGGTATAGAAGCAGACAAGGGGTTTCAACTGCGGTGGCCTGGTGGGTTGAGTGATTAAGATTGCTGGGTCTTTGAAAATCACAATGTGGCTTTCGGAGGAGTGGTCGTTCCCTCAGCACAGCTGGCATCACTGAATTTGAACTGGAAACATTGTGATGTCAACGAGCTCAGTATATCAGATCCTGTTCTGACCGCTTGTCAACTCTACTCTGACATCTCATAGGGCAATCACTAACATGTCCTTCAGTTAACTTCACTGTTGAACAAATCAGAGAGTTGATGGACAAGGTTACGAATGTTCGTAACATGTCTGTCATTGCTCACGTCGATCATGGTAAATCAACCTTGACCGATTCTTTAGTTCAGAGAGCTGGTATCATTTCCGCTGCTAAGGCTGGTGAGGCTAGATTCACAGATACCAGAAAGGATGAGCAAGAAAGAGGTATTACTATTAAGTCTACTGCCATCTCCCTTTTCTCTGAAATGGAGGAAGAAGATGTCAAAGAGATCAAGCAAAAGACCGAAGGTAACAAGTTCTTGATTAACTTAATTGACTCCCCAGGTCACGTTGATTTCTCTTCAGAGGTCACTGCTGCTTTGAGAGTTACGGATGGTGCTTTGGTTGTTGTTGACTGTGTTGAGGGTGTCTGTGTGCAAACCGAGACTGTGTTGAGACAATCTTTGGGTGAGAGAATTAAGCCTGTTGTTGTTATTAACAAGGTTGACAGAGCTATGTTGGAATTGCAAATTTCAAAGGAGGACTTGTACCAGTCTTTCTCCAGAACTGTTGAATCCGTTAACGTTATTATCTCTACCTATGTC
Organism: Ogataea nemodendra; assembly: GCA_030567775.1. Lineage (NCBI taxonomy): Eukaryota > Fungi > Ascomycota > Pichiomycetes > Pichiales > Pichiaceae > Ogataea > Ogataea nemodendra. Next base: position 98,816 of record JAJLSV010000013.1, read on the forward strand.
GAGAAGGTTTTGGGTGACGTCCAAGTCTACCCAGAGAAGGGTACCGTTGCTTTCGGTTCCGGTTTGCACGGTTGGGCTTTCACCGTCAGACAATTCGCTATCAGATACTCTAAGAAATTCGGTGTTGACAGAAGTAAGATGATGGATAGATTGTGGGGTGACTCCTACTTCAACCCAAAGACCAAGAAGTGGACTAACAAAGATAAGGACGCTTCCGGTAAGCCACTTGAGAGAGCTTTCAACATGTTCGTCTTGGACCCAATTTTCAGACTTTTCGCTGCTATCATGAACTTCAAGAAGGATGAGATTCCAGTTTTGCTTGAAAAGTTGGAGATTTCTCTTAAGGGTGATGAGAAGGATCTAGAAGGTAAGGCATTGTTGAAGGTTGTGATGAGAAAGTTCCTTCCAGCTGCTGACGCTTTGCTTGAAATGATTATTATCCACCTCCCATCTCCAGTCACCGCCCAATTCTACAGAGCTGAGACCTTATACGAGGGTCCATCTGATGACGCTTCATGTCTTGCTATCAAGAACTGTGACCCAAATGCTGACTTGATGCTTTACGTTTCCAAGATGGTTCCTACCTCTGATAAGGGTAGATTCTATGCTTTCGGTAGAGTTTTCGCAGGTACTGTGAAGTCCGGTATGAAGGTTAGAATCCAAGGTCCAAACTATGTTCCAGGTAAGAAGGATGACTTGTTCGTCAAGGCTGTTCAAAGAACTGTTTTGATGATGGGTAGATTCGTTGAGGCTATCGATGACTGTCCAGCTGGTAACATTGTTGGTTTGGTTGGTATTGATCAATTCTTGCTCAAATCTGGTACTTTGACTACCAATGAGGCTTCCCACAACATGAAGGTCATGAAGTTCTCTGTCTCTCCAGTTGTTGAGGTTGCTGTTGAGGTTAAGAATGGTAACGATTTACCAAAGTTGGTCGAAGGTTTGAAGAGACTCTCCAAGTCTGATCCATGTGTCTTGACTAAGATGTCTGAATCAGGTGAGCACATTGTTGCTGCTACCGGTGAGTTACACTTGGAAATTTGTTTGCACGATTTGGAACACGATCATGCTGGTGTTCCATTGAAGATCTCTCCACCTGTTGTTTCTTACAGAGAAACTGTTGAGGGTGAATCTAGAATTGTCGCTTTGTCTAAGTCCCCAAACAAGCATAACAGAATCTACTTGAGAGCTGAACCAATCGATGAGGAATGTTCTGGTGCTATTGAGAGCGGTAAGATTAACCCAAGAGATGATTTCAAGGTCAGAGCCAGATTGATGGCTGATGAGTACGGCTGGGATGTCACAGATGCCAGAAAGATCTGGTGTTTCGGTCCAGATGGTAGCGGTCCAAACGTCGTTGTTGACCAAACTAAGGCCGTTCAATACTTGCTTGAAATTAAGGACCACGTCAATGCTGGTTTCCAATGGGCAACCAAGGAAGGTCCAATCTTGGGTGAGTCTCTCAGAGGTGTCAGATTCAACATTATGGATGTTACTTTACACGCTGATGCTATCCACAGAGGTGCTGGTCAAATCATGCCAACTATGAGAAGAGTTACCTTTGCTTCCATGTTGTTGGCTGAACCAAGAATCCAGGAACCAGTCTTTTTGGTTGAAGTTCAATGTCCAGAATCTGCTATTGGTGGTATTTACTCTGTCTTGAACAAGAAGAGAGGACAAGTTATCTCTGAAGACCAAAGACCAGGTACTCCATTATTCACTGTCAAGGCTTACTTGCCAGTTAACGAGTCCTTCGGTTTCACTGGTGAATTGAGACAAGCTACCGGTGGACAAGCTTTCCCACAAATGATCTTCGATCACTGGGCAACCATGAATGGTGACCCAACTGATAAGACGACGAAGCCAGGTGAAATTGTTACCAACACCAGAAAGAGAAGAGGTCTTAAGGAGGATGTTCCAGGCTACGAGGAATACTATGATAAGCTCTAAATTCATAATTTATTGTTTTCATTTTTTCTTTCTTCGTTTTGGCACCTATATTGTCGTTGGCTGTTTAAAGAGGGCTTAATGTGCTGAGTTTTATCGTTTTGTTCTGTTAAGGTTTGTGAACGACATTTCGTATTGGGCCTACCTAATTTTTGTTTTATCACACTCTTGACTTATTAAATATAAGATTTCAAAGTATCGTATAATACTTCTTGTAAAAAGGTACAGTATAGTGGCTGATTACATTTATTAGAATGGATTATGCAATCTTTTGTATATAATTGCGACAATACATCTCTAGCTTATAAAAGGATATGTGCTTACCAACCTTTTCTCTTCCTTTTTTTCCTAGCAGGCTTAATGCTTTCAGTCCCAATATTGGATTGATTTGATTTCCGTAAAACTCTCAACTGTTTCAACGGAGAGTGATTCTCTTTTGTTTTAGTTGTCGAATCTTGGTGTCCTGTTTTATGCAAATTATTCAAATCAGACTCTGGGCTCTTAGATTCAATTTCCAGACCATCTTTACTGAATAGCTCAAAAACATTGTTTATTTTACCTCCTACTATCATATTTTCTAGGCTTCGTGCCTTCTCATAGACATGTGCACGAGATCTTCGCCAATAGTTCTTCATATGTTTGTATATCGCACTTCCACGATCAAACTTGCCAGAAGAAACAACATATTCATCGAAAGCAGATATATCGCTTATTAGTTCTGAAACTGTATTATAGCCATAATTTTGCACCTTTTTTTGCATTGATTGGATATCGAGCACATTATCAGCTTTGATTTCGGTGTTTCTGACTGCTCCTTGTTTATCGTGACGCATAAGCTGTTCAAAGAGGTCAGTAATTAAATATTGCATAGGAAAATAAAACAAATCAATTTCTTCGATTAAATTTTGACTTGCCTGCATATTCAACTGAGCTCTCTGCGAAGCCAAGTTTGACAGATCTATCAACTTCGAAACATCAGATTTGATCAAATCTAAAATTCCCACTCTCTCGTTGATTTCTTCGTCTGTAAGAGCTCCAAAATTTGTCGCATCGAGCCTTTTAATCAAAGGAACCCCATGAAGATCTCTCTTTAGCGTCCAGTATCTAGCTACTTCATAAAGAAGTTCGGTATCTTCGTCCATAAGAATTTTCTCTTTGTCAAGAAAAGTTTGAAGTGTATTGATAAAAACTTGGGGTGCAATTGGTGACCCATTAATAGTTTTCCATCTAAATAGATCATTTCTTGTATCTTTTAATTCTCTTTTCATTTTCCTGGTTACAGGAACCCTGTTAGATAGTCGAGGCCATTGTGATTGTCTTAACATAGAATAATACAGTTTTGTCTTTTCGATTCCCAATTTCGTATCATGTTTCAAGTTCCAACCCTTTGGGGAATGTTTATCACAATACGAAATAACGGAAGATTTATCATTGATTGCTCCTTGAATTCCATTTTCCAGCTCCATGAAGAGCTCCGCACGTCTGGCACAAGTAGCATGATATGCAGTCGAGCAGCTGTTCTTTCGGCACTGAATACAAGCACCTACTTTCTGGCGACATATATAGCAAGTCAATTTCCATCTGCTCTTCGGAATATTTTGCATGCCTTCGATTGGTTCCATATATATTGGGTTGGCAAAGTACAGCTCGTTGATCCAGAGAGTACATATAACATGGCCCCAATAACCATTATCGGTTTGCTTAAATGCACCTGTTGTGCTAGGGCAGAAAATACAACGATTGTGTTGGTTTCTGGATGTCAAACAGCGACGACAAAGCCATGGTCCTTCTGGAATAAATGCCACACCGTAACAGTCCTGGTGAACCGCGATATCACAGCCATCACAAAATATGATTGCATTCGATGGATCGCATTCATTTTTGTTGCAAACTGCACAGCATTGTTCTTCTTCTGGTGTAGCACCTGTTCCATCATCTGACCCATAGACTGAAGCTTGGATCATGGCCCTCTCATCTGAGAGATATTGAGTTTTCGGTTTAGGAGGAAGTAGCTTTTCCACAAAGTACCACTGCGCTTCCATGTAGGTGATCAAAATCTCAAATAATTCAAATGAAATCTCGTTCAATTTGCGACTTTGCCGATCACAATTTATGTGCTCAATAAACTTTATGTCTTGCTCATCCATATCATAGAGAACCTGAAACTTATCACTGTAACCCAGAGTATTTTTTATTAGACCATTTTTGGTACTGTCGGACCTGAAATAGGTATCGGTTAGCCTAGGGTTCTTTTTTCTATATCTCAGGCCATTATAACCAAGATGAAGATATGTCTTGGGTAGCTTAGATGGAGGTTCACCATTTACTTCTTCTTCTTCTTCTTCTAATCCACCTCTTCGCGTTACGATTCGGCGGAAGGAAGGCTTTTTAAGTTGCGATAGAATCTGGGTATCAATTCTTAGTTGTCGTTCTCTATGCACCGCAAAGTTCATATCCTGTCTCTTGAGATGCATTTCCCGTTCAATTTCATGTCTTGAATCTTCATCATTACAATCATGATCGTGGTCTGGGTCATCTAGCGTTGCAGTTGAGTATTGATGGCCAATAATTAGTACTGGAAGAGATTCTGACTGGTCTAGCTTGGTATAATATTCGCTATAATTTCTTTCTTCACGGGGTTTGAGTAACTCCAAATAATCCTCCTTTTCGAGCGGTGGAAGTGAAGAGTTCCGTGAATCTGCAGAATCCAAGCCGTTATCTATAGGCTGTGCAGTGTCACCATTTTGACTTCTTCTCGAGGCTCTAGTACGGCGACCTGAGATCTTCGTGCCTTTGGATAACCTTGTTCGCAAAATCATATAAGTCTTGGAGATACACTGTTTTGTATTCGATTTTCTCTCGGTTCTACACGATTCTTGAGGCACAAATGTCCTTCGATCAAACTATGTTTTGGCATCGATAGACTTCAATTTAACGGCAGATAATTTTGTCAATCTTGATGAATCCTTACACCACGACTCCATATTTTGTGATATCTGTTTAGGTAGCACCCTTTGACCAAGTTGAAAACAAAATTTTGTTCAAAGGGAAAGAGAAGTCAGATTTCCGTCAAAGGATACAAATCTCTAAGCTTGTCGGTCTGGAAAAGTTACATGTTTGACAGAAGCTGATATCTTGTTAACGTTTGATATCAATTTTGAAAATTTAATTCAAAATTAATGTCTGTTATTTAATAGAGACTATTATTAAGTAGGATAATTTAATCTATTACGTTAATTTCAAACAATAAATTTCGAGAGAGAGGACAGTCAGATCGCCGATGATCGATTTATAATTATATATGAAGACCCTTCTGTATGGTTTAGGATATTGAGATATAATTTATATCCCAGAAAGCTTTAATAAATCAGGATTGATTACAGTGAATAATGCTGGTAATATATTTGCTGAATGGAGAGACCTTGTACCAATTCGGCAATAATGTAGATAGATAAAAGTTCCTCAAAAATTGTTTGTCCTAGGGGCAAGGGGAAAACGGTAGATAGGTCATTAGATTAACGCCTGACGAAGGTTTTTCTGTTATGTTTCGTCTTAGGGGAGATCCCAAGAGCTCAAAACAGAAGTTAGATTAATGGAGGCGAATGCTACCTGTCTTACAATGTCCTAGACTTTAAAAATAACAGAAGACAAATTACGGTTCTGGAGTTTCAGAATTTTGACCAGGCAAAGTAAACCGTTATGATGATTGACCTAAAAGTCTGTTCCCGAAATTCCTACCAGACAACTTAAAATGGGATTTTTGAGGGAGCGAGGTGCAAGGATTCACGAGGATACAATCTGTTCATTGATCTCGAGTAAAATCCTCACTACTCACTTTATCTTATACTAGCGTTCTAAGTATCCAAGAGCCATAACAGCTGCATCTGACATTTAGCAATCTGCCAAGGTCCCAGAAAATCATTTCGTATCCATCCATTCTTTCCTGCACCGCAAATTGGGTTCTGAAATTTACATGTTGCACCAAAATTCGCGCTATGGCTCAGATCCATATAAACACAGACTTCCAGAGATGGAGAACCACTAACACCCCCTCCAGCGTGGCCACTATAAAATATTCTAGGCCCATTACCTGAGATGTCAGCTGGCACCAAGTTCTGCTGTCCCGACCTCAACAAAGCGGTATTTTTGCATAGGTTCAATCTATCCGCTTCAACATCTTCATAGCAGATCAGTGCCAGGATACAGCCCGACTTTCAATCCCACCACCTGTCTACGACCAAGAGCCCTTTAACCTCGTTGGCAAACGGTAACCTTGCACTGCCGGACCAGCCCCGACTCTCCCGCGATCTTCGGCCACAATTAATCGCTTACATAAGCCATCGGGACTAACGCAATCCTTAATGTTGAGGGAATGGGGAAGTTTTTCTGGGAGAAGTTATTCATAAATGTAATAGCTATGTAATTAGTTATGTGTAGGTTAGGTACGGATAGTCCATTTTCAGGTCATTTGTAAAATAGAGATAAAGCGTTTATTGCAGAAGAAAGAAAACAGTATATAAACTAAGTATCTGCCTTTTCATTGCGATAGACAGGTGCTTATAAACAAATTACAGACAGCCAAAAAGGGTTGACTAATTCAGATTCTGCTGAAAGAGACACCTTAAATAACTCTAATTTCCAAACAGCAACAGGACAACGGCTATAGATTGTGAATGCTTCAGAAAAGAAATTGTCTATAGAACCACTGATAGACATCTAATTGCAAACACGGAACTTTTTGGGAGACAGGATAGTTCCTCAATAATGGACGGTTTTGATTTTCTGGCCAACAAAGAGATCAACGGTCGGTTTCCTGGGGGATATCTAACCTCTCAGACATCACCGCAGAATCAGAAAAACAAAGAAGCACAAACTAATAACTACCAGGGTACTATGAACGAACTTGATAATTTGGTAGAGAGTCTTGGCTCTCGAAATTCCAACAGCGAGAATAACTACTCAAACTATAATGGCGAGGTTTATACCGATCAATCGGCTCAGAACAGCAATGTGTCGCAGTTTGGATTCAGCAACCCGGATCTTGATTACAATATTTCTCAGAATATTAACCAAAATAATAGGTTCACCCCTGCATTGAACATTGATACAGCTGAAGATTATGAACCATATGATGGAACCAATGGAGACCGAAGCAACCCTCTCAGTCTCAGCGTTGATGATTACCAAGATACTGTTCTGACTCCACAGGGAACTAGAGCAGAGAGGTCTAGCAGTATAGGTGGAGTGAATAGTGGCAGTTACAGCTATCAGTATGCCTCTCCTCACTTAAAACCAGCGTTGTCTACTTCATTGAACATTCAAAGATCAGGAAGTATAAGTCATCAAGGAGGTCGAAGTGTTGGATCTCAGCTGGGAACTTCATTAAACAATCTTATATCTCCTGCTTCCACATACGATGGAGTAATAGACTCGCCATATGGCTCTTATTTAGGTGGAAGCTTCAACGATTCATACCTTAAGTCGCCTGTAAATTCACCCTCATTCAAATCAATAGGATCACCCGCATCTATTGGCTCACACATGAATCCTAAGAATGTCTTGAGCAAGGAATCCAAACTGAACCGTCGTCGAGAGCTTCATAATGCGGTTGAGAGACGCAGACGTGATCTTATAAAGGAAAAGATAAGAGAACTGGGAACTTTGATTCCACCTACACTACTATATGATGCTAACAAAGTTAAGATAAACCCAAATAAAGATATCAAGGCCAACAAGAGCACAATTTTGTCCAGATCTGTGGATTACATAGGATACTTGCAAGAAATATCCAACAGTCAGGACGACAGACTGATCTTATTGCAGCAAAAAATAGAAGAATTGTCAAGCTTAAGAGATACATCTAGTAAAACGCAGAAGTCGACGATGCTGAATTTCTATAATCAAGATGGCCAATACACTGCTCCGAGTCGGAATTCTAGGACTTCAGATGGCAACTCCGAATTCAACCCTACTAACTCCATTAGTACAACCAACAGCTTAAGGAATCCCACTACGAATAGTTCCTACGATTTGAACTTCAACAGTCCTAACCAATCTTCACAACCATTTCAACTAGATGTCTCCCAACAACAACAATCACAGAGCTCCCAGCAGCCCGAACTTAATCTGGAAGAGACTAATAATTTCTTTCAGGAGCTGGTTCAGGTGCCCTCCGCTTCTTATGAGGATATAGGATTAAGTCAGAAATCGTCGGATAGTAGTCCTTGGGATCTGAAAAGTCCCTTTTAAGGACGAGCTAATGAAGTTACGAAAACAAAATGTCTCAGGATTCTTGCTGCTGCTCTTTCCTCTACTCCTTGTATAATTTAATATCTTTCGTTTTCACTACATAGTGTGCAGTTAATTACCCCTTGATGTTTTATCCGATATTGGTGTACTTGATACGCGGTGTACTAAGTTACAATTATTGGTATTTTGAGTGAATTTTCAACTATGTCTGAGCTTTATAAAATGCTGTCTACGGATTTCTTCTCGAGGGGCTGACTCTCGGCGCCACCAGATTAGTAAAAAAAAGGCACGGTTAATAAAATAAAATACATGTGTTGATCTGATAGTCTCTCAATTGCTTTTTAGAAAAAACAAATCAACAAGGGTAGTTCGGAGGTGAAATAAGTCAATCTTAACACTCAGTCAAAATCAATAGGTTAAAAACAAATCGGAGTGGAGAAGAAATTAATACAAGATATTTAGAGATATGCCTGAAAACACAAACGCAGAATTCTTGTCTAATTGGAGATCAAGCAGAACAGGTCAACCAGGAGCTGAGGCTCCTAGTGGTGAAGACAGGGAGTCTACTGCTGGCAAAGCTAAGATCTTTTTGAACTCTTTCACAGATAGACTTCAGGATGGATACAACCAAGCCTACAACGTTCTTCCATTTAGTAATAAAGACTTGGAGTCACAACCAGAGCCTTCCTGGTTCCAACTATCCCGGTTTGAAAGATTTATTTGCTTTTTCTGTTTCATTGGTGGATCCATTATATGTTTTGCCCTCGGAGTGTTCCTTTTCCCAGTATTAACTTTGAAACCAAGAAAGTTTGCAATGTTATGGACTTTGGGTTCCGTTCTTTTTGTACTAAGTTTTGGATGTTTGCAAGGCCCTGTTGATTATTGTAAACACTTGATTTCGAAGGAGAGACTTCCATTCACAGTTATCTTCTTTGGAAGTGTTTTAAGCACTCTCTACTGTGCTGTTATTTTGAAGTCCACAATTTTAACTTTGATTACAAGTATCGTTGAGATCTTCGCAATTCTCTACTACACAGTGAGTTATTTCCCATTCGGAGCCCAGGGATTTCAAATGATTGCCAGTATGGGTCTAAGACAGTTCAGCAGCATGGTTGGTTTCTAGAAATTCTACTTTGTTTTTCGGACATCAACTAAATATTAACTACCAATACCATTCAAGTCATCATATGAACTATTAAATATGTATATTATACTCTAATGTGTTATAGTCTTTAACGAACTATTTATTTTATGCGGAAGCGTAAAACACGCTACTAAAATGTTTCAATTTGTCAGTAGTCGCACAGGTTTCCTCTAAGGCTGTGTGGGAACAAAATTGTGTAACTCACAGGCTATTTACTGGCAACCAAAGAACCGGAAGAGTTAATGGCATATAAGTAAATTATTTGCCTAGTAGACATAACCAGACAAGCTTCATATAAGTATATCATAATATAGGAAAATTAAGAATGTCTGGTGTTGCACATGAGGCATCTTGCATCTTTTGCAAGATCATTAAAGGTGAGTGAAATGAACAATGACAGATATCTAAAAGATTGTGATCGACTAACCATTGAAAAAGGCGAGATTCCTTCTTTCAAATTGATTGAAACAAAGTACTCTTACTCTTTTCTAGACATTCAACCAACTGCCAAGGGCCACCTTTTGGTAATTCCAAAATACCATGGTGCTAAGCTACACAACATCCCCGATGAATACCTTGCAGACCTTTTACCAGTCACAAAAAGGCTTGTCAAGGCCTTAGAACTCGAAGTTGAATCTCCATTGGGGGATGGCTACAATGTGTTACAGAATAATGGAAGAATTGCTCACCAAGAGGTGGACCATGTGCATTTCCATTTGATTCCAAAGAGAAACGAGGAGACCGGTCTTGTTGTTGGCTGGCCAGCTAAGCAAGCCGATATGGCAGAACTGGCCGAGTTTGCAAAGGGACTGATTGAAAAGCTTGCTTAGTTAGGTTATTATTCGTATACCAAAGAGGTATTTACTCAGAACACATTGAATATATTTAAACGTTAGGCTTTTTTGCCAAGGTACTCAAAGACGTAGCTTCCATTACTTCCATTACTTGTGTATCTCTGTAGTGACACGAATGCTCATCGCAGGATCTCACTCTTGCATACTATTCTGTTCTATCGCAGCTTGCAATGTTCCTCACTATACCTCACTTGATCTGCTTGTAGATCAAAGTGCAAGGATGTTTTAAATTCGCCGCTGGGGTTTTCAATTCTGGAGTGCTCGATTCAGTTCAGATGTGAGTGGCAAACTAATTTATGGTGTCTTTAGCTATTGCCACCCAGTATCTAACAATTGTGTATAAATATTAGTAGGTACGAGGATTGAGCGATCGAATAGCTGAGAGAAATACTAGAGGCTTATAAGATTGAGATCTGAAGACTATACAAAGTGAAAGAACAAAAATGGTTGATGAAAAGAAACCTTTGTTAGATGCCTCAGGGAGAGAAGTCGAGCCAGAAGACTCCACTGCAACTGCTATCTTAAGAAGAAAGAAAAAGGATAATGCATTGATCGTGGACGATGCTACCAACGATGATAACTCTATCATTTCCATGTCTTCTAACACAATGGAATTATTGCAATTGTTTCGTGGAGATGCCGCCCTCGTCAAGGGCAAGAAAAGAAAGGATACTGTTTTGATCGTGCTTGCTGATGACGATATGGAAGATGGCATCTGCAGATTCAACAGAGTTGCTAGAAACAATCTCAGAGTGAGATTAGGTGATATTGTAACTATCCACCCATGTCCGGAAATCAAGTTTGCCTCAAGAATCTCGGTTCTTCCGATTGCAGATACTATTGAAGGAATTACAGGTTCATTATTTGACGTATTTTTGAAGCCATACTTTGTGGATGCTTATAGACCAGTTAGAAAGGGAGACCATTTTGTTGTTAGAGGAGGTATGAGACAAGTTGAGTTCAAGGTCGTTGAGGTCGAGCCAGAAGAACACGCAATTGTTTCCCAAGACACTATAATACATTCTGAGGGCGAACCTATCAATAGAGAAGACGAGGAAAATAACCTCAATGAAGTTGGTTATGATGATATCGGTGGGTGCAGAAAACAGATGGCCCAGATCAGAGAATTGGTCGAGCTACCGCTTAGACACCCTCAACTATTCAAGGCCATTGGTATTAAGCCACCAAAGGGTATCTTGATGTATGGCCCCCCAGGTACTGGTAAGACATTGATGGCAAGAGCTGTGGCAAATGAGACCGGCGCTTTCTTCTTTTTGATTAATGGTCCCGAGATCATGTCTAAAATGGCTGGTGAATCCGAATCAAATTTGAGAAAGGCTTTTGAAGAGGCCGAAAAGAACTCTCCCGCTATCATTTTCATCGATGAAATCGATTCTATTGCACCAAAGAGAGACAAGACCAATGGTGAAGTTGAGAGAAGAGTCGTTTCTCAGTTGTTGACTTTGATGGATGGTATGAAGGCAAGATCCAATGTTGTCGTGATTGCTGCAACCAACAGACCGAACTCTATTGATCCTGCTCTAAGAAGATTTGGAAGATTTGATAGAGAGGTTGATATTGGTATTCCAGACGCTACTGGTAGATTGGAGGTTTTGAGAATTCACACCAAGAACATGAAATTGGCTGATGATGTAGACCTTGAGACGATCGCTTCAGAGACCCACGGTTATGTTGGTGCAGATATTGCATCTCTATGTTCGGAGGCTGCAATGCAACAAATTAGAGAAAAGATGGATCTTATTGACTTAGAGGAGGAAAATATAGATGCGGAAGTTCTCGACTCTTTGGGGGTCACAATGGACAACTTCAGATTCGCTCTAGGAAACTCTAACCCATCTGCTCTACGTGAGACGGTTGTGGAGAGCGTTAATGTTACTTGGGATGACGTTGGAGGACTAGATGGTATCAAGGAGGAATTGAAAGAGACCGTTGAATATCCAGTCTTGCATCCTGAGCAGTTTACAAAGTTCGGTTTGTCTCCTTCCAAGGGTGTTCTTTTCTTTGGACCACCAGGTACAGGTAAGACTCTGTTAGCTAAAGCTGTTGCTACTGAGGTTTCTGCAAACTTCATTTCTGTCAAGGGCCCTGAGTTGTTGAGTATGTGGTACGGTGAATCTGAGTCCAATATCAGAGACATTTTTGACAAAGCCAGAGCTGCAGCCCCAACTGTGGTCTTTTTGGATGAACTTGATTCTATTGCAAAAGCCAGGGGTGGAAACATGGGCGATGCTGGTGGTGCATCTGACAGAGTTGTTAACCAATTATTGACGGAAATGGATGGTATGAATGCTAAAAAGAACGTTTTCATTATTGGTGCTACAAACAGACCAGACCAAATTGACCCTGCTATTTTGAGACCTGGAAGATTGGATCAATTGATTTATGTTCCTCTACCAGATGAGGAAGGAAGATTATCGATTTTGAAAGCGCAATTGAGAAACACACCATTAGAACCAGGTCTCGATTTAAGCGCAATTGCAAAGTCCACCAATGGTTTTTCAGGTGCTGATCTTCTATATATCGTCCAAAGATCTGCCAAGTTTGCAATTAAAGACTCTATTGAGGCTCAAAAGAGATATGAGCAAGCAAAAGGTGAAAAGAAAGCCGCAGAAGGTTCTGATGATGTTGAGATGAAGGTTGAGGAGGATGATGAATCGGCACCTGATCCTGTGCCATATATCACCAAGGCACATTTCGAAGAAGCTATGAAGACAGCCAAGCGTTCTGTTTCTCCTACAGAATTAAGACGTTATGAGGCCTATGCTCAACAACTTCAAGCCTCCAGAGGTCAGTTCTCAAACTTTTCATTTGGTCAAGGAACCGAGGCTGGTGGCTCTACAGAGACTGCTGGTGGTCTTGGAGAAGGTTCTGGCGCTGCCTTTGGTTCTGTCGAAGACGAAGAAGACGATTTATACAGTTAGATGGGGATATCATTAATGTCTAATCGATTAATTTGTAATTTTCGTGGCATGCCACGGTCCCTTTCCCTTTATCTGATGAGCGATTGACTTTCATGTCAGTTTATTAAGCTATTTCTTGTCTTTATCATTTTTTCAGGTTGTCACCATTTTGACCATTACAAGTTTTTTAGTTGAATTACAAAATCATACTGTATCATCTTTACAAATTTAATGCAATATGTAGCATTAACAGAGTCCAGCTCTGTTATTAATTGAAGAGTCCTTATAGAATTTATAAACCTGTTCATCGTTTTACACCATATGGCAGTGAAAACACCAATCATGTGTAAGAATAGTCTCATAGCACCGTTAGGAAAATGAAGTTAATCATGCGGAGGGGATTTAACACAACTCAAGCAGCAGTGTAGCGTGGTAAGTTCATAGCGAAATCTGGAGCATCAATCTTGATATGACTCTGATGCTGAGATGACCCGCTATAGAAGTTTTCCTTGTTGCTTATGTCTAACACTTTTTGGCGAAGTCTTAGAGGCTTTAGTTCGAAATCGATATCTTCGTTTGCCTCAGTGATACATTGCAGTTTCTTCATATCTACAGGAGAGTTCAGAGAGAACTGGGATGTTGAATTCGTCACCGTGGAAGCAGACGAGGTAAGCGAAGGAATGGATGATGATGTGGCCAATGATGGAATGGACGATGAGTGAGGGGGAGTTGGTTGGCTATACTGATATCTGAGATTGAGGTCGCTAATACCAGCAGTGCGTTTTAGTCCGGGTCTAAACTGTTCCTGAACTTGGCTTGTCCTAGTAGAAGGATTTGGAGTTGGAAGATATCCTTGGTAAACTGACTTCTGAGCAGCTGCGGATGCAAATAGAGGTTGCGTTGATGTAGGAGATGGGAGAGGGGATGAACAATATGCGGAAATTGAGGTTGACGAAGATGAAGCTGAAACCATCTCTCTGTGCTTGAGGATTTTGGCTTCTTCCTGGCGTCTCAATTTCTTTTTGATCGGTTCCAAAAATGGACTGAATGATCTAAGTAGGTCTTCCTGACGGATTCTGATATTTGACCATCCCAAATAGCTTATCAATTCCATTTCCAAAGTGTTGACATCCTTCAAGGACAACAAGCCATCGGTATACTTACACCAATGCTTGTTCATTGGTGAGGAGTCATTAAGATTCTTAGCTGCCAAAATCATGCATCCTAGAAAAATCCGGTGTCTTGTGGTCTCCATTCCTGTTGAGTTTGGCGGCAGAATCTCCCGGAGTCTTGTAAGATAGACAAGAGTAGACATAAGAGTAGGAGTCTGGACATGAGAATATTTAATCAAGGTCTCTATGAATCTCTCTAGAGAAGGGATATTAGACACCATTTCTGTTGGCGATGATGGTGGAGATGGATAATCAGCGAGATCTGGCGACGAAGCAGCGCCCAATTGCGAGTGTTCGAAATACTTTGGAGTAGCAACAGCGATCACAGAATTGGTGGTAGCCACCAGGAACTGGATCATTTCAGAAGACACGGGCCTCCTTAGAAACAGATACAAAGCTTGTAAATCGGACATGATGATGCACCAGAGCTAACAGTTAACAGATACGCAATGCTAGTTCAATGACAAGTAGCAATGGTTGGATAGCGAGAATAAGTCGGGTTGTCTTCTGACGGGTCATAAAGGTCTTTTATAAAACTTTTAACCCAGTAGCGTGAAAACACGGCTCCTTCGCAGATCTGGAGCAGCACGATGCATCAAGACTTCTCCACTACTTTGCACCCTTTACCGCCGAACTGATCTTGATTTTTCATTATTGGGCAGTAGTCCAGTCTTCAAATCTCGACAATGTTGTATGCAAGGTGCCTACCGCAAAGGGGGAGGAATCTGAAGAACGCGTCTCGCACCTTATTTTTTCACTGCCTTGATGATTTTTCGCGTCCCTGAAAAATTTCGCTGCGAGCAAAATTCCGATCCGTTAAATCTAGGTAGAATGATGGAAGGTAGAGAAGGGATTTATCAGAATCTGACGACTTGGGTGGCTTTTCATACACGGTTGTGGGGAAAAACAAAGAGAGCAATCAAAACAATAGCGTAAATTGGCAGTGACTATCATGAGGAACATCTATGTTCGGTAAAAATTCAAGTTTCCAGGACAGGGGGAACCACGAATCCCATTATCGTATGGGCAGATTTTAGTTTGGTTGACTTCTAAAGTCGAGTTATTACGTTATGCAATTAATAAATGTACCAAAGTCTTGAAGATTAACATTTGGACCGGCTGAATCAGGCATGTAGGCCCAAAATGTATTGTATTGCTGCTGCCTGCCAGGTTTCTGTAGCAGAACCAATGCAACTTTTCATCGAAATAATATCAGACGCGTGTTCTCAAAGCAGAAGTGGATTAAAAGAATAAAACTGATGTACACCCATTCAAAAGGAAGTTGGATATAATAAAGATCTCAGCAAAATTCCGGGAGCCAGTGCACTGTCGTAGGATTGACACTTCTGTCAGAAGCTGGTCAATAATTCAGACCCTATTTCTTTCTCAAGGCACGTATTTTAATTTTATGTAAAACCGTTTTCCTCCAACAGATTTGGCAATCATTTGGCCATCAAAAATTTCCCAGATATCTTTCCATGCTTAATTGCAACTGTGCACTTTGTGATCTCCAACTCAGCGAAGATCTCTATCTTCATCTTATGTATACCCAATTTGGTAGTTTTGAAATTGCACGTAGGTTTTGCTGGAGGGTCTTGAAGTAAGTAGTTCCTAGCGAGTTGAGGACACTACGGTCTGGGGAGTGACAATATGCCTAAAACAGTAAATTACTTTTCCGAGGAACTTCCAGATCATCTGATACAGATCATGTGACCGAGGACAATATTTCGGCATGATTTCTGTGGAAGAAAGAGAGGCGCAGCAGATGAGGGATCTTCGATGAGACATGCCCAAGGAAGAACCTGGGGCTGCGACTCGGCTGCCAGGGGATCAGAATTCTATCGGAACGGAAACAATAGTTCCTGGGAGCCAATACACATGAGAATGATAAGTTTGTTAAGTCTGGGTGTGTTTGAACTCAGAACACCTCGTGGTATCACATAATCTTGGAGATTCAGAACCCTGATGCATTGGAAATGATCTCTTGGCCTTCATCTTAATTTTTCTTAGCTAGCCGATCCCAGTAATTTTTTCGGACAGCCCTGCATAACCTGCAGTAGGAGTTCTGAAGACGCTAGACAATACAGCAGGGTGAAACAAAATAAACAGTGACCAGTAAAGGGCTGGGCTTTTTAAAGATAGATAAATACAAAGTAAATGTCTGAAATTTACACTTTCAATATTCTCTTGGTGAAATAAAACAGAATAGATACTTAATTAGCCTGTTAAACTATAGGATATATGTTAGGTTGAGGAAAATAGCAGATTACTTAATTTCAGTCAGTATCTTTGAATTTTGCTGACATATGAGAAAACATTAGTACTTTGAATCTATATTTCACTCGGGACCCTTAGAATCTCTCAAATAATATTGCGTCTCTAGCACATCGATCATGTCTTCTGAAAATACGTCCTTGTTGCCAACAGATGCTAATCCCAGCGCTTCTGAAACTACCAACAGCGCTTGGAAGGTCCTGAAGTTGACTTTCAAGTCCTCTCCAGTCAATTGGCTACTCTTCTTCCTTCCTCTTGGGTTCCTGGCAGATTGGCTCCACCTTGGTTCTTCACCAGTCTTTATTTTCAACTTCTTGGCTATTATTCCCTTAGCTTCCGTTCTTGCTTACGCCACCGAGGAATTGGGAGAGTCTATTCACAATGACTCTCTCGCCGGTCTATTAAATGCTACCTTTGGTAATGCAGTTGAAGTCATTGTCAGTATTATTGCTTTAAGACAGAATCAGATCACAGTGGTTCAGGCATCAATGTTAGGTTCTATATTATCCAATTTGTTGTTGGTTTTGGGCTGTTGTTTCGTTGCTGGAGGAATCAGATATCCTCAACAGTCTTTTAACCAAACCGCTGCTCAGACAATGAGCTCGCTATTGGCTCTATCAATGAGTGGATTATTATTGCCAGCTGCGTTCCATGCTTCGCTTCCAAGTAAAACCAAAAACTTGGAAAGTAAGATATTAGAGTTCTCAAGAGGCACCTCCATCATTTTACTTGTTGTGTACTGCTTCTATTTGTATTTCCAATTGAAGACCCACAAGTTCTTATTTGAACAAGAGTCTCCAGACGTCGAACAATCTATCCCAGCTCCAAGAAATGGCAGTTCGTCTTCGGAACCAGGTGATATTAGTGGCTCAGGTGACCTATCTGTACACCAAAGAAGAAGCTTTTTGGTCAATAGACCAAAATCTCTTTATGATCTCAACGCTTCTGGCGAATCAACTCATCTTGGTGCTACCTCCTCTATCATTGTTTTGGTACTAACCACATTATTAGTGTCATTTGCCGCAGATTATCTTGTTTCTTCTATCGATGACATCGTTGAAAGTTCTGGTTTGTCCAAGACCTTTATTGGTCTTGTGGTCATTCCTATAGTTGGTAATGCTGCTGAACATGTCACTGCAGTTGTTGTTGCTTACAAAAACAAAATGGACTTAGCTATTGGTGTCGCTGTTGGGTCATCTCTTCAAATTGCTCTTTTTGTCACTCCATTCCTAGTTTTGATTGGTTGGGCATCGGATATTCCAATGTCATTGTACTTCTCTACTTTTGAAACCGCTGTAATGTTTGTTGCAGTGCTTATCACAAACTATCTTATTTTGGATGGTGAGTCCAACTGGCTAGAAGGAGTGATGTTGATTTGCACATACCTCATCATTTCTATGTCATTCTACTTCTATCCTGATACATTGGCACAATAGATTTCATATTCAGTATCTGACGATTGAAAATTGGAAAATATTGAAAACTGATTCATTTATTTTCCTTAGACCTTACACTGACATATGGGGAGGGCTCATTTCAATGAAATTTCACAAGGATGTATATCATGTTTTATTACGTTCTTCACTTATTACCCTATTCTTATTAAAATTTAGTACTTATGTTTATGCCTGAATTGAATCATTCAATATCAGACCCACTTTCTGGTCTAACAGTGGATTCTCATTAATTATTATAGTAATAGTGGTAGTATTATGGAAACACCCACTTGTAGAAGTTTACTCCCTCTTTTTCCGCCCATTCTTTCAGAAAAAAATATCCAAAATTAGTGGTATTTGCTAAACTAAACTCAGTGCTTCCACTCAAAGGAATATGGTAGTTTGTCTTAAGAGGAAGTATGAGATTTGGGTCTAGATCGGCTGAACATTTCGATGAGCCATAGAAAATATTTGGAAATTTCTCTAACAATGTGAGTATGGATAATCTAGATTCTGCTTTTTTTAAGGCCGAGGATGCACTTTTATTTAACCTCATCATCTTCACAGTCAGCCTTTGAATTCTCCCTGGATCAGATTCATTCGAATTTTCTTGGTCGACAAACACACGAAGCATTTTCTCCGACAAATAATATATATGTTTAATAAGAGAGACGTTGATATAATATGCTAGGCCAAGAAGATAAGACAATTGTGGATGATTATATGACTGAACAGCTGTAAAATTTTCTATTATTTTGTTATTAAACTTTATCAGATTGAACCAATCCTTCTCCTTTATCGGTAGACGACTCACTCTGTTCACCTTTTGTGTACCGTCTTCTCTCTTCTGCAATTCTATGATGAAGATAAGAAGACTCTCAATGAAATTAAGAGCTGCTGTCTTGTAATTCTTTTGATTATAGTTTGACTCACCTTCGTGCTTCAGGGATCTAGCTTTTTCCAAATAATTGTCCTTTTTCTGTAAGTTATTCTGAGGACTTCTATACTTAAAAGAGACCATAAGAGAGGCAGGGACATACTTAGGTCGGTTGCCTGATCCATGCCTTATTATAATGTCTTCAACTTTCAGCTGAGGGATAGAGAACTTTGCAAGCAGATCTTGCGGCAGATCGGGGGATATCAATTTTGGCAGCCGATCACCATGAAGAAACTCTGAAACATCTAAAGGTACTGGAGCAGATGTCAATTTGTGTGGTCCCGATTGACGTCCTTTAAGCTGAGAAGAGAGGGCATTAGAGAGACCATTTTCAGAGACATCAGATTTGTCTTTTGTCTGTGGTCTTTTCACTGGAGATAGCTTTCCATAGTCCATATCCTACTAGAATTATATGCACAAGATTTGTATTAAACAGGTACCACCACTTGAATGGAAAACCTCTAAAACATCAGATCATCTCCCTTAACCAATACAATTTCCCCATATTGTGCAGTTGTATTTTTAGCGATCCCAGATAAAAGCCTTGTTACGTAAACAATAACATAATCCTTGACAGCTCATAATTCGATTGAATTTCTCGGCAGAAAACATCTATTAAAGGGTCTCACTACAGGAAAAGTGGTTCTTCGGACAATGAAAACATATTTAGCTTTAGAGGACTTCTTTAGAACTGAGATGTAACACTGATTTGTTATCTGTAGCCCTTGTAGTCTCCCGGGATGATTTTTCAACTCCGCCGCGGATGTGGCAGCTATCATTTCGCGCTGCTGATTTAGCTACCCGGATCACCATTAGCACGCAAGATCGTTTAGGAGGTACATAGATTTCGAAAGTTCTTGTTTCGTTGGTGACCACTGCCGGTCAGATTCGGATATCGGCTGGTTGGCATTCATTACAAATTATAGTGATGTTCGTTCAATATAAGAGATCATTGTGACCTAATCACCTATTTTAATAAATGGCTCCCTCTTAAACTTAAACGTGTTTAGCAAGAAACTCCCTGTCTTAATCCGGCGGTTCTGTGGAGCAACAACTCACAAAGTCCTCGACACCCGTGCACCAGATACGGGGGATGGGAAATCTAAAATTTTTACGATATATTAAGACTGCTTAGGGCTATAGCTTGTTATTTGAAGTAGATATTTGGATACCCATGGTGCGAATACAGATTGAAAGGTAGCGCAGGAGTTCTCAAGTCTAATATGTCGACTAATTCGATAAAACTATTGGCAAGCGATACTCAAAAGGACCTGGCAGAGCTGGTTGCAAAAAGGTAGGTATTTACAAAGATACAATATGAGGAGAGTTGCATATTAACATTTATGGTATAATAGGTTAGGACTTTCTCTAACGCCAGTGGATTTGAAAAGAGACTCTAATAAGGAAGTTTCCTTTGCAATCGGAGAGTCAATTAGAGATGAAGATCTCTTTATAGTGATGCAAATAGGGTCTGGAATCGTGAACGACAAGGTACTGGAGCTTTTGATTATGATCAACGCCTGTAAGACGGCTTCTGCAAGAAGAATAACAGCTGTTCTACCTAACTTTCCATATGCTAGGCAAGATAGAAAAGATAAAAGTAGAGCACCAATCACAGCAAAGCTCATGGCTGACATGTTGACCTCTGCTGGTTGCGACCATGTGATCACGATGGATCTACATGCTTCTCAAATTCAAGGTTTCTTCGATGTTCCTGTTGATAACTTATATGCAGAGCCTTCTGTTGTGAGATACATAAAGGAAAACTTAAAGGTCGACAACGCCATCATTGTCTCCCCTGATGCTGGTGGAGCAAAGAGAGCGGCAGGACTTGCTGACAGACTGGACCTTAACTTTGCTCTGATTCACAAGGAAAGAGCTAGGGCCAATGAAGTGAGTAGAATGGTTCTTGTTGGTGATGTCACAGGAAAAATTTGTATTATTGTTGATGATATGGCAGATACTTGTGGAACTTTGGCTAAGGCTGCAGAAGTCTTACTCGATAATGGGGCACATTCTGTTATCGCTATTGTTACTCATGGTGTCCTAAGTGGTAAAGCGATTGAAAACATCAACAATTCTAAGCTAGAGAAGGTAGTATGTACTAATACTGTACCGTTTGCAGAGAAGTTGAAGCTTTGCCCGAAGTTGGATACCATTGACGTTTCTGGTGTACTGGCCGAAGCTATAAGGAGACTCCACAACGGTGAGAGTATTTCATTCTTATTTAGAAATGCACCTTACTAAGAGAATACATCAACGAGGAAATTAATGACAGCCGATTCCCCAATCTTATCCTAGTCTTAATATCGTTATTATATAGATAATTGTTACTATTGATCTGAACTTTAGTGATTTCATTCAAAACATATTCGATCATCGATGTATCAGTTTTTTACCCCTCGGAAGTAGACTATTTACAGATGAACATCCAGCGTCATAGAAAATATCCCAGCTTGAAGAGAACATATACATTCTATAAGACATATTTGTCTAAATCGAAATCATTCATGGAATCTAATAATTCTCCGTGTTCTCCATCCTTTCCTAGCATTTCTTGGACCATATCCTCTCCGCATATCCTAAGAACCTCCTTGTGAGGAGCCCAAATGACATATCCGCCAGCTCTTTTCCCTGAGATAAAACCAGAAACAGCATCTTCAAACACCAACACCTCATCCATAGTAATATCTTTATCTATCTTTCCTTCTTTTCTTAGTTTTTGGTTTAAATTGGATAAACCGAGCCACCATATGAAAGGCAATGGCTTACCTTTGTTCTTAATAACAGGATCATCACCCGTAACGATGATTTCGAACAAATCAAATCCTTCAGAGAGGTGACTAGTCTTCATCTTATATTTGTCTCTGTGAGAAGATGTACATACCACCATTGGTATACCAGTGTTTGACAAATGCTTGATTAAAGGTAGTACACCAGGAAGGAATTCAACAGTAGGCCAAAGCTCACTTTGTTTCTTGGAGGTGAGGTCATACAGTTCATCTGCAGTTATTCCCTTTAGATTATATGCATCAATCACAGCCTGACTTGCAGCTGGCCCAGGAAGGCCTTGCAACTTCAACTTTACATCCCAGGTCAATCCAGTTGCGACATTGAACTTGTTTATCAATATATCACTTATAGATATAGTGTATATGGTCTCTGAGTCAATCAAGAGACCATCCATATCAAACAAACATGCTTTCACTTTTTTTGGAATTGCCATTCTGTTCTATTGTTATCCTACTCAATATTTTACTCCAAGTCCACTTGAATCCCAAGATTAGTGTTGACATCAGGATAACTCGAGCCCAGAAGTTTGAATATCCTTGTATAACACATTTAGATAGTTTCAGATAAATTTTGTCTCCAGCACAGCCGTCACTAATTTCAAGCGAACCAACGAGCTATTAAGAAAGCGAGCAAAACCGATGCACTTATGGGTCATAATACAAAGAAATGACATTATCATGGAAATTATGTAATAACTATAATGGCGGCAAGCTGTTTCTACAGACAGGACATTGAAGTTTATATTTCATCCAACTTTCCAGACATTCAGTGTGGAAGATGTGTCTGCACGGAGTCACCATATAAGATCTTCTGGCTATAAGTCCAACAGTTGAGGCTCCTAGAGTGGATTCGGATCTTCCCGATCCACCGGAATCATCAATATGCTTATGATTCAAAACAGGAACCTCAAAAGAGTTCATACATATAGTGCAGGAAATTTTACATTTCGAACGAGTCCTGTCAGAGTCCACAACTTCATGATCCAAATTGAACGAGTTCTCTAGGTCATCAAACGTCAGAACAGGATGGTAATCATATGTTTTTGGCAAATATTTTTCTGGTAAGAAGAAACGTGGTCCTAACAACTCTTGCAGCCAAAGAAGAGCTACTTGAATCACTAACCACAAAAACAGTGAAATAATCAGATGGTAATCCTTGTGATGATAAAAGGGATTCTTGAACGCATTAACGTAAACTATTGGGGCGAGTCTCGCAAGGGAAGTTCCAATAATAAAATCCCATCTAAATGATTTCCGTGATCCTCTAATCACGTTTCTATAGATTTGAGGAACCCAGTAAGAATTGACAAGCAATCCAATCAAATACTCGAATGCCACACGCTGTTTCCTTGGCCACAACGACACGTTCAATATCAGGAATGAAAACACTATTAAAGAAAAGAAAAACCTCATATACAACTGTCCGCTGATGGTTTGTTCATCTTGAGGTGTAACTGTTGGCTGAGTGATAGGTGGAGGTAAAGTAGCATCACCGTTGACTGTCTCTTGCATCTCATTTTGTCTCTGATCAATAGGAGTACCCTGCAATGCCGTTCTCCAGTTAATGGTTCGCTCATTAACTTGAGTTGCATAAATTAAAATCATATACCTCATCTCGAATATTGATGAGCATGTGAATGCAAGAAAAGCACACACAGCGAATTGAATGTAAAGTGAGCCATATATCAAAGAACACAATAATGCAATCATTGACAGAGATCCGTCAACAAGATTGATTATTGCAATCGACCAAAATGAAATGCGGGACATTGTTGATGGTGTACTCGTTGATCCAATTTGCTTAATGAATAAGAATATTTGCGAACTGAACAATAATATGCAGAATAAAATAATCCTTCTCAAGTCATTCTCATGAACTTCCTCACGAGGTCCAGAAGCTGTGCTTAGCTGCAAGAATATACCACAATCAGGAGAATATAGGAGACCCGAACTCAATTTCAAAGGGGGTATCATCGCGAGAGGTCTGCCAAGGGGTCTCTCCAACTCACTGTCTATATCCTTTAGTTCATCCTGGGTCAGCTCAGTAGACTCTAAATGCATAAACGAAATGTACTCGCACCTGGCACTTAATTCTAGGAGTTCCTCCACTCGACTGAATCCCAAGTCATCAAGATTGGTTAGATTGGTAGTTTTTAAGAAAATTTCCTTCGTCTCGTTATACATTTTCTCGTTACCCAAAGTTAATTCTGGCAATGCATAAACACCTGCAAACTTAGCAGATCTTGTAATAGCAACCAAGTTACCGGAGCTCTGATCATAGACACCTAGTAAATGAAGAAGATGTTCATGATTCTCGTTGGCATCGTTAAGCTTTATGCTAACACTGACCATTGTGGAATCTCCGCTTTTTTCAGACACATTGTGATTCTGTAAAGTTAACTTAGTGATACCTAAGGAGTCTGTAACATTTCCAACTTTCTCTAATGGCGCATAGAGAGTATCAACAGAGTTCTCAAAGGAAGTAGAATCAGTCGTCGGATCCTGGGCCATTCCCCTTCCAATTTGTTTTTCAATATCATCATATTCTGATAAGTTTTTATAATAATGTGGAATCGGCATTGTAATAGGAGTTAATACAGTTTCTTCATATAACTTGAACCCACCTCTTATCGTTCCGGTGATGTTAAACCAAAAATTCCTCGCCGATTTCTTTTCAACTGTGTTCTGTTCCAAACTAGAACCTCGATTTCTACGCTCAATAAAAATATTGGAAGAACTACGTTCTGTATCCCATATCTCCCGGGCTTTCTTGCTCACAATATTTGGAAGAATGCTCAATGATTCATCTTCTTGAAAAGGCAAACCGATTCTATCATGGAATGGCCAATCGCTTACATTTCTTCCTAATTTAGCATCCAGATAAGAAAGTTTGAATCCCGTCAAGTTTCCATACCCACTTGAATAGTCATTATGTGCCAATATATCCTTTGATTGAGATATCTCATCTCCTAATTCCTTCATTATTTTTTTCCGTTCATCAGATGGAAGATATCCTGCTTCCTCTGGGGGGGCACTAGGAAGTAGAAAGGTTAGAAAGATAATCAGCATAAGCAGCTGACTTCTATTTACCTGCCATCGCATGCCGACCCTTTATTTATTAATAACTTTATGCTCAATTTTGAATGTGTTTCTAGCCGTTTGAACCATGTACTGTATGTCAATCACAAATCGACGATCTCGTTTAAAACTCTTTTCAAAATGAAAATAACAACAACAAATAAATAGCGGTTAATTGGTTTTATAATCAGGATAAGGATTCGCTGTACTACTCTTTCTATATAACATGTCAGGTAAATTATAATTATGATATTGCCATCAGTAATTACACTAAGTTCTAAGGAATTGTTGGGAGGAGCCCTTCTGTCGCGCGCACGACTCATTATTACTGTGCAAATGATAAGAATCAGATTGAAGTCTCTAAGTCATAATAAGATAATCAGTGTTAAATAGATCGAGTTAAAATATAATAGTTAGTTTTGTACATAACATGAGAATAAAGAAGCGATAAAGTTAATGATATAAGAAATGGAGGATAACAAAGCAAAGTGCGGGCGCTCCAGTTAGATGATTTTCTTTACATTCTTCTCGGCCTTCAACTTTCTTCTTCTTTCCCTTTCTTTTTTGGCTTCAGGACCAGCCTCGGTATCGAGACTGAAGTCCCACCATCTGAAAGAGGAAGCATAGTTTCCGATAAAATAGTGATGATGAAGGTCGTGGTGTTCAGCACCAGCCCAGAAAGGAATAAAATGGTGCAAAGACCATGGAAACTCATATCCGGAATGAGCATCAACAGCCTGCCATAGTCTGAGAATGACCCAACAGGTGATAGTAAAGAGATGAAGATCTCTAGTAAAATAAGCGTAGATGATTGGGAATCCCACTGTGCCAAATCCTAGGGACATAACCTCAACTGGGTGAGCATACTCCGCAGTAAGTCCAAAAGGAGCAGCATAACGGTGGTGTTGTTTGTGGATATACTTGTAGAAAACACCGTAATGGAAAAGTCTATGTGCCCAGTAGTGCCACATATCTTCCAGAACGAAAAAAAGGGACCACTCTAAACACATTTTCTGCCATGAAGGGAAAGGAACAGAGACACTGATTCCAAGTTTTTGGCACATTGGGTGGAAAGTCCAGATCGGAAGAGCCTCCACCAGGAAATGCGACTTGAGAACAGACTTCAGGCACTCCCATTGTTCCTTGTCGGATGGTATATAGCCCGCCTGAATCTTCCATCTGTTGAAGTAAGAGATCTTGCCGATGATATACCAAGGCAGACATCTACCGAAGTACATGATCTCATGGGTGAGGAAGAAGAGCAAACCTGTTGCCAGTACATCATTATCCATGTATGCATACCAGGAAGCCCAGAGCCTCTCGACAATATTGAGATGTTTCTGAGTTCTAAATATGTTTGCCGCAACATCATAAAACGTGGTTCCGTTGATGTTATCGAGAGTTGTGGAGTTGAATATTTCTGTCATGATTGTAATGTGTTGAACAAAACTCTGACCGTCACAGTTTAGATTCAAAAACCGTACTGGCTTCTCTAAACCTGAGGGAAATATACTCTAACTCATAGCTACGTACAGTAATTCTAATCCATATATATAGTCCTTCTTTGGTAAACGATATAAACGAAGCCTTCAAAATATCAGCGCATTTCGACTTCCTGCACCGCCTCATATTCCCATTGCGAATCATGTAACTGGAAGTCTCTGCGAAAGTAGAGTCCAAAATCATCTATCCTAAGCCATAAACTTTCTTTCATATGTGGCGCAGGCTCATTTAAATCAGGCGACTTAAAACGACGCGCAACGAGGTATACGATAAACGACCAAAAACTACAAGCATTTACCTGCTGAGACAATAGCAGAAATTTTTTTAGCATGAATCACGTGTCTTTAAAAATCATGGCAATCACGTGTAATACAGGAGGGCTCAACACCAGTCACAACACCAGCAACCAAGGAAATATTTTACTCCTTTTCCTTTCTGGAAAACCCGGTGGACCTCTGCGAGGAGCTGTCGGGGAATCTTCCTGGCACTCCTTCCCACATCGATGATCATTCCGCTGGACTGTCGCCTTCTCCCCCTGAGATTCTCCAGGAAATCTGGATTTCTCTCCCGGCTTTCTCGTTGCGGCTCTGTTGAGTGAGCTAAAAAAATTTCCCGGTTCATTCAGTTGAGTTTTTCATTCATAGTAGGTGAAAAAAACTTGCAAGTTAAACAGATATACTTGTATCTTCATAATAGCTAGATATTAAAAGGTTCATAACATCACGTTAAAGCCAAGTTATCAAGAGTAAGTGAGCTATCAGAGAATATATTTGGGTAGACATCAAGTCAAGAGCATTTAAAACTAGTCCTATAACAGGTTATTGAAAATATATTGATACAAGAGAGTACGACAATCTTTTCCTGCAGTACAAGAGAATGAGTTTCCAGTTATGAATAGAATAGTCAGAAGAATATAGAATATCTGATTTCCATTTTCATGTTGCGTTGATTAATTTCAGCTGGCAAAGAGGTCCGAAAGCTCCATTGAAGACTTATAGTACCACACAGTTTGAATACCAGATGACCTCCTTCTACTCCAAATTATTCTTCTTCTACATACCCACCCAGAAATAACATACTAACAGTTTCGTATCTTTAGTGTCTCGTCTTTACGAATACCAAGTCATCGGTAGAAGATTACCAACCGAGTCGGTTCCAGAGCCAAAGCTTTACCGTATGAGAATCTTTGCTTCCAACGATGTTGTTGCAAAGTCTAGATACTGGTACTTCTTGCAGAAGCTTCACAAAGTTAAGAAGGCTTCTGGTGAAATTGTTTCTTTGAACATCATCAACGAAGCTCACCCAACCAAGGTTAAGAACTTCGGTATCTGGATCAGATACGACTCCAGATCTGGTACCCACAACATGTACAAGGAGTACAGAGACGTCACAAGAGTCGGTGCTGTTGAAACCATGTACCAAGACTTGGCTGCTAGACACAGAGCTAGATTCAGGTCCATCCACATCTTAAAAGTTGTTGAATTAGAGAAGACTGATGACGTCAAGAGACAATACATCAGACAATTCACAACCAAGGATCTCGAATTCCCATTGCCACACAGAGTTACTAAGTCATCCAAGTTATACTCATCGAAGCGTCCAACTACCTTCTACTAAATGTTTTTAGTAGGTTAGTGGGATATTCCTTAATATGATTGCAGTTCGTGTTGTATATGAGAAGGTAATTTTTATTATGTATCTTTGAAATAAAAACAAGCTTTTTTCATAATCCTACTGTTTATATCTCATGCTCAGAACGTTTAACCCAGTAGTGTCAGTAGGACAAGGTTCACTTCAAGAGAACCTGTTTGTTTGCAGTGTAGAAGTTGGCTCCTTAAAATCGGTTCGTCGGTCGATCGACCCTTTATGAGTCGGGCTTGATTCTCCAGGTTCACCCACAAGATCTTGTGTTAGTAAGCACTACTTTACTTATTATCTTCTGTCACCGTTATCTATTTTGCAATTGTTGGACACAATAGCTAGAATTGACAATCAGTATGGCTAGAAAGTTTTCGGGGCTACAGAAGGAAGTTCTGTCGCTGTATCGAAAATGTCTCAGGGCAACACAAACGAAACCAACAGTAAGTAGCGTACTGCATTGAGGTTAATTCTTCTAAATACGCTTGAAATTCTAACAGCTGACTCATACTATCAAAGGTGAATCGTCCACACTGGATACATTTTATACACTCTGAGTTTGGAAGATACCGCAGCATCCCCAAAAGAGATTTCGCAGCTATCGAACATTTACTAAGAACAGGAAACAGAAGGCTTGACATGTATTCCAATCCAAGTATAAGAGATGTTAACTAAATATCGATAGCCAAAACATATAGTACAAACATTCCATTTTCTTGCACATAATAGTGGTCCAGTTGGTTCTGGGCTACACTTGCGAACAGTGAAACTATCAGTAATTGATTTCCACATTTTCAGAACAAGGATTACATTATATTTACATATGGGAGCAAGTGAAGATATAGGAATAAAAACTCAAATTTGCCATTTAAATAAAGTATCAAGCATTTATGCCACTAAAGAGATACTCATAATTGCGTAAGAGCACTTCCGTAGTCACAGTTTTCGAACCATTATCTAATATCTCCCGTTGTGGATTAAGAGAGTCATCCCTGACAAGGGTGGGGGCAAAAACTGTTGCTAGTGAACTGAATGTCATTTTTGTCACGCCAGCGTTCTTGACAACCAATCCTAGGTGCTCCGATAGACGTTGCAGTACATGGAAATTTGCTGATGGTATATCTCTCAATAGTGCAGTCAATTGTTGCAGTTTATCAGATTCGTCTGTGAGTTTGGATATTTCAATATAATGATCATAATTACTGAATGGAATTACAGGGTCTGGTATCTTTTTCAGATATCTTTTAAGCATACCAGCCACTGCATGAACATCACCTTCCAATACGTTTGGCATCTTACTTATTTCCTTTTGATTGGTAATATCCAAACTCTCATAAAACTTCTCTATCTTTTCAATTACTGCAGATGAACCACTTACCCGGTAGATTCCTTCGATGAAACCTCTGGATTCTATCTCTGCAATACACGATGTAAACACAAAAGGCATCTGTCTCACTTCAAAATCTGCCCTCTCCTGCAGAGTACATTGATATAATGGCTTTTGTAGGCTTCCACTAACAGAACTTCTTAAGAAATTGGAAGATCTTGATTTGATTAAAGAAGACAATCCTAGCCCTGCTTTCGGTTCTTCATCGTTTGTGTACAATTGTTGTGGCCCGTGTGAGGACTCTGTAGTTATTAGCGAGTCATCGCCAGGTCTAAAATTCTTAGGGGAACTTATCGACTGTATAGAAGGCGATGCTACCATACCAGTGCCACCTGATGTTCCACCCGGAATAGACGACGAGACTCCATTTTGTCCATTATTGGCACCAAATATTCTTCTAATAAAATTACCTTTCTTTGACCTATCTGCCATCCCTGGTGATGGGGCGGCAGTACCAGATGTAGTACCAGATGTAGATAAAGGACCACTTTGTAAAGTAGTATTAGGTTGACTAACAGCGGAGGACGATCCTACATCAGGAGAGTTGACATCATCAGATGCAGATGAAGAAAACGTCCCTATAGTTGCTGCCTGTTTTTGGAAGGACTCGGTGCTTTCAGCAACAGTTGAATGAGTAGACTGCTTCGAGGCTATCAGTGAATCTAGTTCCTTTAGTCTGTTTGATTTCTCGGCGATTTCTTGATCTAGTGACCTTTTCTGTGCATTTAAAGTATGAAGTTCTCTTAATATCGACGCTTTGCTTCCTGTCAATGTCGTGATCTCAGACTTCAAAAGTCTGAGCTGCTGCTCAAATTGTACAATGTCATCCGGAGCCGTGGCTATATCTTCAGGAATAGTCTCAGAATGTGAACGGGTATGGAATGAAGAAGAAGGAGGTAATGGTGGGGTTTTGTATGCAGTAATAGAATGATCTGATGGTGTTCTCTTGTGGTTTTCAATATTATCTGAAGCGAAATCCGAACCCTTGATACTATCCTTCTGTATACCTTTCGGAGATGTTGCATCCCTTAATGATGATATCTTGTCCTTCTCATTCAGATGTATCCCACCGCTTCCTCCGGTACCACTTGTACTTCTCTTATGTCTATGGAAAACTTTTTTCAGAGAGATAGTTCTTCCAAGGGTAGTTGTTGATTTCCTAGAGTGTAGTTCATTGTTCTCTTTATCCTTACTGGGATCTGATGTGGCGGAAGGCCGTTTTATCTCATGACTGCTTTCACCAAATGTGAAAGGCTTCGAACTGGATTTATAACCAAAGTCATTAGTATCGTTTTTGTCGCCAAGGGAATTAGTAGACCCATCATATAAACCGATTCCAGTAATATTCAGACCTCTAGTTGTACTTTGAGGGAACTTTTCAGGAGTTTGAGGGAGGGCTCCTGTAGGTGTCTGTCTATTGCGCGGTCTCACTGGACTTCTAAACAATGATTGCTGTTCGTTATTCAAATCCCCTGATGAAGAGTTGGAAATAAATTGACCTGATTCTTTGCTGTTACTACTTTTTGGAGTTGATCCATCCTCCTCATCACTGAGATCAAAGAAAGACTCGGGCTCGTTATTTTCAAATATGAATGCATTTCGATTTCCTGGGGAAACTACCCCGTTAATATTATTTGGTGTTTTATAATTTCTGGTGGGTGTTAAACTAGTTTGAGTATCTCCAGAAGAGTTCTTCTCTGAAGATCCTTCTGGTTGCTGATCCACAATAGGAGATCGAAAAGCTGCCAATGCATAAGGTGGTGATGCAGTTACTGTTCCTGTTGAAATCGCTGACCTATTTGGGGATCTCAAAGGGATTGTGAGTAATTCTTCATCATCAGAAAGTGATGGTTTATCTTTTGAACTGGAGCTATGTTGAATAGGAACCGCGATTGAAATTGAGGGTGGCAATGGTGAAGAAAGAAGCGTCTCTTCAGGTTTCTGTCTTTCTGTTATCTCATTATGAGAGGATGTCTTTGGTTCGTGTACAATTTTAGGCTCCGATAGAACATTATGAACTGCAAGATGTTCAGAGTCTGGATTGATTGACGAATGATTGGTAGAGGTATTAAGAGACTCTGTCGGCATTTTCCCAGGCGAAGTGATCCGGACCTTTTCTGTAGTAGATTGCGACAGCTGTTCTCCCGGATCCAGGTCATTAGTCGATTTCTTTTCCTCAAGTGAATTTTCAGCTGTGGATCTGCCCTCATTCCTCTTAGGGGCAGTTTTGATAGCGTTGAGTTTGCGCTGCTTTTGTGCGTCATACTTCTTCTTCTTTTCCATCAACTGATGATGACAGGGCATACAAAATAGACCTTTGGACGTTCGAGCGTAGCGAAGGTCTTCGATGGGCCTCTTGCACGACTTACACTTGAAACAATTTGAACAGTATGCCTGATCTCCGGTGAGAATGGCCATATCATATATTTTCTTTCCGCATGACTTGCAAGAATAAGAACATTCTGAGCACACGAGAGAGCCTGTGCCCAGCACAAGGAAGTTGGAGTTCACTCCGAGAGGCTTGTCACATTTAGAACATTTGAAACAATCTGTATGCCATCTCTCGCCACCTAGTTCGTATGCATGACCCTCTCTAATAGTGAGAGAGCACTTTTTACAGGTATGGGACGGATCCTCCATATTCGGAATACCTACACCTAAACGAATGACAGCAGATAATTTCAAGGGCTATATCTGACCTTTAGCCTTTTTTGAAATCTGTTTCGACCCCTTAATTTCTGCGATCTGTTTTTTTGTTGAATCCAATGTAAATAATTTCCAATGGAACGGATCGACCGTTTTGTTTTGTTTGTCCCAGATCGGAAATACTGGGAGCCAACTCTAAAATATGTTTCCGGGTACCTGACACTTTGAAGTGTAGTGTTGTATAATGTTGTATACTGTTGTCGCTATCTATTAGTTTGTGCTTTTGTTGTTCCGGGTCAATTTCTATAAATATCTTGACATTCTCGATTTCCAATTATGAAACATTTCCACGCAGACCATCTGAGATTATAAATGCGGTTGCTCGATCCGGTCTGTGGGTTCAGCAACAGCGAGGGTAACTAGAGGAAATTTTAAGCTGTTATAACAGGATCAGATTTTACAGAGAATTGCAGATTTCTGGAGATAAGACATATAGAATTAGTTAAATTATGCATTATTGGAGTTCCAGTCCCAATAGAAAGAGAGGTACCGGGGATATTTCGGCTTGACTAGACATTCGTCGACAAAACTTTGGGACCCTAGTCTTTGGTTGAATAGTTCTCTCAAAGTGGTGAGCGAACACGAGTAGCCCGGACCATCATGACAGGATCTTAAAGGTATAACGGCATCATTAACTAGGATTCGGACGTACTTGGTGTCGTTTCTCGAATCCTTAAAACTCAACCGCTCCAGAACTATTCTTGACCCCATAGGAATCAGCTCAGAGGTTCTGAAAAACCGCGAAAAGTCTATTTTGTCGGTAGGAAGATCTTGCATCTGGTGCTCTAAAACTCCTAGAGAATTAAGAAAGTACAGTAGATCGGTGTCGTGACTGAAACTGAACCACAAGCCTTGGTTGTTGAGCTTTTCAGGCCCTTGTTCTAGCAGAGTCAAAGAAGCGTTAACGTACACTTCTCCCAAAATAAATGTGAATGGATGATTGGCTTTGGTGTAGTATAGTTCTAGGTCCCGGGAATACTCTAGACCAAGAAACGCGTCAAAAGACAAGGCATTGCAAACTTCACTATGTCCAGCAGAATTCAACTCGAACGGACAATATACAAGCAGATCCCACACATCCTGGATGTCGATATTGAATCCTGGCGAGAGTCTGTTCAATCTATCAGCCTCCCTGCTGAGATAATCGGCTTCAAAATCTTTTAAACCAAAGTCAAAATTAGATGACCTATGGTACGGTTTGCAGCTGTGTCCAGTGGTGAGAGTATTTGCACCTTGTCTTATACCTTCGTGTAATACGTAAACACATGCGTGCTGGTTGTAAAGTTCTTCGTCTCCATTAAAGAAGCCCCTGGCAAAACTGTCTGCGGAGTCCACCACACGCTGCTGTCCCGCGGTAAAGAACGGAATATCTGAGTCATTCAGATATAGATGTCCATATTTTTCCCTCACCTGCTTTCCAAACTGAAACATATCAAGTATGCCGGAAAATCGAGAAGAGTTAGTCTCTAATTCTAATAAGCTATCATCAGCCACAAAGTACTCCCAGTTCTGGACAAAACTTAAAGGGCCCTCATAGTTGTCTATATCAGCGCTCTTAAGCTTATCATACACTCTTTTTAGTGACTTCCCCACATGTTTAGTCGGATATCTCTCTCCATGTCTTGCGAAAATGTAGACTTGATCCACTGTGATTTCGTCAGGAATACTGGTGTCGATGCCAAATCCAGTGTTTGCGACCCATGGTCCCATGCCCCCGCAATGTTTCAGCAAATTATTTTGGTCATGCGAGCTCTGCCACATTTGCTTAGCATGATTTCCATAATCATTCTGTATTAACGGTATCTGAAGTATGGGACCGAAGGTGAAGAGCTTATCTAAAATGTTGACCATACCGCTGTTTATACTCTGATTGTTATGATGTTGCTAGTAGCAAAATCGCCGTGTAATCTTCTGTCAGGACTATCAGTTATTTGAGATACGCTACCAACACTCTTGATTTGTGTATACTATCCTTGTTGCCAACTATATATTGGATATTAACTAACCACCCTGCTGATTATCTTGTCTCTGAATTTCCCCACGTGTGAAGATGTAATTAAATAGTAGAGAAACTGTTTCACGAGACTCGGTTATCTCCCTTTTTTCCTCTAACAGAAAGTTTCGACCGCGAATATTTTGGCGTCGATTTGTAAGGCCGATAGACGCCATAGAATTATCAAAAAAAATTTTCCTCTTCTTCTTAGCTCTTTCTCTATCTATAAAAATATATTTGCTTCTAAGATTGATGCTTGCATTTCTGTATCCAGTTCGTACGAAGTAGAGCCATCGAGAGGAAACATGTCTGACACTTTAGAAAAATTAGTGACAGAACCTCAGTCAGTGTTCTCAAAGCCAAATGTCGAAGATTTGTTGCAAGAGATCAAGAGTCTAGTTGACCCAATTACCCAGGAAAATTCAGTGCTGGATGAAATACATGTCGAAGGACTCACGCCTTTTCAGGTGTGGGGGCAAATCAAACTGGTTCTTGATGGTGTGAATGATAAAATTCTATTTGGCAAGATCCATGATCTAAAGGAAAAATACGGTGACTTGAGCGTGGAACAAAAGGAAAACCAAGATGAAGACCAATCAGATTCCGAAGTACCAAAGGAAGAGAGATCTGAAGAACTTCAAGAGGACGACAGCGACGATGATGAGATATATGAGGATGCAGAGGAAGACCATAGTGAACATCTGGATGGACTAGATGAAGATTCGGACGCAGAATACTACAATGCCGTGGGGGAAGAAGAATATCAAGATCAGCCACAGGATGAGGATCTCGATGCGATTCCTGAAAAAGATGCCTTTGGACTTAATGATCAGTTTTTCTCTATTGATGATTTTAATAAGCAAGTCATGGCTCTTGAGGATCAAGACCAACTGGACGACCAGGAAGATGTAGACTTGTTTGCTGATCTCGACGAAGAAGATGAAGACGATCAGGAAATGTACCATTATGACGATTTCTTTAAGGGACAGGTAACAAAGGAACGGCTCAGAAGATCCGCGGACCAAGAATTAGAAGAAACTGAATTTGATGAGAAGGATTATGATGATGCTTACAATGTTGCAAGAGCTGACTTTATTGATGACGATGATGGTAAAATCAGCTCGGAAGAAGAGCCAGATTCTCCAGAGGATAATCTATCGACTTTTGAAAAGCAACAGAGAAGAATACGACAAGAAATAAAAGCACTTGAAACCGAGTCAATACAGGAAAAAAAATGGACCATGAAAGGTGAAGCCTCAGCGAAACAAAGAGAAAGTGATAGTCTGTTAGAAGAGGATTTACAATTCGACAGAACGTCGAAACCGGTTCCTGTGATAACACAAGACACTACCGAATCGATCGAAGAAATAATCAGGAAAAGGATTATGGACTCGAATTTTGATGACCTACCTAAGAGAATTATATCAGACATAACTAATTTCAAACCATCACAAAAAGTGGAAGTTTCTGAGGAAAAGTCCGCTAAGTCTCTAGCAGAAATATATGAAGATGATTACAATAATGCTACCAATGGAGCTTCTGATACTTTGAGTGAAGAACTTAAGCGTGCCCATGATGAAATCAGCGACCTTTATGAGAAATTGACTCATCAGTTGGATTCACTCTGCTCTGCTCACTTTATTCCAAAGCCTAATGAAAGAAAAATGGAAATCAAAATTCAAACCTCAACTATCTCTATGGAAGATGCTCAACCTTTGACCATGTCTACAGCTGATACAATGGCACCTCAGGAGTTGTACAAAGCCAAGAGTAGTGTAGGAAAAGACGAGATTAAATTGAAGTCTGGTGTCGTCATTGCAAAGGATGAATTAGATAGAGCAGAAAAGCAAAGACTTAGAAGAGCAAAAAAGAGGAGAATTCATAACTCGGTGGCTAAAGATAAAGCCATCAAGAAAAGAAACATTCCAACGAAACAAATTTAACATGCATACTTTGTGTTAGAAATATAGTAAGTTAATAACAAATAATAATAGTAACCTTAGATGTTATCAGGTAGAATAATAAGTTCAACTGCTAAAGGTAAAATTAGATGACTGGATCAGTAAAGAATGGCTGCAGTGGTTGCAGCAGTTCCAACGATAGAAGCAATGATAATGACAGTAATATAGAGCCATCTATTTTTTGGCTTGCATAGTTTTAAATAAAAGCTGCAGGGTAAAATAATGCAAATTATAGTGCATAATGAAGCACCGCTTAACCCAATGATTTTGTCAAATTCGGGATATAGAATTGCGATGAAAACAAACATTGCATTAATCAAAAGTTTGATAAAGCATCTGCCCGCCCATTGTAATAAACTTGGGTTGCCCTCAAGTTGTTGGTTGGATATACCAAACATAAACTCTAAAATGTTGATTACTGGCAGGGCATTAATTGGAGTCTTTGCAATTGGAACCACAGAAACACATACGCTGACTAAAATATAGATGAAATTTGGATATCCTTTAGTAACAAGAACAGATTGTGTAATCTCATTCAAAATTCCAGCACCAAACATAGCAAAACCTATAGTTGCCATAACCGAGTCTGCTAAAAATCCGATAGAATAAGTTATTGAAAGGCATTTTTTGAACTTTTGAGGTTCGGACAAGTCAGCTTTTAATGCAGGAAACAACGAATGCGAGCCAAAAGGTCCCAGAAAAATACCAAATGATATCAGAAGGTCATGAATAGAGTTGGGATATAAATTGGTTGGCATTGGATCAAGTAATGAACCAGGTGCCTCAGACTTGGTAACTCCAATAAGGAAAATCGTTATAACAAGAGATATTGTGCACGTAATTCCTAATAAGCTGATCCCGCTTAAAACCCTTAATGAAAAAAAGGAAAATGGGGACAGAACACAAAATGCAATAAATTTGAATTGATTAATGGAAATTTCAGGGAATAATGCATGCAAAGAGTCTGCAAATAGAACAATTAAAGAAACCCCAACCCCTAAAAGTTCAATAGAGAACAAGATGGATATCAATAATCTTGCTCGGGAGCCAAAGGATTTATATCCTAGATCAGCATATGTGCATAAAGTTTCATCTGTATCCATGCATTTACTCAGAAGTGTAGCGGTCCAGTAGGTGACGCTTGCACAAAATGCAAGGAGAAAACAACCGCAATACCAGCCTGAATATGTCATCGCTTTTGATAACGCTAAAAGTCCTATTCCAATAAGAACGTTAATTGAGTTGAAAATCGTTTGTGACACAGTAGAACGTGGAACTATCATGGTAACAACTTTGCCATATCTATCCTCCACTTGTTTTAGAAACAAAGAGTCCTGGTTAGAAAGTACCCTTGCCAGTGCATCACCAGTGAACGATGATGTACGGAGAGAGTGAACAGAATTGTTCCTAGAGATAGCCCAATCTGCGAAAGACTGATCCGCAAATGAGGTGTCATCAACAGCAGCCTCATCAAATGTAGAGGTATCAAATGACGGTTTAGCACCGTGAAACACTGTAGATATTTTCCTGCCCATTTGAGAGGGAGCCAGAGTATCTGGATCTATTAATTCTTCATCATCTTGGAAATATGATCTGGAGGCTTTGTATCTAGGTTCAAGAGAGCGGAAAGATTGAGCTCTATGATATGATGATGCGAAGCCACTCAACGAGTTTGGGATCTTTAATGAACCTGCAGGAGGACTAAAGAAAGAACGACTTCCCCTTGGGCGTACCTTTGGTATTGGGATAGAACTATAGGTTGCTGATGGTCTAGCTGCTAATGGTGTGCTGGAATTGGGACTTGACATTTTCGCAGCACGGGAAGTCTTATCAAATGGCTATATATGTAATGTGCAACCCTGCAAATACTTTCAATTCAGATTACTAGAATTACTAGAGAGCAGCTCCTTCAGTTGGAAACTTTTGCTATCTATAACAGAGGCCAGTGTTTGTTCTGATGGCCGTTCAACAGTTAAAGTCGCATTTATCGTGGATTCTGTTGTTATCTTTAGCTGTCTGTTTGTTTATCACAACAAAAAATCGTACTGCAGCCTCTCCTTCTGTTTCAGGCAGTGTAATATAATCTCCAGACTAACTTTTGATCCGCTTATATAAGCTACAATTGATTATGTCGGACCTATGTAAGGATGTATGACGATTACATAAGTCCGCTTTATCAGATACCTCTCTGGTATAAAATAGCCTAAAGCTCATGAATGAGATCCTCTCATCCATGAAGCATAGCGTCTATATATATAAGAATGAAGCATCTTCCTTCATTATACTTGCTTCTTAGTCTCCTTCAGAGAGTAAGAGGGGCAGCAGAAGATTCTATACGTACAAAAGATTACGATAGATATATTATAGGTTATTAGAGAATATAATTCCATTGGTTATATCCTAGTTCTTTCTAACTACTCATAAGTAGAATATTAACTCAGACTTTGTTCATCTAGGACTGTGATTAACCTTGTTTAATACACGGGGTTGACTCAGAAGAACATAACATTTACACGCGTGATACGGGACACGTGATTTTATTGGTTGGTAAAATCCTTACACCACAATTTATAGTCTGATAGATTAGGTAATGTGTTGTTGCTTAAATAATCATTGATCTAGATAAACCAGAAAATACCGGTCTTTTAGGTAAGGAATTGGCAAGTAATACCAGCACAAAGACTCCTGAACCTTTGGAGTCATAACTTTGACCGTCACTCAACTTAATTCTAATATATATAATTGTGGAAGAAAAACGCACGATCTACCCTAAGTGTCTATTTGACCATCATGCCAGAGGTTGTGGAACCTTCTGAGCAATAACACTATCCTTTGGCAACTCCTCCTCCCCATATTTTCCCCAGGTAAGATAACCATCATTAGAAAAAAGATTGTAGAAGCGACTTCTGTCATATGGAGTCAACTCATATCCATTCTTTAGTCTGTTGGCCAAATCAGGGTTGGAAGTGTAAGGTCTGCTGGTGGCGATCAAAGTTCTGTCATTTGCTTGTACATCTTTAATCAAGCTGGCATATTCGGGATCTGCCAAGTAAGCACCAGCTCTAACTACAATACCTTTCCAGATATCGAAAATCCAGTTGGAAGAAAGGTCCACAAGAGAGATCGACTCCGTCACATCATTGATTCTTGGCTCCACAGTGGAAATATAAGCGAGACGATGTCCCTTTTGGGCTCTCTTTTCGAGTTCACTCAAGACATAACCAATTTGAACAATAGGGTGAATCTCAGACTTCTCACCTAAGGATCCCTGGAATTTAACGTAAGGTGATAATCTGATGGCAACATGTTCGGCACCCACGGCTTCAATCAGCTTATCAACTACTTCTAGAGTGAATCTGGCTCTATTTTCAATAGATCCACCATATTCATCAGTCCTCTTGTTAGATTCAGGCATCAAGAATTGATGTAATAGGTATCCATGAGCACCATGGATTTCGACAATATCGATATCAGCATTTAAAATAGCATTTTTTGCAGCAGTGACATAGTCATCTTGTTGCTTTTTAATCTCCCCTACTGTCATGGCCCTGATCTCATTTCCTGCCTCCTCCGCGGCTTGCTTGCTTTCCTCGTCCCAGTAAATAGGAGAAGGAGCAAGAAATGGCAGACCATGTTCTTTCAAAAGCTTAGGATCCCCTGTTCTTCCCAAATTCCACAATTGCATTGAGATATAACTGCCCTTCGTATGAACTGCTTCTGCAATTTTCTTCCAGGCTTTAACTTGTCTATCGGTCTGGATCATGGGACCATTGTGGTATAGTCCAAATCCTGGGGCTGGGAAAGTGGCCTCTGTAATTAATAAACCTCCATTGTCCTCTGCTCTCTGCTCGTAATATGAGAGCATTGAGTCAGTGGCCACGAAATCATCAGTGTTACGGTAACGTGTGGTAGGAGCGTATACCAATCTGTTTTTGAGTTCAACAGTTCCAACTTTGACTGGCTTGAATAAATTGGTGTTCTTTAAAGCTGGTGCCATTGTAATTTATAACTTTGTATTAATGGTTAAAATAATGATACTATTATGGCTACATCAACTGTTACCTTACACATAGAGGGCACAAACATGCCTTTTTAACTGATTTAGGACAATCTGCTATTAGTAATCAGATCTCGTAACCTACTATCATCTCAAGAAAATCTCCCGATCATGTGACATTTGAGAACATATCTGACAGAAGTGCAAAATTATTTTGTCCTCGTTCACTATGCATCAATACAGAATGGTCAAGGACCTGGTTATTGTGCAGCGCAATCTTGGGTATTAGGTCAATAATAGTCTTGTACAATTATAATATACGTATTACTAAGAGACGTCCAATTACAGCAATCACGTTGACTTCGAGGATTGCTTTTACTGCAATGCCAAACGAGTAATTCGGGTAAAAAGCCCTCTAAAAAGGGCATAGTCGGAAGTTTCAATTAATGCCTCTTGATTGTTAATTGGAATTCAAAGCTGGATGGAAAAGGTACTGTGATCATTGAAGATAGAACTCAGAAGAGAGATGTCTGTGGATCAGGAATTTTTTATATATCAGGATCTCATTCTGGTCTGACAAGAGACAATCGATGACAGCAAAAATGGACCTTTAAAAGTGAAGTTCTTCTTCTAGAAGGAACTCTCTTTGGTTTTCCTTATTCTTCCAACGGCTCTTCCGAAACATCCGTAGACAGGCCAGAGAGATGGTCACCGAGAAAATGTTTCGACGCGACTTGCAGTTGGCGACCTGATCATCGCACTTGATGAAAATCGAACTCTGTCCTTAGCTGTTTACATAGAGTCCGTAAATCAAATGGCCCTGATTTGGTAGATTGAAAATAGTGTGCTGATCGTTGTTGTACATACATTGTGAAGCGAAATAACACAGGGTAGAAAGATGAGGATCTCGATCTTGTCATCAGTTTACTTGAGCTTGTTCGTATTTACCAGCAGGTCGGCTGCCGGTATTCTCAACAATCGGCTGCAAGATTTACCTACACAGACTGAGATAACATCTTCCACCTCCTCGGACGTGGTTCAACTTCAAAAACGAGCACCGATAAATAAAATCAAGGTTAACAAGGAATATCTTAAAGAAAAGGCAGGAGTCTCGACCACTGACGATGTGCCAAGTCCTTGGGTGAGAACTATCTATGGCTCTGTTGCTGAAATAGTCTCTCCTGCTGTTATTGGCGGCGTTACATTCAGCACTAAACCACACACCACTACAGATGGATTAGAGCCTTGGGTCACTTTGAAAGGTGATGGTTCCCCAAAAACAGTCCACCCTAAAAACAAAAACGGAAAAGTCAAAGACGGAAAACCAGACGTGAAAACCTATTTCCAGACAGCATCTACAATCACATATGATGCAAAGCAATTGAAAGCACACAATATGAAGCCTGACCAAGTCTTTGAAGAGATCGTTTGGATACCAGAGGACGATACATATGTTTCTCTGAATCCTCTAATGAGATGTATGCCTGATTTATACTTCAAAAGAGGCATGGCTAAGGAAAAGCTTTCAGAACCTTTTTGCTCGCCTAAAGACGGATCCAACCTCAGACTGGACAGAACGTATTTCTTAACATGGTACTCCCGCTATTTCGAGGGTGCAGATAATGTGAAGATCCATCTTGCCTATGTCAAGGAGACTCGTCTTGATAAGGGTATGAAGAGGAAAAGAGACTCCAGAAATCCTGTTAAGGATGCTGGTCACGCTTTGGAACATCCTGCAGAATATAGTAGTCTTTCCGGTGATGTGGTTGGCTCGTTCTATTCAAGTGGCTGGATTAAGAATATAGAAGGATACTTTCCTATCGAGATTAAGCCTGATTGGCTTGGACAAGAACAAAAGAAAAAGGTTATGATTGCAATTCAGCCAAATACTGTTGATGACGAGGATTTTGATATTTTGAATGCCGATAGTGTTGTCGTGAATTTCCAGCGAACTGCAACAGTTTCCAAGAACTCCAAACTCGACAAACAAAGACAAGACCAGACAGGTACTGATGATGATGTTTACTACATAATCATGGCTGTCCCTACAGTTGTTATATTGGCTGTCTTCGGTATGTATCTATTCTTATATGTCAACAGAAAGCATAGAGATTTGTCACATATCAGAAGACCGAAAAGAAGCAGGTTTGGTAACCATGGTCAACACTCCATTACCTTTGCTGAGACGGATATAAGAAAACCAGAACTTTACAAGCAGAATTAATATTTTTGAATCTGGAAATGGAGATAACATAGTTCAGAGTTCTGTGACCCCCCTCGTTTTCATATAGATAATAAGTCATACTGAGCTTTCTCCTTGAACCGAAACCATATAAGGAGAGAGAAAAATTTAAACGTCTATCGACTCGTCTGTATTTAATAGTTACCCGGAGTTTAAGTTACACTTTTTTCCATTGTAGAAGATAGCATAATTAAGGTGGTCATGATAACGAAGCCTAAATGATACCAATAAAAAGAGTATAGGGGCTACAACTCTGTTAAAGTTACAGTTTGTGTCTAGTTTGTGTCTGATAGCTAGGGTGTAACAAAATGGATGCTTCGGCTCTGTTGGAGCAGTATACTCAGGATTTATCAAATCTGCCATCAGAACTAGCATATCTCTTAGAGGAACTGAGAGACAAGGACCTCAAATCCTACGACCTCAAAAAGAAGTTCCAACAGAGAGATTCGCAACTGCATAAATACATTAAGCAAAATGGTTCATTGGTTAAACATCCCAGAGAGGATCAGATTTATTCAAGAAACAGAGAAGATTTTGAGAAAATTACCAAGCTTCAGGAAGAGAAATGCATATTAGCTAATACAGCGTTGTTTCTCATAACGAAGCATTTCACAAAACTTGAAAAAGATATCGAGAGATTGCAACAAGATGGTGTAATCCCAGACATACTCACAGCAGATACAGATGATGATGAAGAGGAGCCAGCCAACAATGCTCTTGAAATGTTGAGCTCCCAAGTATCGAATACATCGCTAGACTCTATTGGTTCTGCCAGAAAAAACAAGTTACAAAGAAATAGATCAAGACAAACAACGCCAGCTACAAATGTGGCAACTTCGGCTTACTTAGGGGGGGATAACCCGTCTTCTAGCTCTATGTTATCGATTCATCATCCGACTGGACTTGCTTTAAAAAATAGCATTGTGTCTGATGAATTATCTGATGTAGAAATGGAAGAAATTATCATGAAACCTCCTAAGAAGAAGTCTTCAATTTTGGAGCATGGAGCTTCCGGTACAGTGACCATTCCTAAGGCTCCAAATCAAAATTCTAACGAAGAGGAT
This sequence comes from Ogataea nemodendra, assembly GCA_030567775.1. Lineage (NCBI taxonomy): Eukaryota > Fungi > Ascomycota > Pichiomycetes > Pichiales > Pichiaceae > Ogataea > Ogataea nemodendra. The sequence continues at coordinate 142,111 of JAJLSV010000013.1, forward strand.
GAACTATACTGTTTTTGTCAGCAGGTATCTTACGGAAATATGATTGCTTGTGATAACTCTAATTGTAAGTATGAGTGGTTCCATTATGACTGTGTAGGTCTTAAGGAACCTCCTCAAGGTATTTGGTACTGCCCTGATTGTCGGAAGGAAATGGAGTTAAATGGGAATAAGAAAAAGGAAAGAAAAAGGAGATAAACAAATCATGCAGTGAACAAAGGGCCCATATTTCTTTACCCGTTACTGTATTTTGGTCTGTACTATATTAAGTACTCTGTTAAATAATAAACTTTTAATGATTTCGCAACTGTATCTTATTATCTTATATTTTTGTTAACTAAAAGTACCTACAATTTGATCTGCCATGCATCCTTTAATTTTTTGGAGCTCACCATCGGTTTCGTGATATATATACCAATAACTAAGACAAGCATAGTAAGCAGTAAAATCTTTTTATCGAAATCTGCAGTCATGGAATCAAATGACCCAGACGGCTTCACCATTGTAACAAATAAATCTAGACCACAAGAAACGACTATGGCAGTGGACTCAAGATGTGTTGGGATTGTAATCAAATCACTTTTCATGTTTGGCTTATTCAGTAACTTTCTATAGTGGCTCAAAATCAATCTTGGGTTGATGGGTATGATTGGATCATATTTAACCAGTTGGTATTCCATCTTCTGATCCTTGTCTAATTCCACCAATGGTCGACGACCGCTCAAAAGGAATCTTGGAATAGCTGTAACTTCACCGGTCTTCATCTTGAAAATAATCCATTTCGATGCAATATTATATTTAGTTTTAGACACCGCCATTGATACTACCAGTGAAGATGGCAATGTGTAAGATCTTACTTCACAATCTGGTAAGATGCTTAAGTCGAACGATGATATTCTATCAGATGCTCCAGATGTTTTGACGTCTGGAGTCAATGACTCAAAAAGATCAATCACTGTCACTGTTGTATTCTCTCCTGTCTTGTCATATGTTGAAAAAATAATGAAGTTCTCCTCGAAAAGTAATTCAAGGGAATCTGGATTGTCGGTATTTCTAGTAAAGGTCTTGTATATCTGCCCTGTCACATTGTTAATCAACTTCAGCTTCAGCTCTCTTGTTTTACTGTTGTATATGGCGAAAACTGATGAGTTTGGCACTAAGAACTTGTAAAGAACTTTTCTGGAGCCCAATACTATTGCATTGCTAGCCACTTCAGAGTTATCGTACTCCCTGGTGACTAATTGAATGATACTTTCACTTTCAGTATCATCGACGACGTAGGACCATGTTCTAAGTTGCTCTCCAGTAGCCAATATATGAGCAGCCTCCAATTTATTTGCTTCGTCATTTACTTGAACGACGAAGAAGTCTGATATTTTGGTTTGAATGATACTTTTAGATCCACCTAAATTCACAATCTTGAGACAATCTGAACGTTTTGATGCATCAATAGGCGCAGCGGTTAATTGTTCTGAATCAATCTGATAGAACTCGCCATCTCTATTTGTCAATAGTACCGTTTCGTTATAATAGTACAGCTTTGTGAAGAAATCAGTAGTATTTGTATCGATCTCCCAGATTATATTATTGTTAGTGTCATTCTTGAGAGTATTGAAAGCAAAGATTTTACCATTTGATGTCAATGATATTAGTGTTTTAGTGAAACCAAAATGTTTGTCAAGGTCAATTGATTCTGCACGGCCGCTGAATATCAAGCCAAGGTTATGCTTGAATCTCTCAAAATAAGCACTAAATAAGCTAGCGTCCTTTTCCCCTCTAATATCTTCAATGCTAACACTCAATTCCTCGGTTTGATCAATTACAATTATATCAATAATATATGCTAATGACTCATCTCTCGACCACAGCAGTTTCTCGTTCTCAAAAAATGACAATACATAGTCAGAACCAATTGTGAAAATCTGGATAGAGTTTCCATCTCTGACATTAACTTCATATGAAATGATGTTCCCAAAGTCAATTGAATGTCTAAAATTTTTAATAGGACTAGTTAATTCGGAGTCGAGATCATATAATGAAATTTCCTCTTCCGTAATAACCGCAAGATATTGGGAATTAATAATTTTATAATCAGTTACTGGAGAGCTAAGTTGAAGTAAATCAAATGAAAGAGTATCAGTTATCAGGTTGTTTCCTGACTTGATTTTCCTGAGTTTACCGTTTTCGACCTGATAAACGGTTTTGCTATCACAAATGACAATATCTGAGAACAGGGAGAATGAATCAAAGGAGCAAGGAAATTGTTCTTTTGTAGAAACTGAATTATTCGAGAATAACCTGTAAGAAGCACTGCCATCATTACCTTCTAATATCAAAACAATTTCACCATCTACTGTACTTATTATACTTGACTTTTGGAATTTTGAGATATAAGATTCGCCAATAGGTTCTGATAACTCTAAACTTTTGTCGATTATATGTACCAATCCTGAACTATCCACAATTATTAGATTCTCATCCATTGAATTGAAAATGCCTATTAATTGATTCTCAAAGAAGAACTCCTTCTCAATATATCCTGTAGAGTTGTCAATGGTCCATAATATAAGTTCAGACTTCTGTTCTTCAAAATTGAACGCCGTGGCCATGACATTATCCCACAAATCAACCAGCTTCGAGTTATCATATGCCCCAAATTCTGTCTGATATCGAAATGATATGTCGCCTGAACTGATATCAATAAACGAAAATATGTTGCTATCTGTTAATGATATTATTTTCTCTCCCTTAATGATAGATGTGGTTGGAAGACCGATTTGGACCGTTTGCCAATCAATAGAAAATATTTCGTCTTGTGAAAGGGCATATATAGGACATATTAAAAATAAACAGTAAAGAATATTATTCATAAGTCCCCCGAAAATCATCATTATGTTTGATGGATCTACGTTCCCACTTTAACTAAATGCTTCATTAAAAAGTACACTTAGTATCATTAAAATACAATTCCAATCATTTTATTTCTAGACCTTGGTCACGAAATCTTCTCCAGCACACTACCTTTAAAGATGATAGTAATCTGCGATTCATGTAACAAGTTGCGTGTAATACTCCATTTCAGAATTCAGCGTCTTGATGAAGGTATTCTTGCATTACTTCTATGACGTCTCGTTCCTGGGGTTACCGTTTGTCCTTATCACTTTAAAACAATTATTGGGATTATGGGATTTTTGGCTTCCCACTACCCTTTCATGATCAATTGAAAGCATGTTCAATTGCATTAGACATCTGCGTAAAGGTATTGGAATCCTTCTGTCTCTATATTATTGTGAATACACACATTCACTCTGGTGAAAGGATATATAAAGATTAACTACTTCATTGTTATAGCGTTATTGAGATTTCGTGGATTATTGAAAGCCGTTCTAGTATAGTGGTTAGTACTCTTCTTTGTGGCAGAAGCGACCTTGGTTCGATTCCAGGGGACGGCACTTGATTTTTTTTTGGCTTACATTAATCTTAAAATTAATTGCAAGTCTCACAATATTCAGAATATAATAATATCATTTATATATATAAAAACGATATAGGGCATAATTAAGTTGTGTTAAAAGAAATAAGTAAGCTGAAGATATTAAGCTTACTTTCTTCTCTTTGGAATCAAAGAGGCAGGGTTAAAAGAGATTTTCTTAACGCGCAGTAGGTAGTAGAGACCAACCATGAACCACACATTCGCAGCAATGTAAACACAGAAAAGCCCGATGTTTCTCCATCTATGAGTATATTTCATTCCCACAGTTCCCAGGTAATCATCACCCTTTGAGTACTGACAAACTCCACAATTTGAAGTAGCCTCTGGGTTTGCAACATAACCAGGCTTACTCTTGAAATATTCTTCCAGGTAGGAACCACAAGTCTCACCATCAGGAGGATTAAGGTAGTTTAATTCGTTAGGTCCGCAATGCACTTCTCTATTATGTAGAAGTGTAGCCACTAGGTTTTCCACAAAATAGGTGTAAGGAGAGACCCTCCACATGAATTTCCAGAAACCGGGCATCAATGAAGGAGACTGAACGACACCACAAAAAGATATGATAAAGTTGAACAGCAAACCAATTAAAACGTTAGCAGAAGGCAAATCAGGAGAAACATAAATCACTGCCAATGCTAATGACACATAGTACATTTGGAAAAAGACGCAGTATGTGAACCACCAGAAACCAGCTCTTGAAGCCTCGTTATCTAACTGAATAGGGAAATACCAACAGACGAAATAAACAGTACTGAACACGACAGAGTAAGGAATCTCAACCAAGAACTGACTGATGATCAAACAGGACCAGTGGAATGTATTTGACCTAGACTCTCTTACCTCAAAGAGTTCCCTCGATTCGATGGCCCTTCCCTGAATCTGGTTAGTTAAAGGTGCACTAACAACCATAGCCAAAAAGTTTGCAAACAGTAGATTCTGCATTCCAATGTTCGTGTGTTTGACATTCCAGAAAGAAAAACCAGCGAGTAAACCAGATAGTGTCATCAGCATGAACTTTGATACTATATAATCAAGATCACGATAGAACTGAGTAGAAGTTCTGACAAGGACCGTTTTGAACTGATATAAGTAAGGAGAAGCATATTTATCCCTCAAATCTGATTGATCATTTACCGCAAGTTTGGATGTATCAGCGATTAGATTCTTGATCTCTTCTGTTACTTTAGTATAGGCATCACTAGTAATCCATTTTTGAAACCAATCTTCTTCAACACTTGCAGTGGCACCAGCACCAATGGCTTCAAGAATATACTCCGCTGGATTCTCTTGAATCTCACATTTACGAGCACCATGACCCTCAAAATAATCAAGTAAAGTGCGTGAGTTCTCACCAATGTCACCAAAGTACACAGTCTGGCCACCCTTTTTCAACAAAAGTAGTTTATCAAATTGTTCAAAAAGTGTTGCTGATGGTTGATGGATTGTACATAAAATAGCCTGTCCAGCTGCTGCAAGAGACTTTAAAACCTGTATAATAGCCCATGATGATTGGGAGTCCAAACCAGATGTAGGCTCGTCCAAGAAAAGCAAAAGCGACGGTTTAGCCACTAGTTCAGTTGCAATTGATAATTTCTTTCTCTGCTCAACATTCAAACCATAACCAGTTCTTCCAGCCACCGAATCAGCATATTCAGTCATGTTCAAAATGTCCAAAATTCTATCAACATAAGAAATCTTCTCCACATCAGGTACGCTCATAGGTCTTCTCAGTCTTGCAGCAAAAATGAGAGATTCTCTTACAGTTAATTCAGCAATATGAAGATCTTGTTGCTGAACATAACCTGTTCTACGTTCAAATGACGAATCAATTGCCTTACCATTGATAAGCATCTCTCCGGTGACAACACCGACGTCCACACGACGAGATAACACATTTAATAAAGTAGTCTTTCCAGCACCGGATTCACCCATAAGCGCAGTAAGCGTACCTGGCAAAACATACCCTTGGACATCATCCAAAAGCTTACGGTCTTGTCCTTCATATGGAACCACGTAGTTTACATGTTGCCACATAAAAATATCAGTAGAACCAAGACCTTCACCTTCAACATTGCCAACCCCCCTAAGTAATTCTCCTTCAGTTTTGTCATCTGTTCTGCTTGACGAAGTTAAACTCATTTCTGGATCACTCTTGGCAACGCTTTGTCCTGTTGCTTCCAATAACGATTCTGGAAGAACCGCACCTTTAACAAAAAGTAGTTGATCTGAAGTAGCAACAATTGGGTTATAGAATTCCACAATTGCAGAATTAACAAACAAATAACCAATGACAAAACCAAACAAGATTCCCAAATTTCTCCAACAATGGTCAAAGGTATATTGGAATGCCAGACTGAGATAAATCTCTCCTGAAACATCATTGGCTCCTCCGTATAATTCTTTGGAGGCACTTGCACCCACAAATGCACAAACTTGATTTACCAGTGAAATTGATTCATAGCCAGCACCTGATGGTAATAATTCGGATGGCGTACAAGGCATTCTCCTTCCTCTAAACTCCATAGTAATCATAGACTCGAATGCATATAAGATAGGGTTACAGTAAGAGAACCACTTGAACCACCAATACATTGAGGGACGTTGTATCATATAAGAACTGTAAATTATCATTGACATAGCAATAACACCGGTTATTCCATTAGCTGCACTCAATGTTGGACATAGGGAAGCCATAAGTGTAAACAAACAGTTGACAGCAATCACACCTATATTCACAAATAGCACAAATGCGAAAAATGGACCTGCATCCCTCTTCATATTGGCCAAAAAGTAGATGATTAGGGAAAAGATGAAGATAGCAAACAGTCTAACTGGAAGTTGAACAAGCGTGTTAGCAACTAAATCTGCCGATGGGTGGTACAGTGAGTAGCCTCTTTGTTTATTCAAAATTGGCCTATTCTCAAAAATAGCAGCAATTTCTGCTAAACCCATAATACAGTAATATAACAAGGAAAAGAAAATAACACCACCTCTCGAAAAGGAACCCACAGAAGTCTCTGAAGTATTATAATACAGCGAGCCAACAATTAAAGACTGTATAACAGAAGCAGCAACCAGGGTTATAGTGTAGGCCTTATTATTCGCAATATTTTGGAACCCTCTTGTGGTACATAAAGATAATTGTTCCAAATAGTTTGTGGTGTATCTAGATGACGATCTTGAAAGTTTCATCTTCTCTTTTTTGTGCACTGTATCGAAGTCTTTAAAAGTCTGTTCAGGTTTATAAGAGGCTTTTTTCGATTGGATTTTCTCCTGAAGAACTCTGTACTCCTGAGAATTCACCCAATATGACTCAAATTCTGATGCCGTCTTAGGAACTTTATGCTCGTATCCCTCTAGTGGAGTTCTGGCCAAAGGATCGGTGACCGCTGTCAAAAATTCAGCACTAGTTTCTCTATTTGCCTTTTTGTAACCCATTTTCGTAAAATATTGAACAGCCTCATTAATCGGACCGAAATAGATCTGTCTACCAAAGTACAACACAGTGACGTTATCGAATAAATTGTAAATAGTCTCAGAAGCTTGGTAAATTGTGACGAGAGAAGTTGCATGCATAATGTTGGTAGATGTCCTCAATGATTCAACGAATTCCAAAGCAGTAGAAGCATCTAAACCCCTTGTAGCATTATCAAAGCAAAAAACTGATGCTCTAGTGACCATAGCCTCAGCGATAGAAACTCTTTTTCTCTGACCTCCAGATATACCTCTAACAAAGTCATTACCGACCAGTGTCTTCTCAACATGCTTTAAACCATAAAGAGTGAGATATAAATCCTTTATTGTGTTGACATATTCTTTTTTTGAAAGGTTTTCGATACGAACTGATGGTGTCTTGCAGCCTATAGCAAATTTAATTGTTTCTTCTACCGTTAGATAAGGATAATGGACATCTAACTCTGGATTATAAATTACCTGGCTCTTGAATCTTTTCATCATAGCCTTTTGATCAATACCGTTGTAATTGACATTACCTTCAGTACCTATAAAGGATTCTGTCTCACCTGCCAACGTTTTCAACAAAGTAGAACATCCAGAACCCGGTCTTCCTAACACTAGTGTCATGGTTCCAGACTCACAGAACCCAGTGACATTGCTAATAATTTTCCTAGTTTTTTCCATCTTGCTGAAGTCAACGGCCTGTTTTTTATTTGAGAACTTGTCCGCTAACTGGATAGCTGGACCAAAGAAAACGTCACCAGCAGTCTTCAAAATTGAGGCTGAAGTATTCTTTCCAATAACTGTCAGGTCTTCAAACATCATATCTGTGCTTCTTTGGCCGATACCCCTCTCATCGTTGTTTTTAACCATGAACCTCAGAATTCTCTTTAAATCAAAATCGTTTTCATCGATCACAAATTTCGTCATATCCTTGGCTGTCATGTGGGATAATGATTTTGACAACGTCGACAAACGTGAAAGAACATTTGACTCAGGATTTTCATTAATTGACCGGGTTACAGTTTGATAAAGATCTCTCATGTCACCGGTATCCGCCACTGAATTAGCAGTGAAAGATTTCACCTCCTCAACAGAAGAACTTGACTGTGTCTCTCCAGTGTCAGCCATTTTATTCTATAATTCTTACTCAAAGAATGAACTATGCTTAACCAAAATAGAACGATACTTCTGTGTCCAAGATTTGACCAAAAATCTTCAAATCAAAATGTAATTGCGAACCTCTATACTAACACATTTATTTATATTTCAAATATGCATTGCTTACAGGTCGTGGGCCAAAACCATCTCTTCTTTTCCATTAAAATACCATGCATATTGTTTAGTCCCTGGCTTAGACGATAAATCGCAAGCAGCCTTGCCTTAATAGGAATATTTCGGCCCGAACACCCGTTTCGCGGTTTTACCGTTGAAAGATTATTAATTCCATTTGTTATGGCCGAATAACTAGCCGCAAGCCTAATCGGATCTGGTAAGTCTTAGTAATACATATTGTCACATAAAATGGCGTTGGCTAGAAGATTAACAAGTACTTTTGAGTCAGCTGGACCTGGAATACGTATTGTTAATTTTCTTGACACTTTTATTGAGGCTGATGAGTCAGATAGCAGCTTCTGCGAAAAACAACGGATTGTTATATCCGTCGAAGTTTGCCGAAATCTATATATTCTTACGAGGCACTGACACCGTCCGCGGAATTAACTTCTTGTGGCGCACTCGGTCCTTGTAGCTTATGAGCCTTCTTAGAAGCCAGAGCGTTTAAGCGCGAACTAAATATTAAAATCAAAAAGGGATCAGTCGGATATTATCTTAAATCCTGAAGTTGTTACTCCGTAACATTGTTTGAGGGTCTCCATTAGTTGATTAGTATGTTCAAATCTGATGTCCCAACTCTCTCGCCTCCATCAAGGCTCTCGAGTCCGTCGTATTCTTCCAGTGGGCCAAGCTCTTCCTTTCTCTCTCCGACCGTCAGTGTTTCCCCTTACTCCACCGTTGGTTTGTCACCACAAGGAGTATCCGAAAAACAAAGATATGGCAAACATATGTCATTGGGGGTAAAGATATTCGCCTTTTCAAAATTACGGACATCTACAAGGATCTTTTACAAAAGGGTAACACGGATCGTCTTTCTTTCTATTGTGATAGTATCTCTCTTGGTGTATTCTTTGAGGGGCCACCCAGTTACTCATGCTTGGTCATACTTAGTACAGAAAGAAAGCCAAACAGTTTCTAGTTTGTTGAAACTCTATTCACTGAATAGGGATCAGGTGGCACAACTTGACCTCTCTAAATCTTATTTGAGCACAGCTCAGTCCAGATTTGATCCGAGACTCGCTGTCGCCTTATGGCTATTTAAACTCCGGATGCATGTTGAGAGTAACTCAGGCAATATGCTCCCCACGTTTCGAATGCCTTTCAGTTGGAAAAACTGGGTAGATCTGGACTCCCGCCTGAAACCCAACCAGAATTGGACTGCAGCAAATAGCAATTACGGCCTAACTTGTAAAACATTTGGAGAACAGATTGGAATCAAAAAAAGAAGCTCAGATTGGAATTCCTTATGTCAAGATCTGAATATTACCGAAATACTAGCATCACCTGAATCAAATTACCCGAAACTAAAAACCTTAGGGCCATATGCCCCTAAGATTCCACTGGAGGCAAGAATTGTATACGGAGCTAGTTATCTCTATCATTCCGCGCCTATCCCCGAAAGAGTGATGTTTCTGTCTTCAACCGGTGAACAACATAACTCCATTATTGTGCTGACTGGTGATGATTATGCAGGCTCACTGGATCATCTTAAAGAGGAATTTATTATGTCTCAATTTCATCCTGGCGAAGCGGGCTTTATGGCTCAGGATCCAGGGATTTACGTCAGCGATGAGTACAAAAGTCTTGAGAATGAACTTTTGTGGTCAGACTCATGTATAGGTCTTTCTGAAACAGAACAAATAGACTGGGATATGTCGAGAATAGTTTGCAGAGAAAAAAACACAAAAAGGGAGAAACAGGTTGATTTTAAATTCTTGGACTCAAGCGAGTTCGTTTGGGACCAAGTGTCGGAGTACAAGAAATTAGAAAATCTAGTTGGTAAAAAGGGTGCTCTTCATAACTACCAAATTGGTCCTAAGCTCACTGATTTACTAGATCATAAATTATTGATGACTGTTAAAAATTCTATGATAGAATCAAAAAATGGGGGTTATCCAAAATACTTTCACGAAGCAGAAAACTTTGGAAAGAGATCAAATGGAGCACACTTTGATTGGAGATTTTTTAACAGTATCAGCTTAAAAGAGTATGAGCGCAGATCCACATTGCATCGATTGGTCAGAACTTGGTTGCGGTTCGCTTCTTCTACCGGTATTAATACCTGGCTAGCTCATGGCACACTTCTGGGATATTATTTTAATGGCCTTATTCTAAACTGGGATTTTGATATTGATGTCCAAGTGAGCCAAGCTAGCTTATTAAATTTAGCAAGAAATTACAATCAAACTTTAGTTGTAGATGTCACAGCAACAGACTCTACAGAATCACCATTGAATGTGGATCCAGCTCTTGGAAACTATCTCCTGGATGTTAGTCCATACTTTTTTGAGAGATCAAGGGGAAATGGCAATAATGCAATTGACGCCAGGTTTATAGACACAACCACTGGGTTGTATATTGATATCACTTCGCTGGCATCCTCTAAAGGTAGTCCTAAGTTGTCTAGGAAGAGAACTTTAGCAGAGTTTCAAAAGCTTCTGGTACAAACAGGAAGAGATGCTGGAGAGCTTAAGGGAATTTACCATTGTCGAAATGAACATTTCTATTCTCATGAGGAGATCTCGCCCTTGCTGCCAACGCTTTTCGAGGGACTGCCAGCATACATCCCACACAAGTTTCAACAAGTTTTGCTGAGAGAGTATCCAAAATTCCTTTCCAAGAAGACTCATGGGGGTCATACATTTAGAAAGAAACTGAACACATGGGTTCCAAATAATCTATGTAATATGGAGGACTCCATTGGGGACTCATGCACAGATCCAAAAACAATTCTTGAATATTCTCTTACTAAATCTTACACAAACAAACATCAAGTCAGACTAAGAGGTTTACTTCAAGATCCCATGAGAAATGGGAAATTCGATCCTCCATTCTCCCACTTGAGGATCAATACCCTTCTTGTTGACATAGCTACAGAAAGAATGTAGACCACTATATTCACAAATGTGTGTCTAGAGCCCTCGCAAATTACGTTTTTTTTGCCAGATATATGTAATCCTTGAGATAGCAGGATGAAGAGACCCTTCAATTCAAGATATTAGGTCAACATAATTATGCGATCTAGTTGATATCGAGATACATCCGAACTATGTTCAGCATATGCCAGGGCAACATAAACTTTATTTATCAATGAGATAACGATGAGCATAAATAGGGTGTGGTTTACTTTCCGCTTTTGAGTTCTACAATGTGAGCAAATTAGAGGGTATGAAGCTATATTAGCTACAATATATAATTTTATGTTATTATGTAATATGCTATCCAAAACCTGATAATACAGGAGTCGCACAGCCAAAAATAATATTGTTAGAATAAATCTCGCTTGCCCTTAGTGAATGGCAGATAAAGATTGCGAGTAAAGTTAACGTTGACGGAAGAGTATCCAAAATTGAGTTACGATTTGAAACAGATTAAAGCAAACAATTGAGAAAGCTACCCTTCAATCAGTTACATTGAGATTTGGATAGGATGGAGGATATCAGTATAGGAAATGAATTGAAGGATGCTTTCAAACCTACCGAGAAATGGGTCAAGGGTGGGCTTGAATGGCTGACTGATCTCGAAGGATTTTATAGGCAGAGAGCTCAAATAGAGAGTGAATATGCTGAAAAACTGCAGGCTTTATGTTCTGAGTCATTTAAGAAAAAGGCGAAGTTGTCAGCTAGTCTAAGTGTCGGACCAAACCCGACAGTCACCCCTGGATCGTTGGAGAGTGCAAGTTTAGTAGCCTGGAATGAGGTTCTTACACAGACGGAATTGATAGCCAAAGAGCGGAAAAAGTTAGCAAGTGAGTTTGATAAACGAGTTGCAAATGGGATCTCGGAGATGCAAACAAGATATGATGGAATTAGACATCAATGGAAGCAGTATAACGAAGATTTAATCTCCAGCAGAGATAAATATTTTAATGATGTTGCTAAAAGTAAGAAAGATTACGATACAGCATGCCAGGCTATGGAAAGTCAAAGATCTAAATCAGAGAGAACATCTGGTGATAGAGCACAGCACAAATTTGAAAAACGTGAGTATGAGATGAACGTTGCGAAGAATAATTATCTCATTAATATTAGTATTGCCAACAGATTGAAGGATAAGTATTACTACCAAGACTTGCCAGAAGTCTTGGATGGGCTCCAGAGTTTAAATGAGGCCAAAGTGAGTAAGCTCAATAACTTTTGGCTGGTTGCTTCCACATTAGAAAAAAAGGCTAGTGAGTCCATAATTCGATATGTTGATGGTATGGATGTTATTGTTAAACAAAATCTGCCTAAGTTAGACACAGCGATGTTTGTGAAACATAACATGGATGAATGGAAAGAACCTGAAGACTTTTATTATGTTCCTTCTAGTATTTGGCATGACGATGAAACGATGATTACTGAACACAAAGAGTTAGAGGTCCTCAAGCAGCGGTTGAATTCGTCCGGTACGACATATGAGAAGTTTGAGATAGTGTGTGCAGATGAGAAACAGAACCTCGCTGAACTTATAGAGTCAAGAAATAAGCTTGTTGGAGATACATTTACGGAAGTGAAGATGAAGTCTAGAGATGAATACTTTAAGTTTGAAAGCATGCTCAGTAAAAGTGTATCGGCATTGCAAAAATTCTCCTCGGATGATACTTTGAGAGTTGTGGCTGAGGTTGAGGTCGAGACAATTCAAACTGCGGCTGAAGGGAAAGACATGACTATTACAAGTCCTGTCGAAAAGAAGAAGAGAAGTGCCTTGGGTTTCCTTAAGTTTTCTTCAAAATCGACTGCTTCAAGTGAGATACCAGATGCTGATGATAACAGTGAGGTGTATTCATTAACTAGCGGAGTAAGCAAGCTTAATACTCATGCCCATAACTCGACATCCACGAAAGGCAGACTATTTGGACAAATCAGTAACGTGTTTTCTGGGTCTATATCTCAGCCTTCTGCCACTTCTAGCCAGACTGCTAATGTGATATATGCCTATGCTCCAGCCGATGTGGACGAAGTTTCTGTTGCTGCAGGCGATATTGTACAAGTTCTAGAAGAAGATACGGGTTCTGGCTGGACTAAGGTGACGAACTCGCAAGGAGAGGCTGGGCTGGTTCCGTCCTCGTATATTCAGATGAATGCTACTGCTTCAGCTTCTACTGTCAAGAAACAGGGGCCTAAAGTTGCCCCAAAAAGAGGTGCTAAAAGAGTAAAGTATATGGATATTTTGTATGATTATGAGCCTCAGGGGGATGATGAGCTTGGGGTCGCTGTAGGAGATAAGATATTGGTGATCACAGAAGATGATGGATCTGGTTGGACTGAAGGAGAGATAGAAGGAATCAGAGGCTTGTTCCCAACCAGCTATGGTCAAATATCCCAATGACTATGCATTCTGCATAAATTTGTATATTTTAAATAGAACTTAGTAGCGGAATGCTATTAAACCTTATATCTTTTAACACACTTCTATAAAATTATTACTTAAGCTGGAGGAAGAAAACACCCATATAATCCCGCCTGAACCATAGCCCAAATGAACCACCACTTTATCACCATAGTACTGAAAATATTATGATATGAGCTAAAATGGCGGTCGTGTGGCTCCTTTTCCCCTTCCATGGGCGTCTTTAAACTCTGATGATATCCCACATACCAAAGATATATGGGTGTAAATGTCATGACTCTGTTGATTATTTGAACATGCATGACAGTAAACTGGAGGATAAGATAAATAAGAGAAACATAGAGGACATGATGGAGTTGTTTGTAGTTCCAGAAGAAACAAATTGACACAGAGAGGACTACCAAACTAGGAAGGGCAATTATAAATAGAGGTATATTTCCTGCTGTAAAATAATTGAGGAATCCGAGATTCCAATAGTGTGACTGTGAATATGAAACAAGAGAGCTAGTGTAACTGCGACACCATTCTCCCCTCTCTGGGCAAAAGTCAATATAAGACAAATAATGTGAATAGGCCAATGCGAAAGTTAATGGGAAGCCTGATACTAATACTATTAATGACTGTCTGAAGTTAGAACTAATTGATCTAAAGAGATCATTTAAATAGACGATTCCGTATAGCAAAACGTTTGACCTAAAACCAAATGACAGGCCAAAACTCAAACCACTTAGGAAGTAAATAGACCACCTTTTAATTTGATAATTATCAGGGTTAATAGATATCTGTCTCATGTATAGACCAGAGTAGCACAACAACTGTGTCATTGATTCAGAATATATGGTAGTTGAAAATATTCCGGATGGTTGTAGTATCACCAGCACTGAAGAAATGTAACGAAATTTCTGTATATCCACATATTTGTCTTTTAAAAAGACTCTTGATGTCAAGTGGTACAATATCATAGAGCTCAGGTAATGACTAATGTTATTAATGACCAGGCCTGCAATGACAATAGTATAAAAATTTGATGACGGTATCAATGCTAGAAGTCTCCACCACAATGGACAAAAGACGTATTCGTGTTCAAATGTCAGCCCTTCTAAGGTCAATTTCATGAAATAAACAGCATCCCAAACTATCAGCTTATCCAAAACATTATTTATGAAAGGCTGAAACCAATGGCCGAACTCCAGTTTATCGTTTCGGTATCTTTCCAGCAGAATTACTGACGAAGTATCGAATTGAGCAGGCGACAGGTAGATAATTGAGAATTGCAAGAATTTCACTAACAAGAAGAGTAAACTGATCTTGAGAAATGATTTCCTATCCATGTTGAATACCTGCAATCGTGGATTTAGAACTTTATATTAGTTTGTCTTTTTACAATCATTACAGTTTTATTATATACATTCGCTAAATCTCATATCAACTATAGAGCGACCTTTTTACATAAACTAGTGATTTACCAGGATATCCGATTAAATAATATTAACATAAATTGCATCTATTTATGGGATCTAAACGATGGTTTCCATTTCTTTAGCATATCCTAAGGAGTTCTTGACAATTTGCTTTTCATCATTTATTTCCTCCTTAAGATCAATATTCTTTGACCCAAAGTACACAACACCATTCCTGACAGGCCAGCCCATCTGCTCAATATATACATTGACATCGGACAGGTTCTTAAGAAAAAGAAGAAGTTTAAAATTCTCCAAAGGCAAGTCAGAGTAGGCGCTCTCAATATTCGAAGCAATGGTGAGTCTTATGGAATCTAATAATTCCTTTTCAAAGAGGTTGAACTCCTTACATGGGAACTTGTGCTTGGAGGATAGTAGCTCGTGAACCTTGTTGAAGTTTCCATCTATGATCCATTTTTCAAACTTAATTGGAACCGACAAAAATTGGTCCTTCTCGAGTTCGTCAACCGAAAGACCAAAATTCTTGAATCTTTCCAATTCTATGTGGAACAAGGCTAGATCACCTTGAGTTAACAGTAGAAGAAGATACAGGCTCAGTAGTTTATTCTTGTTTTGTGACTCGGGAATACTGCTCAAACTGTAAAAGGTCTTGAGAATCGTGATATAATTAGAAAAGCCTTGAAGATCGAGCAGATTAATCGAAGTTAGAGCTCCAATCTCCATAATTGCTCTTGTGATCACCAAGTCATTAGGGTTGCTCTTGGTGTCCAACGATGGGACGAGCAGATCCTTCTTTATCAATTCGATCTTGATCAGAGGCAACAGCTCTGTACACTTTTCGTAGTCGTCCGCATTAAAAAAATGCGTCAATTGTGTGGTAAGCTGCTCCAAAGACATCATATGCAAGGTTCAGCGATCTCTGATATCCTGAAGTATGTAGAGTCTACTGGTGGGTGTTCTTCTTAGATAGACCAACATCAGATATGTTTTGCCACTTGGGCCAGAAGTTCAAGAAAATCTTGGGTGGTACACTCTCGACGCGTCGGTTCCAGTTCGCGACTATTTCAAGAAAATTAAATTTCAGTAGGGCTCAGTCAGCAGCTGTCATTAAATATCCCGATTTGGTGAGCCGCATACTACCCTCAGCCTTCAAGGCACTGTTCAGGGGGCTGAATTCCTTCTGGCTCTTTTCCTTGCGTGAAACTCCCTATTTTCCTTCCTGTGGCGCCGATCGACTTCCAAAGTCCCGAAAAAATGCCATGTCTTCCTAGTATGGAAAGTGTGCACCACACATTACCATTTGTATTTATTTTTATTTCCTAATTAGGATATTTCTCTACAGTTTTCAGAACATTTTTGCTTCTTCTCTTAATGTCACACATATTTGTTTATGTATTTCTGTGAGCACAGGGTCATTGAAACATGAAATGAGATTTCACAGAAATAACAATCGTTCTCAGGCTTTTCATTTTCTGATTACGTGTGGCAGATTCTTGCACTGGTGTTTTCATTACTGAAAAAAACAGGAAATTGAGCAAGGTATAGGGATAATTCAACTAAAAGTTTAGTTGCATTTTTCTCCCTAAGATTGTTTTTCTAAATTTATAATAATTGCTAAGTCACAATCAGTGTATCAAATTTGCTGTACTATCAGCCATCAATCTACCAATCTATCTGTCGCAATGCTGTGGACTGCCGTCAACAGATTTCTTTCGCTATTCCTGCTTGCAGGTACAACTCTAGTGTTGCTGTTTATCGTCTTCTCAGGTTCTGTCTCTAGTTTCCCGTTCAATCGGTTCTACTGGCTTCAAACAGACACCTCTTCTATCTCAAATGCTGGAGATGTCTCTAGATGGACTTTCTGGGGTGTGTGTAACCCTTCGTCTTATAGCTCTAGCACCAATGGTCGTTGTGACAGCCTCTCTCCAGATGCTCCTCTCTCGCCTTACGACAATTTTGGTAACTCCACCTCGTTGCCTCACACATTTTCTACCAACAGAGACACTTATTACTACCTGTCGAGATTTGCATTCCCATTGATTCTCATTGCCTTGGTTTTCTCTGGTGTTTCCTTAATCTGCTCATTGTTCCAATCCTTCTGGAAGGCGATGAAACAAGTGGTCTACTTCTTCGTTGTTCTCAGTCTCATCTTCTGTGTTGCTGGTGTTGCATGTCAAACAGCCGTCACTGTTCTTGCAAGACATGCCTTCAGAAATGCAGGTATGCGCTCGAAATTAGGTCCTTCTATGCTTGGTATGGCTTGGGCTGCAGTCGCCTCTCTATTTATTGTGTTCTTCCTCACATGCTGTAGCGGTCTACACAGAGCTTACAAGAGTCAAAAGAATCAGCAAGCTCAAACTGCACAGATTGTTCATCCAGACTCAGTTTCAGCTCCAGTTCTCTCGGGCCCACCACAAGAAGAGTTGGGTCAAAACCAGGGAACTCTTCCTTCCAATGAGGGTGGTATCAGATTCTTTAAGATCAAGAGAAACAACAAGGTTGGAGATGAAGAATCTTTATAAGTTAGGTCTGATTGAAGTAACTTCTTGACTTAGGGAATTTGCTATGAAGTCTACTGACTGGTATATGGATATGCATGCTCGAGGTCTGAAATGTGTTTTTTCTAAGAACACTTGAAGGAGATTTTCATGAGGCTTCACCTGCTTTGGCTTACTGTTATTATCAACTGTTTTGTCAAATTATTTTACTTAATTCTCTCTTTAATGTCCTTCAAAGCGTTTCGTTTTTGTTTCTTGTCCGTCTTATTACTGGATCTCTTGTCAGAGTATTATTGACTGTTGTGTACTCGGATATGAGCGACAACTTCGTCACCTTCAAGAGTCATGAGATCCATGATAGGTTTTCTTTCGTTTTTTGAGGTTTCCGGTATACAACGACAAATACCCAAATATTTAAAGTCTCAATGTAGCTATTATTATCAACATAACATTAACTATAATTATTCAAAATTTTATGACTCTTGAAATTACTTCAGCATATCAGTGATTAATCTTTGTTTATGACCTAGCCACAGAGCCAACTCTGTATGATCTGCTAGGTCGCCACGATCAGTCCTTGGGTGAATGAGAACTGATAGAGAGCCATGATTGAGCTGGAACCATTGCAACATCCTCAAAAACACTGCTGCGTCTCTAACATCAACTTCAACCATTCCAACAGGGTGGGGTCCCAACGGTTTATCATGGAAACTGTAAACCCTAGTCTTTTCATTGGCCACCTCTTCGGCGAAGTCCCTTCTGAATTTTTCTATTAACCCTTTTGCAGCTTTTGCCTCATCATGATAGTTCGAACGATAATATGTATGAAAATCGTAAGATATGATCCCTCCAAAAAAAGCTGCTTCTGTCATTGCGTCTATTTGTTGGATCCAATATTCAAATTATTCAATTATTGAATATTATTCAACCCGCTCATGCTACTACCTCAACCTTTAAACATTAGCTACATTTAGAATTGCTTCTTTAAAGCTCAAGCTCGTTCATCTATATTTTTTCTCAAACCTGAGGCTTTTCCTTCTGCTATTCATGTCATGATTTACTAATATTTTTGAATAACTAAAGAGATTAACAATATTTATCACGTAATGCCATCTATAAAACTTTATGGACGTTTTCTATCAAAGGATGTATATGTGAAACATTTAGAGTCTCCTTTAAAGCAGCGATTTCGGATTCGACAGTCTCTCGATAACCAATTTGGGTAAGAGTGGATAGATCTAAAATAATACAGTATATCGTGTTGAATTTATCTTCATCTGTAAGCCAGCCAAAACAGTCGTCCTCCGGTCCATACAGTTTAATGGTATCGATGAGATCAGAGACATAAGTTTTAACTTGAAAAACATATTCTTCAATACCTGTAGAGCAAGAAGTGATATCGCTCTGCAATAACAAAGCTTGAAATTGATAAGCCTTTTCAACTGGATTTCTGTAGAAGTTGTTCTTTTCTGCAGCAAATAGTTGGTGTTCTTCCACAAATAGTGAGCTTGGTCGCGTCTTTTGAATAGTCATAGGAAGCAAAACTTTGCAGTCAAACAACATAACAGCGAATTGAGATCTCTTAAAAAGCTGAATAAGGTATATCAATGTCTGTCTTTCTACCTCTGTAGGGATCGGAGGTAAGTCCAACTTGAGAAATTCCGAAAGATGGATAGCAGCCGTTTCCCTGATTTCATTGTCATCATCAGACAGAAAGTTGAAGAGTTGAACTCTGGACTTTAGTCCTGCAACTTTGTCTAATGTATACACCTTATCGAAGGCTATTAGGGATCTCAGAGATGTCATACGAGCAGGAAACTCTTGAGTTTCTGAGCCCAAGTTCTGTACAGTTGCGAACCATCTCTCGAATATCCTAAGCTCATCGTTTTCATTCTTTAACAGATAGTTACCGACTAGTGGTCCCAATGACTCTGTTGAGCTCATAAGAGTATAGTTATGGTCTTGGTTATTGAGTTCCAATAACAGTTCTGCTTTGGAAATTAAATCTTGCTCTAGATAACTCGAGATATCTGAATGCATAATCAATGTTCTCAGGAGTCTCATTATTCTAGATTTGACAAAACTCCATAGGTTTAATGAACAAAGGTGCCAGAGATGCGATAATACATGATCTTTAATTTCAGCTGGTAAATATGTAGCCTGGTCATCACAGAATTCAACAGCTACAAGCTGGACCTCAGAAAGAGAAGAATACAAAGACAACTCAAGCACCTCATCAAGAGTCTCCCAATTCATCAATGCGGCATGGCCGTTAAGTAATATGTTACAGCACTCTTTAGCTGCCAGTTGTTTTGCTCCATCAAGTCTTGATCCTAATTCGTTGTTGGAGAGAAACCAGAATCCTAAGCTTCGTAATATCTCGGCTGACGGTGGAACTTCAGCGATACGCATCGTCTGTAGATATGCAAGGGTAACTGAATAATTTTTGATTTTCAGTATCGTATCTAAATTTGTACCAATTAAGACAGAGAACTCATGAGAAACTCTTTTCCACTCGCCTGAGTTATTTCTTGTTATAATTAGCTCTTTCAAAGCCATCACCAATCCATGGGTTTTATTCAAGTCGTTCACTGTAATATTTTCCATAATAACCTTACACTCATCCAGAATCAAATTAGAAGATACTAGTGCTGGAAGAGATCTAGAGGCCATTTCTCTAAGTTTATAATTTTCATGTCCCAAAATTAAAATAACCAGAGGCTTCACATCATCCAAACCATCATAGCCTGGTGTAGCCACTAGTCTACTAAGAATTGTCAAAATAGGATAGATTTTCTCGACGTCCTCTTCCATTAACCCTTGTTCAATAGCCATTGATAAGTTGTTATAAAGTAGTTGTTTAATAGATTTGAATCTTGTGAAAAATAGTCTCGCCGAGATAGAGGATAATCCTCCGCTCTTTGTCTTCTTTATTCCGAAAAGACGATTTTGAAGTGCGGCAAAGAGCATCATACTACAATTTCTAATTGCCCAAACAGAGGAACCAAATGACATGAGGGTAATATCTAGGGCCTGATCCATATAGTTGGAAGAGTATTCGGAAATCCCTGAATCAATGAATATTGCTCTGATTGAGTTCAGAGCATTAACCTGTGGTATATTAGTAGTCGCAACAGACTCTATATCAATTGGGGATGATGCTATTCCAAGTAGCTGCGTGAATGTTGTATCTATCATTTTTGGATCCGACCTTAAAATTGCAGTGATAAGGTATGGAATACCAGCGGACCTTCTTGTTATCGACTTGGACCCTGATTTAATTAAAGAAATATTTTGGCTTAACCATTTAAATGGAAAATCTATCAAAGTAGAAGATTTGTTGCATCTTCGGCAACATTCCACGAATGTCGGGTACACTGACGAAAACGCACCAGGATGTCTAACATTAGCAAGCTGGTCCATAATGTCTTCACCTAATTGTAATATTGTAGAATCTTCCAAAGGCGCCCTTTTTAACAAGCACTCCAACAAATTTGTAGACTCCTTAAGAGATCTCCAGCAAAAGCTAGATACAATTTGGGTAGCTTTCCCATACTTCTGTTCGAGCTCAGTATTATAAAAACTCTCTATTTCCTTAGGTAAATTTCCTTCGGGAGAATCATGTTGAAGAACATCCTTAATAGTAACCCATGCTCTGGCACAGCAGTCTACTACTCTTGTAATTGTTGAATCTATGTGAGAAAAATTCTTGAAATCCAATATTTGAAATATGAATTTTAGGGCTGCAAAATATCCATGCAAATTTCCTTTATAGCTAGCGGATCCTAAATTATCCTCAGCAAACTGAACACCTGACTCCAAAATGTTAACTAGTAACTCGATTATATTGTGACATTCTTTGAATCTAAGTTGTTCTTGATAGTACTGAAACAAAAATTTAAAAAATCTCCCTGCAGAGTCAACACTCTTCCCCTTCATATCACTTAGTGAGACAAGAGATCTCTCGCTGACTAACTGCAAATTAGTTAGTGATTCAAGGTTGCAAGGACACATAGACAAAAGCAAAATAGAATTCACCCTTATGTCTTCAAAATCATGAGAAATGTTGTCTATGAGTAACCTCGTTAGTTTTTGGTCAAAAATAACAATATTGAAGGGAAAGCCATTGTGTCTACGTTTATCAAAATATTTGGAGTCAACTCTGTTATCTAATCCTGACTTTATGAGGGAGGTCAAAATAGAAAATGCGAACGCTGCCTTGTGATAAGTAGATCCTGGTCTCATGTTAAATAAAACAATATTGATTAACGATTTCAAAAACTCATGCGCCTGTAAAATCTGAGAGGTTTTGAATTCTATCTCATCTTTAAACTTTTCATAATTCTTATCTGTAAGGCTCTTTGCATCCCTGTCTAATGCATATGAGGAATCCCTAATTCTAAGGATAAAGGTGGTGATTAATGCAAGAGATTCATTTCGAGTTTCCACATCGGTCTGAGAAAATAAAGAATCCCAAATTTCATCTAAGATTTCGAAAGTGATCGTGTTGACTGGTCTTGAGCCTTTAGATGAGGATAGTAACAACGATAACGAAGTCAATCTAAGTTGATGGTCCTCTTGTAACAAAAATCCTTTTAATCGCTCAACCTTCCAAGGCCTTTCTCCTTCAGTTGTAAATGGTTCCTGAATAATAGATATATCGTGGGCGATTTTCATACAACCTAGAAAAAGAGATGTATCCTCTTTCACTGCGGCAATGAACATTTCGGTAGCCGTGGGTGAAAGCGTAAAGAGACTTGGTAAAAGATACAATTCAATGTGCTTCTTCAGTTTCAAATTTTTGAGACAATCTATACAGGGCTGTTGCCATCGTTCTAACCATTGGGCATCTCTATCTTTGGAATAGCTAGAATAGATATTTTTCAGCAGGAGATATACGGTCTTGCCGATGCAACTTGCGAGAGCGTTACTCCATATAAACTGAAGCGATTCAAAGATAAAATCAGGACGTTCTTCAAAGACATATTCTGCAACATGTGCCTCCTTAATGATATTCTCTATGATAAAATACATCACTCTCATAGAATAAGGGATCTGCAATACTCTGCGAATCCAGCTCCTGAACAATTGATCTCTTTCTGAAGAGCCCATCGTCAATTTCAAAGATATTACCATCTTAGCAAACATATCCTTCAAAGAATTTCCCAATGGTGCACCAGACTCATTCCAAAAATCTATAACATACTGGAACAAAAGATTGGCTCTTTCTGCTGTCAAAAACCTTTCCGACTCTGCCAAAATCCCTTTATTAGAGCCCAGTAACTGGTTCCACCTCAAAATCCAAATGGATAATGCATCACATGCAAGTACTCTATAATCACTATCACCATCTGCATTCACGACAGAGGTATAAATGGGCAGAAAAACTTCATATAAGATAATGACTTTTCCTTTCTCATTCAAATAGGTTTTATTGGAAATCAACCGTTTCTTCAACTGGCGTAACTCAGGCGTACTCAAAACTCCCGTCTGGCATCCAGAGTTACTATCCATCCTATCTAGAGAAGTAGGAGGCATTCTGGCATTAATATTGGTCTACACACCACAGTCATTAATTCTTACAAATAATTAAGAACCTTTGTTAAGAATCAACTTCGGAGATCAAAGAAATTTCAGAAAATTTATCGATTTTTATTCGTGTGATATAAGTCATGTGATGAGATAATTTATCTGGAAAGCCTAATTTTACGTGTTTATTTCACGATACTATTAAAAGAATCCTTTAAATGATTGAATTACATGGTCCTGTAATTACGTTTCTCTGAAGCAAATATAGATCTGTGTAGATAAACGATTCCTGTGTACCTTAGCAGTTCTAGGACTTTCTTCTTGAGTGTGCCACAGGGCTTAATTGTGAACAGAGGCTCAATATTTGTTTTATCGATCTTGAAATTGCACCTAAGTCCACGAATATCAGTTCGACGAATATTTACGTTCGGCATCACAACCAACAAAAGACGCACCCTATCAAGCAGGAGAGACTAAATAAACATGGAAGATAAGTATATAGGTCTGGCGTTGGCCATTAGCTCATCGTTAGCAATTGGTTCGTCATTCGTTTTGACCAAAAAAGGTCTACAAAGGGATGGAACTGCAGGTGAGTCGTTCACCTATTTGACTAATCCAATTTGGATTCTTGGGACATCATTAATGGCACTAGGTGAGATTGCCAATTTTGCAGCATACACATTTGCCCCTCCTATATTAGTTACTCCATTGGGTGCTCTTTCAGTCATCATTGGTGCTGTGTTAGCATCTATTTTCCTAAAGGAAGAATTGGGAACACTTGGAAAGATGGGGTGTGCTATATGTCTTTTGGGATCCGTTATCATCGTTTTACATGCTCCTGCAGATAAAGAGGTTGACACTATCGATGAGATTCTTACTTATGCAGAACAACCAGGATTCATCCTTTATGTGGCTGTTGTTGCGGTTTATGCTGGTTTTATGATCTACAAAATAGCTCCAAAATACGGAAATCAAAATCCAATGATCTATATTTCTATTTGTTCATTGGTTGGGTCGATTTCCGTTTGTGCAATCAAGGCATTTGGAATCGCCTTGAAGCTCACCCTTAGTGGAAATAACCAGTTCAGCCATCCATCTACTTACTTGTTCATTATTGTTGTTGTTGTCTGTATTTTAACCCAGATGAACTACTTTAACAAAGCATTGGCACAGTTTGACACTTCAATTGTGAATCCATTATATTACGTTACCTTCACCACCGCTACATTGTGTGCATCATTTATTCTGTTTAGAGGATTCAATACCAGCTCATCTGTCAATATTATATCACTTATCTGTGGATTCTTAATTATATTCAGTGGTGTCTACCTTTTGGATATTTCGAGGCATAGCCCTGATAGCGATGAACTCTTTGGGACCAACAAAGATGGATTGAATGACATTCCTCTTAACTCAGACATTTCAGCATATCAATTTAGAAGATCGATGCAACTAAACAGAAACAACCGAGACGGTGTATATCAAAATTTGAGTAATCCAGATGAAGAAGGTCAACGCCGAAGATCAGACAGTTTTGAGATCAACTAAATCAGCCAATGTTCTAATCTCGGCTCTTTTACCCTTATACATTTATAAAATCTTTCTTCGACTTTTTTATAACATTTTTGTGGTGCACGGTATAGTTGACCATTAACCTCTATTCGTGTTTGGTTTTAAAAGAATATTGTAAAAGATACAAATTAAGCAGAGTCTCTTCCTGACATTAGTGCCTGAAAAGACATATCAACTAGAGATATATATAAATAATCTTCGTAGGTCCAACTGCAATTCAAACTATTAATGTGGTATATTAACAAAGCAACTTAGAACACAAGCACGAAGTTTTCAATGATGAAAAATTAACGTCATTACCGTATAGCAGAACAAGACTAGTGCAAAACCCAAATCGCCATCAGATGTCATCGATATCCAATTCCTCTTCTTCCTCTTCCGATTCGTTTCCAAACTCGAAGTTGGCATCTTCTTCGTCATCACCACCAAATGTATCTGTTTGATTGATCTTAGCCGTTTCAGGTAGCTCTCCTTGGGATATAAGGGCTCTTGCCTCATCTGCATTGTATTTATGAACAACATCACATTGATCATCTTGGAAATCTCTTAATGCGACCAATATGATATCTCCTTGAGCCATCCACACCTTCTTTCTTAACTTTCCTCTGATGTGTGCAATTCTTGTGGCTCCATCGAAACAGGTAGCCTGAACTCTACCATTACCAAGCATTTTTGTAATCTGAGCGTACTCCTGTTGTTCGTCCTTGTAGATCAATTCTCTTTTCTGGGAGGTGTTTTCATTCTTACCTCTCCTTCTATTTTTTCCTCCTTTACCCTTTCCTTTGTTAGCCATCTTGATTGTGACTATATATAACTTTCTGAATCTTATAAGGTAGTAATGTACTACACAATACCCTTTCTGCCTCGTTTGACTATCAAATCTCTAGTACCTTTCTTCAATATGGAAAATTTTTTTAGCTAAAGCTCATTATTATTACCCGGACTTAGAGGTCTAAGACTAGGATAGATAGAAATAGGTCTCAAAGATGGATAAGATGAATAATAGGAACGAGATGTATTTTGAAATCCGAAGAGAGTATCATAGAATGCGAAGGGAAGCTATGGATTCATTTGAGGCTAGAATATACTTTGCAAAACAATTGGGTTCTCTCACGCCGTCAAAACAGGCGGCTCAAGACTGTTCAAAGTTTTTACTCAAGAATAGAGAGTTCCAGGAGGACTTATATGCTGTGATCTTGGAGACATTAGATGCAACTGATCTCAATACGCGCATTAATATATTTCAGTTCCTAGAGGAGCTACTGGTGGCATGTCTGGCAGATACCTCAAACACAAAACCTTACGTTAACCTGATCATCAAAGATCTTAGATTGATCCTCACAAAAGTTCTCCCGAAAAAACCAATTAATGACAAAAACGGCACACGTTTCCTAACGAATTTGAATGCATCATATATGATCTTGTCAAACATATCGAACTTGTTTGTTTTCTGCAAGTTGCAGGAATATAAAGAACTATACGACTCCAATCTTCTCTCTGATGAAGATATTGACTACATTAATCTAAATCAAAATTTTGACGAGGAGAGCATATATGTAGCACCTTTGGACGGTGAGTCTGTGAATATTGATATATATTTGGATCGAGCCTGGAAATTTGTCGTTGCCAAAAAGAAGCAGAGTCAGTACGAAAGATTACTTATAGACAGACACTATAAAGATTCACAGTTCATTCCACCTGAATCGGGACGTAAAGATGCATCTCCTACAACACAAGGTCCTCCGGTATTATCACACAAGCAAATGTTGGCAAGGATAGAAGCAGATCGTGAACGCCAAAAAAGGGGGAAAGAAAACTTATGGCAAATTAACCGAGACAAGGAATCAGGCTCGATCAACGAATTCAATCAAGTGTACGATAGCTTCCAGTCTTTTGATGTCATTGGAGATCAGCATTTGATAGATGAGCTAAACGAACTTTACGAAAGCTGCAGATATCAGACCCTCAAAAAGGAAAACCCCATTAAAAGGCCCAAAAGATCACAAGAGCCAAAATTTAATCATTAAATTGTATAATATCTTTCTTATATATGCATGTATATATCTGCGAATATTGAAGGCACTCGAACTAACAGTAAAATGTCATTTAGAAAAAATGATATAAGGAAGAGCGACAAGGTTGAAGAAATTTGTCCTAGAGCTAGACAGTATTGGATTCATTTAATAGCTAGATCCGAGAGGATTGACAGCAGCTCGTTGACACCTTGTAACTTTTCCGTTGCATTTGAATAGGAAGAGCCTTGCCCAACTTTAATAGCAAGCTTATTTTTAACATCCAAACTGTTACAGCAATCAAATAGTTCTTCCTCAATAGGAGAGTTTCCTCCTGCTACCATCACAAAGCCAAGGCTCTCGTTGGACCCAAGAGGTTCCGCTTGTACTCCAGGAGAAACATCAGAGGGCTGTGACATTGGTGATGTGAATGCGGAGGAAGGAATCCTCTTCAATACTCCATCAAATTGAGTCTGGTTTAAAACAAAAGACAGAGCACGAGTTAACAGGTTTGCCTCTTGAACAATGATGATCTCATCAATAATACTGGCATGTAGATTATAGTCCTTTGAGTATAGCTCATTAATGTGCGTGATAAGCTCACCCATCAACTTCCACTTATGATCTTTATCTACATCAGTACAAGACTCCGTATGTAATCTCACAGTGCACTCTTCAACTTCAATGTAAGAACCAAGTAGTCTCTCACTGAATGAATTGATCACATCAATGACAGGATCCATCCATACAAGTTCATTTTCATCTATCACAGTAAACCAGTCATGGCTCTCTGGAAGTCTAATATATCCTCCATTTTCGGCAATTAAACCAATCTCGTTTATTCTACGATATTTTCTCAAAAGATCAGACCTTTTTAGGTAGCTGAGCACATAAACACTATTATTTGGATCGCTTGCGATACTAGAAAGTGTTGTATTGATATACTGCTGTTGAACGAGGTTAATTTTAGTGCCTTTGATTTCCACCTTAGATGTCAGATTGATAATAAACAGTCGCTTGTTTGCCTGTGGAGGTAGATTGTAGTATTTTTCCATAAATATTTCTTTGGTCAATTGAATCGAATTTGACAGTTTCTCCTTTTTATTATTGACAAAAGCTATGTCAATGTCATTAATACAGTTGGTGATCCAACTTTGAGAATCATGTGTCAGTATTGTTCCATACATATGCCTCCATCTGTCCAATTTCTCTTCCGGAGACATTTCCAATGCATACTTAATCATCTCAGCTACTTGTTTTATGTTGTATGGATTGGTTAATATAGCTCCTTTCTTAAATACCTGAGCTGAACCAACAAACTCACTCATAATCAGTGGTGAATGAGACTCTTGCGCAGCTACCACAAATTCGTGAGATGTCAAATTCATCCCCTCTCTCAAAGTGGAAACAATAAATAGGTCAGCCTCAGCAAGCAATGCTAAGTACTGTTCGAAATCAATATCTTGATGCAAGAGAATAACAAGCTGATCTTGAGAGATGTTGTTAGTTTTTGAATTTATTCTTTCGGCAATACTGAAAATCTCAGCTTCATAATCTTCATCCAAATTGCCTTTTGCTTTTGTGTAAATCAGCATTAAAATAGTTTCTCCCATATACTCTGGATTCTTCTCCAGAAATCTTTCGTAAGCAAGCAGCTTTTCCTTTATTCCTCTTATGTTATCTAGTTTATCCCTTCCTAAAATTAGTTTCTTGCTCGGCCATCTTTCTCTTACTAGTCGTCTCCAATCTATGCATATATCACTTTGCAATAATTTATTCAAAGCTTCGGCATCTATTCCAATTGGATTATGTGTCACACTGACAGTTTTGTTTTTGTAGATTATACCAGACTCATTAAAATCGGCCAATAGTAACCTGTTGCAGCTTTGATAGAAATGTTTTGCATACTCTTCCGTTTGAAAACAGATGCAGTCTGCACCCAGAAGACCCTCAAGAATATTTCGTCTTTGTGCAAGACAGCGGAAAACCTCACTAGACGGGAATGAGACATGAAGGAAAAAGCCAATCTTAGCATCAGGGAGCCTTTCTCTAATCATTTTGGGAAGAAGCATCAAATGGTAATCATGTATCCAGATAACATCACCGTTTTTGTATTGAGATACAATCCTATCAGCAAATGCTTGGTTCAAAGTTTCGTAGTCTTTCCATGAATGGTTCTCAAAAGCATTAGACTTTGGGTTGTCAGGAATCTGATAGTGAAAAATTGGCCATAGGATTTGCTTAGAAAAACTATTATAATGACCATGGAATACACTATCATCCACAAAAGCAACGTCTGAATGATAGTTGACTTTGAATTCGTTTGAAATTCTCTTTCTGGTCTCTTCTGGAACGATATCAGATGGCATTGGTAGAGTTCCTACCCACATAGGAGAATATTTAAGCTTTCCTGACAGTCTTGCCAGTTTCACAGCGTTCTTTAAACTTCCATTTCCTTTACCAAACTCGACTACTCTCCAAGGAGCAGTAGCAAAGACGTTGTTCTTGAGCAATAATTCTTTATAATCAGGTCTCGAAAATCCCCCAAATGGAGTGACTTTATCTTCAGTAACACTGAATTGATCAAATTCAGGAGTTATGTTATCCACTTGGTCTCTTGTAGAATTATCGATAGACTCCTGAGTAGTATCAGTCTCAGGTGGGACCTTATTGGTCGTTATTTTTGGCACAGCAGTAGTTGATCGTCTGCTAAAGAAAGCTGGCCTATTAATTTTAACAGAAGAAAGAGAAGGCTCCAGCTTGGTGTTCGTAGATTTTTCAGAAATTGACGCAGAAACTGGTATACTTTTGGAAATCACTCTGGATTTAGGCTGGATGAAGGTTGATGTCGGAGCGTTGGCAACTTGCAAGCCCGCTAAATTTACTGTCAATTTCTTTAGTGAATCGTCCGATTGCCCAATATCATCTGATGATGAAATATTGAATTGCAATCTCTTTTGATTGGGATTATTGAAGAAAAATTCTTGGACGGAAACGTTCTGGGTGATTATATCAGTATTGATTGAGGATACTGATGCCGAGCCATCATCATCCTCACCATATGCGTTTCTCCTGCGCTCTTCCTTCTCCAGCTGAGTCAGGCTTGTAGAGGAATTATTCTTGTTTGATAGGGCTTGAATAAGTGAAATTGTAGAATTTGTTTTTTGACTCTGTTGTTGTGGCCCTGTGTCCTTGTGTTGCTTGCTCTTGACAGGTTGTGCGATCTCATCAATCGTGTTTTCCTCGCCACCTGGACCATTGTCATTCGCTTCCACCTCAAAGTGGACAGTATATGGTAAAAAACTATAATTACATAGGTCAGTAAGCTAGATGGATTGAATTCTAGGTTGGAAATCAACCATTATACTTACAGAGATGCGATAAAAATCGTCATATCCTCAACTCAAGTTTAAAGTGCGTTGAAAAGCGATATTGCAGATTCAATTCTTCTGTATTATACGATGAAAACGTAACACAATATCTTGTTATCACTGTATTGTTATTTGGCCACAGATTAGTATTTGTTTTCTTGTAAATCAATATCTTAAACTCTTACTCCACATAAGAATATGCTCCCTGCCATAACGTTTAACAATTTTTTTCTCTAAAATTCCATTTATGTGTTCGAAATAAGAAGCCGAGAATGAGGATAAGAAAAAGGGAAACCGACCAATTGAGGGCTCTATATACTAATGGCTACAAGAAGAAGCTAAGGGTCCTTTATTATCTTAATATATATATTAGAGAACAGAAGGGGCCAAGAGGCAAAATATAGAGGAGACTGGTGGCCCTCTATATGCCTGGAGAAAAAGTCCGAGTAAGAAGGGGGAAAGGAGTTAGTATGAAATAAATGTATTGTCCCCTGCACCATTAAAAAATAAAAACTAAAATGTCGTTCATCGTAAAAAGGATCCAATAAACTAGATCAAGGCGGCAAAAAGACCGAGGGTAGCGCCGATGAAGCTGTTGATACCGAATGAAACCATGTTGGCGCTGTCACAATAAATGGATTCCAAGACAGAAAGAGATCCATTAGTAGAGTTGACTTGTAAAGGACTGCTGTCGTTGGCTTTGATAACGGCGGTGAAGTTATTAAAGTCATTCGAAATAGTTGTACTGGCACCACCGCCAAGTTGGAAAGTTTCCTCCTCGTATCTTCTAAATATACCCCTGGACTTCTCGATTGTACCACAGGTAATCTTGGTCATGTTAGCAAAATGAATGTTAACAGACAACCCAACAACGTAAGCCTTGTTTTTTGGGTTGAGCGACAAGTAGGGATCGTAGTAGATGTCCTCAAAACAAGTTGTGTTAATGTAGCCGTGTTTACCGGACAAGTCACCAACCTGGCATTGAGCGTCATCATCAAAGTCATCACAGTCATCTAATGGGGCGTTGTATGGATTCAAGTGAGTTCCTGTGGCCTCACAGTTTCCATTTGCCGGAACTGCCGCTTTGTGGATGTGGTAGTAAAAAGGCCCACCTTCGTCTGGCAATCCAGTAACATCCACATGAACTTTGACAGTTCCATTTTTGGCCGAGAACTCGATGACACCCTTTGTCTTGTTTTTGTCAAGATGAGCTCTAGCAAAAACATTTCTTGGAGAATCAGTGACTTCTGGAGCTTCTGCCGCTGAAGCAGAGCTGATCAATAGAGGCATAACGCCAAACATGAGAGTTGAGAATGAAACCATTTTAATTAGTATGCTGGTTCCGTAGTCAAGAGAGATTAGTGAGTAATAGTGAGTAGAGTGTCTAGATAAACGTTGTAATTAAATCTGTGAAGAACTCACTTGGAGAAAAAAGGGTAATAGAGAAAACGATAGAAAGATAAACGCAACTATAATCAAGAATAAGATTAACCATGACGCCAGAGTCAATAACCACTGCGAAGAGGGATCTGGCGTTTATAGGGAGATAAATAACAACATGAAATATGTCGCGAGTTACCCGGACATTTCAAGGATCTTTAGCTCCGCCGAGGCATTTAGAATCTAACTTCTGCATGCCGAAGCTGATAGAGCGTGAAACAGGATACTTCTTACCCGGCCAGAGACACCGCACTGATTGTACTGATTAAACGATATTGGTAGTTGTATAAGGTTCAAAACCAATCGCAGTTCGAGAAAATATTCTATATCAGATATCTGGTCCACTTTGTATCCTTTTTAGGATATCGATAACCTTCTAATAGCTACAGTTCGAAAATCAGTTACCCGGACATATTTTATCAACCCTCTGCTCAGGATCCGCGTATCAGAACACCGTTTTCCTTCTCGATTGGTTTTCGCACCTAGAATTCTTTAGGGGAGTTGGCAAATTGTTCCGGGTAACCTCATGTTTTATATCTGTTCCTGTTGGCCGATTTGCCTGGCGAGGTCGACTCGTCGACCCATCGCCTCTTAACACCACTAAATCCAGATTTTCGCGAACTCTCCGGCTTACACTAGGAACCGAATTCTGTGGAATAGTTCAACCAGGTATCCCTGTTCCCGGCTTTTCTCGCCCTGTTGTCTCCTTTATCGCTCCCTACAAGTCGTGCAATGACTAGATAAAAATTTTTCACTATTTTTGGTGGTACAGACGATTTTTTTATCAGTTGGAAGAAAACGAGTTGTTTTGTAGATAACGTTTGCAAAGTGTTGATAGCAAAGATATAAAACCGATAACGGAAGATTAATATTATAAAGGCTCCCGAGGTGGACAGATTAAATAATCAAGACAATCTAGCCTCTGAGAAAGGATTGACTGAGTTATATCAGCAACAGAGAGCTGATTTGATCAAAAGACAGCCTATCGCTACAGAAATAAAACAGCGACCGCCTCTATAATAATAACACTTGTCGAGCCAATTTCCTCAAGACATTTTATTGAGGAGCTATAATTGGAATTTTTTGTATAAGCATCTGGGTTTGTGTTGATTCATTATCAGCTTAGCATCCCAGACTTGCTTCTCATCTTATCATATATCAAAGTGTCTCCGTACCCTTCATCAGTTGTCGTCTTAGACTCTTTCCGTCCTGGCGCAGACTTAGACATCATGTCGAACAACATCACGGCGATAAAGACAGAACAACCCCCATCGCCCCCGGCATCATCCACAAAGCACCCCTCTTCAGTCTCCGGTGCACCTCTTTCTTCATCGGAGAACGGATCTGTATCGGCATCGTTGTCGCAGGCTCATTCTCCATCCGTGGATGGTGAGATATCCAAGAACGAACGGAATCAAACCGTAACTCAGTTGACCCCTCCCGCTCAGCAACTATCACCTCAGGGAGCTGCAGATCCTTTGCATCCAAACGCAAAGACAACAACTACTACTCAGTCAAACGGTGCGACCACAACAAAGCAGAATATGTCCACTCCAACATGCAAGAACTGTAAAACACAGACTACTCCACTGTGGAGGAGGGATGAGACCGGTCAGGTTCTCTGTAATGCATGTGGTCTTTTCTTAAAGTTGCATGGAAGACCAAGACCTATTTCGCTCAAAAGTGATGTCATTAAGTCCAGAAATAGGGTAAAGCACACAAATTCGAAGTCAAACCCCAATACTCCTGAATTGAAAGCCAAGGACTCTACAAGTTCTACCGGAAAGGTAACAAAGTTCTCTCCGAAGCAATATAAGCCTAATACGAAGTCACAACAACAGATGCAGCAACAGCCATCTAAGTTATCCTCTCCTGCTTTGAGCTCCATGATGGAATCAATTTCTTCTGGTCAGAATAGCCATCATCAGGGTATTAATGGTCCAACAGGGAACGGCAAGTCTCCGGTTTTGCTACCTTTGCTTCCAAGGAATCAACAAGATGGAAGCACTCAGGGAGCACCAGGCACACCATACACATACGCATCTACATCTGCTTGGTTGAACAAAGCACAGGGCAACCATAGCATTCAGCCTCTACATTATCCATCATCAGCTCCAACGCAATTTGCTCCAAACCTGACTCGCGTAACTTCTCCTCTACTTTTGTCTACGGCATCATCGAATGTATCATCCTCACAATTCAACCCACCTCAGTCTTCCGAACGATCAAGCTCACAGAACCTGGGACGTGATGCAGTGCTAAATGCTGCAGGGGCCTTAGAGACAATGAGTCAACAGGGTTCAGCTGAGGATATAAAAAAAATACCGGGTATGAGATTAGACGGGGATCAGCAACATCACCAGTCTCAGAACTCCCAAGCTTCACAGCCACAGAGTTCTCAAGCCTTATCTCCCCAACCTCAGAAACTCCCTTTTATATCAAATATCAGCAAACCATATTCACCAGCAACAGAGTTGAACAATCATGTGACTCCTCCATTAGGTCCAACAAAGCTTTCTTCACTCGACCACTCCCACCAACCTTCTCCTTTACAGTCTATTTTATCACCAAGCTTTGGACCACAGTACTCTCTGAATAATAATTCATCCCACTTTTTGTCCAACACCATCGAGAAACTGCCCCCTTTAAAGAATTTGACGTCAACAGGAAGCATTCCTTCAGAAATGACTAAGCTTCCTAATATTGGAGCAGCACATTCTCAACTCTCTCTTCAACAGCTTACTCAGTCTCAACACCAACTACAACCACAGCAATCGAATTCTCAGTCCATTTCTTCAATAGTTATAACAAACGATTCCTCTTCCCATTTTCAATCACAAAACTCCATGTTGAAGTCACCACCGTCTGGCACGTCATCTAACCTTGGTGCTGGACAATCTAATCAGCAGAGTGGAATATTACAACAGCAACAATCGCAGCCACAAGGAGAACAGAGAAGTCTTTCTTCTCTGTCTTCCTTTGGCCCATCCGAGGAATTGAGAACCAGAATTTCGGAACTGGAACTAGTGAATGATCTTTACAAAACTAGAATCTCAGAACTGGAAGCAATGGATGCCGCTTCAAAGCAAAGGGAAACTTTACTCAAAAGAAGAATTGATGAGCTCACAGATTTAATTAGAGTGAAAGAGAGTCCTAAGAAGACCATGGGCGGTCGCTACCAACAGCATCAAGGCGGAGATCCAAAGAGACTGAAAATCGAGCCAAACTGATCAGTCAATCTTTCGGATTGACAAAACTTATAATCCTTGTAACATTGTGTATTATATCTTGCTGTTGACAGCTTCAACCGGCAATGATTTCTACCACCTTTTGGTGTCTCTCCCATTGCGATAAGATGATCATACTAGCCATTCAATATTGGATATGTTTTATTAGATTTATATTTCTAGACTTCATGCTTTCAGTGTCTTTCAAATGAATGACTCCAGATGAACGTCTACTATTTATATTGCGCTTTTCGTTTTTATTTGCTATATGCTTCCTCTTTGTAGTCGATCATTGTTTGCTAATCTATCAAGTAATTTGCTTTTAATTTCTGTAACCTATAGGATCGATCATTATCCTTAGACCATTAGCGTATCTCATGAGAATCAACGCTTCTACCATCTTGGCAATTTGTTCCCTTAATGCTTGCTATCATCTGGAATTTAGCTTATGCACAGCCTTGAGTATGGTCAATTTTTAGAGCCATATATAGAGATATAGTTAAAAGACAGGAAGATCAATATGACGAAAGTGACTATGACTGATTAAACAACTTCATCATAGTAGACAAAAGACTATGGAACTGTGATAGTGTGATATTATAAGGGGAAATGTCGCAATTTACAGGAAATTCACCCCTTTCTGTGCGTTTTAATAATGCTTTAACTCAGGTGGATTCTCTTGACAAATTATCGTTCAGAAGAGACTCTCCAGAGTACAAGGTTGAATTAGAAAAGACAATCGAACAATTAAAAAATGTGAAGCAAGACATCAAAAAGTTGAATTTGTTCAGTATCAATGAAGAAATCGAAGAAGTTGCCACAGGCCATTTGCGATATCTTTCGATGGATTACTATGTGGCTAAGACCTTAGAAAACGTTGTCATCAACAGATTAAACAACTTGAAAACGGTGAATAGCTTATATTTACAATTCCTATATACACTGGACAATTATGGATTGTTGAGCAAGTCTCAAATTGCAAAACTTGATAGCTTTAAGTCTTCCTACAACCCAACGTTGGATGAGCTACGTATCGACAACCCAGTCATTAGGCGGGAAGAGAAGATCGAGAACTTCAAATTGGAGAAAGAATTGAATCAAAAATTAAAGATTCTTAATTCAGATGCAATACACAATCTAGATGATGAGATAGTCAGAAAAGTGTATTTAGATCAGTTGACATTATTTGCTTTAAAGGCATTCCAAAGTCTTGAATCTAATACTATGGAGGTTGAGTTACTGGAGTCGATGCCTAGACAGCACCAACCTCAGATTCAGGAATTAACATCTGAAAAGGATGAAAGAGAAAAACCTTTGAAGTTTGACGAAACATACACGGACAAACTAGAGTCTTTGTCGGATCCGGTTTTGTCGAAACAAGGCAAGGTTCTGCGCCCTTTCACAATTGTTTCGTCCCAGAGAGATAAATTAAAAAAGAAGGTATTTGGTACTGGACAGGTTCTTCCTACGATGACGGTAGAAGAGCTTGTAGATCAGGAGTTGAAGAACGGAGGGATGGTAAAAGATGATATGCCAGAAAAGGAATTCGACGAAGATAGAGAAGAAGATGTCGATAGGTTAACTTACAAGAACAGAGAATGGGACGAGTTCACAGACCAAAACCCTAGAGGAAGTGGAAATACCCAGAATCTGGGCTGATTATCTAGTATCTTTTCTTTCATTAGCTTCGAATTCATTTATATCTTATTTAGCTTCTTGCTTAATGTAGTGTAGAAATTAAAAACCATCTTGTAGAGCATTCGCATTGTAAAAATTTGCTACGCCTGATAAATCACATATTATGGTAAATACTAACGGATTTTAAAGTATACATTGCCAGAGATAAGGAAACTGATATTGACGGATCAGAGCAGATCAAGACATATAAGAGTAGAAAAGATATTATCGGAATGAGTTCGTTTGTTCCGGCACAGTTTGGATCGTTCACATCGGGTTTCGACTTCGATAAACTGAGAGTGAGTGTTTTATCAGGCATCAATAAAAGCGGCCAGAAGGAATAGGAAGATATACTAACCGAGCTTGGGCCATACACTCCCATGGATTATACAGACAGATACAACATCATCTTTCCAAAGTCGAGTTAAAGCGTTGAGATCTCCACAGGATTTCTTTGACTACAAAAGGGTCAGCAAACCTACAAGTCTGTTTGATCTACAACAGAAGATTTCATTCAATTTATCTTATTTTAGCTCAAATTACCTGATAATAGTATCAATTATCTCATTATACTGCATCCTCACAAACCTCCCATTATTATTTTTACTTGCGTTTGATGGACTGTCAATTTTTGGAATCCAGAAAGCCTTTCAACACACCGAGGAGCTAGACCTCAGGTTTTTCAGAGTTACCAAGACCTCACTCTACACCGCAATTCTTATCATTAGTATTCCAGTATTGATCTTTTCAAGTCCCTTCAGCACCATCATTTGGCTAGTCTCTTTGAGTGCAGTTATAGTACTTACCCATGCTGCCTTTTTGGATAAACCCGTTGAGGCAACTTATTCGGATGCTGTTTGATTCCCTTTTTATAGGATAATAGTTTCTCATATGTACCATTACTCCTTTGTATACCGTTTGTTCTGATTACCGTCAAAAGTGTTTATATTTATTGTTTCAGACAACTTTTTTGATTAGAGTATTACCCCATTTATTTGTTGTAGCCTCAAATATATTTTCTAAACATAACCCAGATATCTTATATACTAGGGTAGCATCATATACTGCCTCTTTATCACTTCCTCTTTTCTCTCTTATCGCTTCTCTAAGGCCCCTATACAAATGGGAGATAATAGTCTTCGCGACCCCATACAGAAAGTTAGATGGCAAAGGAGACAGACTATTTAGTTTCAGTTGGACTGGACCTGGTAAGAATGTTACATTTTGAATACAAAACAGCGCTCAAACATTATAACAAAGAACAAACAAACCATTACTATTACCGTACAAGGAATGAAAGAACTTATTATAAAAAATGATGAGAAACAGCGAAAAAAAAGGAATAGAAGCGGATACAATTGGGGGCGAATATCGGTGGCTATAGTGTTAGGAATGCTGATATATGGGTTGGGATATTTGAACAGCCTAACGAAGGTAATCGAAACAGAGAAAACTTTAACTAATGCATCTCAGAAAGCTGAAGAATACGATACTAAGACATTCAAGATTAAACATATATTTCACAATAACGCAGATGGTAAGGTCCATAGACGATTAGATATAACCGAGGATTTTGTTAAAACTTACAGAATAACCAATGTGGAAAGTGGTTCCGAAATTGATCTCTTCGATTATGAATCTCCAT
Organism: Ogataea nemodendra; assembly: GCA_030567775.1. Taxonomy (NCBI): domain Eukaryota; kingdom Fungi; phylum Ascomycota; class Pichiomycetes; order Pichiales; family Pichiaceae; genus Ogataea; species Ogataea nemodendra. The sequence continues at coordinate 180,115 of JAJLSV010000013.1, forward strand.
TTGCAAAGGAATTTGCCATAAAGTCAAAACTCTCTCAGACGATACGAATGACAAATAGAGATCCAGACTTTGTGGAGTCTTATCTAAACTATGCATTTGAAGTCGGAGCGGCAGATGCTTCAATGATTGATCTCGACTGGACCAAAGAATGGATAACTGTGCCCAACATATCTGACGTAGAGACGATCGTTTCTTTAGCCCTGATGAGTTCGGATGCATATGTACCTCTTCCTTCTCATGCGGATTGGCAGGATGTCGGTGAGCGTTTCAACGAATCTGTCAGATTCGGTTGGTTTGGAAATGGTGTCCGGGGTCATGTCTTTACAGACGAAGATGAGAAAACAGTCATAATAGCAATCAAAGGCACTTCTGCAACTGGATTAGATGGAAGTGGTGACGGGAAGACGATTGAGTTAGATAAACTAAATGACAATTTGTTATTTTCTTGTTGTTGTGCAAGAGTATCCTCTATGTGGACGACGGTCTGCGATTGTTACGAGGACTCATACACCTGTAACCAAAATTGTTTAGAGAGGGAGTTGAGGAGACCAGATAGATACTACAAAGCGTTATTGGATATTTATCGCAACGTCACTCGATTATATCCAGCTTCTGATATATGGGTCACAGGACACTCATTGGGAGGGGCATTGAGTTCATTACTTGGGAGAACTTATGGACTACCGGTAGTGACGTATGAGGCTCCTCCAGAAAGATTGGCTACTCGTAGGTTGCATTTGCCAATGCCACCAGGGTTGCCGGTCGAGTTAGAGAATATCTGGCATTTTGGAAATACGGCTGATCCTATTTATATGGGAGTATGCAATGGTGCCTCTTCTTCATGTGCAATGGGAGGATATGCAATGGAAACTCAATGCCATTCGGGCAAGAAATGCAGTTATGATGTGGTAAGTGATTTGGGATGGCATGTAAACTTGCTAAACCACCGTTTGAGAAAAGTCATCACAGATATATTAATGTTCTACAATGAGACTGCCGAGTGTGTGGCACCTCCACCGTGCTACGATTGTTTCAACTGGAGATTTGTTGATCATTCTAAAGAACGCTTTAGAACAACCACAAGTACATCAACTACAAATACCCCCACGCCGTCTGACCCTCCAGACAGGAAATGCTTGAAGAGGACATGGTATGGAAGATGCTACAAATGGAGTAATGAAGATGATGACACCAATTCAAGTATTCCATCAAGTTTTACAACATTAACTACCTCGAATAAGACGACCTTGACGACCTCGACTAGAGAACACAGTAAATCGCTAACCACGACACCATCATCTAGCACGACAACTGAAAAGTGTATTAAACGGTCCTGGCTAGGTTATTGTATTGAGTACGGTCACTCTTCTGAGACAAGTACGCCCGAAAGCTTCGACAATGTCTTTTAACACAACCACGAGGAGTTAAGATTCTGCTGCAAGCGGTGTTCCAATTTTGCATATTTGTTTTTGTACTTATAGTTGTTATTAGAATGTTTTATTGTGCAACTAATCATATTCAGGTAATTGATTTTCCGCTGGCGTAACCTAAAACGAATCCGAATGGCGTTTCGACAGTGAGGACGCCATGTATATATCACGTGACAAAAAATTGATCCACGACCTTCAAAATTTCTCAATCACGAACCTTGTAGATAAAGAACGCGTTTGATTACTATAACATAAATAGATGATTTGCACAACAGCTTTAAAGGATCCAAGAGGTTTACTGTTCTTAGTGATTCATCTGGTGGGAGAAGATAGCCCTTAGAAACGTAATGTTTAGGAAAGTGAGGAGAAGAACAGATGGACGCAGAAACTTCGATGATTTGCAGACGCAAGGGTCTGATAGCGTGCCTAACGATATTTCTAGGAGAAGCCTAGGTTCCAAGGGGTTCAAAGATGACCTTTCTTTATATCCTTATAGATTATCCTTTTATAAGTTACCTCCATCTGAGGAAATCACAATTGAAGAATTCGAAACATGGGCAATTGATAGGTTGAAGGTGGTGGTGGAAATTGAGTCGTGTTTGGGTCGAGGCAAAAGTTTCAAAGAAATGGAAACCATAATGAAACCGGTATTAGCTAAACTACTGCCACTGAATGCTCCTAATAGAGAGACGTCTTCTCTATATCAAGAGAGAAAGAAGGATCATTATTCTCATTTCATTTTGAGGCTGGCTTTCTGTCGGTCAGAGGAGTTGAGATCACGATTTGTCAGGGCGGAAGCTGTCCTGTTTAAACTCAGATTCAATCAGTTATCGATTCAAGAACAGAAAGACTTTGTTTCTAGTATAGATCTACCTTGGGAAGCTGTAAGTGAAGAGGAAAAACAGGAGTTTCATACGGAACTACTAGCGTGTTCATATAACGCGATTAAATCCATCTTAACTCAAACCGTTGAATACCAAAAGACCAAGCGTGTTACGGATGAACAAATAAAGTTTTTCCTAGCAAGTGAAAAGTTCTATAAAATTCCTTTTGAGTTTGTCACAGAGCTGGTTTCTACTAGACAATCGTTTTTGAACAAAGGAAAGGCCTTTGTTGCACAATTCCAACAATTGTCATTGATTGTCACCGAGTTTTGCGAGCATCTCAGCGAGCAATTGAATGTCACCATGAGAGCATTACCAACTTTGGATGAAGATGACAGATTGATTCCAGTATTGAATAATCTATCCAGAGGGTATGCTTCTGTGGATTATATGTCCGAGTTGGGAACAGACTTCTCTAAGAGCCAAGAAGGAACGATTACCGCTGAGAGCATTCCGTCTCTTGTCAAGCACATGCCTCTTTGTATGAGTCATCTAATGACGGGACTAAAGACGGAGCATCATCTGAAATACGAAGCTAGACAGCAGTTGTCTTTGTTTTTGAAAGGCATTGGGCTGAATGCCGAGGAAGCATTGAGATTCTGGCAGATGCAATTCACTACTGGTCCAGGATCTATGCCTATAGAAAAGTTCCAGAAGGAATATAGGTACACTTTCAGGCATAATTATGGACTTGAGGGTGGTCGGATCAATTACAAACCATGGGATTGTCGTACAATTCTGTCGAAACCAAAGCCTTCCAAGTCCCAATATCACGGATGTCCATATCGTGATCTACATAGAGATCAGCTTTCTTTTCACCTATCTAAAATAGGTTTGGATGACAACAGCTCCAAAATGGAAGATATCCTCAGTTTGAGCGACAAGGGAGAATATCAGGTTGCATGCACAAAGGTGTTCGAGATAATTAATAAGGATAAGATAGACTTCAGTCTTAAGAATGGGCTAACTATTGATGAGACTTCAATTGTTCATCCAAATCAATACTTCGATAGATCTAGGTATCTTGAAAACGTGGTCACCAAAGAAGAAGAGAAAGCATGATTATTTTCCACTAAATTCTGTTTTTATCACAGTGTATAATATCATCATCATTGTTATGTTTTTGTGTTTAACGGACACCAGATATGCGCCTGTAATCATTGCGATGCCGATCGACTCATTAGTTCCAGAGTAGCTCTCGATGCAGATCTTCTTAACATTAGGGACAAATCGTAAGACGACTTTTTATAGACGACGCTTTTTGCTCTAAAGTACCGAACTATTTCTGCAGCATCTCGTATGATCTGTTTTGATGACCAGAGAGTGTTTGCTTTGTGGTTCTGCGGTTGCTACCGTTTGTATGATCGTAAATGTAATCTGTGGGTTTAGCCCAGCTTGGAATTGTTGCCTTTATCATGCAACTCAGCTTGTTTGTTTATTTTGATCCCATACGTATAGGGATCATGGACTTCTTTTGGTTCTGGTCAAGTAAACAAGGCGGGGAAATGTATTCAATCAGGATCCTCCGTTTTCGGTTGGTAAACAAAGCGAGTCACGGTTGGCTTACCGTATATTATTTCAATTATGCTTAATAGAGAATTATTATATCGTTTTGAGGAGCAATCTTGCATATTTCCAGAACGTGAAAGACGCATTCTGCACAATTATGAAGCACTTATGCAAATGATTATAAACAGTATTGTGGTCTTTGGCTTAGATATGCAACTATCAATAGTGGGGCGATAGTTAGGGAGGGGAGCATTAAACAAGGATAAGCACATTTTATAGAGATTTTCTTACTTTCGGTATCCGTAGTTTTGAATTGTCAGATTCCAGGCTGGTCTTTTAATCCCGCACATAGACAGATAGCCAGTTATAGACTTCTTCATGTAGTTAAAGTTCAGATGGCCATCCACAATAATTACCTAGAATGCCATTTTTTTAAACAATTACTATTTATAGGCAGATCGTGCAGCAGGGGTTTTTTGGCTGCGGGAACCGACAGAATCCGTGAAATATCTGGCAGACAAGACGCCAAAATTTATATTAATAACGCTTTTTTCTAAATCGGTACCAACGCCCCAGAATTGCGCGTCCCCTATATATCCTCATGATTATCTATCTCCAAGACTGAAAATGCATTCTCCTTCATATAGACTCGTAATCATATTGTTTCGTGATACAAGACTTTGGATTCTCAGAGGTATCAGGCTCAGTTGGAAAAATGAATATTTTCACAAGGACTAAGAGCAAACGATCCCCTAAATTCGGATCAGGACGGTTTTCCGGCTCTGGGGAGACTTACAAGCCGGCCACACCTCGTGCTATGACTGACGCAGGAATCGTTGGGGAAATGAGTCGGAACAGAGTATTAGAAAACCAAATTAGACAGGTCAGTCACACAGCAACCAATGCGTACGATAAAATAGATGACTTGGAAAATAAGAACATAATGTTACAAGAACAAGTGGAAGCCCAGAAACATATGATATCCAGACTGTTAGAAGAATTAGAAAACAGAAGCGTGCCCAGCACACAATGGACTATTAATCCTGATTGTAGCACAGTATTTGGCTCAAGTGCCAGACCTACTCTAACAAATGTCACCAAAAATACCCGATCTGCCAATATATCGATGAGCTCTGAGACCTCATCATCAAGTACACTTGTTACTGACCCAGAGAAAGAAAATAAATTTACCATCGAACATTACGTTAACGAACAGAAACGAGTCGAACAGCTGATTGAAACCAAACAGAGAGATCTAGTTAGACAGCATCACCAAACTGTGTCGAATTTGCAAGAACAGATCAAGATTCTAGAGGACCAACTTACCGGCAATTTATCTACTTACCGACACAATTTGTCAACACTTTCACAATCTGTCGCTTTGATCAACGAAAACACAAAATTTTTGAGGAGTGGTCTGAGATCCGATTCTCTGAATTTAGAGAGGGACCAATCTGATGACAAAGGCTACAAAGGGCTGAGATTAAGCCCCTACAGTCCTTCTGAAAAGGGCAATACCTATGTTCTCACCAAAATATCGATCTAAGCGCATGATTGATATATTTCGACCGATCCATTTTTAAAATATTAATTGCCTTTTTTATTTAGTAATTACAAAGTTTCGAATACTTTAACTCATTGACGTCTATTTTCGTTGTTTATCTTAGTAGAAAGCAATATTTTGTTCAACAGAGTGTTTCTCTGTCTGAATCTAAGACGGTTCCAATTTTCTGCTCTCATTTGAGTCTCAAATCTAATTGGACAACTCATTCATGTCTCAGGAATTGTCATTATCGTCATAGCAAAGGAATTTTTCAAGCTGAAAAATAAATATGGGCGCCAGATATTTCGATACTCTTACTTTTATAAGGTTGTAGGAATACACTAGGTACTTTGATTGGATTTGACCAATAATATGAAGGTTTTTTCCACAATAATATGCCTGTTATCGTTGACAGTTATTTCATTACAGGCATTATCAAAAGATGCACTTACTGAGAGACGTCTCAAGTCGCCCGGTGAAGTGATCTATATCTCAGATAAAGAGTTTGAGGACATCTTCGACGGAGAGAAAGACTATTATCTAATCTCATTACTTACCGCAATGGAAAACCATAATTGCCAATTGTGCCAATTTGTACAACCTCTCTATGAAAATGTCGCCAAAGCCTTCTACGAGACGTATCCTGGCTCAAATGCCATGTTTTTCGTTTCGGCTGATGCATCAGCCAACTTGCAACATTTCAAAAAATACCAAATAGCCACTGTTCCACATATATGGATATATCCAGTATCAAAGAATATATACAAGCCTCAGGATAATGACGATCCTTACGATAAGAGAATTCCTATGCCTCAAAAAATCAACTTCACCAGTGAGCATTATACATACCCTGTTAACGACAAGCTGAGCGCCAATGAAGTCGAACTGCAGTTCGCGACATTTCTAGGACAATTGACTCAAACCAGAATTATCATTAATCGGCCTTTAGAGATGTCACTCATTCTAAAATACTGTGCTGGGTTTTTCCTAGTTTTTAGATTAGTGAGGTCCAAGAAAAGGCAGCTTCTTGAAAATATCAAAAATGGTAGATTTTGGATGTTTCTATGCGTTGCCCTTGTTTATGTGAACTTATCCGGCTTCAACTTCTCAATTCAAAAAAATGTTCCCTTCATTGTAAAAGACATAAAAGGGGCTCTTGCATATGTCACTCCTGGCATCCAACAACAAGTAGGTTCAGAGGTGTTGATTTCAATTGTTTTCCAAATTTGCTTTTCAACTTTGATATGGCTTTTGAGCGATGGTATATCATTCATAGATGATAGAAAGAAGCCTATTGGAATGCTTATTTTTGCAGGTTTACTTTTCTTCTGCTACAACGTCTTCACAAGTGTTTTCAAAGTTAAATATGATATTTATCCTTTCAACGTCATCAGCATTCCTCTATTTTGACATGTTTAAGTTATATATTACTCTATACTACTCTATACTTGTCTATAGACAATTAATTAAAACATTCAAAGGATGTTTGTTCAACACCAAGGCCAAAACCCAAAAATCGCATATCTTAATCTATTAAAGATCCCTATCGTCTTCCTCCTTTTCACTCCTGTTCACAAAATAGAATGATAGACAAATCATTAAAGCACCACATATATAGATCAAGGAGTTCATCTTGTGCTTGAATACAAGATCACAAAGCATGGCAAATGGGATAGTCAACGACAGTCCAACAGTGACGGTCAGAGGAGAAGTTAATAACATGGCTCGTGCCCACAAAAAGTCTGCCAGGAATGAAATAAAACAGTTGAACATTAGCACAGAGTAGACATAACCAGAACTAGGCAATTCTAATTTCTCATAACCCATTCTATCTAAAATGACCAAAGGAGGCCAAAGAACTAATAAGGTGAATACACCTACAAAGCCAAAGAATAGCTTCATATCTATTCTTGAATCACTTCCAACCTTGAGTTTGAGCAAGATAGAGTAAACACCATAACATAAAGCACCAGATAACGCAAGGGAATTGCCAAAAAATACAAGATTCCGAGTTTTATTGGTGACAGGATCATCGTTGCCCGTTACCAAAATAACCCCTATGAATGATGTGGCGATCGAAATAAGCTTTGTACTATTGATTTTTTCAATAGAAAAGATGTAACCAACAATAATTGTGAAAAACGAAGACGTAGATGACAATATTGTTTGCGATGAGACTGATGTGTAGATGAGGGAAGCATTATTGACAAAATTAGATAAAAACCATAGGGTGCAGAACCAGAATGCAAGCTTGATAGTTTCTTTAGAGGTTAAAGGCGACTCTTTCTGGGCGTCTAGGTCTATATCATTTGAATTCCGAGGAGTTATCCGTAGCCGATCAGAGTCATGCTCTTCAATAGCTTCATGAATAGCAGATTTCCCATTTTTGGAATATAAGAGATAAGGTATAAGATAAAAGGCAAAAGAAGCCGTGTTGATCCATGTTATGAGGAACGGTTTTGAATATATATCCTTTTCGAATAAATCGTTTAGAATGACGGAAGATAGAACCCAAAGGACAATAACACAAAGAAGAAATAGCAGTCCCAATGACCACTCGCCGACCCGCAGCGTGCGTGCAATTGTTGAGGGAGCCATCCTAATTTGTGGAAGAGGCAGGAAACTGATATGACTTTCACTCAGATGGGTCCACAGATATCACAGAGTTAGGTAATCTTCTGGACTGATAGCTTGGTGACACAATAGACAACAATACTTTGAACAGTTCCATTGGAGTATGACTTATCAGCCATGAGACTTTTTCGGTCCGCTCATCAGATGGCGCATCGCATCATTTTCTTGATAGCCTTTAATCAGGCTGTGTAAACTAATCTTTCCAGTACAGATTCGACTCCGATAAGATGGAAGAGAAAGGGTGGCAAATGTGGCTCTAGAATTTTGTTTGTCTCTCATTATTGATCTGGATTTGAATCTCAATAAACTTGCTTGTTTGAAGGTAATGAGAGGACGTTGAGAGATGATTGAACTCGAAAAAAACAGAATGTCAATACAACCAATTCTGAACCAATCAGACATAAATTCCAGCTCACAAAATTGACTCACTCCCTTATATTCTAAGACAAAAAGGCATATTAAATAGTAAATGAGATTATTTGCTAGAATAGTTACAGTTCCTGATCACTATAAAAGGCAATTTCTAACCTAATCGACCACGCAGAATTGCGCAACATATCAAGATTCTTCTTGGTACCCAATGCTATTAAATCAGTTAAGAGAGTTCAGCTAATTGTGAAAATGTCTCTCATTAGAATATCAACACAACAGGGACAAGAAGAAGGACAACAACAAAGGGAGCCCCTTTTTATTGCTCCCTCCTCAAATCTCTCTCACAGTTCCCTATTCTTACATAAGCAGTGTATATTACCCTACTGAGTTGTAGAACTCTAAAAATTTTTCAAATCGCTAATGAATAAGACCTATACTCTGGTTAAAGAAAGAATCGGGAACCGAAAAGAACCAAATTTTGGGAAACTCAAAGGATTAGTTCTATATTAAAACTATTAGAGACTTTATTTGAGGATCATATCAGTCATTCAAGGCACAAGTGCTTCTCTGAATCGGAAACTTGACGGCAAACAACATTGAATCCTGGGAAGGTAGACATTTCTTGCCATTTATTGATACACATCTTAGAGGTCGGTTCTGACGTCAAGATAATTTATATATACCAACATCCTTGAAGTAGGCATCATATCAGAATAAAAATGTCGTGGTTATTTGGTTCAAATAAGAAGGAACAACATCTGGAGGAGCCTAAACAGGCCAACAGTAACTTGAATTTCGATACAAACCAAATCACAGATATATCAACTATTCTCAGCAACAACACCTTAGATCCATCTAGATTGCATCCGTTAGCAGGTTTAGATAAAGACATTGAATATTTGGATCTTGACGATGAAAAACTGGCTTCCATGGAAGGTAGTGGTAATGGCTTATTGCCTTCAAGAGGTTGGACTGACGATCTTTGTTACGGAACAGGAACATTGTACGTCATGGGACTTGGTTTTGGTGGTTTGAGAGGTATCAGTGAGGGCCTTAAGAATCTTCCTCAAGGAAGAGTGGATCCTGCAACCAATCAGTTAAGGCCCGTGCCTTTCAAATTAAAGCTCAACACTGTATTGAATCAGGTGACTAAACACGGTCCTTACATGGGTAACTCTGCAGGTGTGTTGGCATTAACATACAACTTGATTGATGCATCTTTGGACAACCTTAGAGGCAAGCATGATGATCTCAACTCTTTAGCTGCCGGATTCTTGAGTGGTGCCCTATTCAGAAGTTCATCCGGCTTGAAGCCAATGGGATATTCTGCTGGTGTAATGACAATTGCTGCCGCATCATGGTGTGGATTTAAAAGATTGATTCAATAAAAATTTAATTGAAGTTTCATGAACTGTTACCACTACTTCCTTTCCACGATCCCCATTCACTTGGCACCGAACGATTAATATTTAGAAACAAAAAACGACAACCTCAGATGTGATTTCCATTTATGATGACGACCTTTTTCTTATATTTGTGCCTATGATTTAGATTTCTTATGCAGGGATCTTGAATAAATTCCCATTCAATCGCCTTCATTTATGTCATTGTTCTGTTTTTTTGTTTCTAGTTTGGTTGTTTTCAATGAGCTCTGTAAATACATATACTACTGTTACTATAATTACCGAAGTAGACAAATAAATTATACGCTTATGCAGACCTCTATATCTGAGAGGGTTTACCAGTTGAGAACCTGAATCCCCAACTCGATGTGATTAAACAGTAGTGCTTATTGATCAGATCGATTTCTTCCAGTTCATCAAGCATTTCAAGACGAGCTACTTTCTGGTTCAATTCGGAACTCACCCAGTTAAGACTTATATATCTCAAATCAGAAACTGATGTATTAATAGGATCGAACCCTAAATCGATCAACCTCTCACTCTGCCTCTCAATTGTATTATATGTTAATAATCCAGGCATTTGGATGCCTCTCATTGAGAGATTACGAATCATTACTTCTCCATAGCTTCCATTTGAATCACCACCAATTGGATCATAAATAGTGATTACTCCCTGAGAGAGATTCTGTCGGAAATATTTAAGGAGACCCGCCGAAGCATAATTCTCCATATAACAAATACAGCATTCACTTAGAACTAACGTTTTCTTAGACCAATCAATCACATGGTCAAGTTGGGATTTTGACTTTAAATCTCTTAGATCCATTGGCACTAGATTGAAGCGAGCGGTATTCAATTCTGAAGTGCAATTGGAAAACTCTTGGAATGTGCTTGGTAAATGCATGGAAATCTCTGATCCAATGGCTTGTCTAAGTTTAGGACAGTTTAAAATGCTGTACTTCTTTATCTTGCAACTTTCTTCAAAATCAAGTTCTATATAATGTAAGTTTTCATGCAACGGAAGCAACTGAAAACACCTAGTGTCACTTCCCGAGCCCAATGATATTATTTGAAGCTGTTCATCGCGATGCTGTCCAAGGAAACTTTCTATGACAGTGTCGATCGAGTAAGTCCTTAACCAACTGCCTCTATTAATAACCGGAGACTTAAGAACTATAGGACAATTGGCACTTCGCATCGACTCCCCAGAACCATCAAATAAGTTGAAAAACTGTTTCAAAAGACGTCTTTTAAGAGCAAGTCTTTTGAAGTTCGATTCTACTGACAATAACTTGAAATGAATCAAGTTAGGAATCAGGAGCCGTAAGAATGGATCGCTTATATAATTTCGTAGATGACATGATAATCGGCATGCTAAAGCGTCATAGTCAGTAAACCTTATGGTTTCATCTTGGTCTGATAGCATATTGAATCTGAAACTACTCAACATAAGACCTCATCAGCACTTCTCCAATTATTGGCTTCTCATCATCCCTGGACATCCCTGGGCTATTTCAAAGGGAGTCTCAAATTTATCTTGATAATGGTGTAAGGATGTTGCGATTTACCCCAGAAGAAAGCAGCAAGATACCTTTGGCAGATTGATACAGAATCACTTCTGGCAACAGGGAAGAATAGGTTGGAGGGGGGAAAAACAGTTAAAGGGTAGTAAAACGCTGTAGGAGATTTCCATGCATACGAGAAAACCAATCGATTCATAAGTTCAGGCTGGTGTCCTCTCGGTTCGAGGTTTATGATCATCAATCATTATAGAAAGTTCAATTGATGACTACAGGGATTATTTTCTAAGTTTAAATGAATATAATTTAGTTTATTTTCCTTCCAATTCATAGTAGTGCTTAACTGAATCTTCGGCATCCTTAGTTCTATTGATAAGGTAATCATGGACCGAAATAATAGGGTAATGAGCTTTATCACTCTCATCCTCGCACCCCGGAAGACAACTGATCTTAAAGTCTGAGTTACCATCTAAAAAGAATGCAATTGAATATCTCTCTTTTCCAGGGATACTCAGAAATCTATGGATGTTTGAATGATATCTGTTGTTCGACCATCTAACCATCATATCTCCTAAGCTAACTACAAATGCCTTCTCATTGGGTGGAATATCAATCCATTTTCCAGTTTTTTCATCAAGAATTTGCAGACCTTCATTTTCGTCTTGAAGAAGCAATGTAATGGCACCGAAATCTGTATGTGCCCCAATGCCTCTAGTTCTTTCATCAACTTCCTCGACTTTCGAATAATGTAGCAAACGCATAGTTAGCACAGGTACTTTCAATAGGTCTTTAAAGTCTTTAATTAGTGCCCCTGGCAACCCTAGTGCAATTATTTCCAAGATCTTTTTAGAGAGCTCAAGCATCTGCTTATGATATTCAAGAACAAGCTCATGAAAAATCTCAACTTCTTTCTTTCATTCATTGATTTTATCAGGTCACAGGTTTGGCCCTGTATTTGCTCTTCCAAACAAAGGATCATTGGATACTTCACGGCCAAATAGAAAACCTTCTTTGGCGTCAGGTTTTTGACCAACTTCGAAAATTTGTGAACCGAAAGATTCGTAACCCCTGAACCATGTCACTTGTTTTTATCTAGTTTCATTTTCTCATCCAGAGGTTGACAGAAGAATTTACGTGAATAATCAAATAATCGCTTTTGAAAATTTCTATCTACTTTGTGGTTGATAATCTGGAAGAAACCTTTATCTATTGATGCTTGCTTTACTTCTTCTACTAATCGCTTAATTGCATTTTCATCATTACCAAAAAAAGGCGATAAATCTATCGTTGGAATACACAATTCATTTTCCATTTTCATTAATAATGAGCTTCAATTCTGTTGTCTCTTTCTTTACCCACTATAACCCAATTTCTCACTATGATGTATGCATGAAATAGATATATTTTATATACACATATATTTATGAAAGGCCACTGTAGTATTCAGATACCGCTAATCCCAATTACTCAACTAATTGGTATCTTCTCTTATCAATAATAATTTATTACCGCACAAAATACCTCTATAAACCGAATATTCTCCCTTCGCTATATACCTTTTATTTCCTAATGCTCAACAACATGTGCATCATTTCAGGTGCATAGAAATCCGATTAAGTGCTTGACGCCTTTATGGATACTGATGCTGTCCGACTATTCCAATGATGCATTATTTTCGGATAATCCTCCTTGTTTGCACCCCTCCTGTTTTACCATAAGAAAATGCCTTCAACGGAATTCTTGGCTGCAGCATCATATAATTTTCAAGCTGCACCCTATTAATCCGGACGGTGAAAGTGATCTTGTCGAGGGATCGTAAAATAATGTAATCCTGATAGCGCATCTACAGTTTACGAAGATTCAACAACGATATGATAGATTCAAAGGCACTACCATTTCTATCAAAGTCAAGATTTAAATTGTGAATTATGAAGAAATTTTGCTTGAATATCCGTTCGCTTATCTGCTGTGCAAGAGCTGATTACAATCAGGTGCGACTATTTTCGATAGCCGTTTTCACAATGAATTACAAATATGTAAATATGGATTAAGAAAATTAAAGTGTCATTTCGTTTAACCCAATAAAAGGTAGGCTTATACATCGAAGAATATTATATAGCCAGCCCCCTTAGAATCTACACAACAGACGATTCAGAACCGGCTTCTTGGGAAACGACTTTTTCTTCACTTGGTTTATCAGGAGCCACAATCAAATTTAATAAGCATACAATCAAAGCACCAAAAATAAATGGAGTTTCAACAATTAACTCAATACCCTGAATAAATCCGGCAAGCGACTGGTTGGAGCCTTGATAAGCAATTACCAGATCGAACCAATTTTGAACTAAACACGCAGCAAGTCCCCATCCAAGACCAGCAGACAAAATGAATCTATTTCTTCGAGTCCAGGGCACTGAAGATAGAACTTTCACACCAGAAACACCCATAGTGCCGAAAAGGAATACTTGCATACCTCCAAATACAGGCATTGGCAAAGAAGCAAATGTTGCAGTAATCTTCGAGAAAATTCCCATCAGGACTAAAAGCACACTAGCACACCATCCAGCTCTACGAGAAGCACATCCTGTAAGGATAATGACTCCGTTATTAGCCGCTTGAGAAACCATAGGCAAGCCTCCACCAACAGCACCTAAGAGACTACCTAGGGCATCACACATAATACCACCTTGAACTCTAGAATGGAATAATTCACCATCAATTTCTTGATGACTGGCTTCTGCTGTGGCTAAAATATCAGGTATACAGCTGATTCCTTCCACAATGAACATAAGTATTAAAGGCAAAATTAAAGATCCATCGACAGAGAATGTATAGTTCTTTGTCCATAGGAAATCAGCCGCTGGCGCACTATGAATTCCAGTGGCATCCCAATAACCACAAGCGGCAGCCACTATACATCCCACAATAAGACCCACAATGATAGAAGAACTCTTCATCAAAGGTGTACCAATCCAGTTAACTACAATGATAGTGATAAATACAAGGAAACCCAGACCTATGAAATGACGAGATCCCCAGGGCTCTGAATAATTTCCAATTTCACAAGTGCTAGAATCTATGCATGAACTTCCACCTCCCCAAGATTTCATACCATTTCCAGTAAGATATACTGAGAGGAGAAGAAGTAAAGTACCCGTAACCATGTTAGGAAAAACTCTCTTGAGAAAACGGGGTGGGATAGATGCTACCAAAACTTGTATCCAAACAGTACAGAGAATAGATCCAAGGAAAGCACCATAACCATGCATACAAGGTAGATAGTCACCATTGTCATCTATCTTACAAGTTCCATTCGCATATAGCTTGTCAGCATATGCATAAGCTATGCCAATAATATCAAATGTAGGACCCACCACTGATAACAAACCTGTACCAATATAATAGGGAGATTTATATATGCGGATTCTCGTAATTTGAATGAAACTTGCAATGCCAGCTGTGATCAAAGTACATGTAACCAGATGTTGTGTTTGGGCCTTGTCGAAGTGTAAAGCATCACCCATTAGCAACGGAACAGCGACAAGACTCATCATGAGTGTGAGACCATGCTGAAGTCCCAACAGGACAGTCAACAAAATAGGAAGTTGGTCATTTATTCCAAAGTTTGGCTGCTGGTAGTCTTTGTATTTTCTGTTGAATGGCCAACAGTCTGGCGTGAAAAGGTATAAGTAGTCATACTCGCCTATCCATCCGTTTTTTGTAGTAAAATATTTATATAGATTTTCAATATGATCTGAAACCTTATTTTTGTTATCGTCCTGCTGCTGTTCTATGATCTCCATTTTAACACTCTGCGCAGGTCTGCTATGTCTTAGCGCAAGAGCTATCGAGCTTCTTTTGAACTATGCGGTGATGTATTCAGTTTTATAGTGAGTAAATCTTTAACAGTGCTACTCTCAACATTAGATCTTGACTGTAATAAGGAATCAACAATACTTGTTATCCTTATTAAATAGAGGGCCGACTCGGACCGCATAATCTTACATCCTCTCAGATCTAGTTACATTTTTCAGCAGAGAGATAAGGAAATTAGGAATGCTTTTGGATGTGAAACAAAACGAACTCAATTCTTGATAGCTCCGAGAGACAAAAAGAGATATATTATACAACTGTTGTGGAGAATGAGCAAGTGTCAAACACTGGTTTAAGGCCATTCTTCTTGGCTCAACAGTCTGAAAGTAGGTGTCCCAGTCGGATCAAAATTGTTACTGGAAATTAGGAATAACAGCTGCCGATCATATCCAGGGATTTCGTTCAGATAAGCGAATATCACTTCGTCCAGATAAGCGAATATCACTTCGTTCAGATAAGCGAATATCACTTCGTTCAGCAGGCACAACCGTCTCAATTAAAACTCATGTTCACGTGACCAGTTTTACGCTAATCACGTTATCAACATCACGTGCCTTTCCTCCAAGACGGTTATTTTGATTCACGGTCCACAATATACACTTGGAAACTAACGTCTGTCATTAGGACATCCAACGGTTTCTAAAGATTCCCGAATGAGGTCATCTGGATACATGTCTGCACTCTGGTGACAAAATTCTGACGTCAACCAACCTACATATTGTTCGTTGAGCTCTAAGTGTCTTGTTGGATTTAGGCGTCCCGGTAGTAGAAGAGAAACGAATTCAACGCGCGCTGCTCTAACCGAGGTTTCAGTTGTGTTGGATTTTGGGTCTCTATTTACCATAGTTTCGCGTTATTTTTGGGAAGGTGGCAGGTGTTGTCCCCAACAATTTTCTTTCAAGGAACTCAACGGCTTATGCGGTGCGCCTGATGGGGGCAGACAAAGAAAGACGGAAAATTGCTTAGGGATCGCGGTAAGTAGATTGGATACCAGGAAATTTTCGACGACGTCTGGCAAGAACACCGGGGAGATGGCCGTTGTACTGGGGAGCTTGGTGGATAGGTTCCTGCTGCCCGATGTAATACGTCAGGTCCCCGTGCACCGTTGACAGACATAAAGCACCAACAAGGCGGTCTCAACACAGTGAAAAATATCAGGAATCAAGATTCGACTGGTGAAATATTATAGGAACGTTTTTTGTATATAACTTAAACGTAGTCTTTTTGCAAATCAATAAGACAGACTAATTATCATCGAGAATTCAAGACATATATATCCATATATATGCATAGTATTGTGTTCTAATCTGGCGATTGTAACTTGAAATTGCTTGAAAAGAAATAACACAGGTCGAGTTCAAAGAAAGCAAGAACTGATCACACGCATCGCAAATATTATTCAGTTTCAGCCAAGTGTTCTTGGAACAAATATAAGAATACCCTAGTTTCCAGTACTTGCATCTACTGATAATAGTGCATCTGTTTTTGATTACTGTCTTGAAGAGAAGATTTCGAATTGAATAGGGCGTGTGTCTGGTTTCGGTAAGTATCAAAGTTCTTTTCTTCTCCCTCTGATTTCAGATTTGTCTATCCGTTTTACCTGTCAATCAGCATTTAAGCTCTTCAATAGCTGTTTTAGCTGCTCGGAACGTACCTACCCATCATCTATTTCATTTGTCTGTAATTTATTCATTTAGCTATGGCCCCATCCATAACACCCTACTGCCCTATATTTTTGGGCTGTGCAACAAGGCCATCAAATTGTTGAAAAACATATATTTAGTGACGGTGTCAATGCTCTTGTGAGCATTGACAGATATAATCTGAATGCATAAACTAGAAATAGCTATTAATGTTTGGACGATGTCAACAACAACCAGATTCAACGCATTTCAGGTTTAACAGCAGAGTTGTCATGGTCCTAAATACAGATACTTTCAACGGCCCCTCTAATGAAAATCCCGAGCTCAAATACAGATTAATAAAACGGATAAAGATCTTTGGAACTAGAGTCCAATGAGGCATTGGAAAGTTACTAACATAGCCAATATATTTGGAAAAAGCTGCCTTTATTTTAAGTCACCTTACTTAACTTCACACTTGGATAAGTTTAATCACATCGTCAGTCGGAAGGCTAGCATTCAAAAAAATATATCATTTCACACTGTTGATAGACATTTTTCGTCAAGCACAAGAATCGCATTACTCTCAAGTACTAAAGCCAAAATGACAGCTACGCTATCAAACAAACATAATAGCCTACCTGGGCACTTTTTGGGACTTAACTCGATTGAGAGGGCTCCTCCTTCCGAGGTAAAAGATTTCGTTGTGGAGCATGAAGGACACACCGTTATCCAGAAAATATTGATTGCAAACAATGGTATTGCTGCAGTCAAAGAAATAAGGTCCGTTAGAAAGTGGTCCTATGATACTTTTGGGAATGAGAAAGTAATCCAATTTGTTGCCATGGCCACCCCAGAGGATTTAGAAGCCAATGCCGAGTACATTAGAATGGCTGATCAATACATCGAGGTCCCTGGAGGAACTAATAATAACAATTATGCTAATGTTGAACTTATAGTAGAGCTTGCAGAGAGAACAAAGGTGGATGCGGTGTGGGCCGGTTGGGGTCACGCATCAGAAAACCCTCTGCTTCCAGAAATGTTAGCAGCATCCTCAAGAAAGATTGTTTTCATTGGGCCTCCAGGTTCTGCCATGAGGTCACTTGGTGATAAGATCTCTTCAACTATCGTTGCCCAACATGCACAAGTGCCCTGTATTCCCTGGTCAGGAACTGGAGTTGATAAAGTTGTCATCGATAATTTTGGTATAGTTTCTGTTGACGAAGACACATACGCAAAGGGATGTTGCGATTCCCCAGAGGAAGGTTTAAAGATTGCAAAGAAGATTGGATTTCCTGTTATGATTAAGGCTTCAGAAGGAGGTGGAGGTAAAGGTATTAGAAAGGTTGACAGAGAAGAAGACTTTATTTCTCTTTACCACCAGGCCGCTAATGAGATTCCAGGTTCTCCTATCTTTATTATGCAGCTTGCAGGTTCAGCAAGACATTTAGAGGTTCAACTCTTAGCGGATCAATATGGAAGTAATATATCTCTTTTTGGTAGAGATTGTTCCGTTCAGAGAAGACATCAAAAGATTATTGAAGAAGCCCCAGTCACAATCGCAAAACCTGAAACATTCAGAAAAATGGAAGCTGCAGCCGTTAGACTTGGTAAGCTTGTTGGTTATGTTTCTGCAGGTACCGTTGAGTATCTGTACTCATATGCTGATGACAAATTTTATTTCCTTGAACTTAATCCTAGACTTCAAGTTGAACATCCAACCACCGAAATGGTTTCCGGAGTGAATCTGCCAGTTGCTCAATTGCAGATTGCGATGGGTATTCCTCTTCATAGAATCAAAGATATCCGACTATTTTACGGAGCAGATCCTCACACTTCAACTGAGCTTGATTTTGAATTTAAAGATGAGCACAGTCTGAAGACACAAAGAAGACCAGTTCCAAAAGGTCACTGTACCGCTTGCCGTATCACGTCTGAAGATCCTGGAGAAGGTTTCAAGCCTTCGGGAGGTACCCTTCATGAGTTGAATTTCAGATCATCTTCGAACGTCTGGGGTTATTTCTCTGTGAGTAATCAATCTTCCATACACTCTTTTGCTGATTCCCAATTTGGTCATATTTTTGCTTTTGGTGAAAACAGACAGACTTCAAGAAAACATATGGTAGTAGCTCTTAAAGAATTAAGTATCAGAGGTGATTTCAGAACAACTGTTGAATATTTAATCAAGTTACTTGAAACTCCAGATTTTGAGGATAATACCATTACAACAGGTTGGTTAGATGAATTAATCTCCAAGAAACTTACAGCTGAAAGACCTGACCCTAATGTTGCTGTTATATGCGGTGCTGCAGCTAAGGCCTATATTTTGGCTGAAGAGAATAGAAACGAATATATCACTTCTTTAGAAAGAGGCCAAGTTCCTACCAAAGAATTACTCAGAACAATCTTCAATATTGATTTTATTTATGAAGGCAAAAAATACAAGTTTGCTTGTGCTAAGGCCGCAAATGACACTTTTGCTCTGTTCATTAACGGTTCAAGATGTGTGGTTAATGTAAGAGGTCTAAGCGACGGAGGTTTACTGGTTGCATTAGATGGAAAATCCCATTCAGTTTACTGGAAGGAAGAGGTCGGCGCAACTAGAATTTCAGTGGATGGTAAAACGTGTTTACTTGAAGTTGAAAATGATCCTACTCAACTTAGATCTCCTTCTCCTGGTAAGCTTGTGAAATACTTAGTGGAAAATGGGGATCATGTTGAACCTGGTCAAGCTTATGCCGAAGTGGAAGTCATGAAAATGTGTATGCCTTTGGTTGCTCAGGAAACAGGTACCGTTCAATTACTGAAACAACCTGGTTCCACTGTTAATGCTGGAGATATTCTGGCAATATTAGCTTTGGATGACCCTTCAAAGGTCAAACATGCCCTGCCTTTTGAGGGCACTCTACCTGATGTTGGGTCACCAATTATTGTTGGAACTAGGCCAGTTCATAAATTTGAACGTCTCTTGAGTGTCTTAACTAATATTCTTGCAGGGTTTGATAACCAAGTTGTTATGAATGCTACATTAACTGATTTGATTGCTACTTTAAGAGATCCTGAATTGCCTTATTCTGAATGGCACAAACAGATTTCTGCGCTGCATTCCAGACTTCCACAAAAGTTAGATAACCAATTAAGTGAACTTATCGAAAGAACTCATAAGAGAAATGGAGGGTTCCCGGCCAAGTTGATATTGAAATTATTTGATAAGACAAAGAACGAAGGAGAAATCGATGCGCTATTTGACCAGATCATTGAGCCATTGGTTGACACAGCCAGTCGCTACAAGGATGGTCTCAAGGCTCACGAGTATTCTGTTTTTGCAAATCTGTTATCCGAATACCATGACGTGGAATCACTTTTCAGTGGTGAAAACACCAGAGAAGAGGATGTCATTCTGAGATTAAGGGATCAAAACAAAGATAATCTGAAAATGGTTATCTCTATTGTGCTATCGCACTCCAGAATTGGAGCTAAGAATAACTTGATTGTCGCAATTTTGGAACAGTATAAGAACGTACTCCAAGAATCTCAAGAAGCTTTGAACGTTTTCAGCGTTCCTTTGAGGAAGATTGTGGAGTTAGATACAAGATCAACTGCCAAGGCAACATTGAAGGCTAGAGAGATTTTGATATTATGTTCTATGCCTTCAATCAAGGAGAGATCAGACCAATTGGAACATATATTAAAGAGTTCTGTTGTTGAGACAAGATATGGAGAAACTACCGGTGCTAAACACAAATTGCCGGATGTGCATGTCATTCAAGATGTTATTGATTCCAAATATGTTGTCTTTGATGTCCTTACACAATTTTTGTCATCCTCTGATTCTTGGGTTGCAGCAGCGGCAGCAGAAGTGTATATCAGGCGTGCCTACAGGGCTTACTCTGTCACCGAAGTAATTCACCATTTAACATCTGGTTCTTTGTCGTCCATAGTTGAATGGAAATTTCAGCTTCCAGCTCTTTCTACTGCTGCATACAATTCAGTTCCCGACAATATCAGGAATGCAAAGTCCTCTCCATCCATGAATAGAGCATTGTCTGTATCGGATTTGACCTTCATGATTAATAAGAACGATTCACAGCCATTAAGGACTGGTCTTTTGATTCCTGCTGTGCACCTAGATGAAGTTGAAGAGATCATAGGAAGAGGTCTCGAGATTATATCAAAGAATAAACTAACTGATTTGATAAACATCTGCAACATTTTTGTTGGTTCAACTGAGGGATATAATAGCGAAGAAGAGATTGTGGAGCAAATGAAGACTATCTTGAATGATAACAATGATGAACTAGATGCAGCTTCAATGAGAAGAGTCACTTTTGTTGTCAGTGACAAGGTTGGATCATATCCAAGATACTTCACCTTTAAGGCTGATTCAGAAGCAAAGAGTTATGTTGAGGATCGTGTTATTAGACATATTGAACCTGCATTAGCATTTCAGTTAGAATTGGGCAGACTATCCAACTTTAATATCACTCCAGTGCCTGTTGACAATAGAAACATCCATGTCTATCAAGCTGTTGCTAAGAATTCATCTGGTATTGACAAGAGGTATTTCACTAGAGGTGTGATCAGAACCGGTTCGATAAGGGATGACATCACTGCCTCTGAGTACCTTATTTCTGAAGCTCACAGATTAATGTCTGATATTTTGGATGCTCTGGAGGTTATTGACACCTCCAATACTGATCTAAACCATATTTTCATCAACTTTTCTGCTGTTTTCAATATTACCCCTGAAGATGTAGAAAATGCCTTTGGAGGATTTTTGGAAAGATTTGGTAGAAGACTTTGGAGACTAAGAGTCACTGGAGCTGAAATCAGAATTATGTGCACTAATCCCGAGACAGGAGTGCCTTTCCCACTAAGAGCTATGATTAACAATGTCAGCGGTTATGTGGTTAAGTCTGAATTGTATATCGAAGAGAAGAATGCTAATGGTGATTGGATATTCAAATCCATTGGTACCCCTGGATCTATGCATTTAAGACCTATCTCAACTCCATACCCAACGAAAGAGTGGCTACAACCTAAAAGACAAAAAGCACACAGTCTTGGAACCACATATGTTTATGATTTCCCAGAACTCTTCAAACAAGCGATCATCTCTCAATGGAAGAAACATAGCCCTGGTGTCAAGATCGACGACCATGTCTTTGAATCAGCTGAGTTGATTACTGATGATGCCGGAGAACTAACTGAGGTTGTTAGAGAACCTGGTGCAAATACCATAGGTATGATCGGATTCAAGATTACCGCGAAAACTCCTGAGTATCCAAGAGGGAGACAATTCATCATTGTTGCGAACGATATAACTTTCAAGATTGGTTCCTTTGGTCCAAAAGAGGATGCTTTCTTCAACAAGGCGACTGAATATGCCAGAAAATTGGGAATTCCTAGAATTTATCTATCTGCTAACTCGGGTGCAAGAATTGGTATTGCTGAGGAGCTGCTTCCATTCTATAAGGTCAACTGGAACGATGTAAACAAACCTGATAAAGGGTTCACATATTTATATCTAACTCCTGAAGACAAAGCTGAATTGGAGAAAACAGGCAAGTATGGCAGTGTGATCACTCAAAGAATTGTTGAAAGTGGAGAGGAAAGATATATGATCAAGGCTATCATTGGTGCTGAGGATGGACTAGGTGTTGAATGTTTGAAGGGCTCCGGTTTGATCGCTGGTGCCACCTCAAGAGCCTATAGAGATATTTTCACGATTACTTTGGTTACTTGTAGATCTGTGGGTATCGGTGCATATCTTGTTAGATTGGGACAAAGAGCAATTCAAGTTGAGGGTCAACCTATTATATTGACTGGTGCTCCAGCGATCAATAAACTTTTAGGAAGAGAAGTTTATTCCTCTAACCTCCAATTGGGAGGTACACAGATCATGTACCGAAATGGTGTTTCCCATCTGACAGTCGATGATGATCTTGCTGGAGTGCAAAAGATTGTCGAATGGCTCTCATATGTTCCTGCTAAGAGAGGTATGCCTGTTCCAATTCTTGAATCAATCGAAGATCCTTGGGATAGGCCAGTTGATTATAAACCACCATCTAATGAACCATATGATGTGAGATGGATGATTGAAGGTAAGGAGTGTGAGGATGGTTTTGAGTATGGTATGTTTGATAAGGACTCTTTCCAGGAGACTTTATCAGGATGGGCTAAAGGTGTTGTTGTTGGAAGAGCTAGACTTGGTGGTATTCCTATGGGTGTTATCGCTGTTGAAACCAGAGTAGTTGACAATATGTTCCCAGCCGACCCCGCAAATCCTGACTCCATGGAGGTTTTGGTCCAAGAAGCCGGTCAAGTGTGGTACCCTAACTCCGCTTTCAAGACCGCTCAAGCCATTAGGGACTTCAACAACGGAGAACAATTACCTTTAATGATCCTTGCCAACTGGAGAGGATTTTCAGGTGGTCAACGTGATATGTACAACGAAGTTTTGAAGTACGGCTCTTTCATTGTTGACGCACTTGTCGATTTCAAACAACCAATTTTCACTTACATTCCGCCAACTGGCGAATTGAGAGGTGGTTCTTGGGTTGTTGTTGATCCAACAATCAACTCTGATATGATGGAAATGTATGCAGATTATGAATCGAGAGCTGGTGTCTTAGAACCGGCGGGTATGGTTGGTATTAAGTACAGAGACAACAAATTGTTCGACACTATGGGAAGACTGGATGCTAAATGTAGTGAGCTTAAACAAAAGCTGGCAGATAGCTCCATCAGCGAAGAGGAGAGAGTATCTCTCACCAAACAACTAAGTGACAGACAAAAGAAACTACGTCCAATTTATGCACAGATTTCCGTTCAATTTGCAGATTTACATGACAGATCAGGACGTATGTTGGCTAAAGGAACCATCAAGAAGGAACTTGAATGGGCTGAAGCTAGGCGTTTCTTCTTCTGGAGAGTTAGGAGAAGATTAAACGAAGAATACTTGATTAAACGAACCAGCGAACAGCTGCCTTTGGAGTCTACTAGGCTTGAGAAGATTGCCCGTGTTAACTCATGGTACCCATCGTCTTTGAACCAGGAAGACGATAAGGCTGTTGCCTTGTGGATCGAGGAAAATCACAAACAGCTTGATTTGGCTCTACGCAAGTTGAAGGGTGATGCTGTCAAGCAAACTTTGGCCTCGTTATTTAGAACTGATATGAAAAACACTACCGAAGGATTATCCGAGATATTATCTCTATTATCTGCTGAAGATAGAGAAGATATTCTAAAGCAGTTGAAATAATTATGGTTTGACCTTTAACATATCCTGTTATTCTGACCAACTAATAGGATATTTGCCCCCTTAATTTTCTTGTATCTACCCATATTAATGTTCTATTCGGATACTTTTTTAAAATATACTGTTAATGTAAGTCTTTTGATGATTCAAAATAAATAAGAAGGATTGATAAAAAAATATTCTGAAATGAAGCGAATAATTCAGAAAAAGGGGTGAAATGTACGGCCGCCGAATTCGATAGAAGGTTATAGAGAGTTTAAAATTAATCGATAACTTAGAGGGACAAGTAATCCAATCTGTTGTACGATAGAATCAAAAGACTTTGTTTGAAAACTGACTTTGCTTGAAAACTTACTTTGCTTGAGGATCTGATTAAAATGCGGTGTTTTCTTGGATGGCTTGCCTTTGGTTTGCCGGTTATGGGGGCAGTCATAGAGAACAGTTCAGGAGCAGGGGAAGCAGAAAGGTATCTTGTGCAGATGAAGGAGCGCTTCACTATGGAAAAGTTGTGCGCTCAAGACGATCGAGTGAATGTTATTAGTCATTTCAGAGAGAGTATTGATAGAAACTTCTCCTTCGGAAACTTCGAGGCGTTTTCAGGAAGCTTCAGTTCAGAATCTCTGTTAAGGATGGCTTCCAGTCCAATGGTGGCAAAAATTGTTCCAGACTCCATCGTAGAGGCTGTTGACATCAGGGTGGAAAATAATGCACCTCACCATCTGGTGAGATTATCTCAAGACGAAGCAGTGGGTCCTGATGACACAGAATACTTTTATGAATCTGAATCTCAGGGACGAAATGTGAATGCTTACATTATTGACAGTGGAGTATTTGTGGGCCATCCAGAATTTAATGGGAGAGCCTCTAATGGCCCAAATTTCTCAGACGATGTAACTAATGCAGACTACGTAGGCCATGGTACACATGTCGCAGGAATTATTGGTTCTAAGACATATGGAGTGGCCAAACAGATAAACTTGATCTCGGTCAAAGTTTTGGACAGATATGGTCAGGGATCTCTTTCTTCAGTTATTGCTGGTCTGGAGTTTGCTGTAAACCACAGAAAGAAGAACGGGGATATTCCTGGGGTTGCAAACCTCTCCCTAGGAGCGGCTAAGAGCTCTGTACTTGATGATGCTGTCAAGGCAGCATTTCAATCAGGCCTAGTTATTGTGGTGGCTGCAGGTAACAGCAACATTGATGCTTGCAATACTTCTCCTGCTGGATCTCAATATGCCTATACTGTAGGTGCCATTGATGACACTCAAGACAGAATCGCTAGCTTTTCGAACTGGGGAAAATGTGTAAACATTTTTTCTAGTGGTGTTGATGTGAAAAGTTTATCGAATAGTCCAACTGAGTTCAACAGGGTGCAAGTTCTATCCGGAACCTCTATGGCCAGTCCAGTTGCTGCTGGGCTTATTGGAGTTTTATTGGGTAATGATGTAGCTCCAGAAGACATCATTTCTGAGATGGAGGAGTTGGCAGTGGTAGGTGCCGTCCCCAGAATAAGCCTTCTTTTGAGACCTGGAAGTCCTAACAGAATTGCTTCCAATGGAGTCAGAGATACCGAATACTCCTCCTTTAGCTCAATGCGCCACTTAAATGATACTAGATAATGGACTACCCATCGCATGGATAAAACTGTTATCTAACTTTTCAGGACTTAAGTCCCTCTACTGATTCTTAGTTTAAAACATTTTTCTTATATTTCGGACACCACCTTATATAAACTAGCGACAATGCCGTCATTCTTAACAAGAAATAAATAGCAATAATGATAATATACATTCAGATCACGCGGTCTTAATGATCGTGGGGCTTGTGAGTGAAACTGATAACCAATTGACCTGTTTCAGTATTATGGAACAGCGAAAGTAGAGGATAAAATGTTTTTCCTTCAAATTCCTGATCGACTGAAGGGCTTTGAAGAGCCATTAACTCAGAGTCAATATCATCATTCTTAAAAAGCCTTTCAATATCATTAACACACTTAAGATATTCCCGTACAACGAGAGGTCTCTGTCCTTTGTATTTTTTGTTGAAATCCTCCTGGGACTGGAATTTGTAGTCGTAGTCAGTGATTCCACCGATCGGAATAATGTATTTTTCGTACAGCTTTAAAACAATACTGGATGCTGAGCTGTCTTTGCTTAAGGAAGATTTTAATAAGTCGTCTAATGTCAGGGTCTCAGTGAACACAATATCCCTCAACTCTTGGGTTCTAGCTAATTTCAAAATAGTGAGGAAGTAATTGAAGTCCTTTAGAACGGAGTCTCTCTTTTCACAATCCACACAAATGTCTGACTCATTGGTATAATGTCCTATGTCTTTTCTACAAAAGACGCACTCAGATGGTCCCCTACTTTGTGGTGTGGAGACTCTGCTCTGAGTATTACTTTGAGCGTAATTTTCGGCTGGTGAATCATTCACAGTGACACCATTCACAAAACTTCCATTGGAGAGGATTTCGCCTTGTGATACTAAAGGTATGTTCCCAATTGGCGGTGTTGTATTTTGATTTGCTTCTGCAATTACTTTCTGGTCCAGATCATATCTGTACAAAAACTGTTGCTGGATCGTAAACTGTTGCTGGGGTGGCAAGAGTAGAGGATTAGCAGTTATCACATTTGCCAGAAGGTTGGAACCAAATGACTGATTGACGACGTTCTTTTCCATCATTTTGGTTGTCTTCTCGAACTCGTCGTGAAGCCTGTGAAGATTTTCGTCCGTTTGCGTGCTGACGGAGAGATAGGTGTCCAAATTGACTCCTGACCCTGTTGCAGAAACTGAAGGAGGGGGAGTGCTCTGAGTGATGAGGATATCGTCGGTATTAAATCCTTCTCCATCCTCCAACAATCTAAGTTTCTGAAGAACCTCGTACTCTTCTCTATTTCTATATAAGGTACTTTTGGTGCCTCTTCTCTTCTGTGCTCTCTCAATGATACGACATGGATTACAGGTCTTGAATTGCAAATGTTCTGGAGCCTCGGTGTTGAGTCTCTTTCTCTTACAACGACGACAAGTGATCGGCTTACCATTAACATAAACATAGTCCGCTGCCGTGGTCACCTTGCCATTGTTGTAGGCTCTGGACCGAGCATTCAATCTTTCAGAGTCTAGTCCCGAAGCCAATCTCATCATAGCCTCTGAAATATCGAGCTTTAGTATGTCTCCGGGGTCTCAGTCTACCCCTTGTGATGATTATCCAGGTCTTTGGCAACACTCTATCTGAGATCTGCCTTTGGTGTTTTTGAAAATATCGCGAAGTTATCAAAACCGTTTTTTCCACTTTGGTGTTATCTCGCTCGCTGGTGGAATCGTTTTGGAATTCGTGGGGTATCGTCTATCTAAGCTGCGTGAGTGTCCCTCAAAATTCTTTAAATTCCGCTTGAATCTCTTGTTTATCCATTTGAACACTGTAACAAACAACGACGAAGGGCAATTTCAATTTTCTACTCATAATTTCCTCTTCACAGAAAAATTTTCAATTTTTGTAGGTAAAAAAAGGTCGTCCGTTTACTGGACGGTTGACCTAAATTAGTCGATCGTCGTTTTACATATTTTCCGGCGCTTAATTTTTTTTAATTTAATTTTTTCCAGAATCAATCGAACTTCATTTTTGACATTATATAAGCAGAAAATTACAGGTGCCTAGAAACCTAGAACTTGAAGAATCCCTGTTCCTCCAAATACAAGACAATTTTCTGGATTCCAACCTCAATAGTCTCTAGGCTGAAGTCAATTTGAATCTCCGAGCCCTGTGGGAAGTTGTAGTTGTCAACGTCAGTACGTTCAGCTGCAAATAGACCCTTTCTGTCGTTCTTGACACAAATATCCTTTGGAGTCTCGACAGAGATGACGATGAACGAGCCAGCCTTGGAAATCTCCTTCTGATAAGAGGCTAATTCAGAGCCAGAGACAACCGTTTGACTGTTCACAATAATAACACCGGCTCCAGATCTCACCAGCTCTGAGGCAATAAAGGAAAGAGAGCTCTTAGGGATGCTGTCCGCATCCAAAAGTGTGATGTGTCTCGATCCACTAAATTGGTTGAAAGTGGCCTGAAGAGCGTAACTCAACGCCTCAGTTCCTGAGTTAGGAAGTCCGCTCAAGTATAATGCAAACCCTTGTTGCTGTCTAGGAGGATGGGCAGTTCTCAAGATTTTTACCACTTCAGGATACGAAAACCATTCTGGAATATGGCTACCTTCTCTCAACCTCTTTCTCAATTCGGTACCAGAAATGTTCAATGTCTTTGCTCCGTCTGGAACAACATCAATCGGTGCATATCTGTCCTCATCAGGTAGGTAAGTAACCATTCTGAACGGAACAACTTCTATTTCTAATTCGTTGGAGTATCTCTCAACGAGCTCTTGCGCATCATAGGCACCATAGAACGGCACTCCCTTGGAGTTGGAACCGGGACCAGCATGATCTCTTCCAACAATGAAGTGTGTAGCACCATAATTCTTTCTGATAATAGAGTGCCACAAAGCCTCTCTGTCACCTGCCATTCTCATAGCTAATGGAAGGAGAGATAGTTGGGCCATTCCGTTAGGGTACTTCTGGATAATTTCCTGGTAGACCTTGACTCTGGTATGGTGATCAATATCACCTGGTTTGGTTAATCCAACAACTGGATGGATCAATAGCTTAGCGAGCTTATCTCTAGCAGCTCTGACTGTGAGCTCTCTGTGAGCTCTATGCATAGGGTTTCTAGTCTGGAAGGCAACAACCTTGGACCAATGTTTGTTAGAGAACTCGGATCTAAGCTGTGCTGGTGTCTTTCTAAGCTCAGTATAGTCGTAATGCTTTGGAGCACTAATAGCCTGCAGTTCACCTCCAACGTACACATCACCTGCAGTATCAAATAGATATCTAACGGCTGGGTGTTCTGGATCTCCTCTGAAAACCTCTTTAGCCTCGACCTTCTTGTCAGGAACGTAGATGTCCTTCACGGTCAAGATCGCCAAAGCATTGTCATCTCTTGGATCTCTTAAAACTACTCTATCACCCTCCTGGTAGCCTGAAGCTTCTTCTTTAGGAAGATCAAGAGTGATAGGAATAGGCCAGATCTCTCCTGTCGAGAGTCTGAGTTTGTGGACAACAGATTCATAATCTGCTTGGTTCAAGAATCCAGTCAATGGCGAGAAACCTCCAATCAATATAAGCTCTAGATCACAAATTTGACGGTCAGTCAAAATGATTGATTTCAACGAACTAGCTTCAGCTAAAAGCTCATCCTTAATCGGAGCATCCCTAGCGAGGAGATCCTGTAAAGTACCACCGTGAGGAGCCAACATTTTTCCTATTATTAAACTTTCGATTCCTTGAATAAAGCTCTATCTATCAGAAAGAATTGCCTATATGTACAACCCGTGGTGTTTAATATGCAAACTCAACTCTTTAAAAACATCATGAAGGCCTGAACAAAAAGTGAAAAATTCCATGCCAAGTTTGGTATGAGTAAATCTCACGTGACATGAGTTACACATTTTGCGCTTGTTCCCCGGGATTAATATAATGCATTACATAATCACAAATAACCCCAGAGTTCGCTGATAATCTAGCTATATGGATATCTAACAGTTCAGACGAAGAAGAAGCTACTATCGTGGAAGATTAATGATGATTAAACAACAAATCAGATGAGTAGTTCTATTAATTTGTACAGATAGATGTTGGTATTCTAACCAAGGAAATATTGATTTCTGTAGGTTCAGAGTTGTGGTAGTTCTCAGCCAAATAGCCAAGAGCTAGAATTCAAATATATGTATAGTGGTGGGTATGGCTTTAAATGATTAATCAATTACGCATCAATCCCCGCGTGCTTGCTTATAAGTGTTGGATTAATCAAAAGTCGAATAGCCAAGTCATTTTAGTGGAATAGGTTCATAATCGCATTCATCCGAAGAGTAGAGACCGATACACTCCACAATTCTGAGTTCACATTCCTTCATAGTTTCGGCATCTCCAATTTTCCCCTCCACATTTTTTCCCAGCTTTTGGAAACACAAGGTTCTGGTGATATGCAAAACTTTGGCCATGACTGTCAGAACCTGATTTGTGGCTATCTGCAAGTTTCTAGATTTGAATATTCGGTCAAGCAACAACGCAGAGAATAAATCACCAACACCCGTGAAATATGAGTTTAGCTTCTCTATGCGGAACAATAAAGGGTATTCTGAATCAAATGAAGATATGCAGCAATATATTTTGTCATTGTAATTATCATCGGCAAATTGATGTAGATTAAGATCAGCAGAACTCAAATAAAGTGAAGATATCACCACATGCTTGATTTTGTGCTTTGTATGCAATATATTGATGGCTTTCCGAAGGCTCTCGTTATCCACAATTTTGAACCCCAGAAGAAGCTCCACCTCAAATTGATTAGGGGTAACAATATCAACATGTCCTGTCTCGATGATCTTCTTATAACAGGGTATGATGTCCTCACTAACATACATCTGTCCATCATCTCCCATCACTGGGTCCAAAAGCCATAGGCATTGTGGATTATTCAGCTTGGCATCGATACACATATCCCCCACAGAAGCCAATGAGTTGGAGCCATGAATGTATCCGGTCAAGATTGCATCATATTTAACATTTATTGCTTTGAGTCCCTCGTATATCTCTGTCAATAAACTTCCTTCGGCGACTTGACCATATGTCTTACCGTATCCCGTATGATTGGAAAAATTGACCGAGTTCAACACATCGACGTCCCAATTAAGAACCTGTAATGGAAAAGTTGACGCCTTGTTTCCCACATATCCATGAACAACATGCGATTGTATAGATAAAGCTTTGTTTGAAGGTATTAAAAACCCTGTATCATCCGGAAAGTTTTCAAGTTGCATACCTTTGAAAAATCCTTATGAAAAATTCCAATTTTCACCTTAATAATCAGTTCTAACTCCCTTCTTCACCGAGTTCAACTATTAAGCACACTATGTCTTTGAAGAAGTCCTCTGAACGTTTATAGGGATCAAAATGTTTGATATTATCCAAATATTTGCTATCTTAACCTCTTCAAGTTAATCGATCTCTCCCAGATGACTCTATCTCCAATCTTCAATCTCTAATCTCTTGTCTCCGAGA
Source organism: Ogataea nemodendra (assembly GCA_030567775.1). Lineage (NCBI taxonomy): Eukaryota > Fungi > Ascomycota > Pichiomycetes > Pichiales > Pichiaceae > Ogataea > Ogataea nemodendra. The sequence continues at coordinate 211,276 of JAJLSV010000013.1, forward strand.
AAGGAAATATTTTTATCTATTAACAAAGAATATTTGATTTGACGAGTCTTATGTTTAAATTTAGCGGTTGGGAGAGCTCAAAAACAAAATTATTACATAAGCAAAGAATTAGAGATCTATAGAGAGGTTATAAGAGAGATTACTGATAAATGTCAACAACATGTAAAAACAGGAGGTCTGCTTGTCACCGGCTGCAATCGTTCAATAATTACCACCTTAGTACCTATAGAGACCAAATTGATGCTTTCCTGAGCTTGCTGATCTGAGGTAGGGCGGGTAGAGATTTGATTGCGAGCATTTTCATCAGAACAAGATGTAGTTCTTCTAAGACGACCGTCTTTACTATTTTCCAGAGCTGCTCCTGAATTAATACCTTTGATTCTAACAGGAGAGCTCTCAATAATGTTGGAATTTCCCATTTCATACCGTCTTTCATCAATCTGACCGCTGACGAATTGTGTCCAATTGTCTTGTAAACTTTTACTGATGGACGAAGTCGGTTGTCTGAGTTCTTCGGATCCAATAGTAATACTATTGATAGAAGATGTTCCCTGTAGATTGGCACTTTCTTCTGCAACATCTATGTTGGATACCAGCTCCTCATCCTCGTTAATTGGTGTGAATACCTTAATAGGAGAAGTTGCCACAGAGGAAGAAGTGTCATAAATAGAGTTTTCCATGGCATTCAGAATCATTGGAATAGAATTGGAAAATGGTACCTCTAACTCAGAGTCAGAGACCAAAACTCTTGGTTTTCTTACTAAATCTAATGGTCCCTGATCGCCACGCCATAATGTCTGAACAACATTCCATGCCTGGCCTTTAAGCACTTCTAGCTGTTTTCTAAACATTCGTTCCTTAAATCCTGGATCTCTGCTCAACATTTCATGCAGTAAAATACTGGTGTCTTCCCACCATTCTTTTGACGTTAAAAGAGGAAGAATATGTTTTCTAGTCTTGGATGAAAACGGTTGGCCTATGATTGAGAGCGGGAGAAATAACCAGCCATAAGGGAAGGATCTCCATTCGTTGGGATGCTTCCAGGGAAAAGATAATCCATTGTCTATCGCACCAAGTTTGACTTTTGGATTCTTAGGGTCTGTGTTGTCTATTTTTAGCATCCAATTATCCAGACCACGATCTGTATTTCTAACAATGAAGTCCAGAATAACTAGCTTTTCTATTTCTTCTCTGAGTCCTCCCAAAGTATCATGACTCCAGCAAAAATGTTCATTTCTCTTTTTTGCAAAAACTGTAGGAAAGATACCTTGATGTGGTAGAGGATACTCTTTGAAAAATTCGTCAGCTCCCTTGTATCCATTGAGAAACAACTGAAACGAACCAACTTTGGGTCTAGATTTTCGTCCCTTAATCCTATCACTCATTTTCTCCCAAAAGGGATAATAGAATGCATCTGAGGATATCGAAACTGTATCTGTGTAAGGGACAATAAATGTCTGCAGTTGTCTATCTATAAGGCTGGTGGCACTCTCCGCAATATATCCAGTATTGGGGATTAGACAAGATCTTCCAAAGAAGCAAGGAAAGAAGCTTCTATGGATCCATTTAGTCATTTTTGGCGAAAGAGGACCATATGGTTCTTCGTCCTGTGGTTTGAAGACTCCTATAATTTCATTCTGTGGATTGTAGACAAAATAGGAACCGGATGAGCCTGCAGCTATTCGTTTAGGCTTGATATCGTAAACTTCGATCGCCATGATTCCCGTGTCAACTATTGAATTAAACAGATCTTTAGTCACAGGACCTAAATTCAAAAATCCACCGTTGGGTATAGACTTCAATGGATGAATGTCAGGAGGTGCCTTGAAGACCGAGTAATAGATCTCGGTGGTCCGAGGTTGGAGACTTCTAGATCTGAAATACTGGGGGATTTTCGAAATCTCCTTTGTCCATTTGCCAAGAGTGTCGTTTACCGACCGGAGATTGAAGTCTGATTGTGACTTTCTCGTCAGTTTTGATGGTGCAACCAGACTACTGGGGGTTTTGCCCAATAATGGTTCAGTTTCATCAAAAGTGTCGTTGTGACGAACGAGTTTCCTGCTACCATTCGCGCTGGAATAGGAAATTGGAGAGTCCTCTGCATTTGGCTGTTGGGTTATCGCTGCTTGTGCTTTGTTCATTTGTGGGAATTTGAATTCTGGATTCGATCATATGTTCAAGCAGATACAATAAAGATTTAAATATTGATGACAACCGCCAACAACTCCTACCGACTATCAGGCAAAAGGAGTTTGAGTTTCTCAATTGGATAGATCTGACTTTCTTTGTCACTTTCTGCTTGTTATTTCAGAACTTGTTTATTGCCTTGAAGCTGTCGAACAACGTCAGGAACAAAAGCAGATCAGGGACAAATCTGGTGAGACAAATTGATCTCAGATATAACACGGCCGATCGACGCGTCTAATGTTTGAGCGAAACCTCGTGGATCAATAGCTTCAAATGACATAGAGAGAACAAAAATGTTGGGCTCCAATGGAGGCAATCAGAGCTAAAGAGGATATTCAAGAGCTTGATGGCACAAAGTCACAAAAATTGCAATGAGTCTCTGATGGAAAAGACTTTTGTGGCTTCTTGAGAAAGAATCAGGTGAAATAATCTAGTTAATAAGAGAATTGAGATATCGGATAGATCTAACTGCATCTCCGGTTGGAAAAAATGGATGTTCCTCCATTACAGAGTCTTCCTTCTGACATTATTAAAACTATCATTGAATTTTTGCCACAGCAGTCAAAGATTAATCTGGGCAACACCAATTACCAGTTTTATACATTGGTTCAGCCAATTCTTTACAGAAAACTGTTGTTGACCAAGGCCTCTGTATTGTCGTCACAATCAGACTTCCAAGAGTCACTTTATACCACTATTGGAATTTTGAAAAACCCCCTAGTCAGCAGCAAAAAGAACCTAGAGGTCTGGAAATTGAGACAACAGCTCTTGTTACAGTCGTTGACCCTAAACCCAGATCTGTGCGATTATGTGGAGGAGGTGGTTCTCTTTGGATTCGAAAAAGATGGGCGAGATGGAGAAGGCGAGATAGATGGACTTGACACTGACTTTTTACAATTTCTATGTCTTCATTGCAAAAATCTCCGTCGGTTTGATCTACCTGGAAATATGATAAATTTTGAGCAGCTGTCAAAATTAGAACACCTCGAATCTATCTCCATCACAGATTTGAATCAGTTGAATCATGTTCCTCAATCTGTCACACAATTAAATATTGGAAAGTTGAATGACAAGGTAGCAGTTGAAGTCGACCAGAAAAAGGCACTCGCTTTGTTTCACAGACTACGCTCTTTGACTCTTTCGAAAGATGAGCCATCCACTGCGGCATTTCTGAGATTATTTATGGAGCTATTAAATATAATGGGCTCCTCGAAACTAAATCTTCATACATTAAGTATTACTTATTATCATGGCTATAACAATTACAATCATACAAATATTGAGCAGGTTAATAAGCTACTTCACATGGTCAACATGGAAACTTTGGAAACTTTTGAACTTTTAGCTGGTTGCGATCAATTTGCTTGTGCCTGTCTTAATGATTTTGTGGATGAATTAACCTCTAATCATGGCTTCAGTCTGATGAAAATTTCTATTAAACAAAAAACAGTTCACAGAGACCATAATTATACCGAAAAATTTGATTCTGCGGTTTCTGATTTATTGCTGAAATTACCAAATAAAGATAGACTCCAATATTTATCTCTGAGACATATGCCGCCATCAGATGGTATAATAGGAAATGGTTTTGAGGGCAATTATATAAAGAGAAGGGACCTCTATCAAAATTCTTTACCGAAGCTGAAGAATCTCCGTTGTCTAGTTGCCCCTACCATTATGCAATCCCTGGCTTGTTACGAACAGTTGGTCTCTGATCTATTGTGGAATGGATGCACTTGTAATTACTGTGAGGACTATTTATCTCTATTTGATGAGTTTATCATGAACCATCAATATTACGATGAAATTACCGGATTGGTGAAGGATGTGATCTCTCCTTGTCTGTTTGGAAATGCAGCATACACCTTAGCCAAAAGAACGCCGGATCATGATGATCTCAATACTTTGAATTATCCTCTCCTTGACAAGTCATGGAATCTCCATGGCTACAGTGATATCCATCATGACGACTTGTATGATTGTCAGTTCAATCAGAGTTGTTTTCGTCCGTTGGTAACATGTATTTCTCACTTCCTAAGAGAATATGCTGTGGCTTTGGGAGAGCTCATACCTAGATTAGATGTGGTTTTGTTCAGTGGCATTCTGTTTATTAGAGATCAAGATGACTGGAAGTGTGTTTATGACTGAGCATCCACTCATGATGTTTGAAGCCATATAATCCCTATATTGAGTAATCAGTATTCTATGTACATTATGATCAGATAATAATAAATAAATAAGTTATTAAATAAAGTAGTAAGTCTTGGTTACTAACTATTTGTGAAATTGTCCATAAAATTTCTCTCTTTCCACCTTTAACTCTCTTCCATATTGAGCATATTTCTTGTCATCTTGGACATCTTCAAAGGAGCTGAAGTTCTTATTGAAGACATAGTCAATCTTATGTTTAATTGTCTCGAGTTCTTCCACCTTATCCATAGAGTTGTAATCAAACATCACAAAAGCCATTTTTTGCATATTCTTGCATGCATATACAAAGTCCAGTAAACTGTTGCATTCCGTACTCAACGAAGACTTCTTAGACTTATCGCAGTCTAAGAATCTCTTTTGGAGTTCAGAACAGTTTATCAATACGGATTCTTCTAATGAGTTATTCCTCAAATAAAGGTCAAAATTTTCCTTCTCCTTTAGTTCATTTTGAGTCATAATACCTATTTCTTGTGGATTTGAAGCTTTATATTGGACCTCAAAGGATCGACTTTGTTCAACATCTTCCTGTTGCTGACCATCCTTCTTTTGTTTGCTAGCTTCTAGTAATTGTTTAGACGATTCCGTTAGAGTCGAGTTGCTTGTTTTCTCTCTGGTCTGTTTGATTAAAATCTTTTTAAACTCTCTGTCACTCAAGCTAGACTCTTTTGAATTTAGATAACTCTGTAAATCAGCCGGAAGATTGATATCTACTCCGTCGATTGTTGAATTCTCATCTCTCTTAATCTCAGTATTCTGAGAAGTCGTTTTTCTCCAAGGCAGCCATACCATTGTGAATTACAGGATCCTTCACTCGAATTGGGTCTCAATTCTGTCGCTTTATATTGGCTTTATGACACTCATTAAAAGAAGTATAACAACTATTTTATCCTCAACTTGCAGAAACTCGCTTGAGAACATGTCAGCCCCTAAACTTCCCAGTTGGACCATTTAGGGGCTGCAAAAAAATTTAGGAGGTACTACTTTGTCTCATCAATTAATATTAATACAGTTCACAAAAGTAGACGTATCCCTAAAGGAACCATAATGTTCCATCACATATCCAATAAATAATAAATAATATGTAGTTACAAATGGTTGTGAAGACTTTCAACCAACTTGATCGCACAATCTGCCGCTCTCAGACTCTCTTTTTTGGTCATTACATTATTAACAGATTCATCCAAACCTATCCATTCCATTGGCTCCACATCTGGTAAGGATTCAACCCATGTATCGTAGTCTGCGAAATCGTTTCCTTCTGGCAATCGTAAAATTATATTGTCGGTGAATATAATGTTGAAGTCATAGTCGAAGGCATGAACAGAAAAGAACTTCGTTGCAAGATTCATAATGAGTTTGAGATCCTCATAATTTCCCACTTTACCACCAAAAACAATTCTTCCAATAAAGTTTGAAAGTAAGTCCCAAGAAATCTGATCGGGGCTAATATTGGTGTGCTCTTTCGCATCTAATTTGATGGTTTTATCGAGAACAAACTTAGCAGAAATCAAATCGTTCTCGTTAAATTCAAATCTCTCTTGAAATCCTAGGGGAACAAATCTCAATCTCTCTTTAATCACAGCATAAAACCATGATAGTAAAGCATATAACTTCCGTAGCTCAAGAGGGGCATAACTCTCGTCAAGTTTCAGAACACAATTGGACTGCGTTAGAGTTTCTTCCATAATTGGTTTGATACCAGGGCCACCCTCAAATATTATCAACTTTGTAAGAGTGGATACCATAATTGAAATTGGCGAGTCTAATTGACAAGTCAGAAATATCTTGAAATCTGTCTGATTTGGAGCACCCTCAAGTATCTTCGGAATCAAATCCACTAGATCAACCGACATTTGGATGTTTTCTATGATCAGCCAATTCCCCTTCTTAATTGACTGGTTTATAAGCTTTGTTGCAGTTTCTACACCTTCATTGGACCCCATGGAGTATGATATAATATTTGTTCCCAGTGATTGAGCAACAGAACTAATTTTAGCGGAGGAATCGTATCCACCAGAGGATCTCAACAAAAAGAACCTGCTCTCATGAATAGTTTCCTGCAAGCTCCGCTCATTGAAATGACTAATATTCTCATTGATATTTAATAGCTCCATGTACTCACGTAAAAACTCATTCCCTGAAAACTTCGAGAGTGAATCTGGTACTCGCTTTTCTTTAGAAAGACTAGCAAGTAAACTTGAAATTGACCCTTTTAGATTTGTCTCTTCATTCGATGTGAGTATCGTAGATAACACAATTCCTAGAATACATCTATCCTTCTGCAGAAGTGAAACCGACAGACTGAGGTAAACCTCCTTGAGAAAGAAGTACGTTAAATCGGAAATAGGATTTCCCTTATATAACTCCAATATCTTAACAAACATCTTCCGTAAAGTGTCGCTTGAAAATCGATAAATGTCATTCAGTATCCATAATTGATCTATCAATAACTGAACCCTTGAATAGCATACGGCCAATGGTAGGAACAAACTCATTTCATCAGTTACGGTGTTTATAACTTGTAAAGATTCCTTCATTTTCAATTTTATATCATGAGATTTTCTTTTAATGAATTCGAGCTTCTCCACCAATTCATCATTTTCTAGAATGCTAACCCGAGTGTCGCTCAAGGTAGATAATAGATCATTTTCCAAGACATACAGAGTCTCTTGATATTCTCCGTTAACCTTTGAAATTTCTAGTCTCTGTTTGTCTAATTTCGGATTTTCACTTTTGAGCGTTAAATTCAATGCCTGGTCAATCAAAGAACTAGTAGTAAATGAATAATTCAGAATATTCATTTTACTAGAAATGAAAGGAGATAACTTTAAAGACGGATCTTTAGTGTGAATAAAAAGTTTGAAGTCAGGAGAAAGGTCAATTTCCTTGTCACCAAGCTTCACTAGTACTCTTCCTCCCGTCATCTGTACGTCTTTGGCAACAATTCTTGAAATAATAGGATCAAAATATTCACCATCGCAAATTACCATTGAACCTCCAAAACGAATACAGTTTTCCAATTGTTTGATGTATCCATTGTCTAAGAAGCTGGTCACCACTATTTTTTTGCTTTTTGACATGCTCTTGAGGAAATGTACGACAAGACCTGAAGGGTCAATAATATAAGAGAACCGATCAACGGGCGAAGTCAAAATAATAGTATTTTCCACAAACAGGTCATCATTTGGTAGTCCATTTTCTTTCCATGAGAATTCCTGATGAGATTTTAACAGACTACTTTTAAAGTCAAACGTCTCACTGAAATATATAGATGATGACATGAGCTTCTTTTTCCATAAGTTAAGCAATTTAACACGAGCTCTTTGATCGAAAGGTCCAGCAAACGTAAGATAGGCAGCTATTAAAATGGTGTCTCCGATGAGGCATTCATATTGTTGATTGAAAACTTTAATGCTGCTCTCCCATCTTGATCTTTCTTCTGTCAAACTTTCTAAAAGAAGAGAGCTTCGTGAAACTTTCTTTTTAACATCCTCCATTTCCGTCTTTATTTTCTCTCTTTGGCGAATGACCTCGCTGTACTGCTCCTTATAAAGTTCTATACTCTCTTGTAGGTCAGAAATCATACCATCAATTGCCATCAATTTAGCTTTTGTGTCTATCAGCTTTTCTTCTAGTAGTTTAACTTCGCTCCTCAAAGGCTGAACCCTTTCAACCACAGAAGCATACCTCAACTGAGCTTCAACCCATAATATAAGCGGTCCACATGCTTTGCTGGCACGATTTACGGTATCATAGTTATAATTTGGACGCGACAAGTATTCCAGTTCCATGTATTCAGCTATTTCTTTGGTTAGATGTATCTCACTGTCATAGTTGACGATATTTGCAATAAAGTCATCACGACGAATAACTAATTGTACATCTCTCCATGTCTGCACCTCGTATCCTAATAGAATACAGACTGATTCTAGTGTCATCTTGACCGCTTCTGGTGGACTGTTCATAGATCTCAGTTCGGTTAGATGCTGTTTCTTAATATTCTTCACCCCTTGTTGAGCCTCTATAATTAGAGGTTCTACTTCTCGCAAGTCTTCTAGTACCTTCTTTCGTCTTTCATTGATCAATTCTTCCTGGTTTTCAAAGCTGTTATGAATTTCAATAGAGGCCTCTTGCTTACGTTCTGCCTCATTTTGGTTCACAATCATTTTATCAAGCATAACTCGGGCTTCTTTATCTTTTTCATCTAATTGTCTCTTCTTCAGTGAAAGGCTTTCTTTTAGATCTCTAACCTCTAACACAGTTTCTTTCAATCTATCGAGTCCATTGTTAATGTGAGACTGCTGATCTCTTAACTCCGCTTCCTTATCAAGAAAGCATCTAATGAAGCTGTGAATAAACGCAAAGTAACTGCTTGGAGTGAATGGACATGAATTCTTAGGTAACTCGTAATCTCTAGCCAACTCAAATATGAATACAAAAGAGTTAATCACGGCATCTCTATAATCAGGAAATTCACCAGGAATAGATTTGGTTGCACTCTCTGTCGTTGGATATGTCGGTTGATCAATAGGTAATGCCTGTAATAGGCAGCGACAAACAACTGTCAGTGACTCCGCTGACCAGTCTCCCATCCAATTTACCACACATCTATTGAAAAGCGCTGGAGAAGATACGATTGGGGGAGCCGTAGGTGAATAAGGATCATTGAGAGTAAAAATAACATGGAAATTTTTGGAAACTTGTTCGGTGAACCAATGATATAGTTCGTCTTCGGAATCCAGGAATACACCAAGCTCTTGAGAACGCTGAGCACATAATGACATCAATGAATCATATTCTGTCCCTTCAAATAATCCAGGAACTTCTGCGTTTGCTAAAAGGGTATTCATCCTTTCAAGGAAAGCCGTTTCCAAAATGGTAGACTCGTCAATAATAAAACAAGTTCTCTCTCCATCAGCCCCGGCTTTTCTTAAAAGATCTCTCAACGTTGAATCAAATTGGTTTAATGAATACCCTTTTGAAACACTCAGTTGGTAAACCTTAAGTCCATTCACCCAAGCCACAAATTTACTTAGCGTTGTTTTACCGCTTCCTGATGGGCCAATTAGAATTAAATGTCCTTGAGGGTTTTTGAGAACTCTGTCGATTCTTAAGACATGGTCAAGCAAGTCCGGATATAAAACTAAATTAGCGTTTGTCTCCTCCTCACCAAATACCTGTAGACGTTGTTCTAAAAAGGATGATAAATCACCCGCACTGACAGGTAAATAATCATATGACGTCCAATCTGAATAGAGTATCGGAGTTTGAAGAGCCATGTCAATATCTATGTGGATAAAGTTCTCTGAAGCAACAGATGAGATTAATTGGAATGTCCAGCTTCTTTCGGATGATTCAGAAAGACGATCACAAAATAATCTAAGCGCTTCATGAGCCCATAATCGTACCAATTCTTCAACACTAAGTGATCCTAGAGGTCTAATTGCCTCGAAGAGTCCTCTGACCCATCTGGTAAGTTCTCTAGGAGAGTAGACGTAATGAGCTTTTCCTATTTTTTCAAATTTGGATTTAGAGGCTTCGTAGACTTGAATCATTGAAGCAGTTAATGATCCAGCATAGCCTCGTAAATCAGGAACGCATTTCAATAATGCACTATTGAAGGTGGAGTATATCTGTTGAAGTGACTGTCTTCCAGGATAATCAATCATTAACAATGAACAATGACGTAAAAATCTTTTGCTCAAGGGATTACGCCCTATATCACTAGAAGGATTGCAAGCCCCGACAAACTGTATTCTATTCAAAGAAATCCAGGTTTTGTCATTTTTTCCCCAGAAACCATTTTGTTCGATCAACTGACGCAGCAAAGATATCGTAGATTGAGAGCCATATGAATCTATGGCTGGAAGGTTGAGCTCATCGCAAAACAATACCATCCATCTTTCCGAAGCTCTAGGAGTCAAAACTTTTCCCGAAGAAGTGGTCTTGTAGACACAGTGTTGCTCTAATGTCTTGATTATGAGTTCGGGGGGAGTATCTTTTGAGAAGTTCATTCCCACAAATAGAAAGTCAGGAGACTTCCGCAAAGAGGACATGAGAGTCATCGTCTTGCCGGAACCAGGGGGGCCACATAATATCACCGGCTTATGCTTGCCCAATAATGAAAATACTAACTCTTCGTTCACTATAGTATCAAGAGTTGGAATAATCACATCGGGTTGAGTAATCTTGTGTGGTTCAATAAAGCTTGGTGGTACCTTTGAAGTGTAATATATCCATTTGAAATCTATTGGCGATATATCTATAGAGAACAGGGAGTCTGATAAATCACCTTTGAATCTGTTATATGCTTTATGATCCAACAAACAGGAAGAAAACTTTTCTCTTTCTTCAATAGAACAGTCTCCACAGAACGCCCAGGCGATTGCAATTAGTAAGCTTCGCCCCACATATAGTGTCATATCTTGGTGAATTAATGCAGGATCGGAAGAGATGGAGGTCATATACAGTCGAAATTTGTCGAAAAGAATTGAAAACATTGTGGAAAAAGATGAATGTTCATTAGAATCCAAAACATGCATGTATATCCTGGAATCCCTCCATAACTCGCTTATAGAATCTTGGGAACAGATATCTAGTATCTTCTTAGAAAATAGCTCTCTCATGTTACGGGTAGTCATTCCGTAGGAAACTAAGGATTCGTCAACCATATCTTCATTAAGTAGTCTGCATGAATTGAAGTCGTGCAGCTTCTTGAGAATCAGATTCTTGTCTTCGAATATAGAGTTGGAGAACCAAACAACACCACATCTGCTAATAGTGGCAGGAGTAGCAAATTTCAGACTATCGACTTCAAACACTATTCTAATAGTCTCTGGTAGAGAAATTCTCTCTCCATTTGGAAGAGTAAGAAGCTTATTATCATCAAGAACGCTATTCAAGTTTTCTACCCAATTAGGATCAACATCGCCATCAAATATAATCCAAATTTGTTTCGATTTTTCTCCTCTAAGATTATCTGCTACCTTTCTAACTAATGAACTAAAAACCCCATCAGTCCATTCTCTTGTAGAATAGTCCAGTGTACCGTATAAGCAATCCTTCCCGATAACTTTGGAATCAATCTTGACATTCTCATTCTCAACTCCCGTCGATCTGTGTATCGCTTCCATCAAGCAATCTAAAATCAAAGATTTACCACTTCCTGCTTCACCAACCATTATAATACCATGATGTGATGATTGGATTTCAAATAGCTGAGTAGCTTTTCTCAGCCAGTTGTATGATGGCTCAATTCCCCTTTCAAGAGCAATCTCTTTAAGATTTGAAACAAGGACTTTCAGAGAATCGGGAACCTGAAAATCGGTATCGAAAACTTGAATTGCTTTCTCAAAGAAAGGTTCGTCATCTGGAACCAGCTTGGGTAGAATCTCATTATTAAGGCTTGTTACTATAATCTGAGATTCGGATATTTTCTTCTGGGCGTCTACCTCATTGTGAGACAATCTTTTGATACGACCACAATTAGACAAAGTCGACTTTAAAGCTCGCAGCCCAAAGTCATAGTGAGTCTGTTCCGAACAGTTAATTTTAAGATCAGTGAAGAATTCGACGAATTTTTTGGCTAGTGATTTTGCAGTGATGAACCCTTGTGAGATCATAATAACCTCTGCAATAATTGCCACATCTGGCTTAATGACTGCAAATGGTCTATATCTGTTTTTCAAGTTGTCTGGCAGAGGTGATCTTCCTGCGTATCCTGGATTGCTAGTAATAAAGATACCACAATTTGAATGGACCTCGATTGTCTTTCCAAGCATTTCTATTTCACATCGGTTTTCAGAAGCTAGAGCATTCTCTATTTTTTCAACCTGAGTTGATATTGCGGACAACATTTTCTGATCTAACCGATTGAATTCATCAAAACAACACCATGTGCCAACTCTACATGCACCAATCAAAATTCTGCTCACAGCATGAAAATCAAATGTCTCGTCACAACAGAAAACAAGCACCATCATCCCCAGATTTTGGCCCAAAGCTTTTACTGATTCCGTCTTACCAGTTCCTGCTGGTCCTATCAACGATCCGCCGAGGCTTTGATTCAGTGACTCTGTCAATGAGAGAAAACAGTCATCCATGAGAGGCGTGTGAACGAGTCTAGAAGGTGCACCAAGATATTCAAATCCATATTTAAATGAGAAATTTCCCTGTTTAACTGTCACTCTCTCAAGAAGGTTTCCTTCTGATTCATCTAAGTAATAACGTTGTTGTGATTTCCAGGAATATGATGAGACAGATATTGCCTTCAACTTGCTTAATTGTTCTAAAACGTTCCTTTGGTGAACTGTCTCGATTATAAGATTTTCTAACTTCCTCTGATCCAGGAAGTCATTGTCTCTGAGTACCATATCGGCAAATAATTCTAAAAGAGAATTGTATTTGTCGATATCAGAAATGAAATCGTGGTTCATCGATATTGAATGTTCAGTTAATTGTGTCCAAAAAACTTGCAATGTCAAAATCAATACTTGATTAGGAAATTCCTTTATCCAGTTCATTAAATTGTTACTTTTGCAGTCACTCTTCCATACAGAATCAAGTTTGTCTAAGGATAGCTTTAGAAGTATAGAGAGTGATCTTTTCGTTTCCAGTTCAACTGCAGTTAGCCAATCCACAAGCGATGGTAGTTTGATTAAGGATACGGGCGAATTGAACGAAACAACTTCCTCTTCCCGTGAAACAATACCTCTTATTAAGGAGAGTTCATGATCATGGACAACACCTGATATACCAGCAAACATTTTACTCATGTGATTAGAGACAACAGTGATATTAGTTGAGTTGCCCACAATCTCTAATAAATCTTCATTGCCCAAGAAATAAAATCTGGACCACATGTCTCTCTGCTTCTCTAAATATCCCATGAGAGATTTTTTGATTCTATTAAGAGACTCCAGCAGTCTTCCAAGAATACCATCAACATTTGGAACAGTAGAAACCTCGGTAATCAACATAGTTTTGTATAATGGCTTTGTGAGAGCTAGAAATTCAGATGAAGCATTGTGGAATCTATTCGATTCCATCGGTAACAAACGTTTGATGTCTTCATTTTTCTCAAAAATGCCAAATAGATAAACCCATTGTCTTTGAACTTCTATCCATAAATCAAGAGTTGTTCTGATGCGACAAAGTAATTCTTCGTGGTATTTGATTCGCTTCTCAAATGTATCGTAATATGGTGATAGCCTTGTTGATGACAGAGAATTCAAATCATTTGTTATTGTTTGAAATAGTAAATCCCAGCCCTTTATCAGACGAATTTCTTCACTAAATTGGAAAAGCTCGAACGACATATTAGACCATGTTTTTTCTATCTCCTCAATAGAAGTTTGAAGGTCCTTCTCCCCCTGAGCCTTCTGAATAATGGATTTCAGATAATTTTGATTCTTTATTAGATCCAAATCTAGAACCTGGCCTAGATTAAGTTCATCTATTGCATTAGTTACTGTAAGATCTTTGAAAATCATTGACCAATGTCTCTTGGTTATTGCCTCAGAGCACAGGCCTCCTATTATTGGAATAGTTTTCAAATAGCCTTTGATAATATTCTGAACTTCCTCAAATGCAGAATACTGACGTACTGCGGCAGGCAACGAGCGTGATCTGAATAATATTTCATCAAGGGACTTCTTTAGGGATATCACTGATATTGACTCCCAGCTTTGCGTTCTAAGATCAGTAATCAATTGTGTGATTTCTCCGATTCCAGACCAGACAGCCCGTAGTTGAACAACCTCTTCTAAAAGTTCAGATGGTGAACCATCAACCTTGAACGGTAGTTTAAGTAATCTCCCAGCATTAATGAGTTGTTGTTTATCGTTTTCTAAGGACTCAAAAATGTTAACAAAGGTTAGGAGGCTTTTCAAAGCAAAGTCAGACGTTAGCTTTCTGCCTAAAGGTCGCTCTTCAAGCCATTTCTTCTTTGCTGATCCTATCGATTCATTTAACCTGAACAGTTCACTATTCACCTGAGAAACTAAAAGATCGTGTTGGTTTTCTATTGAATATGATCTCTTGTTTAATATTCCGATAAGTGAAAAATAGTCTGAAGAGACTTGCTCAAAATGTAGCCAGTCCATTGGATATCTAAACCGAGCTTTAGTCAACGTTTGGTGACAAGAATCAAGAAGTTTATATTCCTTCTCCCAAGAGATCATCTCTTCTCGTACAATATGGACGGCATTAACTAGGTTAATCGAATATTTTGGTGAACTAAAATCAGCAGAAATAGACTCAAGTTGTTTTCTGCTATTTTTAAGTTTAACATGAAAATCTCTCATGATAACAACAAGCACTTTAGAGAAAGCAGTGGCCATTTGTTTCTGCCATATATCATGATGAGAATTTATCCTCCATTGAGCTTGCTCATAATCGATCACCAAAGGACCAAACCTTGCTGTTGTCTCAATAGTGTCAAAAATGTTTCTCAGTGCTCTGAGTTCTATCAAGGCGTCTCTCCAATCTTCCAAATTATTGCCATATACACGCTTAACATCATCAATGTCAACATTCCAAAGGGATTGGAGTTGGCACCATCTGTTGATAAATGCTTGAGCTGATTCAAAACTCTCATTGATCAAATCAATAGTCTGCTCATATGAGTTGAAAGCCTTGTCTGTAATTTGATGAAAAGTATTCAACAGGTAATCAGGACTCTTCTGAGTGACATCGAATTTAGATGTTATAAGAGACTGTTGTCCACTTACTGTATATACCAGATGATTTATGGTATTGATAAGTTCTGCTCTTGATGATTCTAACGGAGGGATTATTTCTAGTCTGAAATCCTTGATAGTCATATGATGAGTCCTATAAAAGAATGTTTTATGATCTATATCCGATGAACTTAGCTCCGAAATCCATTCTGTTAGTTTTTGCTCACATTTTTCTTGAAGTAGTCCTAGTAATGTCGAATTTGTAGCACCCACAAACTCGTCTATATTATCGAATCCATCTAAAATCAGGCGGTCAATCATTTCCTGAATGTTAGATATATGTTGTCGAAAATTGCTGTATGAAAACTCGCATTCGTCTATATTTTCCAGACAGTGTGTTAATTCATCCCTAGTACGACTGAGTGTCTCAAATTTGCGCATGAGTTCCGACACCAGATTATCCATACTCGTTGCCTCTTTCAAGATTTTAACCTCTTCTAAGTCAATTAAATTAGACTCGATCAGTTCATTTGCATCAGCTATGGTACTCCAGTTATAACGAGCCAAAACCTGAAGAGATTTGAAAATCACTTCTAAAGAAGGAACAAGAAGTAGTTTTAGCTCTCCTAGTAAATCCATTGATGCCAAAACTGTTTCAAAGTTACAAATGGACTCGTTCAGAGAAGTGGCGTATGGATATATTGTATCAATCAATTGAGAATATGTAGCAATGTTTCTTGGGATATTAAATCCATATATTTTGAGGCTTTCCACCTCTTTAGAAAGATTTATAGATGATGGATCCAAATTAACCTTAATTCGAAGTTCCTTTGTTGAGCCTTTTTCTAGGACCAGTATATTGTGTTTCGTAATTGGATCTCTGACTTCTTTTTGGACAGAATCAATCCAGTCGGAAAATAACCTATTGGCGTTCAGCTTAGACTTGAAGGTATTAATTTCATTGTCAATTTTCCTTCCTTCGGGATACTTTCTCCAATCTTCGGTCAGCACTAATTCAAGCCGAGAAATAAGAAACTGCAGCTTGTTTTGTGCTTGATACACCCAAGTAATCAGACTGCCGAATCTAGGTAGATTACGCAGCTCTATCAGGCATCTGGTCTCTGATTGAAGAGAGAACTGTTTCTGTAATGTCGCCAGTTCAGCCTCAATAGTTGTCAGAAGTTCGTTCTGGTGTTCCAAAAGAGCGTGTCTGATATTTGGTCTTTGCAAAAGGAATTCAAATTGCTCGAATAGAGAAAACATCTCATTTGATGACGATGTCGAGTGCAGTAAACCTTGAATTAAATTGATGATATTGGCTTCGACTTCTTTTGAGCGCTTCAAGAATACTTTTTCAGCTGATGTCCATGCCCTTTTCCCATCTGCACTCCAATCAAGAGGGTCTACATTCTCAACTGCTTCATAAACATAACCTAATTTTTGAACAAAATCAACTTCTTGATTACCTAGTGTCCTCTCCAGTTTGGAAACCATTGACAATAATTCTTGATGCTCAGTTCTCATCTCAGTGAGCCTAGCTATATGATCTCTCAGCTTCATTGGGACATTTATCTTGATGACCATAAATCTTTCAGATCTCTTCCTTAGAAGCTCTCTAAGTATTCCAATAAACTCTTTTAAATGATCGTCCGTAGACTGGAATATGCCATTCGCCTGATTGACTATAAGTAAAAATTCATCGTAATCTAAATCTAATATAGTCAACTTCTGAATAATTCCTTGTAATTGCTGGAAAATATCATTTAAAATAACCTCAGCGAGCTGAATTGATCTATCGATAGGGTACATAGTCACTCTTATTTTCTTCAAATGCTCAAATAACAAGTTTACTGCTTCAGATACTTCCGCTAAGGTTTGCGATGACATTAACTGTTCAATAGGCATATCTTTGAGCAGTTGATTGTATTTTGTTACCAAGCTCAATGCATCTCTGATTCCAGTATCTGATAAAAATGATACAGTTGCGTGATAACGCTTTGCGGATCTCAAAATATCCAAGGTCAACTGTACATCTGGGCTATCCAGTTGTTCCTGGATTGATAACAAAGCGGTCTCTTTAGAGCTCCAAAAATTTACTTCTTCTCTTGTGTTTCCATCCAGAGGATCGTGAAGTAGTCTGGTGACATTTCGTGTTTGTTTCACCCAGTCATTGACAGTAGACTGAAGACTATTCAAAAAGGCAGGATCTGTTAGCAATCTTTTATCACATAATTCTGCAGATGGTATAGCCAAATTAGTATTGTTGTCAACTATTTCCTTTATGTGTGGGTGTGTCGTAAGAGACAGATTCGGTATTTGGACAGTTTGTTGCAAATGTTGAAATGATAAGATCAATTCGTTGATCTTCTTTTGTGTCAGAATAATAGCCTCTGAGGATGATCGATTATGTGTCAAAGACGTAAAAAATGGAAGTATTCCCATACTTAAGAGGACTTCCAAACTTTCGAATGTTTGGTTTGCTGCGTTTTGGATGATCGGTAAACCTATTAGGTGAATTTGCTCAGAGCATGGCCGATCTGCATTGAGTTGACCTCGGTTTTTAATCGCAATCACTATAAAAGATGCCGATTCGACATCATTGAGCTTATTGTATATTTTGAATGTTTCTAGGCCATCTATAGTCATGAGTTAGTAGACAGAAAAGATCGAAGTCAAGAAAGGTTCGAAACTTACCTTCTGTTATAATTTTGACAATAAATAACGATGCCTCCTTTTTATCACTTATGAATTCTTGTAATAATTCTATCGTTGGGTCATCATGTATACTTTGAACCGCTGTCTCCGATACATCGGTCAGAGTTCGGAGAGATTTCGACAGATACTCCACAAACTGATCCAGTGAAAGAGCTTTCTTTGAGGGAATTGGCAGCATTGTGTGAACTTTTAACTCGAACCAAATACACGTTTTTGGTTACTTGTCGCAGACTTCACTTCTGGACTGATAGTATTCGATCTGATAACCTTGGTATATATCCTTACAAAGTATCCTTTCTACCTATAACTTAATGAAACATAGGTAAACAAACCAGCCTGGATCAGAGAAAACGCGCATACGACACTGCAAATTAGCCACAATTTTCCAGTGTGGCTGAGAATAGCAGCATATTTTATCTACAGCTCATATAACAGAATGATCAAGTTAACGGTATAAAATAGTATGTATCTTTTTCTTTTCTCATTCACTCGTCCCCGAGCTATTAGTTGTGAAACAAGGGTAGAGAAAGAGGATGAAGATGTGATGTCAACTTCAAAACGGCTGGGCGCTGAGTTGGACCAAACAAACAAGTCAAGGATAACTCTAAAGAAAAACGAACTAGAAAAAAGAGCTCTCCTAGTAGAGAGAAAAGTCCAAACAAAAAAATTAGTTATTAAAGTGGATATGTCTCTCCAACCTAAACTCACACATATAAAGTAACAAGTCGTGTCAATAAATGGAGAGTTACCTCTATATTAGTCCATTACTGAATTTAAGATGACTTTTCATGTTGAGTAGAAACTCTGTTCATGGCAACCATGAAATCTTCAAGAGTTCTTTGAGGAGGAGCCTCCTTCAATGGCTTACCATTCATGAATCTATCGAACTTCTCAGACTCAGACATCATGACATAAGCACCACCAAGAACACAGAAGACACCGAACGACCAGATCCAAACTCTAACAACGGTAACAATGTCGTTCCAGTTCTGTGACCACCAACCGAACAATGTGAACATGGTGGCAATGATATCGACAATCAAAACAGCACCAGACAATTGCCAGGATGGATAGGACGACCAGAATGGACCATTAGCTCTGGTAACGAAAATCAACCAGTTCTCAGTCAAAGAGATTTGCAAGAACAAAACACCATCAATAGAACCGAAGTTCTGGATGATACCACCCTTTGGCAAGAACATAGTGGTCAAGGTAATCCAGGTACCAACAGCTAGAATAATACCCATAATAATGGACATACCCCATAATCTTGGCAAGTTCCACTTAACTGGCTTCTCATCATAAGGAGCATTATCGTAAGCAATAGCTAAGGTAGCAACATCAGCGAAAATAGCAATGAAAACGACTAAGTCAATGTTCAAAGATTCGTTCAAGATAGCAATCCACAAACCAAGGAAGATTTCTAAGTGCAATGACAAAGCAATACGGTAAACAACGTAAGCGTACATTCTGTGGAAAATTTGTCTAGAAGTCTTTAGAGCATCAATGATAGCAGACAAACCAGGAGCCAAGAAAACAATATCAGCAGCAGATCTAGCAGAGTCGGAAGCACCTTCGACGGCGATACCAGTGTCAGCCTTCTTTAAAGATGGGGCATCGTTAACACCATCACCAGTCATGGCAACCAAGTAACCTCTCTTTTGCAAAATCTCAACGACATTATACTTATGTTGTGGGAAAACTTCAGCGAAACCATCAGCATTCTCAACGAAATCAAACAATTCAGAACCACTCATGTCTCCTCCACCGGATAGACCAAGTCTGTCAGCATCGAAAATGTTAGTACCAAGACCCAATTGTCTACAAGTTTCCTTTGCAATACCGACGGCATCACCTGTTAACATCTTAACTCTCAAACCTAATTCCTTGGCTTCGTTAACAGTCTTAGCAGTGTCATCTCTTGGTGGATCCATACAAGGCATGATACCCAAGATTTCCCAGTGGCCTTCACCTCTCTTTCTAGCAACACCCAAAGATCTGAAACCTCTGGAAGCGAATTCAGCAACCTTGTTCTCGTATGCCTCAAGGACATCTTCTGGGATTGGGTGGTCTTCTTGGACAGTCTTCATAACGAATAATGGAGCACCCTTAACACAGATGATTCTTTCACCCTCTGGGGACTCAACGTAAGCAGTAACCTTCTTAGAAACAGGGTCGAATGGTTGGAACTCCAACATCTTGTACTTGGTCAAAGCGGCTCTAGCTCTTGGGTAACTGATCAAAGACTTTAAGAAAGCCTTGTCAATGGCATCCAAACCCTTCTTCTTTCTGGAAGCAGCCAAACAAGCAGTCAACATCAAATCATCTGGCTCAACGCCTTCAACTGTGTATGGCTCGTGCAAAGATAGCTTGTTCTTGGTCAAGGTACCAGTCTTATCAGAACACAAGATTTCGACACCAGCCAAGGACTCAATGGCAGACAATTTTTGGACGATGGCTTGCTTCTTAGCTAAGTAAGCAGCACCGACAGCCATAGTGGTGGTAACGACAGCTGGTAAACCAACTGGGACACCAACAATGGTGATAGCCAAAGTGTATCTCAAAATTCTGACAATCTTGTTCGTTCTGTAGAAACTAGCAGTCCAAACAAGCAACAAAGTCAAAATAACCAAAACCAACAAAGTAGTACCAATACCGTTCAAGACCTCAGTGAAGTGACCTTGACCACCGGAAGCTTTGTTAACCAAAGCAGCAGCTCTACCAACAAAGGTAGAGTCACCAGTAGCAGTAACAATCATCAAAGCTTCACCTCTCTTAACAGTAGAAGAAGAGAAAGTAGGATCACCACTTCTTTTATCAACAGCCAAAGACTCACCAGTAAGAGCAGATTGATCAACTTGAATGAAACATTCATCAGAAACCAATCTACCATCAGCTGGAATAACAACACCATCTTCTAATTGTAAGATATCACCTGGAACAACTTCGGCAGCACCGACCTCAATGGCATGACCATCTCTAATAACGGTAGCAGAGTTAGCCAAAGTCTTTTTTAATTCCTCGACAATAGATCCGGCTTGGAATTCTTGAATGAAACCAACAGAAGCGTTCAACAACAAAAGAGCACAGATGACACCAAAGTCGACCCAGTCCTCTAGACCAGCTGCAAGAATTGCAGCAGCCTCCATGACGAATTGAATTGGACCAATGAAGAACATACAGAACTTCAAAATCATGTTTTCCTTCTCCTCTGCCATCTGGTTCAAACCGAACTTCTTTCTTCTCTTAGCGACTTCATCTGAGGTCAAACCAGTCTTAGGATCAGTTCTTAATAGCTCCTCTGGAACGACTTTGAACGAGGAAACATCCTCTTCCTCGCCTTCTTCGCCGTCTTCCTCACCACCGTTATTGGACTGTAATTCCATCACCAGTTGGTCGATATCATCTTCTTCATCATCATCTTCCTCATTGAGAGGGACCTTCTCCTTAGTTGGTTCAGTGGCAGACATGGTAGAATGTTCTCAAACTAACCTAGTATTACCTATCTATTCTAATTCCAACTAATTAAAAAGCAGAGCAAAGCTGGGCATGCACTTTTGGTACAGTGGAGCAATTTACCAGGCAATTGAATTAATTGAAAACTCAACAAATGACAGTATATATGAGTGAAAAAACTCTAAAGAGAAAAAAGCTCTAAACTTAAGAAGAAAGAAACAACAATCTCTAAATGACCGGACACTATATCATTTAAAAATATGAGAGGATTTATTCGTTTTCCAGCATTTTATGCTTCCAACTTATTCCCGTCCAAATACAGTAAACACAAAAAACAACCAAAACATCCAAAACAGATAATGAGCCGAAAAAGAAACAATAACACCCAGGATATCCTTGTATTCCGCTCAATCGTTTCCGTCGACAACTCCAAAACCGATTCTTCAATTCTAGAAGAGAATAATAGTTTTGGTCCGAGACTCTTTCAACTACGAGCGGTAAAAGCACAGATGTGTGTTTGACCGAACAGTCTTCTGCCTGCGTTCCTTGCGTTTCCGGGAGCGACCGGAAATTATTGCAAGTCTTCGATCTTTATGCACGTTTCTTTTCGCCATTGTCTGACGGAATGCCCGGAACCTGAGAGTTTTCTTATGTTTCACCGGCCTTTCGATACATCTACTCCGAAAAAGCGCACGATTACTTCTTCCAGAGGTGTTATCAGCAGAAGGTGGTAGCACTAGAGCCTCTGAGGGTCGTTGCCCAGCAAATAGCGGAAACCTGCGATGTTTCTAGGCCGTGCCGATCCCACAGTTCGTGGAGATTAATGAACTGATGGCTAGCTCTCGCACGGCTCCATTCGTACGGGGATAACTAAAGGCAGATATTTTTCGGCTTTCGCGGTACTAATATTTGGGCCTATTGAATGACGATGATTTGGGTATCAACGTATTCATCGACAAACCGGGAATTTCGGTTCCTCAGGCTTCTCTGGTTCCTCAGGCATCGTTAACCGGCTACATGGCAGAGGACCACTGTGTTTGGAGACACACAATTCAACGGTAGAAAATAACGCAAGAACAGCCTTATGGTTCTAAGCAAATCTAACCCTTGAGACAAACAGTTACTGCCTTTCCTTCATTCTTAGCATACAAAGAACGGCGTAAATACTGACAGATAAGTTAGCTTTATCTACCTTGTTCGACTACAAGCTGCTGTTTGTTCGTTATTCTTTACTCTATAGGGTTTATCTTCCTTCCGCCAGATTTGCACAGCCATTTGTTAATATCCAGAAGTTACTTTTTTCCCGCATATTATTACCAAGCAGCCAAGAAAAATATGTTGGTAAATTGCGTTCTTTTCTTGTAGACAAATTAGTAGTCGAGAAATACTAATAACTCCGCTTCTGATCACCACAGCTATTGTTGTTGGCCTTGTCCAGATTTGCTTGGAAGGAAATTTGTTTTTCTGCTTTGCATAAATCTCTATTCAAGCAAGCGAGCAAGAGGGGCAGCAAGGAAGGAGATTTCGAAAAATACCAAGAATCTGAAAAAGAAGCTGTCCTATCATGTGATTAACATCTGACTAGATAGGCCTAGAATAATCGGACTTCGAAGTGCTTTACGGTTTAGAATCGAAGGCATCCGTGAGATATTTCGTTTTTAACAAATCCAGTTGTTGCTTTGCGTCATGCAATGGGTGATTACGACGAGGGATCTGTGACATGAAAATCTAGAAATTATTATTACACTTTATCGCCCTGTATCTCTCTGACGTCAGACACCACTAGAAGCAGCCGTTTGCAACGCAAATGTGTATCAGTAGTAATGCAAATCTATTCCATGCTGCAACATCCCCTGTAATGAGTGCCTCAGTTGTTTCCGATTAATATTGATCAGGGAATGACGGCTTTCGAATGTTTTCTTAGAGGTTCCAACGGTTTACTAGCTCTTTTGCTGCTACCCCTGTTTAATCTGTCATAGCTGACCGAGGATAAGACTTTACTGCGGAGTCGATGTTTTCCTATACACTATTACGCAGGCCAAGAAAAATATCTATAGATGTTAATATCTGCATAATTGGATCACAAAAGCTCCTCCTCAATAACCGAATATTAGTGGCTAACTTCATTCCGTAAAATGTTGATTTTACCATGGAAATATCGAGTGGCTGTTGTTATCAGATAACAATGTAAAAAAGCAAAGCATTTGTTATTATCTTTCCAACTATCAATCCGTTAAACGGTAACCTTCCATCGTAACTGTTTCGGAATGACGGTCGGTTGAGAAGTACCGGTTGGACGGATATATATCCGAATCCGTTCCGGCAAAGATTCAAATCCGTTTTCAAATCCGATCCTACGTCCAGTAGATTTCGTTATTACAACGAGCCGATCAGGCAGGTTAATACTAATTTGAAACCTTGCAGTGTCAGAGTGACAAATGTCAATCTGAAATTTCCTGAAATTCCCGCTAATTGACAATGTCGAAGACGTAGGCCCTATTGTAAATAAACCCAGAGACCTTGGTCCTAATACATTGAAATCTCGACGCTTTGTGGGATATCCTCTGATGATCTCCTATTCAATTGAAACCGAAGGAGTACCGAATCCGGCAGAAGTGCCATATTGAGAACTTCGACTCCTCAAAGTATAATTACCCGAAGTCGAAGTGTCCAATATCCTGATTCCCCTAAATTTAGTTCCTTTTGGTGATGTAAACTTCTTGGCAGCTATTCGTGATTTGCTTGGTCTTTTACCAAATAGTGGCATTGTTTTACTAATTGAGAAATTTATCTTTCCTTATTTGGAAATTTATTACGAAAACGTTAAGAATAGAATCGACGTCAATTTTCCATCAGACGCATCGATAGACTGAATACCTTTACGTGACCGGGGTCGTGTGACCTGAGCTTGTATGTAGGATTATCGGCATTCTTTAGCTGTCTTGTATAATATTCCTAGTTCCATCCGATTGACTTTAAGAAAATATATAAATTGAGCGGCTCTATCAGTTTCCCTTGTTGGAAGCTGAGTTTTGATTTTTGATTCCAGGGATAGCGTTTGGATGCCACTGAGTAGAAAGCCCTGGCTAGCCATTATGTCGAACAGGAAACGCTCCCTCATACTGAACCTACTTCAGCTATAACAGGACCCTGAAGCATATGGGAGTGTTTTATGTTGAAATTCAGAAATATTCAGCCGTAATTACCCCAAAATTAAGAAGATATTAAACTCTAGAGAAGCCTATCGACCTCAAACCCTGAATTTTGACTTTCAATAAATAAGTAGATTGAAATCTATCTGCTGAAAATTGTGTATTTATGAGGGAGAAACTCAAAGATTATGATTTTCTAAATTACTATTACCAAAGACAGAGGCTTGATTTATTACAGAGTATACTTAACATGTAACATAAAAAAAACTGGTAGGTCTAAATTCTCGGGGATATAGTCATCTGCGATTTCTGTTATCACCATGCCTAAATCTAAGCATTCTATATCTGTGTCTACGGTTTTGACTCCCTAAATTCGAAGCTCTTTCGGTAGCCTGGGTCCGTTGCAATTCCCGTCTTCTGTCTGGCATGGTGGACATGTTCATTAAATGATTTGAATCAGCACTTGAGGTAGTGTGTGATCTTCTATGTGCGAAAGGCTCATCATCCTCGTCTTCAGAAAGAGAACTGTGAGAACCATTAGTTTGTTCATGAAACTGGGTATGAAAACTTTGTTGCTCATTTTGAGTGTGATGATTTTGTCTGCTTCTTCTAAGGGCATTTCTTTCACCATTGTCATCATCTGAAGAGAAGACCAAACGTGGAGCTCTTCTCCTTGCATTAAAGGTACCTATCTCGCTAGCATCATCGTCGAATTCTCTCTCATTCGTGTCTTCATTATCATAATTTTGATCATCGTTTTCGCCATCGATGACCACCCTATTTATGACTGAGGTGTGTGAAGCTCTATCTCTTGACGAAGGTGTAGATGAAGGAGGATTGGGTGCTGGAACAGCCCCAGACGACGTCAACCGACCATTTGTTGGTTCCGATTCGTCAATTTCCTCATAAAAATGATCATAAGACTCATTGTCCATGTAGTCATCGTCATCTGACTCCGTGTATCTGTCGTTCAAGATCTCTCCCAGAGTACGATGATCAACGAAATCGTCATCGGTATAATCCGATTCTTCGCTCATTTCGTTATCATCATAATCATGCCAAGTATTATGGGACAGTCGTTCTATCATTCTCCTTCCTTGCTGTGCTCCTCTGCGCTCTGGATCGATATATACTGTGTCCGCAAAGTTATAACCATCATCATCTGAATGCTCCAGAGAATCAAATACATCTCCGTTATGGCCCTCGTAATCCTCATCATCTTCATCTTCATCATCATCGTCATCGTCGTCATCGAAACGACTATGACTTTCCCCTATAAGTGTGCGTCCACAATTCAAACACACAGAACCATGAACTTCCCAATGGCATGCGCTACATCTAGGCACTCCATCGCTAGCATCAATCACTGCCTCGGTAACATTGTCAAAGAACTTCTTGAAATAATCCACGTGGAGTTTTGTGTCCGTTATAAATGCACGGTCTTTATCCTCGATATGCTGCAAAAGGATGTTCTTTTTGCTGTGATCTTTCTGGATCACGCCATCAACTAGATGCTGTGTAAGCTGTTTCAAAACCTGGTTCAATATTGGCGGTCGCTTCACCTTCTGTCTGCACAAAGGACAAGTCATTTTCACAGAAAACCAATCAACTAGGCATCCGTAACAAAAAGAATGTCCACAAGATGTCAGCATAAACGGTGTGAACATCAACTCCTGACAGATCGTACATGTTAGAGTGTCTGCTGTCTTCTGCATTAACCCTCTCAACACATTTAAATCCAGCCCTTTCAACGAGCTCTCAATCAACTCAGACATAACTCGATCCAAGTACCCTCTTCGTACTATCCAGATGTTAAAGCCCCCTCAGATTCTCGTCTTCTTTCTTCTCTTTGTCTTCCAAAACATTCCTTCTGCTAAAGTATTTATGATGGGTCCAAATCAATAAAACCTATATCTACAAAATAATTATCTTTGATTATGTAATCGATATATGCTATTACGATCACCCTTCGTATCTTAAGAAGTGAAGTTTTGGAGAAATACGAATCGAGTATAGCAGCAAAGAAGCTCATGATAGAAGTAATGTAGATAATTAGATACTCAACTACGGTGTTGAGTATCATGCAAAAATTATATATTCATATGTACAGGTGAAATAATAGAAGACCTATAGTAATGTATTAGTTTCATGATAGAATTAACTGCGGAGTTGGTGATCCTGGTTCACCCAGTTCTGGATTTCGGGCAGTATCGTGTCTATTTCTGAGAGTGCGCGGTCACAACGCTGGTTATATTGCGTCTTGAGCTCCTCAATAGACTTGTCGAAGTAGTCAGAGAACTTATTACAAACTTCTGTCCTCAAAGCCAGTTCATCCTCGTCATCCAAAGTGTCACTCTCGACCTTCAAATTTCTGAGCATGATTGTGTGATATTTGGCCTTTGTTTTCTCAAGTCTCTTGATAAAATATGCCGTCAGTGGAAGATCAGGCTCGCGTTTCAGTTGTTCCATTATTAAGATCACTTCCTTAAGATTCAACTGCTGGAAGTAGAATACCAATAAAGAGTGAACAAACATCATTGCCTCTTTATCGTTTCTAGGAGTCATTGTAACGAGTCGACTCAGAATTTGATAGCCATAGTCGTATTCACGTACTTTGGCACTTTCGAGGAGTAACCTAGTCATTGCATCGAAGCTCAGATTGCCCCCAGAGTTCGATAACAACTCGTTCAAAATACTCGAAACGCTTTTCTTGAATTTTGGATCCAAAGTTCTGCGCTTCCAGAATACAGCAAGTTGAAGTACAGGGTCGTATGCATTATATGTTTTTGGATAATTTTCTATGATGTTCAGTAATCCGTGCAAGTCTTCTGGTGATTGACTTAATTTGATGGCAGAAACAATGACACCAAGTTTCGGTCTAATACCACATCTGAGTCTGGATTCTATAGATTCTAGCGCAGGAGTACTCTCCATAGGTTTTAGCTCAGACCTGACTTGGCGCACAATGGCCTTTCTATAAGGAACCATCTTCACTCTCTGTGAGTCTTCCTCGATCTTGATAACATTGTTAAGTCGTGATAATGTATTGGTTGAATCGTTTTCTATTAAATAAACAAACTTTTCAGTTATCTGTGAACGTTTCATAGGGTACTTCTGAATTAACTGCTTCCAGTAGTTGAGAACATACGAAGAGTCAAAGGATAGCCCTAGTGTTTTGTTCCATTTGAAAAGAAGCGTGATGTAGATATCTGGCCTGCCGTCATGTTGAATCCACCACAATAAACGAAGTAATTGTCCTTTAAATTCTTTTGGTGAGGTGCTTTTGTTCAAAATTTCTATAGCCTTTTGAAAATTTCCATGCTTCAAATGAGCTTCAAATAAACGCCCATGATAGCTCTGTTGAAGCTTCGCATCATCTCCTAATGAGTTCAATAGACTAGAATAATCTCCACTTTCATAGAAGTTTCTCATTTCCTCTTCACTAGAACTAATTCTGTCGACTGTGTCTATGAAAATGATCTCAAAAGAGTTAATTCTCTGTGTCTTATTCAGATGTGATATTAACCAATCAAACTGGTCCTCTAATCCTACGTCTCGCAGCAACCTATACAAGAATGAGTCAGTACGAGGATAGACATCGAAATTCTTCGATAGCCAGAGCCTGTATGCCATGTAACATAAAGAAGGATTTGATGTGATTTTGAATAATTCTCTTAAATAGCAATCCAGAATTGAAGGGGGGAGTGTCTCGGCAGACATCACAGATTGATTGAATATTTGTGTAGCCATGCTAATATTCTCAGATTTGATATACACATCCAAGGCCAGCTTGAGAGTATGAGGTTTTATATGATCAACTAAGCTCAAATATGCCGAAAAGATGTTATCAAAAGAGTCATAATTGAAGTATTTGTACTCTAGATATAGAATTCGTTCTAACGTCTTCTCGCTAAGCCCAGCCACGTCATAAGTGTGCGAATATAACTTGTATAACGAGTGTGCAAGCGTTGTGTCTTCAAAGAAGTCTTCCAGTAGCCTTTCGAATTCCACTGGAGTCAAAAGAAGGCCCTTACTGGTACTTTCAGCCACTAGCTGATATGCTTTGATAAACTGCTTTGAGGTGATCAGGCAATTCAGACTTGGAATGGATTGGTATTGTGCGACTTCCTTCATCTCATTTTTTGCAGTAACTTCTTCGCTTAAATCAGGGTTGATCTCGATCTCTAGTAAGATATCGTACGGTTTTGAATTTATAGTAGTCGAGCCGAATGAACGTATATAATCGACAATGTGATCATGAGAAGACACATTCTGATTCAACTTGAACATTCGGTCTTTGTACCTCTTGATCTCTCCCAAAGGATCTAATTTCTTGGACTCTTGTCTATGTTTTAGTGTATCTTCGATTTCCTTCAGTTTAGGGTCGAACTTCACTTCATGTATTTCGTGCTGACGAATCATACTAGCGGTGACTCTCTGGTTTCTATTTCTATGTCCAGGGTATTCAATGGAGCTCTGTGAATCGGTTGATCGATGAGTAAGATCCTGATCTTCGCTGGAAGCTGTCTCTGCCGGCGTATTGGACAAAACATGCGTTGAATAGGGGTAGAGGTAACCCAATATACTTCGAGGTCGAACCAGAATCAATGTCCAGTTTCTGAACCGGCCTCGCACCCTTCCAGGTTTCATCATTTTGTTTATATTACTTTCCTTCCGATGTACATGAAATGTCTGTATTTCATGTGTCTTTTCTCTTTCTTATTGTATATTTCTCTGCAATCTGATGTCCAATGAACAACGTCTCTTGTGTTTCTGTTCCCAGATGGGTCCACAAATTTTCGATTTTTTTTGTTTCTATGCTACGAAGTCTCTTCTTTTTGCTCTCCACCGATTAATCTCACTGATGGTTCTCTTGTTTGCCACCTCTGTGTGCTTCTCTGTCTTCTATACTCCTCCAAACTCCTTCGAATCAGTTGCTCTCCATGCTATTTTATATTTATCTACTGCTTTCTGAAAAATTTTAATCAGAGGGTGCGCATTGAAGTGGAAATTCCAACGGTCTTATTCGACAACATTGGATTGAGCATTGGTGAACAAGATACACAAAAAGACACAAAATATGGTCAAAGTACAGCATCTCTCATGTCAGGCATAGCAGATAGAAACAAAAGTGGAAAAATTCAATGGGTATGTAATGAATGTCGAATACAATAAGACTATATAGATAGACTACAATTTGCTGGAGAGATTGATGTGGACAGCCTTGATCTGACTGAAAGCAGCCATTCCAGCCTCTCCCAACTCACGACCAATACCAGACATCTTGTATCCACCAAAAGGAACGCGGTAATCAGCAGCAAAGGTAACGTTCACAAAAACCTGACCACTCTGAACATTCCGGATGTAATTCTGAGACTTCTTAATATCGCTAGTAAACACATAGGCAGCAAGACCAAACGAGCTATCATTCGAATATTCTAGCGCTTCCTCCTCAGTGCTGAACTTAGAAACCGTCACAACAGGCCCGAAAATCTCCTCCTGGACAACCTTCATCTTTTGAGTGCAATCAGCAAGGATCGTAGGTTTAAGATAATGACCATTTGTTGGAACCTCTTTCGGAGTCTCACCTCCAGTCAATAATCTTGCACCTTCGTCAACACCGGCTTGTATGTAACTCATGATTCTGTCCTTCTGGACCTGAGAAACCTGAGGTCCCACATTGACTCCCTCAGTGAACTGGTCTCCCTGAATGTAATTCTCCTCAACATGAGCCTTGTATTTCTGTAGAAACTCATCATAAATAGTGTCTTGAACATATATTCTGGAGGAAGCAGTGCAGATTTCTCCCTTGTTGAAAAAGATACCAAATGCAGCATATTTGACGGCCTGATCCAGATCTGCATCATCATATATCACTAATGGGGATTTTCCTCCACATTCCAAAGTGCATGCCTTAAGATTTTCTGCAGCAAGTTTCTGAATAGTCTTTCCCACACCTGTGGATCCAGTGAATGATATTTTGTCGATTCCAGGATGTTTAGCTATAGCAGCACCGCAAACAGTACCCAAACCACAGGTGACATTAAGGACACCTGCAGGAACGCCAGCTTCCTTAAAAAGTGTGCACAGATATAGAGCTGACAATGGGGTGTTTTCAGAAGTCTTCACTATGATGCTATTTCCTGCTGCCAGGCAAGGAGCAACCTTCCAGGCAAACGTGGAAACGGGAAAATTCCAAGCAATAATAGCACCACATACTCCATATGGCTCATGGATAGTATAGGTGAACTTCGAGCTATCTGTCTCAATAGTCTTACCATCTCCAGCCCCGATCGCTAGACCACTATAATATTTGAAGACATCTGCCGAATGTAAAACATCGTAGATGGCATTGCTGGCCTTGGGTTTACCACATTCAATGGCCTCCAGATCAGCAATATGATCGCTGTGTTTCGTTATTAAGTCTGCAACTTTAGCTAGGATATCTGATCTCTCTTTCCCACTCTTTTTAGACCACACCTTGGAAAAAGCCTCTCTGGCCACCTGCACCGCAGTATCGACATCGTTCTCGGAAGCTAGAGAAATCGAACAGATCTCATCTCCTGTACCAGGATCAGTTACAGGTATGGTCTTTCCATCACTAGACTCAACAAATTCATTGTTGATGAACAAACCTGTAGGCTGTTGATACACTTTACCATTAGGAATTCTTATCGTTGCTTCGGTCATGATTTTGCTGATATGAAATTCTTTCGTTTCGAATGTTAGAGTTTCCTTATCTCTAATTCAGATACAAAAAATGATAGAAATTGAGCTAATGTTTGACCTTTTAAACGTCAGATCAAGCTTCTGCTTTTTGATTCTAAGTGACTATAAAATAACCATCCAATTGTCTCTCTTTTGGCTCTTCTTACTAATTCGAAGCATTAGAAGCGGTTTTTAATCTTCCAGTTATCTATCCATGTTAGCATTCACCTTCCTTATCGGGAATAGCCGCCCTAGTAGCACAGCCTTGTTTTCTTTCTTCCTTGCGTCGATCGACGAAAAAGGTCAGGGCAGACGAAAAACTAAAGAGTCTTACAGAAGGGACTGTAATTGTTTGAGGATGAGGTCACATTGCTTTAAAGAGAGATCCTAATAACAGACAGAAAGATTGAGACCAGAAGGGCAAAATAATCTAAATTTCAAGTGATATATTACCATAAAGTCGAAAAAGGTGGAGGCTTGGTATTTCAGAACATACTTTCCATTCTTAGGAGATTAGCATATCATTAGTGGAGGTACCTTTTAATGAATCCAGATATACCTAGACCAACGACACCGAAGCATCCTGAGGCTAACCAGGAAATCGACGTTTCAGATGAGGACATACCTGATGAGCTAGCAACAGCTCTGGATCTGGATGGGGGGTCTTCAAGTGCTTCATCCGAGAAGTTCGACGGCGATGTTCTAATGGATGACAGCAGGCTGACAGATAGGATCTCGAAAGTGAATTCACTGTCTCCGCGATCTAAATGGGAATTTCCCAGCATCTCTCCTGCAACCTCTGCCACAACGGATGGTATGGCTCGGACAGATAACTTCTTTGATGTCGACGTCAGAAGAACTGCCCCTCTTAATCCATTTGGAGGGAATAGAAACCTCACCTCATCAAGTCCAATCAAGATAATCGCCCGAGGACAGCCTTCTGAAAATACCAGAAGGCTGTCGTTTTCACAACAGAGTCGTTTAATTAATTATATTGATGAGAAATTAATCCAAATACAACGAATGTTCATAAAATATCTGTCTCTAAGAAATGATGATGATGATAATGATGACGATGAAACTCCACAAGCGACCGCCAATGTAATACAAACATCCGTTGATGTTCCTCCTCTTATTGGCATAAAAGAGCCTAACATAAACACAGTAGATCAAGCAAATGATATTTCCAGGTATACACTGCCTAAATTGATTACAGCAATTGATAATGTGATTGCAATAATCTGGTTTTCCATCTTTGGTACCAAAGACATCCCACGGATTTATCATTCCGATCTTCAATTCTCAGGTAACCAATCACAGAACGAAAATCAAATCGAACTTGTTCAAGTCAAGCCAGATCAGATGTGTGGACAGACAAACTACCTTATAAAAATTATGGGTGATCTTGTTGATTACTTGGACAAGAATAAATTCGAATCTTTTGAGGACTTTCATAAAGTCCTGACAACTTTGGGTAATTTAGACAATGTTATTTGCATCTTAATTGACCAGTCATCAAGCTCTTGTGACGATGAAATGATTGGGGAAGAATCTAAGCGACATTATCCTAGTGGTCATGTTCACCTGGACTTGATAAGCGCAACCGAAAAAGTGAGAATTCAGTCAGTCGCAGATAGAACCAAGCTCGTAATGATAACCAAATTCGAGAATTTCAAGGAAATAGTGATAGACGCTAACAACATCATTGACGGGAAACGAAAACTAGAAAATCACATGAGTGTCCATGACCATTTGGAACTGTACGAACAACTTGTAGGGGAAGTTTACGAAGGCATCTTTGATAGGACCTCTATTTAAATCATATAACGAAAGTCAATAATTTATGACAATATTAAAAAGTTCATTATCAAAACATTTAAGACAGAAAATGTAAGCGTCTCGGTCACATAGCAAGTAAAAAAAAAGCGAACACATGTGATAAAATCTCTAAAGAGGACCTAGTCGAATTCCGACCCCAAATAGTGTGCAAACTCAAATGATCAATCCATCAAAACCGTTATTAATCAAACCGTCAAAAGCACAGTGAATACCATTATTCTCTTCAACGCACCAGATATCTTCAAGTTTCTCGGCTAATTTTTCAAGGAACATAAATTTTAGCTCCTTAGACGACAAATATAGTTCCTTGGAAATAAATTCCCGATATTTCATGGATTTAGAAACACATCCAGATATAAGGAGCGTCATAATTAAACAGGTCTTCGAGTTAGAGGATTCGATGATATAGTTATACTCCGTTACCAACTGTTCAAGATAAAACTGGATGATAGGATTATCAGACTGCATCGAGGTATCTGAAAGTTTCAAGTGAAGGATTTCCATAGAGTAGAAAAGCGTTTTTGCGATAGAAAGATTGTTCATTACATTTGTTTTCTCTTCAATCGTCTTCAATTGCGAGGAGTCTAACTGAATTTCAAATGTCTGTAACGAAGTCCATGTAATGGTCATTTGGCTCTTTATTTGATCCAAATAAGACTTTAGCACTGACCTTTCTAATGACGGGAGCATCCTTATTAACCATATCAGTTTTGAGCAATTCTCAAGACAGTCTAGCAAGTATGCGTTGATTGATTTCGAAATCCAACTTTGGGTATTTCTGTTAAATGCAGAAAATAGTTCTGTGAATCTCATTCTATGATCATTGAAGAACTGGAAAGGTGATGGCAACTTCGAAAAGCTCTCAAAGCTGCTGAAATAAAAGACAAGTGATATATTGGATATGAAATGATTGAACAGAACCCCATTATCAGGAAGTGAATCCTCTCTATTATAAATTGCAAGAATCTCTTTGGTGTGAGCACTAATGCCAGACTTAAAAGTTATTTCTAGAATATGCAAGAATTGAAGCATCAATAATTTCCAAAGAGGGGATACACCCTTTGAATAAGAATCTTGATGTATATTTTGGGAGAGTTTAAGGTGAGCGGAAGCTTTCGTATATGACCTGAGAGAATGGGAGAGGGTCTGTTTTCCTTCGGCATATAAGTAGTCATGGCTACCACCATTAAGATCTCTGAGAAAGCTAGCATCCTCCATTTCCAGTTCAGCAATTGGATTCCATTTGGAATGGTTAGAGCTTAAAGCATCGTACAGTGACGAAAACATTTGATTTACGGACTGTGATTCGATCGATGTTATTTTATAGCCACTGACAGCAGGACTACTGATATCTGATTCCGAGTCTTCAGGCGAGGTGTATGTTGAAGGGTCTTTCAAGGAGTGCGACTGTGGAGAGAAAGATAAAACAAAATCCAGAGTCGAGGATTTTGGAGACATTTGAGGACACAAATTGGCATGGCGGTAATCTTTCAACTCAAAAACGGAACACATTTTAGATGGTATCTGGTATTCTTCGTTCATTTCTGTTCCTGTAATGGAGATTGTCTGGACCATCTCCTCGGTCTTAACACCCCATGGGCCAGGAGAACTAGTATCTATCGACGATGTTTCTTCCACATCCTGTTGTTCCAAAGAAGGATATTTGGAAACCTCTAAATGTGTTCCTGTAGACGATGTGATCTCAAACCCTTTTGGAAGCGTCTCAGTCTTGGAGGAGGGCCAACAACATTGAAGAAAGTTTCGTGAACATCCCGAACATACGGGATATCCTTCATCACACTTCTTCTTCCGCTTTCTGCACGTGAAACATCCGGATTTCGTTCTTGTCTTTGGTAGTCGTGTCTGTTTTCTGAGAAATGGTCTTCTATGTTGACATCGCGGCTCCAGGTCTGGTGGGAGGACTGATTCTGTTGACTCACACATGATAATGACGTCCGATATAGAGCTGACAATAGCTATTTAGTTTTCCAGTTTTTGGGTCTCGATGATACTGGTATTGATACGACTATCTGATACGGTTAATTTTCATCCCTGTTCCTTTGGAACCTTCTATTTTCAATGGGTTGTAGTGCAACTTTCTCTTTGTTTAAAAATTCATTTCTTTCATTGGTAGGAAAAATCTTTCTATAAATCGACGCAACTGGAGAGTTTCACGTCTATCGTCTCTTTTAGCCGGTGACTACTTCCTATTTAGGAAACTCTTATCTGATATGTATATGTGGCGCGGCTATTTAATATGTGGCGCATGGAATCTCGGCCAAAAACGCGTCCTGCAAGAGGAAATAGATTTAGTCCATCTCTAAGATTTCGCTCAGACGTTCTTCTACGTTTCCAACATCATAATCCGTAGAGGTCACAATCAATAACATGCAATGGAGATCACATCCGGCTAGAGTCCGCAATTGTATGACAGAACATCTAGTATTGTTCCCATTTCTATCTTATTACATCGCATCAAAGTTCCCAAATCTGTTATTTGGCCTCATGTGCGCGGTTTTTATCTTGGGTGATACCGCCAAAGGTCACCAGCCACAGCTTTATCAGAGATCCATATAAAGAGTGTAAAATGCCCCATTGACGAATTGAGTCTTCTTGGGAGATAAGGTTCACAAACCACAGTTTCGCTTCAAATAAAGTCAATTATGGTTGAAATCGGAGCACCACAAAATATCGAGTCCTTTTATAAGTTCACAGACGATGTGTCTGACAAAGATCTTTTTGAGACATGGAAGCCTAGAATCAAGGCTTATCAGGAGGCCCTAGATAAATCAACTCTGGCCGAATACAAAGTTCCGCAATCGGAGGTTCCAGCTACATTGGACCAAGAAATCTTCAGCACTGTCAAGTTTCTCACCGAGACAAAACATCTTTCCGAAGAGGAAAAGGACATTACAAATACCTCGGCCACAGAGTTGGCTGCTAATATCGCCTCCAAAAAATGGACTGCTGTCCAGGTCATGAAGGCATTCGGCCACAGAGCAGTCATCGTACAGCAATTCACAAACATGGCCATGGAATTTTTCATCCATGAAGGTCTTCAGAGAGCAAAGGAGCTTGACCAATATCTAGAGAAAACTGGTAAAACCGTGGGTCCTCTCCACGGTGTTCCAATTTCCCTGAAAGAACAGATTGGTTACGCTGGAAAAATCACTAATGGCGGATGGGTCGGATGGCTCACCAACATTCCAAAGGAAGACGCAGCCACTGTCACTGTCTTGAGAAAACTGGGTGCCGTTTTCTACGTCAGAACTAATCAACCTCAGTCTCTGATGCATCTAGATTCTAATAACAACATCATTGGAAGAACCAGAAACCCTCACAATTCTCTTCTCACTCCAGGTGGATCTTCCGGAGGAGAAGGAGCAATTGTTGGTGCCAAAGGTTCTGCATTGGGTGTCGGAACAGATATCGGAGGATCCATTAGAGCTCCGGCAGCTTTCTCTGGATGTTATGGTCTCAGACCTTCTACTCGTAGAATCTCAACTTTTGGTGGTGTTTCTTCCGGTAAAGGTCAGGAGTCTGTTGTTGCTGTATGTGGTCCATTGGCTAATACTATTGAAGACATCGAACTATTCATGAAGTCTTACATCAACGACGGAAAACCTTGGGATTATGATCAATGGTGTATTCCTGTTATGTGGAGAAGTGTCGAAAAACCATCTCCTAAGGACATCACTGTCGCTATTATGTGGGATGATGGTATTGTGAAACCACACCCACCAATCACTAGAGGTCTAAAACATGTTGCTTCTAAGCTAAAGGAGGCAGGTGTTAAAGTAGTCGACTTCGAACCAATAGAGACACAAAAGGCATTCGATGTTGTCCATACTTTGTTTACATGTGATGGTAACCATGCCCAAAAGGAGATGTTGAAACCATCAGGGGAGCCTATGCTTCCTCTCACAAAATGGGCATTGTCTGCCGGTAATGGAGATAAAGCTCTAAGCATCACTGAGAACAGAGAACTCAATTATCAGAGGGATGCTCTCAGAAAACAGTACAATGACTACTTTGTTTCACAAAATGTTGACTTCATCTTATGTCCAACCTACACTGGTGTTGCTCCTGTTGGTATTGAGGATGGTATTGCTGGACCTTACTATTGGGGATATACTTCTCTTTTCAATATCCTCGATTTGCCCGGTCTCATTCAACCTACCGGTTTATACCAGGATCCTGAAATTGATGTTGTAGATTCATCCTACAACTCAAAGTC
Organism: Ogataea nemodendra; assembly: GCA_030567775.1. NCBI lineage: Eukaryota > Fungi > Ascomycota > Pichiomycetes > Pichiales > Pichiaceae > Ogataea > Ogataea nemodendra. Next base: position 248,460 of record JAJLSV010000013.1, read on the forward strand.
TGAGATCGATAGAATTGAGCAACAAAAGTACATTCCTGAATTGTTCAAGGGTGCTCCAATTTGTCTTCAATTGGTGGGTAGAAGATACTTTGATGAGGAAGTTGTTGCAGCAGGAAAGCTTTTGACTGAGATTTTGAATATAAAGCTTTGATTCTGTATGCAGTTACCCGAATATACATTATTATAGTATACAGTCCATTTTTTATATATAGAAAGCTTTTTAAAGGAATAATATGATTCGCCTATTCCGAATTATCGAATTAACTCAGAACTGGCAAAAATTGGCCCACAATTAGCATTGGGATATCGAACACGTCTCTTTTAATGGTCCATACACAGCAACATTTTAGGTAATCATTGTCATCCGCCTTTCGTAGATTACAATCGGTCAAATATGTTGCATTGAGATCTCCAAAAGCAAAGTCACTGAAACTCCTAAAATACTTAATGGTACTCTCATCATCCATCAATTCAACAATAAATGTACGTTTTGATAAAAGAGCCATCTTGGAATATCCAGTCATCACTGCAAACTCATTCGTTAAAGCGACAATTTCTCCTGTTCTTCGCCAGATTATTGTGGGTGATGGTGACATTGAAATCAGCTGCTCGTACTCTAGAAGCGTCCGTTGAAAAGACCTCTCAGTGAAAATTAGGTCATTCTCGTGAAGTGATTTGGTCGCAGATATAAACGAAGGTCTATACTTTGCCATACATTTAGCTATTTCTATCAGCTGTTCTTTATTGAATCGCAGCTTCAAATAAGCAATGAGTGCATGATATGCCTTTGGGTATTGGTAGGCTCTGACTATATTTGTGAGGTAAATGTCATCTGGAAGCTTGACGAGATGCCTCATTATCAACGGAGATGTGTAGTCTTCGTCTTCTTGAAAATCCTCAGGGATAACACGGGCAGTATTAGCCATTCTGGAGTGTTTCTCGTTATAAACGTATGAATTTGGGGTTCCGTTGTTTGGATATGAAGATTTCATAATATTGTTTTTAACATTGATTTCTATGAAAGGGCGTGAAACCTTTTCTTCATCAAAGTCAAAGAATTCTTCCGAGGGGGATGGTGGGTTGGTGTTCAATAAATCTGTCAATTGAATATATTCTTCGTTAGCAATGTTAGACTCAAAATTCTTCATAGATTCGTTGGTGGATAATATATCAGAAAGCACGTCTGGTGTGACTGTCGAATCTTTAGAAGTATTGCTAATCTCGTCCTGAAGGCCCCTAACTGCTGCAGACTGGTAAAACATGTGCTGAGCTGGACCTTTCACAAATCCCATAGATTGATCTGCTGCGTAAGAGTCATTATTATGCGATGGTTTTTTAAAAGAAGTGACCTGTTGTTGGTTCAATGATAATGGTGTTCCTGGATTGGAAGAAGCTAAAAATGCAGAAAAAGACTTGAATGATAGAGACGTTGTAAGCTTGGGTGCTGGAGCCTCTGAGCTCGTTCGAGGAAACGGAATAGTCCCTGTTGTCGGCTTCTCATATACAAATAAGCCATTTTCCGACATGGGCGAAGAAGAGCAGGGAGAAGTACTCGCTGTAGGTAGAGATTTAGTCAATTTTTTGCGACCAGGTGATTTTTCTTGCGATTTGTTCACTTCTGTAATCTGTTTGGCTGGGGCTGCTATCTTTCTACTGTTCCGTGGTTTGTGAACTGCATCAACGGTATCCGACTTCTTCTTATACGTTGATTTCCTCTTTCTCACAGAGTCTTTGCATGTGTCATGGAATCCTCTTTTGACACAATTTAAGCATGGCCTTGAGTCGTCACATTGAAGGTGTTTGGAGTGACAAAACTCACAAGCAACACGGGTGGCTCTTCTGGACAACTTAACGTCCAGAGGCAACTTCTTCGTCATCTCGATTGTTATTAACTGTGAGAAGATCTCCGTATTGGCTCAATTAGTATTTCGAACTCCCAATATCCCAACTATGATCAAATGTCTACAATTAGTGAATTTCTCAAACAGAGTTCCGCCTACTTATGAACATAAATTTCTTCAAATGACAGTCTCTGCCGTGTTTTGCAGCCTTTAAAGCTCCTTCGCTCTCTTTTTGACACAATTTCCTTTTCAACCCCGCTTCATCCCTTAGGTTCACCCACAAACTCTGTTCATTCAAATAACAATTACGTTCCTGTTCAAGACACCAGAGGTCAGATCCTGTTCGTTCGCCGCAATCTGGGGAAAACAATAGCGGTGTATGGGTGGTCGTGTGCCTATTAAGTTTGTCCCGGGAGTTTTCCCTTATTCCGCCGGGTAGAAGAATGGTTTGTCAAAAACCTCCCGGGGAAAAAATACCGGATGTTTAAATACATGTGTCATGTGTTCTCATCACGTGAATAATATAAGTTACAGGCATATTGAAATAGAGATCTAATACATTTGTTATTAAAAGAGTATGAAAAACAATATAAACGATTAGTGTCGGTTAAAAATCTCCACATGCTCTTACTAATGATTTGATTTCTTGAATATTCCAAAAAATATGAAGATATCACCAGAGACTACAAAGTGCTTAGTTTGACTTCAAAACATCCAAGAATTGACCCTTGGATGGCTTCTCAGAAGAAGCAGCAACCTTTGCGGAACCTTGCTTCTTATCGGCGAAAGCCTTAGCGTATGGGTTCAATCTGAGCAAAACTTGCTTGTTTTTGAGAGGGTTCTTCTTCAAAACGTGAGTTCTCTTTTGAGTGGCTTCACCAGCTGGTCTAACAACAGCTTGGATTTCAGCAGAGTTGATGATTCTGGTAACATCAGTGTTGGTGATGATGTTAGATGGCAAAGAGTAGCCAGACTTGGAGGAAGCAGTGGACTCAGAACCGTAGACAGAATCCAAAGCAGCGAAAGCAGACTCAGTCCAGATGACGAATCTACCCAAGTGAGCACCTGGAGCCAATTGCAACAAACCAAGGGACTTGACATTAGCGGTCTCGACACCAGGAACGTTTCTGAAGGCCTTGACAATACCGTTGTCGTTAGCATAGACAACCAATGGACCTCTTCTTTGGGTGAATCTTCTACCTCTCAACTTACCCTTACCGGCTCTCATCTTCTTGGACTTGATGACCTTGATAACATCCTTGTGAGCACCAATAGCCTTCAAAGCAGCAACGGCATCCTTGGTCTTTTGAACGGATTCTAATTCGGAAGAAACAATCAATGGGATTTCTGGGATCTTCTCAATTCTGTGACCTCTAGCCAAAACCAAAGATTGAACGGAGGTAGCAGCAATAGCAGAAGCAGTAGCGTATCTCTTTTCATTTTGGTTGACCTTGACGTGCCATCTTCTCCAGATCTTGGTTGGAGCGAACATACGACCGCCTCTACACATGTTACCGAAAGCAGCTTGACCTGATCTGTGGGTTCCTCCACCACCAACTCTTGGAATTCTTGCAACAGCTCTACCAGTACCCCATGATTCAGCAGAGGTTTGGTGACCAGCGTTTTCGGCGACAGCGTAAGCTTGTCTCTTGTTCTTGTTAACTCTGGTGAAAACAGAGTGAACAATATCTGGTCTGATTGGAGCCTGGAAAACGGCTGGGAGTGGCAAAGCACTGGAGGTCTTCTTACCTTCTAAGGAAACAACGGAAACTTGTGGTCTCGACATTTTGTAATATTAACGTATAATCGCTGAAGAGACTCTAAGTTCTTATCCAGTAAATCTTTAACTTGAATGCTTAAAAACCTTTATATTCAAGCTCTTGGTTTTCCACCCTAGTGCTGAAAAATTTTTCACAATCCTTGAGTTGGTAGTGGATAAAACAAATATCTGTCCGGGTAATATCACAAATATTATTGTCGTGTTGATGTGGCTGGTGGATCGTTTTATGGCTGGTGCGTAATCATCTGTTTTGTGGAGAGAGGTAATGGGGAGATAAATGATACGACAAGTAATTAAGGCCTCTGTGTTGGAAAGGTGTAAAAAGAAAGACTGATAAAAAGCTGTTTATTGCATCTAGTATTACATTGAGTGTGTTTATGGTGACTGGAATACTCAGTACAAGAAAGAGCAATTAGGACAAAAATATGACTGCACAGGAGAAGAACAGTGTCACCCTCAAAGTGCCAGAATCAGTTGCGGGAGTCATCGGCATTGACCCATGGTTGGAGCCATTCTCTGAAGAGTTATCATACAGAAGGACGTTGGCAGATGATTGGCTAAAGAAATTGGATAAAGAACAGGGTGGTATATTGAAGTTTTCGGACTCGTATAAAGAAATGGGATTCCATGTGTTGCCTGATAACTCAATTGTCTATAAAGAGTATGCCCCCAATGCCACTAGTGCTTGTTTGATAGGAGAGTTCAACAATTGGGAGCATGACAAGAATGTGATGACAAAAGATCAATATGGCTTCTTTAAAGTGGTAGTTCCTGCAGTTGATGGTAAGCCAGCCATTGCTCACAATTCTAGACTTAAGGTTTTTTTGACTTTACCTTCAGGTGAGAAAATTGCAAGACTGCCTCCATATATTGCACGTGCAACAGCTCCTCCCAAGGAATACGGTAATTCTAACTATGAAGCAAGATTTTGGAACCCTGATGAGCAATATGTGTTTAAGAATTCCAGACCAAAGGTTCCTTCTTCTCTAAAAATCTATGAGGCGCATGTGGGTATCTCTACCCCTGAACCAAAGGTTGGAACATATAAGGAATTCTCAAAGAATGTCTTGCCAATAATTAGAGACTTAGGCTATAATACTGTTCAGTTGATGTCCGTCATGGAGCATGCATATTATGCTTCTTTCGGTTATCAGATAACCTCTTTTTTTGCGATCAGTTCAAGATTTGGTACCCCTGAAGATTTGAAAGAATTGATCGATACAGCACATGGACTTGGTTTGCGAGTACTATTAGATGTTGTTCATTCACATGCCTCCAAGAATGTCGAGGATGGTCTCAATATGTTTGACGGAACTGATTATTGTTATTTCCATACTGGTGGTAAAGGTCAGCATGATCAATGGGATTCAAGACTCTTTAACTACGGTAATTATGAAACCCTAAGGTTCTTGCTGAGTAATTTAAAATTCTATTTGCATGAGTATAAGTTCGACGGATTCAGATTTGACGGTGTGACAAGTATGTTATACCTTCATCATGGTATAGGAGAGGGTTTTTCTGGTGATTACGGTGAGTATTTAGACCCTTGGGGACCAGTTGACAAAGAATCATTGGTCTATTTAATGTTGGCCAATGACTTGTGTAGCCATTATTCTGTGGCCGAGAACTGTGAGATCACTACTATAGCTGAAGACGTTTCCGGATATCCAACCCTCTGTATGCCGCGTTCGTCTGGAGGCGTGGGTTTTGATTATAGGCTGGCTATGTCCGTTCCTGATATGTGGATAAAGATCCTAAAGCATACTAAAGATGAGGATTGGGATTTGGGTTTGATTTCCCACACACTTTCAAACAGGAGATATAAGGAGAAATGTATCACTTATGCGGAATCGCACGATCAGGCCTTGGTTGGTGATAAGACGTTGGCCTTCTGGCTGATGGATGCAGAAATGTATACAAACATGTCGGTCTTGTCAGATCTAACACCATCTATTGACAGAGGTATTCAGTTGCATAAGCTTATAAGATTAGTTACGCAAGCACTGGGTGGTGAGGCATACTTGAATTTCGAGGGAAATGAGTTTGGCCACCCAGAATGGTTAGATTTTCCAAGAAGTGGTAATGGTGAGTCATATCACTATGCTAGAAGACAATTCAATTTGATTAAAGATGAATTATTGAGATACAAGTTTTTATACCAATTTGATAAGGCTATGAATACGACTGAAGCTAAATACACATGGCTTAACTGTGAGCCTGCTTATGTCTCGTTGAAGAACGAATCAGACAAAGTATTGGTATTTGAAAGAAACAATAAGGTGTTTATTTTCAATTTCCATCCATCACAGTCCTACTCCGATTATAGAATTGGCGTTGAGGAAGCCGGTATTTACAAAATAGTTTTGAATTCTGATAGAGGTGAATTTGGTGGTCATGATAGAATTGATGAGTCTAGATCAGAGTTCTTCACTACTCCATTAGCTTGGAATAATAGAAGAAATTATATTCAAGTCTATTTGCCTTCTAGAACTGGTTTGGTTCTTGCTCTTACTGATGAGATTAAAAATGTTGAAAGCTCCAGATAAAAATATGATTTTCAATTTTTAGCAATGTATTTCCTTTGGCTTTTTTGCTTTGTTTCTGCTTTCCGATTTTAGCATTCGCTATATTGTGTTCCTCCGCTGGTATTTATATTCATTCATTTTACGTTTGATCCTTTTTATTTTTGATGTGTTGTAATATTAGTTTGCATCCTACAACATTCAATCCTTTTTGCCTTTCCTATTCCAAAAAATGCAATTAATTAATTTGATAGCCTGAAAAATCAACCTATAAAAAGCATGTTCCTAACTACCTAACACGTTGATTACAGCCTCTCCAGCAACTACTGACTCCATGAATCTTTCTATAGCTTTTTCGTGATTCTGTTTCAAGGAATTTGAATAACTGAGGAATTCGCTCTTCTTTGTAACGACGTCCTTCGTTTCAGTCACTTCAAATAGTTTGGAAAGCCGTTCAACATGGTAGGACAGCGAGTTCTGTAATCTTTCCAGAATCAGCTTTTCTGAGTTGTTCTGAAGGTAATACATTAAAGCGTATGACCACATTAACGTGATTCTACATTTTAGTAAAGTGTCAATCGATTCCCGATAGAATTGTGCTTCTATCCACGAAACTCCTGCTCTCAGCTGAATTTCCTGGACTCTGTATTCTAATTTTGCCAGGAAATCTGTATCCTTTTTTAGAGATACTCTATGAATATCAAACAATTCATAGTAAAACAGATATTTTTTTAAAGAAGTTCTGGACTTTTCCTGTTTCTCTCGTTCTTGTTTAGCCTCATCATCAGAGAACCTTGTGCAAATGTAATTATTATTGTGTTTCACCCAATCTCCAAGACAAATCCAGCAGAATTCATATCTACAACCTCTGCACGTCATGTGGTTGCAACCACCGTTTTTCTCTATCGGTGAAGAACATTTTGGACAATCTTTGGTATTCGCTGTTATCCAATGAGAAGTTTCCGACTCGTCCTCACAAGTGACAACCCACTTCTGAACCACATTACAAGGCGCAGGAGCATGGTCTTCATGTCCACAGAAGAAGCAGAACCGGTGTCCATTTGAGCATTGTACTATAGGTATATATTTTCTTTGTACGTATTCTTCTACCGTAGTAACTTCTTCCGAATCAAATCCTTTGTACTCGATTATTGTGTCACAGTCCACAGCTGGACACCCCTTGAATAGCTTAGAGTTTGTCTTCGTGTAAAGAAGAACAATATTATACCAAAACTTTGTTGATATTTGCCTGTTTCTAATTTCGGTTTTCTCTTGCTTCTCTCTTTTCTTCTGTCTTTCATGAAAATTGAACAATGCATCATCATCAATGTCTGATTTATTGCTGTAATTGTCGCCCTTTTCATCACTCATATCTGAACTTGAGCAATCATCTTCGTCATCGTCTGCTGTTTGTTGGTATTTGGCTCTGATTTGCTCTTGTGTCAAAGGCATTAGAAGCTCCCGTTGTCTTTTTATCTTTTCTGAGTTTTTTATTTCCAGTTGTTTTTGTTCATATATTACTCCCAACTGTTGGATCTCGCTTGGCTTTATAAACAGCTTACAACTGGAATCGGGACATTTGATGAGCACTATGGAGTTCTGTAATGACTCACGAACATATCTAGCGTAACAGTCTACACAATATTTATGCTCACAATGGTCCAGGTGAAAAGTCTTGAGGGATTCTTCTTTAGTAGACTCTGAACAACAAATGAAACACATAAATCCCTCGGTTGCATCCTCAATATGATTGATTGCTGTGTTCGTGGGAGAGATGCTATTATATAATCCGCATTTATCTCTTAGAATTGAAGTGTCTCGAGTGGTGTAGTCTTCCAGAAGCTTTTGGTCATTCCAATTGTAATAGAGTAGAAGAACTGTACAATCATCTGTCCCAATCTGTAATACAAAATCCAAACTTGAAACGGCCTCCTTAAGAACTGCCTCTATGTCCTCCGCCTCCACAGACTTGTATTTCATACGGTGAGATAACAATCCTCCGGTAGTCACCTTGCTGGTGAACGTATAAAAGATGTCGCTCATTATCTCGGCATCATACTCAAAGTCCTCTTCTTCGTCTTCTATATCGAGATCAAATTCAATTTCTTCCTCGGTATCACCATAATCATCATAATCATAGTCGCAACTATCGTTATCGTCTTCATCCTCCGACATTTTTATCTAACGTTATGTGATGAGAACAGATTTTCCCTTGATTTCTTATGTATCCATGTGTGTATTCCGTACTATGTGGGCCTTCTAACTGCAAATGGCCTTAGTTAGAGCTCCTTGAGAGAAGAAAATGCTTCAAACGAACCCTGAAATGTTGGTGATCGCGATAACGTTTTTAGGATCTTCCTCGCTTATCTAAGCAATGGGATCTTTATAACCAGTTCAACATAAACAGTTAGAGCAACTACAAGATGTACAATACTACAAATCACACCAATGCAAAATTACTCTATGCTGATATTGCTTAACGAATGGGTTGATGCAATGGCTGGCTTTCTTTAAAAAAATAGCAATAAATATACACCTTTATTGACGATAGACATTAATAACGCCGCTTCTGTCTACACTTATAAGCATCTTGTAGGGACTAGTTAAAACAACAATATCATTGATAATATCTCTGTGATTTTTAGAAAGCTCGAGTTGTTCATGGGCTCTTTTCTTCTTTCTTCTGAAGGAGTTGTTCTCTTCGATCGTAGTGGCAGTGTATCTCTCGTGGATGAAAGCTAGATTTGAGTTGATCTGAGTAGACGAAAATACAGGCGTATCATTCAAATTTGTATTGTTTAGACCTCCTGCAATCAAACTGGAAAACTCAGGGGAAATCATGTTCCAGTTTATCAACTTGTGTGTGGAGGTAGCCGAATAAAGATTCAATTGATCGTTAGGACCTTCTGATATATATAACGCGGTACAGCTTTTATCTGAGCTAATTAGTGAGTCATCAATTATCATATGCTGTAAACTTTCATCAATAAGTTCAGGATCATTGCTAAGCTCCGTTACAACGTAAGTCTCTATTGTAGAGGTCACTGAAGAAGAACAATAAACCTGTCGAGGTTGCAGCTTCGACACATCCCAGACCGTCACATCAGAATCACCACTTCCTCCCACAATTGCGACAAAACGATTACGTTTGCTATTCATCTCAAAGCTTCCAGGCAAAGTCATCATCTTTTTTATAGGATAATGGGAGTTTTTAAGCTTGGCAGACTTCAATAATATCTCAAACGATAGATCCCATAAATCCAATATACCCTTGGATGTTCCTATTAAAACCCAGCTCTGTTTTGAGTCAATAGTAAATGAGGTAGGTATTCCATGAGAAAGATTATTTTGCAATGTGATAAGAGGTTTCATGGTTCTTGTATCTAACACAATGAGTTTGCTGGTAGGAGTTGTGAAAAGCAACCAAGGCTTTTCGTTAGATGATGATAGTTCAAGTTGTAATGCATATCCATCTGCTGAATCGAGTTTGTAGTGTCTTATCAATGATAATGAAGTATTGTTGTGCTTATTTTTGAAAGATGATCCTTTACCATTAAACTCAATTCTGAAAATCTTGATATATCCATCTTTTGTAGCAACTGCGAAACATTGCCTATTTTTCAAAAATCTTACACAAACCACCGGAGAACCTAGAGTTATGGAGAAGCTTGATGACCCAGTCACATTTGTTTCTAATCTCAAAGAATCCCATACCTTCAGATATCCTTGTTCATCTCCCGTGATAAAGAATTTCTGATCTGGAGAAATCACCACCGAATTAACAGAAGCCTTATGTTCCAGCAACCGTGAAACTAAAATAGCATCCTTATTGGATTCAGGAGACTCGTTTGAAGCAATATTTTTGCTCTTTGTATCAGTGTCAGCTAAATCACTGTCACTAATCTGGAGATTTCTTATTAGCGGGCCAAATTCAATATAGTCATCTAATGTCGGTTCAAACTTCATACTATTCAGAAATTTCAAAATATATGGATTGCTGCCGGAGTAGCTATGCTTCACAGTAGTTGTGATTTTCTGAAAGTTCAATGTTTCGTCATTGAAATTTAATTCGCTTGATTCAGAATACGTAGATGCAGCTCTTGTAGAGGCTAGTGTTGTTGTCCCTCCAGTGGTTGTCTCCCCCAGCACACGTTCTTCATTTGTTAACAAAGAAGGTTCAGCTTTCGTTATTTCACCATAGAGTAAGGACGATGTGCGCCTATTAGAATTAGTCTTCACTGTGTTCTCGCTTGAATTTGATTGCTGGGTTATTGTCAATAAAGGAGGGGGGTTCTGGGATATACTTGTCCTACTCTGAATAATTTCTGATTTGTGGCTAACATCAAAGAAGACAGTTCTCGGTAATATATTCATCCGTTTGAACTCTTCATCCTCTCCATAGGAGGTAGACACGCGGTTATTTGCTCTTGCGACTCTATATATATAAGGTCTCAAAGTTGCAATCTTCCATAGTTCACTTTCCAATAATCCAATGGTTTTTAACTTTTCTGTTTGTTGTAGATCATAGTGGCTCAAAGGAATCTCCATATTATCGACAACCAATGTCTCATTTGCTCCTTGGTTATTTAGCCTATACATAGACCCCTTTGAACTTCCTTTCTTGAGAAGAAATGATATTCCTGAAGAACTGAAGGAATCCGCTTTCTTTCCATCATTTTCAACCCTTTGCCAGAACAAAGTTGGGTCTTGTCTGAGCGACCAATTTTTGGACAGGTTGTAAACTGCTCTGGATATTGGTCGATGAGCACAAATATATAGTGTCTCCCAGTTAAAGTCTGTAACTTCGTAAAGAAAAAATGGTCTAATGATAGGATAGAGCATACAATAAAGATCTGCAAGAGATAAGTTATTTCCAATTGATATTATCAGATTCAGAACAGACTGTCTAATAACCTCGTTAGGATGTAACACCAACCTGACCGTCAATTTGACTAGATCCCATATGTGTTGTTTTCTGATTAAGCCCAACTTACTTAATTCAGTGAAGACCTTGATCACACCTATTACGACCAGCTCATCGGGATCATTCAGAGATTGAACAAGCAGTGGTAGTATATATTGTTCTAAGCTTACCACTCCAACAAAAATAGAAATTGAAACTATGCTGGCAACAAATCCCAATCTTATTTGAGGGTTCTTGTCGTTTAGATAAGTTATTAAATGACTCAATATAATATCATTAGTTTTTTCCTTTCCAAAGAATGAATTCAAAGGCAAAATGTTCTTCAAGAGTGATATTCTTACAAATGGATTTGGATCGGTCAGAATTTGAATCGAAAGATTCTCGAATCCATCGATTAATTCTTTGAAGTTAATATCTAATGACGAATGGTTCGTAAGTAGTAGATCATTTTCAGTCTCTGAGTCATTAAATCGATCAGATTGACTTCTGAAAATGTTAGACATGTCGTAGAAACTCCTGGCCACTTTGGCTAAGTAGGGCAAACAGGCAGCAAAAACGGATCTAACATAGCTGCCTTTTTCAGATAAAACAGATACATTCAAATTATCTGATGAAATAACTGAAGAAGGGGATGATAAGCTGACTACTGAAAGATATGTCCTCTTGAGAAAATGTTGCAGCTTAGGCAAAATATATTCAGGGAATATGTTCACGTTCACAGGCGTAATCACGTCAACCATAGTTAGCAATTGGGTTAGAGACCGTAATGCTGCACTCTGAACATCCTCACTTGGATCATCTAACATGTAAATTAAGTAGGGTAGACATCTATCCAATTTTGCTTCATCATGCAGTTGTTCAGCAAAAGCTAATATTAAATCACAGGCTTGGATTCTGAAAGACGAGTGTGTCGTATTTCTGACACTATGTAATACAATCGATAGCAATATAAGTGAACAACAGTCATTGGTGGCAATGGAATCGGCATTGAAAATCTCTGACGTATGTTTCGGTATATGTTTATTCATACCCGGGAGATCCAATCTTAAGGGAATTACGGTCTCCTCTTCTTCTTCTTCTTCCTCATTCTCTTTTTCCTCTGCAATAAGATGTTTGAATCCCAAATATAGAGCTATCTTATCGAAATCGTTATATATTCTAGTCACACGGAAATCACATTCTCTAAATCGCTCGTTCAAGTTCTTTGGATCTCCTGTTCCAGCTATTTTTCTGACATATGGGTGAAGAAAAGTATAGAAGTGATCTGGGAAAATAATCTTTCGGTATTGTATCAAATAGTCTTTTGCCTGTAGTCTCTCTGCTGGATTCAGGCTTATCATGCTTTGGATCAATTTTCGTATGTTCAAATCATCAATGGAGTCCAAATTTGGTAGGTATTCTCCTTTTTTGTACTTGAAAAGCTGTGGGAGAGTGAAAATAGCCAATCCTTCAAGATATAGCTCTGCTATTACACATCCAAGAGAAAATATGTCCATCTGCCAGGTCAACTTGCCACTTTCTGAGGACTCGATATTTTCTCCAGACGATAAAAATCTCTCAGGTGCAAGGTAACATGTATGTCTTTGACTAGTGTCAAAGTAAAATGAAAACTGAGATGGATTATCTTCAGGAAGATGGACGGGTTTGAAAATAGCAAAATCGCTCACAAGACACCAGTTCCATGAAGTTACTAGAACGTTCTCAGATTTCAGATCACCGTGATATATATTCTTTGCGTGAAGTCTTGACAGAGCCAACAAAAGCTGATAGGATATCCATTTCTTTTCAATAGACTCTAAAAATGGACGAATGGAAATTCTGTCATACAGGTTATAACGAATGTAAGGCCTGATCAAATAACCTGCACGCTGAGAGTCAATAATCGAGTTGAAAGGAAGAACATTGGGTAGATCAATTAGCTCTATACGCATATTTTCCAACGCAGATACCCACAATGACAGGTCCAGTTCCATAGTGGGTTTGATCAATAACTTTACTACAACAGATCCATCTTCATCTAAACATTTGATTGTCTTCAAAAATCGACTAGAGCTCAAAGGTTTGCTGTATTGTAGCTTGTCCAAGTAATCTATGTACGCCGACACAGCAATTGTTTGAGCTGTTGGAGATGGCAGAGAAATCTCTGCACCCATGACTCCACTGCCTATATCTCTTTTATGTTAATCTTTCAGCTTGACATGATAATAGGCTGCAAACATTTACTCTAAACTGCTAGCCTTCACTTATCAAAGTTTCTAAAGCCTCATCACGACGCTATGGGGAAATCTTTCTGGTGTACAGGTGTTGTTACAACAAAACGTATGTTGTAGGGATTGAGAATTAAAGCTATATATGGGTTGGTCTAAAGCTAACCTGAGTGGAATGTTGGATTAAACGAAATGAGACATAATGAAGTAATAGATATAAATCAGAAGTTATTAGAAAGAGTAAGGAGATTGCTAGATCTTCTGGACTGTCATCTTGACTTTTCTCTCCTTCTTAAATTTCTCCACCTCTTCGTGTAGCAAGATCTTCATATCGTTGACCGAACGACATTTCCATTCAAAACTGAAATCAAACAGCTTAGAAACTGCAGGCTCATCTTCTGGGTTTCGGATCTCTGCTAGCAAAGGATGTTTAATGCATTGTTCGACTGTGAACCTTTTCTCCACTTTCCAGCACAGTAAGTTGGATAGCAGATCATGAGCTAACTCGCTGGCATGTGGGTATATATCTTTCCATTCTTGTTTCTGGAACTGTGGCTTAGAAGAGGAGAAAAACTCCCATGCGACTGTAGAGTTGTATCCCAATGTTACATTTCTAGAAGGAGATCCTAGCACTTTGCAAATCTCGTTGATCTGGTGCATCTGATCGTCCCCAATGAAAAGCGGTTTCCGTCCATACAACTCCCCAAATATGCAACCGACTGCCCACATGTCTATTTCTTTTCCATATTGTCTTCTTGTGAGTATAAGCTCTGGTGCTCTGTACCATCTGGTAGCCACATAATTGGTTATATTGCTGGATCGGTGATTTTTGTTCATAAACTGTTCTGAGATTCCCCTGGCAAGGCCAAAATCACAGATTTTGAGGACTCCCTGGGAGGTCACCAGTATATTTCCTGGCTTCAGGTCTCTATGGATCACGTCTGCCGAATGTATATACTTCAAGCCACACAAAATCTGATAGATGAAACACTGGATATGGAACTCTGAGAATTGGACAGAGGAATGAATCACTTTGGCCAAGTCATAATCTATCAGCTCCTGAAAACAGTATAATCCATCATAGGGCTTCATATAAACGATATCCAGGTCCACTAAATTAATTATATTTTTATGTCCCTTGAAAAAGGACATCAATTTGAGTTCTCTGACTGCCCTCTTTAGAAGCACCTCTTTATTAAAGATGTTGCTTACCTTTTTGATGGCAATTGAGGCTTTATCCTTCGATTGTAAATCAACCGCCGAACAAACCGTCCCATAGGATCCTTTACCCAAAACTGTAATAACATGGTATCTACTATCTAAATAGAAGTTTGCCTTTTCATACACAACTCTTGTAGGTGGCTGCTTCTGCTGTGCTTGTTTATTTCCACCTATTAGTCTGGTTGGATTAAGAGTTTTAGAAATGTATGATTGTTCTCCAACTTCAATATTTGACATTTTATGGTTTCACCTTGACAATATAGACTGCTTTATAATTCACAATTTCGACCAAATTCCTAGTTAATGTTATAAACTATATAATTTATCAATGCTCTCTTCTTTTTGTAGACGCTCCTTAAACATAAAGCTCTTTTAAATGGTAAATACGCCAAATTCTCAGACAGACCACAACATTTTTTTTGTCGCGACTATAGAGATTGCAAATTCAATATTTAAAGTTACTGGCTATGAGATACATTTCCCGGCATTGTATTTATCCACAACATATATGAATGGGACGACAAAAAAAAGGAATTAGGAACCGATATAATAAAAAGCAAACAATCCATGATGGATTCAGCTAAAAACCAACCAACAGCACTCTAACGTAATTCTTGCTAGTGATATGGACAGGGTCTAAATAAACTCATATCGAATCAGAGAACCACAAATCGATTTGTCAAGAGTAGCAGAATGAAGGTGAAACCCCTCCATCTGGTACATGGGCAAGTTCCAACTGCTGAAACTTGCCTGAGCTTTTGTGGAAATAAAGACCACTAATTGAGCCCGTCAATTGGTTGAAACAAATGTAATAAAACCCAGCAAAAGAGGCACCACTTATGTCTTTGATTCTTGCGTCTGGAACCAAAAATACTTCCTTCCATCTCATATATAAATACTCGCTATTCAATGCATTCTGATATATTTTTTCGTTTTCTAGTTCATTATCAGGATTGAAGTCGAGGCTTCGCCAGCTAGGAAAGCGGCTCCAGTGTTGTAGGTCATTTCTTTTATTAGAGCCCCATGCCTCATTCAAGGTCAGGAACGAGAAATGAGGACCAATGATCTCACCTTTGAAAAAGGTGGTGAATTCTGGATTTGTTTCAGTGAGACCATGAATAGTGAAAAAACCACAAACATAGGATCTCTTAAGATCTACCTCTTTGAGATCAACACGGACCTCGAACGTGGAGGTGCCTGATTGCTGCGATCCGATGAACGAGGAGTTTGGTTTTAAAAACGATGACACCTTGTTCTTATAGGGTCTAGCAAAAAAGTCATCAATTTCGATTGAAGAACTCTTTCTGCGCTCTAGACTATGTTTCTGGTTATTATTTTCATCATCCTGAATTCCATCAAGCTCGTCGATTGAGTTGTCAAGCAAACCCTGGGTTGACTCATCCTGGATTACTGAGTCTTCGTCTTCATTCTGATTGTTTCTTGATCTGCCTACAGATTGTTTACGTTTGAACTTGAGTTCTTGCTTCAATTGTTTAATTTTATGGTCTTCTAGCGTAATAGGCATCTGTGTTCTTGGAGTCGGCATTTTGATCGACGGCTATCCCCACTTTCGCAAGCGAGTCACAATTTCCTATGGGTAGTGTGGCCGTCACGAGCTATGATATTGATGTATTTCTGCTATTTCAGACGTGCCTTTCTTTAATTATACACGTCCCTGAGTCGCTAGTTGTTTGAAAATAGGGTCCAAGCTTGTATCTTTGCCCCTGTGTAGTTTAGCTTCCGCTTAGATCGTTTCTGCGCTAGAAGGAATACGTGATTTTCTAGACTTCTTGGGTGAAACAACTCCAAAATTAAAATGTATCTAGTTATAACACCTAATTTATCTGTCCTTATGCGAGTTTCACCGTCTAGATCAACATACAATATCTCTATAATGGATGAATTACTCATACAACCTCCTCTAGACTCAAATAATAGTATATACAAATTTATCGGTCATACTAAATGAGTTTCGTACTACCTTTGGCTCACGACCGTAATAAGACGACGGATCGGATCAGACGAATAGCACAAAGAACAAGTCTAATCATAGACAACCAGAACCACCAGACTTCAATAGAAACTACTAATGATTCCATCTAAAGTGTCGAGATCTTTGAGACTCCAGGTTCCAGCTAGTCCTGGTATTATAGGAAATCCTAATGAACGATTATCTAAGGCTATTGTCTTTAAGAATGCTACTATTCATACAATTGCCGCCGAGTTAACTGTATGTTCGTCCCAGAATGAACTTCAGCCCAAATAACGTCTTGCTTAGGCCATCAATCAACAGTTCCTGACCTATCTCTAGAAGAAGGTCGCAATGACTCCATCTTGCACAGCCCGGCTAGATAAAGAGTCGGCAAGGTTCAACGGCTAGAGATAAGAGAGATATGAGGATAGAAATTAATAGGATAATGATTAGACTGAATGGAAGAAACTGACCATCCAATTAAGTCCAGAGGAGCTTATTTGGCGAAAAAATGACTGAAAACTTGACATAAAAGGGACCACAACGGACATTTTCTCTCCCGAAAGAAGTCAGATCTGTGCGGAGTCAGCCGTTCGCCCAGTCTCAATATTTCAGATAAGTGAGAACACTATTAAAACAAGAAATCCGACCAACACAGGATCCAGAGAATCGAGGTGATTTGAGAATAGCAAATCATATTGTTCAACAAGCCATATATAGTAAAAAAGTTGTTAACTGGTGATCAAAATACATATGGTAGCAACATCTAGATAAATTTGAAAAACAGTGAAAATTTTTTAAAACGGTAGCAGCTCATCATAGATAAGTCTTGCTAGGATAGAACAACATACAAGATGACAGAAGAAAGCGAGGTGATCCTTGCTATGGATGATAACTTGAAAGATGATCCAAACAGAGCGTTGAAAGATATATTTGCAGGAACCATCGGAGGAGTTGCTCAGGTTTTGGTTGGCCAGCCGTTCGACACTACCAAAGTCCGACTGCAATCTTCTCAGGGTGAATATTCGTCAGCCCTGGATGTTGTAAAGAAACTTATGAAGAACGAAGGACCTGCTGCATTCTACAAAGGTACTTTGACTCCGCTGGTTGGAATTGGTGCCTGTGTTTCGATCCAATTTGGAGTCAACGAATACATGAAGAGAACGTTCAATTCTATTAACGGCACCGAGGGGAAATTGAGTCCTCTTCAGTTTTTCCTTTGTGGTGCTGCCGGAGGGTTTGCTAATGGGTTCCTTGCCTCACCAATCGAACATATTAGAATCAGACTCCAGACCCAGTCAACTGGCATCAAAGAGTTTAATGGCCCTCTCGATGTGATCAAAAAGTTGAATCAAAGCGGAGGAACTAGATTACTGTTCAAGGGACTTGGTCCTACACTTGTCAGAGAAGGATTTGGAATTGGTACTTATTTCCTCACCTTTGAGGCCCTGGTTAATAATGAGATAGTAACCAGAAACATACAGAGAAAGGACGTGGAGAGCTGGAAATTGTGCGTTTTTGGAGGCCTAGCGGGATATTCTATGTGGCTCACCATTTATCCAGTGGATGTGATCAAGTCAAATCTACAAACCGATAATTACAAAAATCCTTCCTTCAAAAACTCTCTCGATGCGGCAAGAAACATCTATGCAAGGAATGGTGTTAAGGGCTTCTTCAAGGGCTTCCTTCCAACAATTCTAAGAGCAGCCCCTGCTAATGCTGCAACATTTGTAGCTTTCGAGTGGACTATGAGATTACTCGGCTAATCAGCAACTCAAATAATATTAATTAATTTATTAGTACGTATAAATCAGAATAAGCCAGAAGAAAGGAACCTATCAACATATCCTCCACTTCTCTCAGTAGCAGCGGCTGCATCTTCATCGTCCTCGTCATTTAGATCTTCATCTTCTAGTCTTCTCAATAGGTAGTCAACTTCGACTTTCTTAGTGAGAGGAATGACAAAATCTTTGTATATCTTGACTATCATCTCCGGCTTGACTTTGCTCTGAATATGCTGTGTGAACTTCAAAGTAGGATCTGTACCATATGCCTTTCCCTTCTCTAGTAATCTTTCAAGGATCTTTTCTTCAACAGCGGAATTCGTGATTGCCTCCTCAATGCCCTTTATGTCCTTTTCTATGATCATTTTGGTGAACCTTTCTCTTTCGTTCACAAATTTGGACTCAGCAACAAATTTTCCAAAGTGGATTCTACGGGAAAGTGACTGCAGACAGTCGATATCTGCCATGGCTGTGGATCCAAGATTATCTGTCTGATCTCCACGACCACAGGAGACTGCAGGAACAACATGGGTAATGTAACTCTCCTTGATCTCGTCGTTGAAGTTGATCTCATCAGAATATGAGGCTAGAACACTGGGATAGTTGATTTTTGGCAGAAACGTTGGCTGAAGAACCTGTGGGAAAAAAGGAATCTCATCTGGAGCCTGGTATCTTCTGACCTGGCTGTGAACTATTTCGTGCTGTGATAGTAGCCAATCCAGAAACGAGCCGTCAAAGTCTGGAATTGGAAACTGTTTAGGCTTGTAAACCGACGGACAGGCATAGAATTGCGATCTTTCGATGAAATTAAAAATAATGGTATCCTCCATTCTGACAAGCACCTCTCGGATGTTTGCCAAATTCAACACGGTGTTAGGTTTCATGAAATCCATTGCATTACCTTTGTATCTTAAGGTCTCAGTTTCAGATAAAATTTACGATGGTCTTGATGATCTTTCTCCAAACTCAATTGCGACTAGGTCTGATACATAGTCTTTCAGTATATGAGTTCCTCCTCTCAATACCCTTTATACGGTCACTGCAAAAGATATTCTACAGATAAAACTCGTATCTGTCCAGAATAGAGCATCCTTTAATCCCCTCTTAGGAAGACCTAAGAGGCTATCGTGCGCGCAAAATCAACGTGTAGAGAGGTTTTCAGAAGGTTAGCTACAACCGATTAGTCAGCAGACTTGAGTGCAAAATAGAAAGACTCTATGTATATATCAAACAGATACGTATATGCAATAAATAATAGACTGAATGAACAGCTTTGCAAACTGATTGCAAGATGATCTAATGACCGGGTGATGAAGGTTCAAGAGGAATCTCATTCGATTCGGTAATCATCGCAGAACGATCAAAGGGTTGGAGAGCAACCTTACCGTTCTCTTCATGACTGACAAAACTGATCCTCTCCTGCTGTAAATGTAATAGAATATCGTTGAGATCGCCCAGATGCAGCAGCATTCCAATCTTGCGGAACCACAGAAAACGGTTGATCCGCTCCTCCTTGCTGGACCCAAAACCAAAGTTCTTGTATGCATCTGAAAGATCCTGTTCAGATTTCTCATGCATCCTTGTGGAGGCCGCAAGCGACTCGTTATAAACTCCACCGATGTAGTCGTCGTATAAGATGATATGTGCAAACTGCAGGGCTGTGTATACAAGCGTGGTCAGCAATAACGAGATAAAAATGTTCCGCCGATTCTGTTTGAAATGCTCATAGAAAGTAGAATCAGGGTCCACCTCCTGCCATGTCCTGTCTCCCTGCCAACCGTATGTCTGAGAATGGTATTTATAATGGTCTTCCCAGGTCCCCGTTCGGTCTTTAGTGGAGTAATTTGACGTGAAGGCAGAAGATCCCTTCGAGTTAGTGAACCCAGCAGTAGGAGAGTGGAAACTAGACGAGTTGTCTTCCCATCCAATTTGGTACTTATCGTAATTAGCTTTCAATTGTGGATTTCGAAGCAGTGTATAAGCGGCTAGAATTTTCTTGAATCTGTGTTCCTTGATATCAGTCGTCAAAATACCGCTATCACTCCCAGAAAAAAGAGACTTCTTCCCGAGATCTACTCCATGGTATGTCCTAGAATCCGGGTGGTAGATTTTGGCTAACTTATAAAACCGTTTCTTCAATAATCGTGGCTTGAAATCTGATTCGGACTTGAATCCCAGAACCTGATATGGCGATGCATTTTGTTTCGTTGGATATCCACTCAGGAGATCCAATAATTCTGGATCCTGGTCAGAAGATATCTCTGCGGACGTAGCATACGTTCTATTTTGTGCTACCGTAGTTAACCGTGCCTGTTTTCCGAAATATACGCCATTTCTGCATCTCATGCTTTTCAGCCCGGTTGACACCCACTGCAATTCTCTCACAGCATCTCTTTTCGTTCCCCTGTGATACATAACAGATACCAGTATCCTCCGATGAGCCACAGCTCCTAATCTCACTCTCTGTATAGCACTCATATCCCGATAAGACCAATGATTGATCTGATTCAATTACAGTCCTCACTTTCTGGAGTTTTAGAGTTCCTTAATCACTGGAATATTACCATCAGACATCCATGGAAAATGTCCAGTTATTATCGCTACCTCTTCTACAACAACTAGTCCTCTATAATTGTCCTCCAGTCTACAAATATAACTTGGAGATATATTATGAGACAGCCGGGTTTTGGTGGTACTGATAAAGATGCGCGGGTTATTACATAATCAGTAATTTACAAATTGCTCATAGATAACTGAGACAGACATCAGACTGTAAAACAAGTGACATTAATGACCGTCAAAACACAAAACAACAAACAATACCTATATGATCTATATAAATCAGTTATATCGACAAGAAAACACACAGAAAAAAAATCTGTCCTGCAAAATGACAGTCTAATACTCTATTAGAGATCTAGGAGGATGGAGCAACACCAAGACCATTGACGTTTCTGTACATACGGACACCGTTGTCTCCCTCAACAAACTGACAGTATCTGGAAGACTTCCAAAGTGAAGACCACATGTTCTCGTCGCTGTGTCTGTAATGTTCACCCATGACTGACTTTATAGCCTCGGTGGCTGGTCTGGCATTGTAGAATGGGATTCTCGAAACGTAGTGGTGCAAAACATGAGTTTCAATGATATCGTGGAAGAAGAACCAGCCAATAAATCCAAACTCTCTGTCGATCGTAGCAGCAGCGCCTCTAGCAAAGTTCCATTCGTTGTTGTCGTAGTGAGGAAGGGATACATCTGTGTGTTGCAAGTAGGTGATAAACACTAACCAGTGGTTGGTAAAAACATAAGGTAGAAACCAGTTGATAAAACAATGAAACATACCAAAAGACTGGCACCACTGGTATGCGACAAACGATTGTGTTAGGACACCAATGTCTGATAGAACAATGAACCAGAAATCTCTCCTCTCAAAGATCGGAGAAGATGGGTTGAAATGGGACAAAGAAAACTTCGGACGGTCTGGGAACTCTTGGCCAGTGACATTGGTAAGAAGGTACCACCACCATCCACCAAATTGTTGTAGGATTAAAGAGATAAGAGTCTGAATTGGAGTGTCCTCTGCCAACTCGGATAACTTAATGGTTGTAGGAACCTCTCTAGTCTCTCTGAACTGCTCTGAGGTCCTTGGAACAAACACCATGTCTCTTGTGAGATGGCCTGTAGCCTTATGATGTTTACCATGAGAATATTTCCATGAGAAATAAGGAACCATAAGATATGAATGAATGATCCAGCCAACAGTATCGTTCACCCATCCATAACTGGAGAAGGCTTGGTGGCCACACTCATGACCCAAAACCCACAATCCAGTGTAAGGAAAAGAGAGAATGATGGCATAGGTGAGCCACAGGAACCCTCTCACCAGCTGCGAAGAAACCATAGGAATGTATGTATTAGCAACCCAGCCAAATGCTAGACAAACAGCAATGTCTCTGAAAACATAGTAGAACGAACTTGTCAATCTTCTTTGGAAGCATTCTGAAGGAATTGAGTCAAGAATTTGCTTTATTGTATAATCTGGAACCTTGAATTCATTTCCCTCTGTATCCAAAGACCTAAGTCCCTTTGTGTTTTTGAAGGACCCAAAATTACCCTTTCTTTGGGTAATAGTCGAACCTGACTGGCCATTTGAAACACCTCCCGTCACAGTAACTGCCGACATCTTTTTAAAGTTGTTTTCCTAGAAGTCCAACCAACCTCTCTTCTACCGACCAACAATGTCCTTATTTTGCAAAGGAAAAACAAGCAATACCTGTTTTTTTTACTTGTCTCATCATTTTGGATCCCCTTTATTAATTTTTCCTTTTTAGACACCTTCCTGAACCCAAAAGCCAATCGCGGACCACAATTCCCTCGAGCTGCCGCGAATCGCCCCGTGAACCAGGCAAAAATTGTCGTTCCATTGATGCGGGAACAGAACAAATTGCGCCGCCAAAAGACCGTTGGGTAATCAATTTTTGTTGGCTCTAATACAGAACCAGGACAAATCAATATTACCAGAACCCTCTTGGAGTCAGAAGTCCAAAAAGCGGATCAAATATCACACAAAAACTCAATGGAACCTTCACCTCTTGCAATCGTCTAATTTAGGCCTTGGTCCTCAGTAATTGAATTCTACACTTTGTTGGGCAGTACCAAATCTATGTTGGGCCATATCACATCCGTCCACTACCTCCTGCCTAGAAAAACCTTTTTTACCCCTCTGCAGGGTCCAACCAACCTTGATAATCAATTTATTTAGTCGCGACGATCACCGAAAGTCGCCGGCCAGGGGAACAGAGAACACCAAAACCCATTTCGATTACATAACTGATTTAATGATTATATAATCCCAGATTTTCACAAAAGAAATTCGGAACCTTAAAGTGGTCGCTTGCTGATGGCAATCCGAAAAAGGAAAAAATGAGAGTTTCGGTGATTCAAATGTAGGGTTTTCATGTTTTCATGTTCGCATCCACAAAGGATTAGGTAATCATAATTGAGAAATTCGCTGTGAGACGGAATGCCGATATTCTAATGATTGCTTCTTGTACTGGGTCTAGAGGTGAGGAACGAGATGATAGTAGTTGATTGGACTGGCTGAAGCTCTGTTGTTTTATCTAGGTCGGCTTTTTGTTCGACAGATCGTCTGCAAGTGATCAGCTGATCAGAGCAACCAAAAGATTAATATTTTCTTGTGTAGGGATGTTAGGAATCAGATTTCATCCTCTTTAGAGCGAAAATGGCTGTTCTGTACATAAAATAGATTTCTGGAAGGTAAGGGTAACGTTGCTGTGATCTGTTATGTTTGGTATTATTGCAATCTAAACAAGATACACAAAAGGGGATAAATACTAAAGGACTCTTGAGAGCAGTAGCGAAATTGGTGTGATATCATCAAGCTACATATATTAGAGACAGGAATCACGATATTGACGAACACTCAGGAGGAGAAATACACAACTTACAAGAGCAGTAGACGAAGATAAATATACACAGTAATGAGTCTTGTTTCTGAACAGCAGCTGTTACAGAATCAGCTGCAGCTAAAGCAACTAGACGAGCAAAGAATTAAACAGGCAGAGCAAACAAAGAGTTTTCAATCAAACAGGTCCTCCACGCAGGAAATGCTTCAAAATTTGAGACTTAAAGAAAAGGAAAAGCCTTCTAAGAGGGACCCATCTGATCCTCTTGCGATTCTTATTCCAACGGATGCAAATCCGACAGAGGTCCTAGCCACCAGATTTGGTGTTTGGAGGTCGATCATAGGTTGTTTGGTCCACTATCTGAAGGAAATTGTATCGGTCCATGAGGAAATCAGCAGACAGCAAATTAGACTTCATCACGCCATCACTTTTCCTTTTGTTACCCAAGGGCTCGACGGTGAATTCTACCAGCCAATGAAGGTGAATAATGGTGCCGTAGGGGGGCAGAAACTAGGTTCTTCCTCTTCAAATCAGGGACTATTTGCCAGTTCATACAAAGAGAATTCTCCCGAGATTTCGAAACAGAATTATGAATTTGAGATCGCTCGCAAATTGTTCCTTCCTCTTGGTAATGGTTCAATCCAGGATCTACCTACAGTTTTGTATCAATACCATTCAAATGCTGCCCTATTAGCCCAAACCACCGTCAAGGATATGAACGGCACTATAATCCCAAGGTTAGAGGACCTTAAGAGAGACTTATTGGTGAAAATAAAAGAAATTAAATCTCTTCAGAGTGATTTTAAGAATCAAGTTAACAGATATGAACAAGAGACTAAGGTAGAATTGGCAAGCTATACTCGTGGAATCGAAACCTCCAAACACAACCCATCAGAGTTATTGCCAAAGGATGACCCTTATCTATTGAGGATTTCTTTGAACAGGCTTATCAAAAGGCAACTTACAGAGGAAAATTATCTACATGAGGCATTCAATAACTTGCAGACTTCAGGTAAAGAACTTGAAAAAGTGGTATACATTGAGATACAAACTGCCCTCACTGTCTATGCGAAACTCTTGGGTCAACAAGCTCAAAATGTTTTTGACGGTCTTATCTCCAAGTTAGATAGTGGATTATTAACCAAAGATCCCGCTTTTGAATGGGATTCGTTTGTTGCAAAGGACACAAAGAATTTCATTGACGTCAATCTTCCTATGCGACACATGAGTGAAATTCATTATAACTACCAGAATGACCCTTTGAGTTTCGAAATTCGCTCTGGATACTTGGAGAGAAAGTCCAAGTTTCTAAAGTCCTATTCCAAGGGATGGTATGTTTTGACTCCAAGCTTCATACATGAGTTCAAATCAGCTGATAGGAAAAGAGACACCGTTCCTTTAATGTCTTTGGCACTAGAGGACTGTCAAATTGCAGAGCATTCCAGAAAAGACGAGAAAAATCCAAACACATATCACAAATTCGTGTTGCATGCAAAACAGAACGGTATCTTACGTAAAGGTCACAACTGGGTATTTAGAGCTGAATCCTACGATCTCATGATGAGTTGGTATAACGATTTGAAGAGAATGACTAGTATGCCTACTCCTCAGGCAAGATCAATCATTGGATGGGAGCGTAAAAAGCAAGAGAGACTTTCATCAATTGCCTCTTCATCACTGATCTCAAATGTGGCTTCTAGCAAAGACAGAAGAACTACACATTTAAGCAACATCACCGATCAAACGAGTTTTAGGAGAGCTAACAGCACATCACCAACAGCCTCGTTGACAAACAGGTCTTTAGACACCGTGCTCACGCTTCCAAACAACAATGCAAGGCCAGCGGGTTTCGCTGCACCGGTGCATAATGCCCCAATTCCATCTTCATTGATCTCTGACGATATCGTGATAAATGTTCCAAACACCACGTCAAGTCCAATCAAGAAGCCAAGTCACTCTGCTGTTGATAAATCTCCAGTGGTGTCAGGTACCAGGGGTGATGTCACATATGGTGAGACTTCAGAATTGTATCCAACTACCAATACTGACAAGCTACTCTTGAAACCGGGAGCTAGATCCAGGAAATTCCGTGATAACGCTGAGTCGTTCATCTCTCTTGACGCAAGTGCGAAGCACGGATATGTCGATGGTGATACCAATGAGAAATTTGCTGATGCCGCTCTATCTGATGAATCCAAGAAAGAGACTCAAATGTAACCGCTTGTGATTCATAGTGAGTTTTTACCAGTACTCATTCATTTACACTACACTATTAAACTCATAGGATGTTACTTATTTCTCTTCTATTAAGTTTGAAATCATTTCATCATTTGTATGTTTATTCAATTTATCCATATCTTTGTATCTCTCTCATAATTTATCAGCTATCGTTATAACATTCCATAACATTGTATAACATTTTATAACATTTTATAACATTTTATAACATTTTATAATAGCCTTTTCTTATCCGTCGGCTTGAAAATTTCTTATCGCCTCGAAAAAATGTGCTGTCTGAAGCTGGAGTCGTAGATTTGAGATGGCTCTCTAAGTTAGAGACTGTCTAGGGATACTAACGAAGGTGTTTAAGGTGTATAAAATGAGTAATCCACAGACTCCATTAATGAAATTTCCCGCAGATGTCAGTGAGACACCATCACTTCCGTTTTATCAGGATCCATCATTTGTTAACACCTTCGCAACTTCAATCTTTGTGATTTGTGTGGTTCTGTTTGTTGGATACAGGGGATCGAAGGCATTTATACCCAGATTTTTGGCTGTTCCTATACCAAATTACAAGGAGATTGTTGATGATGCTTTGAAAGGAAGGGGATACATTCCAGAGAGCAAAATTGGTATCAAACATGGCTCATTGAGAAGACGTTTTGTGATGGCCGCTTTGAAGCCACAATTGTATTCGACAATGCCTCTGACAGCCAACAGTGACAGAAAACAGGAAAAATTGTTGAAAGGAGGCATTAGAATTGCAAAGATCGATAAGGAACAAAACCCAGACTTCAAGGAGAAGATGAAGCCAATTTTGCCAGAGAATCCAGAACGGAAGGTGATATATGGCTTTTTCCATCCTCATGCTGATGCTAATGGAGGGGGAGAAAGAGTGCTTTGGGATGCTATATATGGTACTTTGAAGAAGTCAAATAAGAATATCGCTGTTGTATACACTTTCACATCTTCGGACGATACTTCTGTTTCCTCTTTATTAAGTTCCGTCAAGTTGACGTTCGGAGTGAATCTGTTTGACGATAGCATGAATGATAGACTTGTATTCATTCAGTTGCGCAACAAATATAGTTGGATTATTGATGGAAAGTCTTGGAAACATTTTACAATCATTGGTCAAGCATTAGGATCGATCTTTGTATCATTGAGCTGCCTTTCGAAGCTAGTACCGGATTTATTCATTGACACCATAGGTTTACCTTTTGTCTACCCAATAATCTCTGCTTTCGTTGGCATTCCTGTTGTTGCATATGTGCATTATCCTCTGATTTCTTCCGACATGCTCAACAAATTGAACCCAAGAACGCCCTACGGTTTGCTTAAGTACATCTACTGGAGTTCTATGTTGAAGTTGTATGAAATTTCTGGATGTTTTGTTGATGTTACTCTTTGTAATTCGACGTGGACCATTAACCACTTGAAAAAAGCATGGAGACCTGTGGCTGACATGTACCCTCCTGAGATCATTTACCCTGCCACGGGGATAGATGAGACAAAGGTTGTCGATCCTGTGAACTCAAAGAAAGAAAGAATTTTGCTTTATATTGCACAGTTCCGTCCAGAGAAGAGACATGAGTTGTTGTTGAAAGAGTTCCAAAAATATGCTCGGGAATCAAAGGACCCTTACGCTCTTATTCTAGTTGGTTCCACGAGATCAAAGGATGACGAAATAACCGTAGAGTACTTACAAAAACTCTCCAAAGAACTGAAGATTAATGACCTTGTGACCTTTGATATCAACTGTTCCAGAGAGAAGGTCGACTACTACCTAACCAAAGCAGAATTCGGCCTCAACACTATGTGGAATGAACATTTCGGAATTTCTGTGGTGGAATATATGGTATACGGTTTAATACCTATTGTACATGCAAGTGCTGGACCACTTCTAGATATTGTGGTCCCTGTGGACCCTGAAACTAAAAAGATCCTCTTGCCAGAGGAAGGAGAATCTGACGAGTCAACAAGATCTGGATTCTTCTTCAAGGATCCATCTGACCCGGATTACGATCCGCAAACCAAATATTATAAGATTTCTGATGTTCTACTGAAGGTGGAATCACTATCATCGGAGGAAAAGAAACTCATAAGGACCAATGCGAACTATGTTGCCAATCACAAGTTTGGCAAAGATGTGTTTGATACTGAATGGTCTAAATTGCTAGATTATCTCTCAAAGCTCGAATTTTACAAGCGCAAACAAAGGGGTAAGGTAGAAGAGCTTTATTAGATATCAGATCAGATCAGAGTGAAAGTTCATACCAATCAATTGGCTATTCTCATCTTGCTATTTCTAATCACAGACCTAATTAACGGATGGGGCTTCAATATTAATGAATGTAACATGACCTCTCATCACGTGCAACAATCCATACACGGCGAAGTATTTTTGATTTGGTCAGAACACTACTTTTCAAAAACTTTTTTGAGAGCAAAAAATTTTAGTAACTGATAATTAAGGAGATCTAATAACTGAAGACAAAAGTAGTAGAGCGATTTGAGTCCCTAAACAAGACACAAGAACCAAAGAGTAGTCATTATGTCGGAAGTTGGTCAGAAATTAAACAGTAATCCCGAAATCCTGCTTAAAAAGAGGAAAAGGGCTGACAGATTGCGTATAGAGAAGCAAGAACAGGCTAGAAAGAGGATAGAGGACCAGAAGAGGAAGAAACAAGAGAGAAGAAAGGCTAAATTCATTAGAGCAGAGACATTAGTGGCCAAATATAGAAGTAGTGAGAGAGAACAATACAGAGTGAAGAGAGTGACAGAGAATGAGAAAAGCAAGACTGAAACAGAGCAAGAAGCTACCTCAGAAGGAGAAGACTCTAAACTAATATTTGTGGTGAGGATTCCAGGTCCTCATGGAGCGAAGGTTCCTTCTAAAGCAAAGAAGATTTTCTCCTTATTGAGACTAAACCACACATACACAGGAACATTTGTGAAATCGAACAACACCATAAGACCACTTTTGAGATTGATTAGTCCATATATTGCATTTGGAACTCCGTCTCTTTCGACTGTGAGGGGTCTTGTGCAGAAGAGAGCCACTGCAACTGTTGTTGATGAGGATAGCGTTGAGAAGACTGTGAATTTGGACGATAATAATCTAATTGAGGAAAAACTAGGCGATTACGGGATTATCTGTACAGAGGACATTATTCACGAGATTGCTGCTCTTGGGGACAATTTTAAACAATGTGTCAAGTTCTTGGATCCTTTCAAGCTAAATGCCCCTGTACATGGATGGGGCCCATTGAGTAAATTGAAAAGACTGGAACTTAGAGAAGAGAACAAATCCCACAAGGTGAACAATTCTGCAAGAGCCCCATTGGACGAGGTGGATATTGACAAGTTTATCGAGGAACAGATCTGAATGTCTGTTAATAGGCCGAACCACCAAACCTGTGTTGTGGTTCTGTTCGCAGCTCTGGAGATTCTAGTCCAGTCTTGGATTCGCTTCCGTATTCTTCTGTTGTTAATTTACGTAGAATAAATTATAAAACAAGCAACAATTTTCATTACCGACTTTTCTGTATTCGATCAAGTTATATGGAACAACAAGTTAGCCAGAGCACATGTCCTGTAGTGATCTATATTGCTGCTGAATACCGTTGATGATCTGATTATCGTCATTGAAGGTCGATAGACGCGTCTACAAACCTCCGGTTTCCGGTGTATTTTCTCCGGTCTCGGCAGAAATTGTCACTCGTTGCAAGATTTTCAACATTTGATGTAGATTCTCCAGGTTTTAAATTAAGGTGGAGTCATCAAGTTTAGCAGAGAGAGGTTGAACGTGGATCTGAGAAGCATCGGACTGCTCAAGAATAGATCAATTACCAAAATAAATATGACTGCTATAACGAAAAATATTGTGCTTTTGCCAGGTGATCACGTTGGACCTGAAGTGGTGGACGAGGCCGTGAAGGTATTAGAAGCCATCTCTGCTGCTAAGCCAGAAATTAAGTTCCACTTCGAGAAACATCTTATTGGAGGAGCTGCAATTGATGCAACTGGTGTTCCGATCACTGATGATGCATTGGCTGCCTCGAAAAAGGCGGATGCAGTTCTGCTCGGATCCGTTGGTGGTCCAAAATGGGGAACTGGCCAGGTCCGTCCAGAACAAGGTCTATTAAAGATCAGGAAAGAGTTGAACTTGTATGCCAACTTGCGTCCATGCAGTTTTGCATCGGATGCTCTTTTGGATCTTTCACCACTTAAGCCGGAGATAGTAAAGGGCACCGACTTTATAGTTGTCAGAGAGCTTGTCGGAGGTATTTACTTTGGGGAGAGAAAAGAGGACGACGGATCAGGATTTGCCTCCGACACTGAAGCCTACTCTGTTCCTGAAATTCAGAGAATCACAAGAATGGCCGCTTTCTTGGCTCTACAGAGCGACCCTCCTCTTCCTGTCTGGTCCTTGGACAAAGCCAATGTTTTAGCTTCCTCCAGATTGTGGAGAAAGACGGTGGAGGAGACTATCAAGAATGAGTTTCCACAATTGACGGTTGAGCATCAACTAATAGATTCTGCAGCCATGATTTTGGTCAAGTCCCCTACAAAGCTCAATGGTGTGGTTGTGACGAATAATATCTTTGGTGACATTATCTCAGACGAGGCCTCTGTAATTCCAGGTTCCCTAGGCCTACTTCCTTCGGCCTCTCTAGCATCTCTTCCAGACACAAATAAGGCCTTTGGTTTGTACGAGCCATGTCACGGTTCTGCTCCTGATCTACCAAAGGGCAAGGTTAATCCGCTTGCTACCATTTTGTCTGCTGCTATGATGCTTAAGCTTTCTCTGGACCTAGTTGGTGAGGGTAAGGCTATCGAGAAAGCTGTTAAAACTGTTCTTGATAACGGGATCATGACAGCCGATCTTGGTGGATCTGCTGCAACTCACGAAGTTGGAGATGCCGTTGCTAAGGAAGTTGTAAAGCTTTTATGATTTAATTGATGCATTTCTGTTTTATAGTATAAATAATCTAATTCCATCGACTATCGATGCATTTAGAGCTGTCTATGGTTCCATAATCCTCCGAAAACCTCATTTGTATCAAATCTATCTTGCTGCCATTCCTTCTATTTATAGTATTTCCAAGCAGTTATGGTTATTGTTTTATTTTGTCAACAATAAAACACACAATAACATCCCTTTTAAATCTTCTCTTTCATTGTTCGTCTATTGTATGGCGATGGTAACTCGAAATTTCTTTTTTTGTTTATTTATTTTCACTTTTCAAAAACTGCGAGACAACCTGTTGAACGTATCTGCAATTGGATAACCATCAATGTTTATTATCAGATCCAAGGTACACAAATTATCGGGAAACATAATATCCATTTGGAGGTTTAAAATACTTCTTTACGCACATATATTAGTGGTTGCAAAATTCAGAGTTTGAGTTTATTGTTTTGCTGCTGAGCATTGGATTGGATCATATTAGATCCTAGTTCCGTCCGCTATCTGAAAAAAAAACAGGGTAGCTACTCTATTGCTGACCATCTATTTTACTTTCTGTCTGTGGGTGTATTTTCTGGCTGGCATTGACTTCATTTTGCTGAACATTTCCTCCTATTTTAGTTCTCTATCTTGAAATTGACATTCAAAACAAATCATGGTCACAGCTTCGTTCGCTATACAGCTATTTTCATTGGTTCACACTGTCTCGGCGGCTTTCACATATTCAGGATGTTACTCATCCTCATCAATCTCTTCCCTTGAGCTTGCCGACACGTACTCATATCAATCTTCTGGACACTGTGAAGAGCAATGTGATGGTAAAGCAGTGGCGGCATTGATCGGTGGAGATCAATGCTATTGCGGCGATTCTCTACCGTCAGGAGATGAAGCCAGCGATTCGATGTGTTCCACAGCATGTTCTGGCTATCCTTACGAAAACTGTGGTGGAGACGATTATTATACTGTCTATGTTGACAGTGATGTAGAGGCAGATGACGATGACGACTCCTCATCATCATCGTCGTCGTCATCATCATCATCGTCATCGTCGTCATCATCGTCATCATCGTCATCATCATCATCGTCATCGTCATCGTCGTCGTCATCATCATCATCATCTAGTACTAGCACTAGTTCCAGTTCCAGTTCCAGTTCCAGTTCTACCTCCACTTCAAGTTCAAGTTCAATCATCACAAGTTCCAGCACTGCATCATCGACTTCTTCCAGCTCGTTATCCGAGTCTCCTTCCAGCAGTTCTGGGACAATTTCATCCACTTCTAGTTCGTCGACAACTTCCTCCTTGTCTTCGACCACAAAGTTTCCTACGACTATCGTTTCAACTTCTGTTTCTCCAGGAAAGACACAAACCTCAGTTATTGTTATCACTCGATCGGTTTCAGAAACAACGTCATCGCCTTCCTCTTCCGCAACTGCCACCAACTCTGATTCAGCGAATTCTTCGAGAAATACCAATGGAAAATCAAAACTAGGAGGAGGAGCAATTGCGGGTATCGTTATTGGAGTTGTCGTTGGTCTGATTCTTATCGTCGCAGCAATTCTTCTATTTATTTGGTGGAGAAGAAGACAGGAGGAAGATGAAGAATCGATCAATGAGAAACACGCTTCCAGTATTCTTGCGGCCCCACATCTTCCTTACACAAGATCCAGAAATGCACAATACGGAGCTGGATATGGTGCTGGTGCCGTTGGCGTTAATGATTTTGGTTTCATAAGCGAGGAAGATAGGCTAGATGCCCGAGGAACAAACAGAAGATTTAGTGATGGGTCGTTGCCTGATGCAGCTGCTGGGGCAGCACCTCGCTCAGAAGCTGCTAAATCTGGTGGGTTGAGAGTTATAAATCCGGACTTGAGTGATGTCGAGTAAGGATAGCTTTAAGCCTACAAATACTTATGGTTGCATTTTTATGTTTTGATCAGCATAACCTTGTTGTATATTTCTCTTTTTAATTTCTTGAAATCGGGTAGAGCCAGATGCCAACCCAATTACGTACGTTTTATCTAACACTATGTTAGCAAATTGATATCCCTTATTCCAAAACAGAATGGTTTTGATTATATCCTTTCACGTAAGTCATAACAAAGTTCTACATAATATTAAATATAAAAATCGGTATAACAAATCAAGTCATCTGTGAAACAGACAGTATTAGGAAATAAAAACCATCAAACGCCACACATACTAGAACCTAAACACCAACATACTTTAATGACCTGCCCACTCGATGGAGTTCAAATCAATACCTTCATTGACCATCTCCCACAGTGGACTCAATTCTCTTAAAAATGTCACACGTTCTTTCAATGCTTGAATAACATAATCAACCTCATCCTCAGTAGTAAATCTTCCAACACCGAATCTTATAGAAGAGTGTGCCAAAGCGTCATCAGCTCCAAGAGCATGTAACACATAAGATGGTTCCAAAGATGCAGATGTGCACGCAGATCCTGAAGAAAGGGCTATGTCTCTCAAAGCCATCAGTAGCGATTCTCCTTCAACATATGCGAAAGAAACATTTACACATCCTGGATAACGACTTGTTCTAGACCCGTTCAATTGTGTATGTTCCATAGAAAGCAACTCTGTCATAAGCTTGTTTGATAGTTTATTAATGTGTTTCTTATCAGCCTCATATTCTGTGAGCATTAGTCTTGCAGCTTCACCGAATCCGCATACTAGAGGCGGAGCCAAAGTTCCTGATCTTAGACCTCTCTCTTGACCTCCTCCATTTATTATAGGGTCGAGTCTGACTCTTGGTCTTCTCCTGACATAGCATGCACCCATTCCCATCGGACCATATATTTTATGAGAAGAAATAGAGAGTAGATCAATATTGCATTTGTTCACATCAATAGGGATTTTACCATAGGCCTGAGCAGCATCTGTGTGGAAGAAAATCTTGCGAGATCTACACATTTTTCCGATTTCCTCTAGCGGTTGGATCACACCAATCTCATTGTTGACAGCCATGATAGAAACCAAGCAAGTGTCCTTTCTGAATGCCTTCTCGAGCTCCTCAAGATTAATCAATCCATCAGAGTTAACAGGCAAATAGGTTACCTCAAATCCTTCATCCTGCAAATGTCTACAGGAATCCAAAACACACTTGTGTTCTGTTTGTGTAGTTATGATATGTTTTTTAGTCTTTCCATAGAATCTTGCAACACCTTTAAGTGCCATGTTATTACATTCAGTGGCTCCGGACGTGAAAATAATCTCTTTCGGGTCGGCTCCGATAACATGAGCAACATGTGTTCTGGCATCTTCAATGTATTTGTCAGTTTCCCAGCCATAGGCATGGGTAGAAGAGTGAGGATTACCATAAAAACCGGTGTAAAACTCCAACATCTTGTCCAAAACTCTAGGATCCGTCGGGGTAGTAGCTTGCATATC
Source organism: Ogataea nemodendra (assembly GCA_030567775.1). Classification (NCBI taxonomy): domain Eukaryota; kingdom Fungi; phylum Ascomycota; class Pichiomycetes; order Pichiales; family Pichiaceae; genus Ogataea; species Ogataea nemodendra. Next base: position 282,744 of record JAJLSV010000013.1, read on the forward strand.
TAGATAGATAGGCCGAGTTCCAAAGAGAGAAGAGTCTCTCTTCGCATTTTGAATCGAGATCGAAGATCCCTGGGGTGGCTGCACTGTAGAAGTGAACACTGGCGATGCTTTGTTAACAGAAGTAGACGATGTCCTTAGCACCGCCGACGAATTGATGAGTCTTCTTGCACTCGAAAGCCCAGGCGAACGCTTCAAATGTTTTGCTAAATGATCTCTAAGCATTTTTGGTTTTAAGTTCTAGAAATCAGTAGTAATGACCCAATAGATAGCTGTTTTCTATCGGTATGTACACACACAATTCTGTTTGTTCCTCTGATTCTCCTCTTTGCCCCTTCTCAAGCTAGGATATTACTAATAATCTTTTCGGTCGATTTTTTTCTCCTTTCAAAATAACCGCATTGCTTACATAATTATCGTCGACAGAAGATCTTTGTCGACAGAATTAATAATGTCGACGGTGTGTAAAGATTTCAGAAAATAGTGTCGACGGATACAGATCTCGCTTGACTAATGTCTGATCTTGAAAAATTCATGGAAATGATATATCGGATAATAGCTAATGGAACCAATAGTCGAAAACGGATAATCCGTAAACAACATAGAACGACAGATGGATACACCAGAGTGTGGCTGAATGAAATAAACATGGATAATCCGCATCAATTTTTGATATCTCTGATAGTAAGTTAGGGATGAGAACCAGAGAACTCGAAGGGATACTAACAACAGATTCTGACAGAGTGGAGGAGCTGCAGGAACAGCTACAGATTTGGCGTTCTTTCCTATTGATACAATTAAGACTCGTATTCAGGCCAAAGGTGGATTTTTCGGCAATGGAGGGTTTCATGGACTATATCGTGGTCTCGGGTCGGCCGTAATTGCGTCTGCCCCTTCTGCTTCACTTTTTTTTGTCACGTATGACACCTCCAAGCGGTATTTGAAAGAAAATCTTGTAGGGCAGATGGATAACAAGACAATGGCTTTAAATTTGACACATATGATTAGTGCCTCATTTGGAGAAATTGCTGCTTGTCTTGTTAGAGTGCCTGCAGAAGTCATTAAACAGCGTACTCAATCGTTGCAGTTCAAAAACTCATACGAGTCATTCAAGTACATTATAACGAATGTCTCTGGAGAAGGTGTCTTCAGAGGGTTATATAGAGGATGGGGGACTACCATTATGAGAGAAATACCATTCACAATGATCCAATTTCCTCTCTATGAACATCTCAAGCTCAAATGGTCGGCGTTTGAGAACACAGAGACTCTCTCTCCTTTGAAAGGTGCTATTTGCGGTTCTATTGCAGGTGGTGTAGCAGCTGCATTGACAACTCCTCTCGATTTACTCAAAACGAGACTAATGCTGAGCAAAACAAAGATTCCTATACTGCAATTATTTAGAAAGATTGCCGCAGAGGAAGGTTACGGTGCGTTCCTGAAAGGAATTGGCCCCAGAACTATGTGGATTAGTGCTGGTGGAGCAATATTTTTGGGAGTTTATGAAAATGTTTCCTCAATTCTTAAATCACATTGATGAATGCGTAAGAAATGTCCGATTATCCCTGTCTATAGAACCTATATCATGTATATGCATGCAAATAATTAATCCTCTTCACCGCTGTCCAAAGAAAATCCGAAACTGAATCCTGACTTTTCTTCTGTAAGCTTCTCCCATAATTCAGACTTTTTCACTGAGGCTCCTTTCTCCTGCGCTCTCTTTCCCTCCAGAACAGCCACCTGTTTCTCAGCACAATTCAAGAGCTCACCGTGTCCATTCAGCTTCAATAATTCTATGAAAAGTTCATATACAGGCAATTCAACCTGACACAGCTCTCCCACGTCTTCATGGTTGTCTGCAATGTTCCGTAAACTGTTCAGCCTTTCTCTGATCGACTCCTTATCTAAGATTCCTTCCTCAATTAGACTGTTGATGAAGGCTAGCAATGTATCGCCATGAAATCCACTGATCTGAGACTCTTTATTTTTGAAGAAGTCAAGAACAGAGCCCAACTTACATTGAGGAACAAAATTAGCTGTCAATGCAACAGTATCCTCGAGATTAATCACCGTATGCCACCATCCCGAAGGAACATAGATACATTCATTCCTGAATGTTATACCAATAACACAACTGACGCCATCAGAATTAGTACAGTTCTCAGATAACCTCACTGAGTCGTTGTAAAATCCAGACAAAACCCATTCTGTTATTCCCAGAGGTGATGTTACCTCTGACTCATCTTCGCTGACATGTACTCCTGGAGGCTTCATATCTGGAGGAAGCATTATCCAGAGTTTTGAACCTTCGAGGACCGAATTCCAGGCACACGTACCGTTAGGATCTTTGTGGAAGGTAGAACCTGACCTATGAGGACCCATAATCAACCAAGTATTATCAGGTCTACAGCTTATTCCATCTCTAGTGAAAAGATCAAAAAGATCAGACTTGAAAACTTCTGGAAGCTGGAACTCCTTTTTCAGCTCTCTCATAGCATTGGAGTTACAATCAAACAAGTATAATGGGTTTTCGTCGGAGTTCTTCATGGAATATTGGGAATATAATTTGAGCTTCCAATTCATGGATTCCTGACGGAACTCAACTTCTGGAAATCTCGATACTAGATATTGCATATCCCATTTTGGCCAACGTTCTGGATCAGTAGACTTAAGAATGAAAGGTCGATTGTGCCAAAGGGAGTTGAATGTTTCCATATTCATGCTGGTCTCTTCGATTCTTGGAATGGAACTGGCGTGTCTCAAAGCTACTGGATCGGAGGCTTTGAAAATATGTGACTTTGAGCTTTCTTTTTCATCAGCAATTAGAGAGTGGAATATTGACTGGTAATCCACCTGCGAGTTTTGATAAGGTGCATATATGAGATCCGAATGAATCAAGTCACAATTAACGGAGGCCACATCGTCAATACCCAGAATCGACTTCTTCCACGTACCTCTCCATTGATCAAAGAAAAAGTCCGCATCATCGAGATGATCTAGATAAAGTTGTTTCCATATTTCGTCGAAGTTGACAAAACCATAGAAGAACCTACTAACACTCATCAAGTTACATAGATCCTTCTTTGTGTTGAGAAGACCAACTATTTTCAATATAATATCATCAGGAAGCGGATCAAAGTTTCCCATGGATCTGTTTTCTCTCTCTATGTCCTTCTCCGATGAAATCAATAGGTTTCCAGCCGGTTTGATGTTAAGTGGATGTTTGGCTAAATTCAATCGTAGGGACGAGGAAACATAGCGAGACGATGGCTTCGGGAGATTCGATGTTTTCTGTTTTTTCAGGATCTTCTCCGGCATATTTTCGAGTTTATCCTATGCGTTCTACTGACGAACTTCTGGCCCTTTGGCTCGTTATCAAGTTTCGAATGAATAAAGATAACACAAAGAGGGCCTTTTAAAGATCAATATAAAATTTTTCAATATGAGATGAGAAAGATAAGGATCAGATCCCAATGGGTCGATAATTTACAGTGCGTCGATATTGAGTCAGCTAATTGACCTTGACTCAAAGGCGACCAATCACAGTCTTATTCTATAACGGTAAACGAGTCTCGTTCTTTACACAATATATATAGTATTCTCCATAAGGAGAGATGCGGCAAAAAACAGAGATCACATGATCCTGTTGATACCTCTTTATGTACAGGGTCGGGGGAACTAATCTTTCTTTGGCTCGACAGGAAGCACTTTGGGTCTCTGAACCAAGTATTCCTTCTGTCTAAGTTGTCTTTCGTATGATCTTTCGGTCTTTCCCGGATACAAAACCTTTTCATCTAGTGGATTTGTGAATTCCTCTTCGTATGGCTCTGACTGTGTTTTTCTTTCCTGTTCTTTCCACAATTGTTTGATCTCTGAAACACAGTTCATACATAAGAAATGCGATCTCTTGTAATGTCCACAAGAGGGGCATCTGTTGAGATTGTTGTTGAGCTTGATTTGCTTTCCTCCTGGGGCATATAATCTCTGTCTTCTCTTCATGTGCGACGTCTTTTTCTTAGGAGCAGCCTTTAGAACTCCATTATCGTGGAAAAATGGAATCTCTTTTGGATTTTGAGCCAATTTTTCAGCAAGTTCTGCTAATCTTTCGTCTTTGCTTGGTTCTTGTTGCTGCACTTGCGGTCTCCAAGGCCATGGAATCGATGGCAACGATGCTAACGAAGGTCTCAGCAGGCCCGCCACAAGTTGGTCCAGGCCTATCAGCCCGCTTCCTCTCAATGATAACGACATTCTCTCTGTCTGCGGTTGCTTTCAAATCTTTGTGTTTCCTTCTTATCTGTATTTCCTCTCCCTCTTCGTGTGCCTCTAGATGTCTAAAATGCTCTTTTCACCATAAGCTGTGAAAACTTTTAGATATCTGTCGCATAAATATAACGCACAGGTTCATGTATTCCAGCATAAGATTTTCTGAAAACATCTGTGCACCTTTTAATTACGCGTTTAGCACCAAAATGCCAATTTGGCGGAACATAAACACCAACTGTAAGCTTTTATCTTATTTTACAAGACGAATGTGACACATCAAATCGGTACGGTGCCATATACAGGAACATTAAGTGAATATTACACTAATAGAAGACCGGTATTCTTTTACAATTGAAAGGATCTTTGTATAGTTCCTAGCACAAATACGAAATGACTGATTTACAAAACGCTCAACACGGAACCGCTGCGCTAGCCAGTAGTTCTCATGTTCAACCACACAGCTATGTGGGTTTCGACACCATCACCACTCAGATTGAGAACAGACTTCTCAAGAGAGGATTTACCTTGAATGTGATGCTGGTTGGTCACTCTGGACTTGGTAAGTCGACTTTGGTGAACACGTTGTTCAGTTCACATCTCACTGAGAGCAGCGGCAGAAAATCGATTTACGAGCCAGTCGACAAGACATCAGAAGTGAAGGTGACCTCACACAGCTTGTTGGAGAACAATGTGAAACTGAATTTGAATGTGATTGACACCCCAGGCTTTGGTGACCAAATCAACAACGAGAAATGTTGGGAGCCGATCCTCAAGTACATTAAGGACCAACAGAACCAATACTTGAGAAAGGAGCTGAACGCTTCCAGAGAAACACACATTAAGGACACCAGAGTACACTGCATCTTGTATTTCATCGAGCCAACAAACTACGGTTTGAAGAGCCTGGACATAATGGTTCTCAAGAAGTTAACTGAGGTGGCTAATGTGGTTCCTGTTATTGCCAAGTCAGACGCTTTGACCTTGGAGGAGAGATCAAACTTGAAAAGCATACTACAAGAGCAATTCAAGCACTACAATTTTAGAATGTACCCATATGAGTACTCTACCGGTGATGACGAGTTGACTGGAGATGAGAAACAGCTGAACAGCGACATTAGATCTCTACTTCCATTTGCCATTATTGGTTCTGAGGAGCTGATTTCTACTCCGACTGGTGAAGTTGTCAGAGGTAGAAGAACTAAATGGGGTTTCATTAATGTTGAGGATGTAACTCAATGTGAGTTTGTTTACTTAAGAGACTTCTTGACAAGGACTCACTTGCATGATCTTATTGAGTCCACTGCATTGGTTCACTATGAAACTTTCAGATCTAAGCAACTGACCGCATTGAGAGAGAATGTTGGCTCCAGAAACACACAATATCAGTCTGCTTCTACTCAACCTAATGTTGTTGCTGGCGTTCCTCAGATGTCATAAAGGGGTTGATCATTAAAGAGGTGCTTTTACAAGGAGTTGCACGCTTAATATGATTATTGGTCTTTCTTTTAGTTTAATAAACAGAGGTCTTTTATATGTTGCACCTTTAGTTCTAGGTGTGTGGTTTATAGTAAAGTAATTGTAGACGAGTGAACCGTCATTTCTCTACCATTTCCCAAGTACTGATAAAATTAATCAAAAACATTTAAGTATGGTTCTCAAAGGACCCCAAAGAGAAGGCCAAGCAAAGGACTGAAAGCTGAATGCAGCTATGGGTTGCAATTTTTCTGAAACAAAACAGATGTCGCAAAAAGGAAAAACAGGCATATGATATAGCAATGAGTATAAGCTAAAAGACATAGCTTAAACATAAATAATAAAAACATTTAACAAAATTGGAAGAGTCGACAATATTGATATTTCAATTTTTAATAGTGAGCTTAGGGCCTGCCTGCTCTTCAATTTCTTCTAGCTCCTCTATTGCCTGCTCTTCAAGTTCCTCCAGCTCTTCTGACTCCTCCTCATCCAAAGTGTCCTCCTGCTTGATATTCTTGAGTTTATCGTGCAATTGAGAGCTATCTACACTAGCGATATAGTTTTGGAGCTCTTCACCGCTCTCAAAGCCAACTTCAAATGGTAACGATTTAGCATCATGAGGAACTAAATAAGAAGAAGGAGCAACTGGAGCAGCTTGAAACGATCTTGATGGCTTAACTCTTGAAGCGGAAGACTTTTCCCAAGGAAATATAGGATGAGTGGCCACATAATCTTCTTCAGCTGTTGTGACAGGGAATGAATATGTTGGATTGGAATTGCCCCATTTATTGTCAACCCTAGATTCATTCAATTTCCAGGCTTCTCCCATTTCTGAAGGATATTGAACGGGAACAAACTCAGGAGTTTTGTAGTAGAACTGATGGACAACAGGAGAAGGCGCTTCCTCTTCTTCGACAATACTTTCAGGGGTAGCTGGCACTTCAGGTTCCTGTTCGACTTGCAATTTGAAAGACGAAGGAGCTGGCTGCAAATTTTCACTGAGTCTGAGAAGAGCAATTGAGTCCATGTCACCAACGGAGATTTGATCATAAAGGTCCCACCAAAGTTGGTAAAAATTTTTTGTTTCACCATTTCCAACGTTAAGCTTGAATAAAACTGGATCACTGCAGAGAGACCTAGTGAATGTGATCCATGGCTTCTGGGCTCCAATGAAATGGACCACCTTTACATCGGACTGGAACTTTTGTAAAGCCGGAAAGTATTCATAATGTGTATTAAGAGTACAATTGTAGATGAATGGCAGTCTGATCCACTTAGTCACTGCCGAGCCGTAAGGATCTGGGTTGAAGAAGTCATTAAGAAGACCCTGGTCAGCACCATCGAAAGACTCTGTAGATCTATAGAACTTCATGAGCTCTTCGAAGACAGAGGGACTGGGTTTAAGAACAAGCAGACCCGAATTGAACAAATCGGGCCATCCGCAGTCTGGAGCAGCGATAATCTGGTCCTCCCGAAGCTCAATATTAAAGAGATCGTCGATATTCTTGAGAATTAAAGTATCTGCGTCGAGATACACTACCTTGGCGAACTCGGACAATCTCCAAAGATTGAGCTTGGTTAATGTCATGGCAAGATCGGATCTCTGGAGAATCTCATGAAGAACAGTAGGCGAATTCGATTCTAAAAGATTGTCGTCGATGTTGATCAGCTGGTAGAACATGCCAGAAGAGCGAAGAAGGGAGCAGATTTCTGACTTGACACATTTCTCCGAATACAGAAGCAAAACGGGAATCTGGCTCCCCGTATTCCTGAGCGACCTGACAACCTCTAGAACTCCAGGAAGATATGTCGAGTCTAACAGAAGAGTAGCATATGCCTGTTTGGACATGGCTGGATGTTTCTAGATGCTGTCGGTTACCCCACAAATTCAAAACAAACCAAAACAATATGTGCTCTTGGATCTAGCTAGCGAAGCAAATTTTCGACTCCAATGCAAAGAAAGAAACGTCCGTTGTCGGATGGATGGTCTATTTTCCGAAGGATTTGCTCCGGATGATGCTCTGTGTGCAATTCAGAGAGAATGAAGGAGGGAAAAAGGGAAAGACATCAGTTGTTTTTTATGCGGCAGGGAGAATTAGGGCAATTCTGTCGACGCAAAAGGGCAAAATCTATACACCCATCGACGCGTCGCCAAACACCTCTGCACCACACCCGTACATCGCGCCCCACTTGTGGTCGTCAAGTGTCAACGGCGGATTTGTCACTAGCCGCATTGATCGGCATCAATTCGGTAGCCGTACATGCCTTCAGTTTTGGCCGAAACGCGGAGAAGAAATAATAGGATATCTGGGAAGGTGCCGCTTTGGGATTTTGGCAGCCCCAATTTGTCTATAACAGGCCGCAAAAGGAAGAGCAGTTGGATAAATCCTTTTGTGAGATCTGAATCCGCATACACGGAGGCCAAATGCAGGAGATGTCAAGGAAGAGAAGAAGCTGAGAGAGACAGAAAGACAATATGGATGTTTAGTTTAGTAGCATATATTAGATGGATATATAGATGACACAATGAAGATGTAAGATGAGTACATTAGGAAATAGTGATACACTAATAATAACAGAATAGGGTATAAAGAAAAATAAAATGGTAGCAGGATGAGGGAGAGGTTAGGGATAAAAATAACAGGAGAATGATGGGATAGATGGGATAGATGGGACAGCACAATGTAAGCTGGATGTATTAAAATGACAGAGATGCTGGTATTCAATCTATGCATGATATGAACTTTTTATTTGCGACTTTGTAGATTAATGAGCTCGTTGAGATAGCTTTCAGTAACGTCGAACGAACCAGGGTCTTTCCAAAACAGATATCTCAGTAGCTCTCGCACTTGTTTGGGGTCCACAGACTTACCAGTGCTTTTCTCAAACTCCTTGGTCAAGTAGGACAGTTTTTCCAGTTCTCCCTCGTCTAGAAGCTCCTGCAGCTCTAGCACATCCTCGGGTCCACATTCAGAGTTTCCACCTCCTTGCTGGCCGATTAGAACTTGGTATCTGTTCCTTGCTGCTAGATACGTACCAACGTTAGCCATATCTGCAATCTTCACCCACGATTTTCCCGCTTTCTTGAGATCTATAATCATCTGATCCTGTTCTTTGGTAAATTTGGAGCGGCGCTTTGTTTTCTTGGGCAGTTGTTGCTTCAGAGACTCGGTGCTTGGTGCTAGATTGGCAAATGGTGGCACAGGTGTGGCCTGTGAAATCCTGTATGTTAGTGGTGAAATTCCATCCCGTTGAATATTTATAGGTTCGATGGACATTGGTGGCTGTTGGTTCATCGTTACTGACTGTTGGTGTTGTGGTGGTTGGGGCTGTACATATACAGGCTGATAGAGCTGTGGGTGGGAGGCCTGTTGAATCTGATGTGTTTGCAGCTGCTGACGTATAAGCATAGGGGATTCTATAGATGTGGATGAGGCTTGGGGAACCATGGTATTGTAATACGGTTGTTGCTGACGCTGAGGTAAAATATAAGACGGTCTGCTTGCAATCTGTGTATAGTTAGTGTACGAAGGACCTGCTGGCGGCAGCATCATAGGTAACGTCTGCTGCTGAGGCTGTATCTGGAGCGGTTGCTGAGGACCGGGCTGATAAACGTTCCCTACCTGATATTGCTGATAGTACAGGGACTGCTCTGGAGAGGGCTGAGGGAGAGAATATTGTTCTTGTCTATGTTGTAAAGGCTGGTGCGGGGGCAGCGGCTGCTGCTGCCCTGACATGTCTCCATGTTTATTGCTACTGCTGGGACTGCTCATGCTTTCTTGAGCATCCAACCTGAAATCATTAATGAATAGCGAAAAATCTGGACACAAGTAAAAGAAAAGAAAGTCCCGTCTGAAGTGCTCCTTGCTATCTTGCTACCTCTTGTCCTCTAGTACTCCGAGGACATCAGTGTGAGCAACAGCACTAAACAAAGATCCTGAAACTCATATTAAAGGATATTCCAAATAATATACCTGAACATTCAAGCGAGAAAACGGGGTTTTCTTCACCTAATTTTGATAATCTCTTTATTTCCTACCTGCACAATCTGTAGAGGATAATTATTTTATTACAAGTTAAAATCTCCCTTCTGTATGCACTGTCAGATATGTGGGTATTACCTCATCCAGAGACCACTAATGGCTGCATGTATGACAATAACCAATTCGCCCAATTATCATTCAGTTTGAAATATCATTGTTCAAAAGAGGGAAAGCTTCATATAATATGCACCATCTGCAGACGAAATATTTTAACGCATAACTGATACTTTGCCGTTGCATCCATTTCTGCAGATATGGAACAAACAGGCCATCGGGTGAGGTAGACTGAGAGAGGATTGGTGCTAGGGTAGACACAACGAGGAGTAGAGGGTGTCAGCTGACAACGGGACAGGAAAAACGGGTGGCCAGGGGGGCAATAGAAAGAAGGAAAACATGTATTTATGTGTGTGGTTCTGTTTGAGTAATTATTTACTATTAAGGCAACGAGAGTGTAGAGATGCTAATAATACCTGCCAGATCAGGAAGGAGGAGATTTTATGCTCCTTAGAACGGAAGGGGTGGCCATTTCAGGAGATAGGAGACAAGGAGACGGAAGTGCTGCAAGAGTGCGTCTGTTTGACAGGTAGCCACCAGAGGGTATCGTGGGATTGTTTGTGCGGGAATACTGGGCTGGCGAATGAAATCTGACGGATCCCCAGAAAGGGTCTTGCAGGATGAATTGCGGGGCTGCACGGGCGAGCAGGGGGACGTCCGACTAGGGTCCTGTGGTGACTTGCGCTGGGCTGACCAGGCTGACGCGCGAAGCCCATCTGTCGTGCTCCTTCCTATTTAGAGCCAGGTAAAGATACCCAGAGATTGATGCCCACATACACCAAATGGATCGTCATATCTGGTTACTATTCTGGCGACAGATCTTATTTCATCTGATTGTTTTATTCGTTAGTCCGGTCCCACTTGCAGAAACACGGGCATTCTAAACTTAGAATCTCTAGCTAGGTTTTATGTGTGTTTGTATTCACCCTCCACAAACCTGATATCTGGATTCTTGGTACTGTTTCTATCCCATGAGAGATGCTGACGTTGTGAGGACCCGTGTCTTCTGCACCTTATTGGAATTGGCCAGTCAGTCCGTTCTGTGCTGGTTTAGCGGAGAAGCCCGGGTATCTTGCAGTCCACCTGGAATAGACCACCTGGAATAGACCACCTGGAATAGACCGCCGACCACAAATATCCTATACTGCCGAGATTTCTTATAAAGAGCAATTTCAACTTGCCTTAGTTCCCGTCTCCAGCTGAGACAATACCCTTTCACCCATGCATGATCCCGGTCCTCTGGTGCATATCAACGTGCATATGCACATGGAATGGGAACGCAAAAATATGCATGCTGAATTTAGCTAGAGCGTATTGGCTTCCCAATCAAAGTTTTGAAACTGTAATACACCAAGCACACAACTAGAACAAATATTAAACAGCAACTTTTTGCAATCATCGCCCATGATAGAGTCTCAGACGTCTGTGGAAGGCCCTGTGCTGGCCATCACTCCCACCTACGGCTGAAAAACATCTTTGTGATGATCTAGTCGCTCTCGAATGATCGGCACTGAGCCCAATTCTCCATTAGAACGTCGACAAAATGACGCATGCGTGCAGACTGTTGTATCGTGGGGTGGTACCAAGATGGATCGGCTGTTTAGTTACGCAGAAATGAAACTCCAGAGCACATCAGGTTGGGATTGGTACACATACCTACATATGTGATGTGTCCGCAACAAGAAGCTGAGGCATGAGCAGCCGCATAGAACAAACATTCACTTCAAGTTTTCTTCCTAATGCAGATGTAGAGATTCCTTGGAACGAAAATCAGAGGGGCTCGGGGTGGCTATCATCCATTGAACAAGCATAGTCTCGTATCGCTTATTCGTCTACTTTATTGTGCGCTATCGCTTTCATCGTCTGATTTCATCAATGGAACTTAGTCGTACAGTCTCCGCACAATACACAAATCTTCTTCTCCGAAAAGCCACCTCATACCTTTCCCAAAAGAGCCCTAGATTTTCTACTCGTAGCTACACAGATCCAAAACCTACTCACACTAATATGGCATATACGCATGAAATACATTAATCCTGACATCAACTGCACCAATAGCTAAGTGCAGCAAAAATAAGCTAATTAGTTCGTCGTGAAACTTCATTATACGGATAAATATGTTAAAACTTTGGCTCTTGCAGTTCCATAACATCATCCAATAAACTACCATGCAAGTGAACGATATTACAGCCGACTTAGACTCCATAGAACCAGCTGGATCAAAAATTGCAAAGACCAAAAACCTACCTTCAGTATCTTCTCTCGTTTGAATTCATCATTACTCAGGTATTCAACAAAACTGTCATATACCCCTTCCGACAGATCATCCATTAACAGCGAATCATAAGTAGTCCACGAACCATCAAAGTCGCTGAGTTTCTTCAAAACGCGGCATCTAATAGGAATGTAGGTTTTCTTTGAATTTATGTACCCAACAATAGGACGAATCAAAGCACTATTGATATATGAAAGTTCATCGGGGAAAAGAGGAATGCTTGCTTTAGGGTTGTTGAGCCTCAAATAGAAATCCATGATAAAAAGATTGTTGATGTCAACGTTATCTTGATCAACAACTGCTGTAGAGCTTATTCCAGTATGTGCAGAATAATATCTAATCAGTTCCTGTAGAGACACTTCATTGATCGATGCATTATTTTTTGGCACTATCACATCCCCAATCATGTCGACTGTACCACGATTGATCCACCCAAAGGGTCCTTTCATCCCGCCGTTTAAGTGTTCAATTTTTAAGTTGTCTATACGTAACCTCGTCACCTTGTTAAAATTTCGATCATCGCGATAGAATGGCACTTTTTGTGCAGTTGAGACGTCTTTCAGTTGTGCAACTTCTCTGTCAATCTCTAATTCTGCTCTGAAATCATCTGTTCTTTGGATTTTATCAATTGTGAACAATGATCCATCATACAAACCATTGATATGATTACAATTCAGAAGATCAAAAAATAACCAATTTTTTCTGAACAACGGCAGCTCACAATTGTAGATCGACACCTGAAACGTTTTGAATCCATTTGGATTAATTAGAGTAAACAACATGTCTTGTAGCTTAAAGTTATCAATTTCCCAATCTCCTGGTTTACGTATGTTCTTGTAATTGAGGGCAGAATCTCCTTCTTTCCAGACCACATGGGATCTATCGACGACTCCTCTGATTCCTCTTATCGAACAGTCCTGGATGAATCCTTTACCTCCAAGCCATTTTCTGAAACTTAATGAGACGTTCACCTGATCTATGGTAAAGTCGAACTGGGTGTAATTTCCGTCATCCATTGGCACATCATACTCGAGTGTTTCCATATCACCTTTCTTCTTTTTGAACATCTTTACGCTCTTGGGTCTTCTACTTACAAAGCAATGGTTGAACTGGATCTTTCCTTCTTTCCAGTTAGGAACAATAGCACTCTCGAAAGTTACTGTCAATGGAGTGTTCTTGGTGATGAGATTGCCCACAAACTCAGCAACCAGTTCTTGTGCAAACACGGTGTTTATAGTGTAGAGAACAAATGAAAAGAATGTGGTCGTTCCTATGATAAGAAACACCAGGTTTCCAGCCACCAGCCAGGAGAAGAAGGCACTGAAATCATCTGTATTGAACGGTCTTGCAGACTTTATCAGATACCATTTCACATCCTGGCATCTTTTCTGCAGCTTTGTGATATAATTTGCTATTGTTATTCCCAAACTTGATGATTTCTTTTTGGAACTGGGACTTTTATTACTGTTATCTGTTGAATAGTTCTTTCTGGGTATTTGGGTGAGAGACAATATTCCAGGGGTGGTATGGGACTCATTTTTAACAAACAATCCGCCTGATATATTCATTTTAGGCACTGCCATGATGGATCTTGTGTTCTTGCTGCAAAGCTCTCGTTTAAACCAGATCCATGCATTACCTCTAACGCCAGATGTTACCCTCAATCCTAGGACTACTGGTGTTCGCCCACTGGATCTCAGACAGATTCGGACACCATGGTATCCAAGAAACATCGTGGAAAAGTCCTCAATTCATCACAATTGTGTCCAACCGTTTCTTATACTGAAATAGGTTGTTTACTACAGCTGTTGTTGTCCTTTTCTCTGTAATTTTGGTTATCGTCTACTAATAGATATCTCTAAGATTAAGTTCGATTAAAATTTTTTTAGTGCTCGGGCTAATCCATCTACAACGTGCAAAAGTTACACCGCACCAGGGGTTCGAAAGAGGGGACTGAGTCAGACGGATTTTGAACCGTTATTAAATCCAGGACAGAAACATCACATCGGCTAAACAGTTTGTCTAGGAATAACAACTAAAACCTCACCATAACAATAATTGTAGCCTTCTTGGAGATTCTTCAAATAGCCAGAAACTTTGAATTTCCTCTCAGTCATTTCCACAATAAAACAATCCAGACAGACATACAGAACCTCATCGGATTCATTCATGAACCTCAACGGTCTGAGATATTTGATCTGTAAATTAGCCGTAACGGCAAAATTGTCCGGAGTCAATGGTAGCACACATTTCACAAAAAATTCGTCTATCAGAGTGGCTATGGCTCCACCATGAACAATGTGAAGATGCGAGGTCAACAATCTACCGAGTCGAAAAAAACCAACAAGATGATTCGAAATCAATGGTCGGAGATCGTCTTCTCCAGACCTTTTCTCTATGTGCATGATCTGTCGTTTCACCAGCTGGTCAAGCAGTTCTCGGTCCCTGATGAACTTGGAATAGATTCGAACTTCTTCAATTTTCCCTGGTTGTTTCATATTATTTGGACCAGTGAATAAATCATTGTTATCATTCAAAATCCACGGCTGTTCCAAATACCCATTTTCGATCAGTTCTGTCTCCCATAAGTTATGATGACTATTTTCTATCTGCTGTCCCGAACTCATCGTTTTCTCTATAATGAACCACTTTCTGACTCTCTATCCAACTCAAATTTCTCTCCAATAGCTTATATATAATAATATCGATTCCCACAAGTCGTCGTCCCCTCTATGATCATTCATTTATCTGGCTCTGATGGATCAACGGATCTATAGCTATCGAGGGACTGCCCAAAGCGGCTCAGATGGAAATTGCCGATCAAAGGGCTGTGCAAACACTACAACCATCCGAAGCTCATAATACTCTTTAGATTAACAGATCAACTAGAGTGGACGATAAGAATATCATTCCAAATATATAGATTAATACACAGGATATATTTAGTGCAAACAGTGCGCATATGAAGTTACTATAACTTAAGGACCACCGTTTAAGCAGCTCAAAAGTGATCTCATCTCATCTTCTTAGGAAGATACGGACTCAGAGGCTTTTCATTTCGCAGAAATTCATCATTAAGCTCGGCTGTACGTTTCTTGGTGTTGGAAGCAGTCCCTGTCTGAGGACTAACGGTGATATCTGACGGAACTGTAAGCGAAGACACCGACTGATCTTTGGAAACACTCATCGAGAATCCGTCCGTTCCGCTTCTGTCACCCTGTATCTGATGCATATTTGACACAATACTATTTTCATGCATATTAATATCATCCGTAACCATACATTCATTCTCAATATCAGACGACGATATGTCATCATCTGACGAAGAAACGAAATCATTTTCTCGTTGTGTCAAGTGTGTCTGCTGCAACAACGGCTGTTCTCGGCTGTTTACTGCTGAAACAACAAGTCTTTGTTTTTGTTGCTCTATTTTGCCATCGTTGTTGCTTTCCACATAGTATACGACATCATCATTACAGCCCACTATCACTGTGTTCTGGTCTTCAGAGGAGCCTTTATCCTTCTGGGCCTTGCCACCGACTAACATGACCATTCTTTTATAATATAGGTCCAAAACTTCCGCAGCAGAACATACCTCCAGTTTCACTTTCTTAAAATAGTCTATGTCCAATGTTCCTGTGGAGCTTTTTCTTTCCTTTAATGTATCATAATTAAAGTCTCTTGGGACAACTCTGTAGCTGACCTTGTTGAGGAATTCCGTCTCTAACAAATTGAGTTCCATCAAGTTAACTCCACCAACCTTGGCATAATGACTATTGGAACAGAAGGAATCACATAGTGCCTTGGAAGCTACAGTAGTTGCAATGAGCAGAAATCTGTGTACTGTGAGTGAATTGACGGCAAATATAGGGTAGCAGAGTGTCAGAAGATCAATGTAGTATATGGATGTTATTAAAACTGAATTTTCAAGAGATGAATAATGCGACAATCTCGATAGATACGAGAATAATGATATCTGAGGAGGGGATCTCGAGTGGAATCTTGTGAGATTCTGGTGATTGAGTAAGTTGTAATCGACATTTGTTTGACTATCATTTATTTCAATGAGAAAGGTGAGCATTCGGGATATTATCACTATCAGGTCGTCCTTTGGACAATCGATGAATCTTGAGGGCAATGCTCTGTATTTTGGTCTGATTTCTTGAGGCGTTGGAGGAAGCTCCTGTTGTATGTGATCTTCGTGGGTCGCCGGAGGGGGAGGTATCACTATCTGGGATTTATGTGAGGAGATGTGGGACCTTTGCGACCGTCCATCTGTGCCTGTGTGGTCCTTGTGATTAATGTCGGACTGAAAGGTACTCATTTTAGATTCGAATGTTATAATACGCGTTGGTACTCATTGACTTTCTGCAGGGCTCTTCTGATATTGTGCAAATTGAACACCAGAGATAATTGAAAAGAGGAGAGATCTGATGGATTAGTGCCTCATAAATGCGACAGAAATGGGTACGGTGACACTGGAGTTCGGACAACTCACTGATATTAGGCTCTTGTTTGGATCTGCGTGTGATTGTGGCAAATTACGTTGGTATATTTGCCCATCAGAAACACTTTTTTTCCCTGAAACACTTCAAATCTGACCGGAATATCCAATTCTAAAAGCTTCTCAACCCGAAAATCACTTTGTCAACCTCAAACTATATGTCTTATCTTTCTTTGGTGTCCAAATGCTCTAAATGTTCCAACTTTTCAATCTGTATCTCCAGCAAATTCTGCTTATGTTCTGAAGCAAACTGTCTACGCCTCTCACGATACGATTAACTATTTCTTTCCGGGAATGCTGGATCAATTCACTTCAGATGAAAGAAAAATCCGCTATCTAAATAATCGTCTTTATCATTCAACGATGTCTAGCCCAGATAAACGCTGCCAAAAAGTCAATTTGGAGAAATAAAATCGTTAAAGATAACGCTATCTAATTTTCAAGCAAATTCTGATGATTCCTGAAACTCCCTAAACTATTAACAAATTGTCCCTCACGAATCACCGACCTTCCGTTGACGAATTTTTTCGATGATCGTTCTCTAAAAGACTTCCACTATTATTTATCTCGAATCCTGTCAAAAGATACTGCCAACCCTGTCAATAAAGCTCACTTAGATCATCTGTTTACCTCTTGTCGTCCACCCCTCCCCATCACTCTACTACTCTCACTCGAAAACGTGCCATGCTGTTTTCTCGGTTTCGCTGGCAGTGCACAAATCCTATCGGGTACCTTTAATTACAGCATCAATCCATTCTGTTCCAACTAAAAGCAGCAGGTTTCCTGTACTGCATATCATGCCGCCATGCTGGCCTCTTGCGACCTTTACGAACTGACAACGTCAACATGAAACGAGAATTCGGCAATGTCCTTTTTGTTCTGATCGTATCTCGCACGCACGTGCAGGATTTAAAACTCTTTCCAATCTCAGAACTCATCTGCAACCCTACCGCGATTCGAGTTCTGGAGATAATTCCTAGGAGAGCAGTAATCTTGAACCCTTGAACAACTCCAAACAGGACTCAAACAGACTCAACAAACCATAAAAAGCGATTTCCAGCATTTCGTTCCAAAGACCACCAAACCATTCGGGGCTGTGCTCTTCTGTGTCTCCAGTAAATCTATTTGTTCATGCAATCGAACCGTCCGTGTAATATGATCACGTGATCTAAAGAGAGATACGGTTCTATCTTATCAAATGAATTCGTTCTCTAGAATCAGTCGATACAGAAATGACGAATCTCATGTTTTCAAACAAACAGAATCTTTGTAGGTATCTATCGGGAATGTACCGTGAATACAATTTGGATTGTATATTTCTAACGAATTAGAATGCCAGAATGTGGTGAGATTATTATTCAAATTATCTATTAATTGTTAGAATTTTAGAATTACGTCTTCAAGTCTTTCGAAGACCTATTAAACTAGCATGAAGACCATGCACAAAAATCATTGCACTTAAAATTGAAACGACTTTGATGATCAGGATCCTTCTCTGATAACCTCATTAATCGCGATAGGAAGCACATTTCAGTATTCAGTATAAGCCTAGATCTCTTAATACTACTTGCAAGAGAAACAAACGATCGCTATATGAACTGAAAGTACCTTAATTGAATGTGGTAGCAGAAGAGAGAAACGGAAGATCGACGAAGCGATTTACCACACTCTGTAATTACAGACTTTGTTGCGAAGATCATCCTGCCTAAATACTAATATCAACTGACGCCATTAAAGTGTAAACAGCAACAAATCTCTGTTGTGAATTTCGTCAGGAATTTCCCACATCATGATGATCTTTAGAATGGATAATCTCTTCGGCCATATCAGTTATTGAGACATAATTATGCTGTTAACTGGGACTTTTAGCGAACATTAATGGATGACCAGACTGAGTTTTCGTACCTCCGTTGATACAGAATTCATCGTAAAAGTGATCTCCATATTTATTATCATTAGAGTCTATGCAGATTACTTGTTTCATTACCCCTCACGTTGCAAAATCCGATACAAATTACCTTGCTGTTTGCCGAAACTATCAGCAGAGTAATAAGGTTTCGACCATCATGTAGCATCGCATAAACGAAAGAGGTTAAATTATTTTGATCTTCAAGCCACACATTTGTTTCATTGGATACAGCTTTGATACTTCCTAATGAAGCGACTTCCACTACCTCTTAGAGTTGATGCCAAGGCAGCACCTAAGCCCAGGTGTTCGCCGAGACTCCAGTACATGAAGCTGTTGCAAGAGCAGCACAAGAGCTCATATATCTTAGGACATCCACTGTGCCATTTCCAGCATCTGCGACACCGCCTCCATCCGTTCCACGGTCCTGGTAGTGATTCTGGCGATAAGCTAGGAGTAAGAATAGGGCCCAGCCATGTGATATTCATTTAATATTTTGCGGGGCGGATGCAACAATGACAACTTTTCCCACGAATGATTACTTGCTGGGAAAATAATTAGCCAACCTGATCTTCTACACTAACTAGGTGCAATAATGATAGGAGTACCCTCTATCATGTACATAACGATTAAGAATTCCAGATCCCCGTTAAATCCAGTAAAGCCCCTCACATAGTTAATTGTCAATCAGCAAGACTCGTTAGTCGGAAATACATTCTGCAGCATCTAGTTAGTTTATCGCAATGCCATTTATCACTGTAATACCCCCAGAACCCAATAACATCTGCTTTAACATCTGCTTTCTGTTTAGCCTCGGATTCAACCCATAAAACTTTGCAGGTATCCAGGTAAATTGCAAAACCTCTTTTTGAGGAATTGATTCACCATCAAGACAATCTGCCAGTAACTGTAAACTATCCAGTTCCGATCCCTTGTTGATCGGACTTCTAGAGAACATCAGAACTTTCGAACATCGCCAGAACAGCAGAAATACCTTTTGAGCCAGAGAACATTTTCATTGAATAAAATTTTCAGTGCTTTGTTGTCTTCAGACAATCTTAATTATTCACTTACAGGAATATGCTCAATAAGACTTGTTGAAGTATATTCAAATCCCTGGGGTGCAATTTAAGCACTTATTTTCAGGTCTATCTAAATAGTTTCATCATTATTTTAGTCAATATTATTGACATTCGTAGATACAGCTTATTCTAGTTGTTTGTCAAAGCCTTTGATCCCGGTCTACAGCAATGCTGTTAGAGCAAGTATGATTCCCTTAGAGTATGGCACAAATCTATCACCTGATGACATAATATTTCAATCACGTGGAATATGTCATTCGTTCTTGCTACAGAGTGTTCACTCTACTATACACATCCGTGCACCGATAAAATCAAACAAAAAATTGCATACTGGACAAGACGAGAATACTTCAGATATTAAGAGATATCCGAGGACATAGCCATTATTTGGGAGGTATAACAAGGAGTTATATCGTTACGCACACATTATCGTACGGTTCCTTTGGAGAGTTATATCCATCTGCAATGTTTGGAAAGACTATTACACGTGTGTCGAGCTCGAGACTCGTTTTGGGAGTCGGATTTTTGTCACCAATATCTTCGGCTGTTCCTAGAATTGGACGGTCCTGTTATGCCACAGAAACTGCACAAACATCTGGATTATTCCCCAATGCCAAAACCCCACCAACATATACTCTAGCCACCCTGAGGTCATTTCCTTCTTTGGAGCCACATTCAATGTTCGCAGTTCACAACAAGTTTCTTAACGCTCCCTTGAGAAGGGACATTCTATGGCTTGCAGTGGTGATGGAGCTTGATAACAGAAGAGTTGGAGCATCTAACCCTCCAGGAAGATCTGACCACAAATTTTCCAGAAGAAAAATGCTCCCACAGAAGGGATCGGGAAGAGCCAGAGCTGGTGATGCCAACTCTCCTATTCGTCATAGAGGTGCGTACGCTCTTGCCAGAACTGCTCCTAATGATTTCTCCACAAGACTTCCATACAAGGTATATCAACTCGCCTACAGAGTCGCTCTCAGCACCGCCTACAAACAGGGAAAGCTATTTCTTGTTGGTGAAGATGCCCAGTTTGCTGAACAATACAAAGCTGTCACCTCCAAGGAAACCAAATTAAGAGGTGGCGATAACTTCAGTTTAACTATTCCAACTACAGATCATCATGCAATCAGCAGATTCTTAATCCATCATGGATTCGACAACCTCAATGTTTTGTTTGTTCCAAACGATTACGAAGCTGCTGCTAATCTCAGAGAAGCTGTTAGCACCTATCCAAGTCCGAAAGTCACCATTCTCAACAAGGAAGAAATCGAGGTTAGAGATCTACTCAAGGCTGACAGAATTGTAATGGAAAAGGACGCTTTGGTCTATTTTGCCGACATATTGACCCGCAACATGCCTATATAAACTGTACTACATTGAATATATTAGCGAGAGCAACCTTCTGTATATAACTATGAATAATATACGAATATTATGAAATTAATACTGCAAATCAAACTAAGATAACTAGTATTATGACTATCAACCATTCACGTGATATCAACAAGGGTAACACCAGTGACCGTGAAAATATTAGGAGACACCTGAAACCTGAAATCTTAGTGTTCTCAAAAAATTTTCCCTGGAAGTTTTTTGACCATCCCGCCCAGACAGGCCATTCCATGGCATTCTGCCTGGAGTCTTCGCGTTTGCCTCCTGGGAAGGTTTTGGTGCTAGCATCTTATTCCCCGGTGATCACCACGTCCTCGTTCTAAAATGAGGCCTGAACCGTTTTCGGAGGGGATGAAATTTGCAGCGATTTTTAGATTTACTCAAGGAAAGTGAAAAAAGCTTTAGTTGGTCAAATTTATTATAGCTCTACTATAAGAATTTGATACTTAGACAATTATTTAGTCCTTTCAGAGCAAGCACTATATACATAGAACCAATACAAAGATGGGTTTAGTTGTTCAAGAGGCAGGTTCGTTCCAACACATTTTACGGTATGTTTTATCTGATAATGAATGAGATTGGGGTCGAGGTGCAAGAGATATAAGTAACGAAAATTGAAAATCACCGAAATAAGCAAGCAGATGAAGACCAGAAGTCAGTTTTCAGTATATTAATAGTTGGTTTCAGCTTGAAATAAGTCCTTTGATAACATTAATGACTGCTAGGTTTCGACAACTGGACACCAAGGATGATTTAAAGCCACCATATTCAAGTTGTGCTACTTAGCTAGAATGAAGGCCATGAATTTGATATTGATTTTAAAAACGACAAGAAATCGTGAGATATTATGTCGCTGATACATGTTCGAAGACCCCGATTTAAGCCTTAAATTGACATTTGGATTTCATACTAACAAAATTCTCTATAATATAGTTTGTTGAACACCAACGTTGATGGTAGAATCAAGATCATGTATGCCTTGACTACTATCAGAGGTGTCGGTAGAAGATACGCCAACTTGGTTTGTAAGAAGGCCGATGTTGATCTTTCCAAGAGAGCTGGTGAGTTGACCCAAGAAGAATTAGAGAGAATCGTCACCATCATGCAAAACCCAACTCAATACAAGATTCCAGCTTGGTTCTTGAACAGACAAGCCGATGTTGTTGATGGTAAGGACTACCATGTCTTAGCTAACAACTTGGAATCCAAGCTCAGAGATGATCTTGAGAGATTGAAGAGAATGAGAGCCCACCGTGGTTTGAGACACTCCTGGAGATTGAGAGTTAGAGGTCAACACACCAAGACTACCGGTAGAAGAGGTAAGATTGCTGGACCTTAAGTTCAATCGCTGGGCTTCAATATGTATTTGATATAAGTTAAGGTGGCTTTAAAATAATCAAAAACTTTCCATTGACCATTGTCATCATGACATCGATTAACTGAGGGTATTTATAGCTATAATAATATAAACCATCGATGAAATGTCACTATAAATCATGTTTTAAGGTATTAATGAAATGTAGCACAACAAAAAAAATATTTAAAAGGCCCTTTTACCCCTTTTACAAAAATTCCTATTCCTCCTATTTTCTCTCCATCTTACTGTTTATTCTACTTTTGTTCACATATGTAGCGATTCAGGTATCATTGATTCAACCTTTAGGTTGTTCTTAAGGAAATAATATAACATATAGAGAAATGGTGCAATAGAGAATGCAAAATGACAATATGGGAATCGATTGCCCTTAGTACAAGAAGTGGGGTCATAACACAACATAAACAACACCATTAACAAAATAGTTTCTAACTGGCTGTTCTTTTGAGACTTAAAAGGTTCTCAACACATTCAATATCACTTCCTTCAACAAGACGTTCCTTTTTTAAAGGCTTGACATTATTCTTAATATTAGTCGAGTCCTTAAATACATTCCCAAGTGTCTTGTTATTAGACGAATTTCCTCGAAGATTCAGACGCATTGTTGGCTTCTGCCTTTTAGATATGCTTTGCATTGGAGTCACCATTCCAAGCTCGCTTGCTTTGAATTTAAATGTCATTGACGTGGACATTTGTTGTTGTGGAGTAGTAAGTCCTAAAGAACCATCTTTTTTTTGAGGTGTCTTCAAAGGAGTAAGGAAAACTCCTTTTGGAGGAAGTTGTTGAGGGTCCAATTGAGCACCATGCAATTTTGTGTCCGTCTTGATAGAAGGCGATAATGTGACAGGCGAGTTTGAAGGGGAACAATCCGTAGAGTTGTTACTTTTGGTAGTATTGTTCTCGTCCCCATCATCGCTTTGGCTTGCCTGATATATATCGCTTTCACCAGGTCGGCTAATCGGAGACACAGTGGTGCTTGGAGACAGATTTTGGATACTTTCTAGTTCTTCGGCAGACATTAACTGTTGATCTAGATCGCGTCTTTTAGGGATATCCAGCACTATCTCTTTTATGCTCTGATTGTTCTTTCGAAGGGACTGTCTTCTGTTCTGGAACCAGATCTGAACTGCTTTCTCAGTCATATCCACCTTCTCAGCTATTTCCAATCTTCTCATCTTATTTGGGGTATTACCTTTTTCGAACTCAGTTTGCAGGATAGCAAGTTCAGTTGGTGAAGTTCTTCTTCTCTTCCTCCTTGCTAGTCTTGCGTTGTCTATATCAGGTTCGGATGATAAAAATGTCGCCTGCGAGTGGGAAATAAATGCAAAACTCCTTCCTTCGGAAGGCGGAGAAGATTGAGTAATGCTTCTTGAAGGAGTCTTCTTTTTATCAGAGTTATCAAACGGAGAGTAAGATGACTCTTGTTTTGGTTGACGATCTTTACCTAGCTCGTTGAAGCTGTTTTCTTGGTCTTTATCAGAACGACTATCCAGGAAACCTGGAGGAGGAGGAGCTCTCACAGAAGGAGTGGAATGAGTGAACATTGGAGGCGGTGGAGGAAGAACATGATGGCTAACAGGAGTAACCGGAACAAATGATGAGTTTGGTGTGATAGCCGAATGTCCTGAAGTGCGATCACTTTGTGCACTAGAGTTTGAGTTTGAGTTTGTGCTGGTATTACCACTATTTATGTGAAGAGGGGGGAATGTCGTTTGTGGGAAAGAGTTTGATCTCTTGAACCCAGGACTGGAAGTCAGGTTTTCAATGGATGGCAACATAAACTTCTTAGGAGGCGTTGTTGACAATGCGTTAGTGAGTGATGCAATGGCAGGAAGCTTTTGATGTGTCTGAGAGAGACTCTTCAACTGTGCCTCTTCAGTAGTTAGCGGTCCTGGCGATTTATTAAGAATAGATGAAAGTGGGGGCAAGCGCGTTTGGTGTGGTCTCGCTGGTGATGGGTCACTATTGGACCTGTTGACTCTTGTGACATCCACAGACATACTTTTGAATTAGCGATGCAACGTAGTCTATATGAAAGGATGTGAATTCAAAAGTCGATTTCCGTTTTTAATGGGATAGATTATGAATTCTAATTACTCTGGCCATTGAGAAACTTATATATGTGTCTCATTCCATGCTCTGCGATTCATGTCGGGGAGCTGCCGATTGTTCTCCTGTCAAGGTAAGAGACGATGAAGAAACCAATTTAGACGATGCGTGTAATTTAGAAAAGGAGCTTGTTCAATTAGGTAACTCTTTTGCACCTTCTATGTCCTGAACGGGATTTAGTGTGAGATCTACATTGTGTTTTCTTCCTGCCTTGAAATACCACGTCTCAAACCGCGTTCTATTGCCGGCAGATCTATTGTTACTTACCATCCTCCACGTCATTCAGTCCCCTCATTCGGAATCTGTTTCTCGCATTATCCCACGACAGGGGCTTTTAGGCCCAATGTTCCTGCACAATTTTACTGCTTACCGTGTCTGTAAATAATCAAATGTAAACAAAGTCAATTTGTCTCATTTGACTTAGTTATTGGATGTTTTCAGTTCAGGATTAGCAGTTAATGGTAATGATGACAGAGTGTAACCAAACCTCTACAATGGCACTGTTCTACATTCTCTTCATCATTCTACGTTGGTTAGACATCCGTTCACCTTGAAATTTTTCCTGTAAATCGCAACGCGCTCACCTCTTCAATACATAATTCTTTCCAAATGAGGTAGAAAGGCACAGAGGTCCGCGTACAACGCGATCTAAATCCCAAACAATTAATGATTTTGTTAAATAGGGGTGGATTGAAAAGACGCAGAATGTGAAGCAAGATCGCTGAAAACGGCCATAGTGTGAACGCCTGTCTCCACGCACATCCTTTGTGTAGCGTGCTATTTGACTACATGATTGTGCAGAAGATAGGTAGACATGTACTTGAAAATACATGTACACGTTTACCTTAACCGTGACTTTCAGGAACGTGGAAACCTAGAATGGATGAAATAGGGGTTCTGTATGTTGTGATGTTAATTACGCTGTGCGTGATTTGCATTCCTAATTAGGTTCTTATAGGAGCAGCTAGATTAACGATATTGACAAAATCTGGTACGCGCATGAGATATGGGAATGTTTTGAATCCTAAACGAAAGGAGAGCAACAGCCAAAAAGATCTCTTGGAAAGACCATCTCACCTGTGAGTAGTATTATTGATGGTAGAGATGCTATCTTTGCAGCAAGCCTATTAATGTGGATTTGAAGGTAGAACGGTCAGAAAAGACCGCTCAAGATATAATATTGAAATAAGTAAAAATCCAGGGATTGTCGGATTACATAATCGCGTTAAAGTAGGCCTGGAAGTCAATTTATGGAGTTAATTAATTCAAGGCTGGGCAAAGTCGCAGACAGAGTAGAGGATCTTTACGCTGTCGATAGTGTTTTCTTTGCGAAATTTCTATTTTGCCCCATTTACTCTCACTGCAGTTACTATGTCGTAAATTCACCTCAGAGACATGGCAATGCAACCTGAAATATCAACTGTCCATCTTCATTAATAACATTCAAAACTCATTTTTTGAATTGATACGGAATTGGAATCAATTTTAAGTAATTGAAGTTTAGAAATATTCTGATTTCAAATCTCAAATACTTGAATGAGAAAATTTTTGGTAATATGGCGATTAGAAAGCCATTCAAAAACTCATGTAGACTAGTTTCTACAAGGAGTCAGTAAAAACGAATTTACGTAAATAATTTCCGTAGTAGGGTCCTTTCGAAACCCGAATTCTAACGATCATGCATCTGGTTTTTTTTGGCACATCCTTGTTTATTGTTTGACAGCAACGGCAATTTGATTTCCATCAACAAAATCTGGTTTTGAAGCATCTTGATGCAAAGAAGCTGTTTTTATTATTGGATTGTGTCCCTTATCCCCGGATTAGCAACATTCTGGTGATCGAACCATTTTACAATCATCAAAAAAAGTTAAGAACATCAACTCTTATTTTAAACAATCATTTGAGGACCTTATCTATTCGAATTCCGTAGTTTTCTCTGAGCTCCAATTACTTTCTATATTTTTCGTTACATACAAGTTGTCATACGATTTGTCATCTTTTCTTCCCAGTCGACTTCGAGAACTTGGTTTTTCCTCTTGGTTTGAGCAACTATCTCCTTATAACTGTTCTCAATGTCCGCCCAATCTTTGTTGCACACCGAACTCTACCGATTCTCAAATCAATCCCAAAAAAAGTTTAAAATACCGTCCAGATATGCACGTCAACGGAAAATTACCCGATTAGGAAGGCGGTTATTATCGGCGCAAGAACTCAACGGTCTTATCTAAGTGCATCACTACCTGATAAGGAAACAATTCTAAGACGAGATAGTTTTTACAACTGTCAGGACGGAATTGTTGATTGAATTGATTGTATTGCATGGTTATAGATAACATAGGGAATATAGCAAGAAAAGTAACTATTTAAAAGGCTGGACTTCGGCAGTGGTTCTGGCATAGTTTTTGTTAGAAAATCTGATAGAAAAAAGTCTTAAATTAACTGGGCTCTACAAAAAGTCAAAACGCTCAAACTCAAACAATGGCTACCACAGAGCTTATTCGCAATATCGAGGCGGGAAACATTCATAAAATGATTGTGCCTTCCGCCTATACGACACAAATTAAACCTATTCTAGATTCTCTTTCTTCTGTCGACATTAATGTCGAGTTTGATCCTGCTGAGCACCTTGCTTTCAAGCCCGAGCAACTCGCTACGATCAAGAGAACAACTATGGAGGAGCTGGGAACATCCACGCCTGATCAGATTTCAGAAATTGGTGTCAGTGCCCCATTCGCTTTATTCACAGAAAAAGCCGTAGAGATTATGAGAGCTGAAATTTTGAGAGAAGAGGTCTTTACGAAATGGGCTAGGATCTCACACTCGTCTACCACAGGATTGGACTGTGTTCTCAGAGGTTACGCAAAACATACATGCCCTTTTACCTTTGCCGCTTGGACACACCCAGAAACCGTTGCTGTAGTGTCTGCTATGGCAGGTGTCGAGTTAGAAGTGATAATGGACTACGAGGTTGCTCATGTTAACGTAGCTATGAAATCCGAGGACCAAAGTGCAAATGAAAAGGTCTTATGCAGAAGAAGGGATTCTCTGGGTAATAGTAAAGATGATGATGTTCCTGCAGTCGTTGGCTGGCATAACGACTCTTATCCATTTGTGTGTGTTTTGATGCTTTCCGACACATCTGGAATGATTGGTGGAGAGACTTTGATTAAAACTGGTTCTGGAGATGTAGTTCCAGCTGCAGGTCCTGCGAAGGGTAAGGCAACGGTTCTACAAGGTAGAAAAATTTTGCATCTTGCATCTATTCCCATCGGATACACTGAAAGAATTACCGCAGTTACTTCGTACAGAGCCAAGGATTCAACCAAGCCTGAAACTTCTGTGTTGTCCACAGTTAAGCCAGAATGTAATTTTGGTTCCATTTACAACGACTTCTACCCAGATTGGATCAACTATAGAATGCAGGTTATTTCGGATAGGGCAGAGGCCATTAAGAAGGAGGTCACTGATTCCCGAGATGCAGGCAACAAGTTTGATAAGGAAACAGCAACCAAAAAGCTCAAGGAATTAGAGGCATATATTAAACACACTTGGAGGGAGATGGAAATTAGTGAAAACGAATATGCTACTCATTCCGCCAGAAAGTAAAAATCCCACTCCAATGAGTACTAGTTCATTAATCTACCTTATATTTCTTAACTTTCCTTTGAAAACGCCATTTTTAACGATTCTTATTATTACGATTTTAAAAATTTGAATATCAAGATTTTGTATTCTCACTTGTAACTGGATATTCATAATATAACTAATTGTATATTCTAAACAAATCTCTTAAAACCTTCCATTACAAAAACATTTTTAACTAAGTCTGGAAAATTGAAAACGAAGGAATAACACAACCAACCAACGAAATTTAGTACGATTCATAAACGATCCAACACTTAAAATAGTATTCCCTGTAATACCTTATCATATCCTTAATACTGAAATAGTCTTTTTGTTCTCAAAATCTAAAACATTAATACTTTGACCTTAAATTTCACCAAAACCTCCCAAATCCGTTCCATTTCTATAATTCTATAATTATTTCTTTATTCTTTATCATTTCTTATTTGTTGATCTATCTGTTGACTTTGCTGATGCTGATGCTGTTTGCACATCCATATACGGGTCTTGTAAATTCTGAACAATTCTTTGACTAAATCTCTAAAATCAATTCTTGCAGTCGAGTTGTAGTAAAACGTTAACTTTCTTCTATCCCATTGGTATTCTGCATCAGTAATCTGCATCACCAGTCCGTATGACTTCACCTTCAATTGGCACACATTACGTGATTTCTCTTCGTCTGCCTTTTTGAGTAACAGTTGAGCCACCTCATTTGGATAGGCAAAACGTACAATTGGCTTTGGAAAATGAAGTGCAGGATGCTTTTCAGTAAGTTCCTGGTTAAGGGCTGCTTGCTGATCCTGGAACTGTTTCAGCTTCAGAAGCCGGGCTTCGTCGATAGTCACATCCAACTTCACCACCTTACCTAAGTCTCTTCCTCGATCAGCTTCAACAATGACCAGCTCTCCTAACTTGAGACTGTGTGTCATACGTTGATTTTCTGGAAGCATGTAAAAGACATCCAATCTTCCATTCTTAAAACAGACAAGAGCCAGCTTGACTCCGGGTAGGCCACCACCCGGGAACTTTGGAAGTTGTTGATTATTCAAGTTCTCTAAAACCTTAGAAAGATTCAACGAATCAGGGGGTGGAGAGGTGAAATACAAATCAGCTTCCTTATACGCCTGTGTATACTGGTCTTGACAATTCATCAAGTTTAGACTGTTGAACTGATTGATGAGTTGTGAACTTTGGTCAGGTACCTGAGATGATTGTTGTGGCTGTTGAGATTGAGCAATAGATTGTTGAGGATTTTGGGAAGGCTGTTGGGCCTTCTGAGGCTGCTGCATTTGCTGGGAGTTCTGTGAGTGTTGTTGCGAATGCTGTTGGAGGTCATTATCGAATGTCTTGGAATAATCTAGACTAGGGGCGTTTGGTGCCATAGAAAAAGATGATGAGGCAGGATGACATTGTTGCTGTTGTGATTGCTGATAGCCAGGCAATAATGTCGAAGATACAGTACCTATTCCCGAACCACTTGATGGGTTACCTAACGTCCCGGTCCCTGTTGTGGCATTAATATTGCCTAGAGATATTGGTTGAATCATTCCTTGTCCTAATGCGGTATCATAAGAGTAACGCCTCAACGCTGCAAAATCAGCAAGTGGAGGCGAACGCCAACTATTCACCGGTAGTTGAGGAGGAGAATTTTGACTTTGAATATTCAAACCAGGATAAGTAAGGATAGGAGATCCTGCCGAACCAATGGAAGACCTATTGTCGTCTCTATTCCAAATGCTTCCCGTTGATGGTCTGCTAGGCGCCGCTGTTGTAAATTCACCGACATACGACGATCTTCTAGAACCAAAATCTCCTCCGGCGGTTGCTATGCCAGAAGGAGTTGCTTGGAACCCCATCACCCCCCCAGCAGAATTGCTAGGTGGAGGACTGAACAGATTAGCATATGGCGATAAGGGTGAAAGAACATTCTCACCTGGCTGGGATGACGGAGATAACTGAACAGCATTCTGTGGATTCTGTGGATTCTGTAGATTCTGTGGAGTGTTTGTGACATTTGAGCTCCAAAGAGATGAATTAATTTCGAATGGATTAACAAATGGACCTCCAGTGTCACTTGGATTATTTGTTAGGTTTACAGTTGCACCTGCACCACCGACTGTGTTAGTCATACGACTCATACTAGGTCCAATCTGACCACTACCTCTGCCGTTGTTAATTTCACTGATAGTGGAAGTTGTTGCCACTGTATCCTTATCGGATATAGTATTATTGTCCATCTCGCTAATGTAGGACAAAACAGAATTCAGATTGTTAAAGGAGAGATCATAATCGCCGGGAGACGAGAAGATATTCGAAACGCTGGACTCTATGGATAAAGAAGATCTTGTAGACTCAGAATCTGGGTTTGGGACCCGAGGATTGGTATAGCTTTGATTTTGGATCTGATGACTTTGTATATGATTTTGCTGTTGCTGTTTCTGCTGTAAATTCTGGTTTGCTAGCAGATCGTTTGATTCTGTGGACATTTCACTTCCGATCTCACCAGAAAACTATTTTTGTAGCCGAAAACAGTCTTGAGAACAATCAGAGTGTTGTTTTGGATGGCAAATCACCTATGACAAAATAATTACCCTAGTATTACCCTGGTGTTAGCAGATGCTAAGCGATAAGAAAAACAAATTTTCTGGGGAGTTTATAATCTGTGTGCGAGAGAAACAATAGTTGCCGCCAAATGAAGTCTGCGAAAGGTCTGGGGCCGGAAATTTTTAGAGCTGACCCTTTTCCCCTGTCAAAAGATCAAACAAAGGGATGTAAGCCGTTTAAGATGGCGAGTTTCTGGGATAACAGTATATAATGGAGACTATCCAGAAAACCCACTAGAACCTTTCACTATACCGCTTGTGTCACGTTATCTGGTATTCCAAGATCCTTTTTCTCTATAATTGAATGTAATACAATCACACCACTTAGGGAAAAGAATTGGTCTCTGTTCTATGGGACTTCCAGATCGTGTGGATTTGAAGTTTATGAAGTTTTTCTAGCTCCTTGTGTATTGATAATAAGAATTTGTATTCTAAGTCAGACCTAATGGGAATTAGCTTTCAATTGAAAACCAGATCTCATATAAGCAATAAACTTAGATAAAGATAATATATAATAAATATTACGAGGGCAAAATGCAAACCTCCTATAAAAAATTATGGCTCTACCAGCTTTCTCAGGAGTCGCCCCTTGGATAGTGGCAAATTATTTCTTGTTCCTTGAAACCCATTACCTCATAATATTCTTTGGGCCACTCTCCTCCATATCGGAGGCCGGGCCGCGGAAATTTCCTGGACATCAGGTATTTATTGTAATGAATTTGTCCATGAGTTGTTGGATCGTTATTTTACCTATCATCTCTCAGGCTGTCAAGGAATAATTCCCCAAAGACCGAAATCTTTCAAGAGGTGAGTGGTGCCTGCGACGCATAAACTCCCAGCGGGGCCTGACATCATTCGCGACACCTGACATCGCCCTCGCCTCTTTCAGGCATTTTGCGGGGCACACGAGAGGGGAACCTGGTACAGTAGGTGGAGAACAGCAACTGTCACAAAGACCACGATGTGGGTCCAGGTTTAGATCTCCCAGATGGTGTGAGGGTGTCTAAAAGTTTCCTTGAAACAGCACCTATTAATTGGGATCAGCTGCTAATGACGTCAGAGCGTTTTCTATCTCAGACTGACTCTGAAAGGGCCCTGTTATTTCCTAAATAGATATGGATGTATTACACATGTTCGTCTACAAAAGTAGGTTGCGTAACCGTGACATTACTGCTAAATCACCGAGCTGAAGTTTCGCGTCGTCCTCGAAGACTTGGGTGTTCTCAGTTGTCCCGAAATCAGATTCTCCTTATTGGAATTGCCGTAAGAGTCATTCCTGTTCAAAGAATCCGAATCGCTACCCGTAAAAGAAACCCCAAGAAACTCTAACAATTTCTGGCCCTGGAAAGCGGAAACACGATCGTTTCTCTCGTTATCAAAAGAAGCCAATTCGAGAATGTGCATTTCTCGAGTCTTGTTCAATTCCTCCACCAGACTCTCCTTCTTAACAACAAGTTGATTCATATCAGCCTGCAGTGTCTTGATCTTTGTGCAATAGCTCAGTAGACGCGATTTCAAGACCGTCTTGTCATTTCTCAACTCGCTGACGTCACTTATTAATTGTTCTTTCAATGACTCTAGTCCAGACAACTCCGTCTCAATTTTGGACTTGCGAAGCGATAATGATTGTAGGCCATTCTCCATTCTGTCAGCGGATTCCTGGTAATTCTTCGCTAACAAATCTGCAATTGCATCCAATTTTCTCGAGTGCTCTACACTTTTATCATTAAATAACATTTTAAACTGCTCTATAATGGCATCCCGATTACGGGAATGGTCATTCTGGATTTCTCTCTTCAACTCATTGTGGCTTTCAGGTAACAATTGAATCTTTTTCAATCTATCGTTAATCACATCCAGACTTTTAACGATCCTTTCCTCGCTCTCAATCTGACTTCTTTCTATATCCTCTTTAAGTTTTTGATGATCATTGTCGTCGCTATTAGATTCTATTAGTCTCTCGTTTAATGCTTTTGACTCCTCTATCATCTTTTCCACTATTGTGTTAGCAGTTCGCTTATGATAGTCTTGGATTTCATTTTTCAGAGAATCATAGTTGTTGGAATCAGAGCATGATGTCATCATTTGCTTGGTTGAGTCTGCCATAAGTTGAATTTGATCTAAAATCTTTTCTGTCATGAAACTGTTGGCATCGGTAAGTGTTCGATTCATTTCTCTCTTCAGATCGTCGTAGAGGTCGCCTTCCCAAGAAGCTGGCTTCAATTGGTTGATTGTTTCCACAAGAACGTCGGTTTTCTTTAGAAATGTTTGTGTGATTATATCAACAGTCTGGGATTGCGACTCGCACGTTGCTTTCTTTAATCCTTCAAAGAATTCGGCGATTTGATCATTCTTCTTTGATTGCTTCATCCCTAGCTCCTTCATCTCGGTTAAAACCTTTTCTGCAACCGTCTCTCGTAACTTTTGTGAATTCTGCTCTGGATCAGCTAAATCATTGTCTGAGATACGATCTTCCAAACTGCTAAGCTTTTTCTCTATCCTCTCTAATGTGTCGGTGAGAACTGAGTGATCGTATCCAGACAAATCCATGGTCTCGTTAAATTTAGTCAAATTGTCGTTCAATTTACTTAAACTATGCTGATTGTTTTTCGAGCGAAACTTCAAATCATTCAGAGCAGTCTTGATGTCACCCAAGTCCTCGTTGATCCGCATGTTCATCGAGATCGGAAGGGGTTTAGGGGTCTGCTGGAGTTGAGCAAACTTGGAAATGTTGGTGCTCGATGGAGACTTTTTTATAGGGGACCGCATTGTCCCTTCAAATGATCCTATTTCGGACATTTCTGATAGGTCTACTCAGTTATTCAGACAAGATCGTTATCCTAGCTTTGAATCTTCAGAGGCAATCTCCTCTACCATATCTAAACATCTACAAAATGTAAACAAAACCTGAAATCCTGTAATTACAGGCTGTGCCATATGGTGTACGGATGAACAGAGAAAACCGATTTTTACCCCTTAGCTTATGTCTCATAAAACAGTAGGCTTATTCTTGCTCTACAATAAATACCATCATATAGATACAGACAATGCTTCTGTCAAAGAAATAACTGGAAATGAATATACCATCAATAGGAAAGATCCTCCTTTGTATGTCGTGGATTTGCTTTCAATTGGTGAAACCAAATACTGAAGTCATTGTCTTCTCACCTGCACAGATCAATGATCATCCTGATTCCCTATTCACTAACGATACAGACCTATTTCCAAACGTTGATCAGAAATTATCAGCATCATTGGGCCTGCAAACTATCTTTGTTAGTTTCGATCCACTAATATATGTTCCTCCTGACACCAACAACCAACAAAAGACCATTCTAGTAGATCTATCATCGCTGCCAGCACAACCTCCCGCATCATATTTCATCAAACTCTGTTGGTGTGCAGTCAATCCAATTGATATCTCTCTATCATTTGCGACCCCCAATGTTCTCTCAATAACTGCTTCTCCAGATTACTATTCCACAGACTCCGAGGCCACCAGCATGTTCCTGGTTGACATTCCTCTCCAGCTTCACATCCAGCCCAATGATTCCCTACATAACTCTCTTCCATCAGAGCTCTACCAAATTGCCGTGTTCATCTTCAGCATCGTTGTTGCTTCCGTAATTGCCAGTTGCTCGCTGCCATCTCTGTTGGAGCTGACATAAATGATGACATAATCATTAAAGTCTCCAAAACTCCTGAATTTTGCGACCACAGGGAATTTCTCACACGGGTCAAAAAATGTTTTATATTTGTTTTCATAGACAAGAGGATTTATACAGTAGTTAGAAAAGATCTTTAGACACAACGCAGAAGTCCAAAGCCGAAAGGACACCCATAAAATGAACCAAGACGATAATCCAAATACAGATCCGGCATTGAAGGGTGAGGGTTCTCAACACGGACTAGGAGATGGAATATCAATAATAAAGGGAACTGGCCCAGCAGCAACATCGCCTTCAACAACACAGCCTCAATTGCCAAGTTTAACAAAAAACCTGGGGTCGAATGTTGAGCAGCAAGGCGGAGCAACTGGCAACGATTCGAGGATGTTAAATTCATATAGTTCAGGATACTACTCATCTTCCACGTCTAGTATGCGAGATGATGAAGTGGCGAAGAAATTGCCACCGTTGGACTTGGCAAGTGCTGGTAGCGGTAATGGGGACAATAGCAGCGCGGCAGCGGCAGCCGTGGCAGTTGTAACAGGATCAGCTAATTCAGCCGACTCAAAGTTCATCATGCCGTCCATTTACCCTTTTGCTTCACAACAGTCACAGGGCATCCAGGGTGTTGGAGGAAACGGACAACAAGAAAACCCTTTATTCACTCTTGCAAACTCTGTCCCTTTCCAGTCGTTGTCCAAGGATGGCAAGGACTCCACAGACTCCATGACTTCTTCCCGTATTCAGGGTATTGACTGGTCGAGAAAAGCCGCAGATATTGCTTTGAGGCTAGATAGCAAGCAGAGTCTATCGTCATTGCCAAACGCAGGTTCTTCAAATGAAATCAGAGGCAGCAACGGAGGACTTCCTTCTCCACCTCAGAATTTCTCTGCCGGAGGTGTATCGTCTATTAACAGGAAGCAGACAAGGACTTTTGAATGTCCTTTTCCAGACTGCGACAAGACATTTTCTCGTAAGATGAACTTGAACTCTCACATCCAATCGACCCACGAGCACAAAAAACCATTTCAATGTTCTGAATGTAAACAGAGCTTTGCAAGACACAGTGACAGGCGTAGACACGAGACAAATCAACATAATCCTGAGGGAGGGTTTATTTGCGGAGGTGTGCTAAAGAACGGAGAGGAATGGGGATGTGGAAAGAACTTTAAACGTAAAGATGGATTGTCTGCTCATTGGAGATCACAAAAGGCCAAGAAGAAGTGCTTAAAAAACGTTATTGGGGATCATGAGTTCGAATTAATTGCAAAATGATTAGTTCATATTCCGTTTGTTTATCTTGGGCTTGGGCTTGACATGGCAATGATTTGAGTTAGTTCCCTCAACAATTTCGGCAATCCTCTGATGTTCCAAATTTTGTATTACTACAGTCATTGATGGCTATCACAATTATGTTGTTTAGCTCATCAAAGGTTTTATTCCATTCTACTTTGTTTTCTTTCCTTTGTAATATATCTGATAAATGAGTATATTGTTAAGTGCTGGGTCCATCAGGGTTGTTACGTAATTACACAGCCTCAAACATCTGTAATTTCAGTAAAGAATGTATGGATCTGGCAACTAATATATATGAGGAGACTGATATGTTAGAAACGACCACATAACCGAAGCTTAACTATCACCAATAGGAAGCAGTCTTTGGCAAATTATTGATTATTGAGATTATGAAGGTTTTTCATAGCTTTTTGGGGTTTTCAATTCTTGGGTTAGTCGGAGCATCTAAAATCGGACCTTACCCACAAACAGACAAAGACTTGAGCCTGGTCAACTCCTATTCGAATCATCAAGTTGTATCATTAGAATGTGGATTGAGGGAAATTGATAATGGGGAACACAAGTTTGCAAAGAATGGAGACATTGTTTATGGACCGTTTCCTCGATGTGCAGAGACTAACAAGCCATTGGAGTTCAAGTATGGACAGGATGAAGAGATTAAATGCACATTGAACTTTGAAGATGAGTTATACCACTTATTTCAGTTATATTTGCATGAGGATACACCATTTTCTTGTAGGATGGAGGTGAAACCAGATTCTGGTGTTTCTGTTCCTTTAGTATTTCAAGTTCGTGGAAATGTGGAAGAATCTCATTTTGATCTAGATCCTAATTTAAATGTTTTTATGATCACCAAGGATCAGGGTGATATTGTGTCAGGAACAGCCTGGTCTAGTTCTGCTAATAGTACAAAGGTGATAATAGGAGATAAAGTAGAATTGACTTTTAATGTGAAATGGTTAAAAGGAGTCAAGCCAGAACAATTTGAAAACAAGTCGTTATTTTTTAAGGTTGGAACACTCCACAATAACCTAGCAGTGGTTCTTTACTCCATTGCATTCTTGATTCTTGGATTTGTTCTATCTATCGTTTCAAGCTACAAAAGGATATCTAAAAAGATACAATTGAATGAATTGAGCAAAGTCGATTAAGTGATCATGAGTAATGCGTTTCAGCTATTATTTTTCCAGACGTTCTATTTATATAGTACAGTTATATATAACAAATCATTTCAGCTTTTTAATCAAAAGAGTTAATAATTCCTTCATTTCTCCGTCTGATTTAATCAAATAGTTACTGTTCAAATAATCCACATATAATCTTCTGACACTCTCTTTAAGAGTGTCGTCTTTGGTTTTTATGGACCAAGCCTGGAACGTTTTGATTGAGTTCTGCAGCGTGTTCACAAACTCAGAATCTGTGATCTTCAAATATCTTAAAGATAGCGTTAGTTGTAGAAAAACAATCTTATCAACAGATTCATAATCATGAGAGAGCCAAGTGATAACATGGTTGCAGAGGTACGGCCTGTCTAGAACATCATACTTGTCAATCAATGAAAGGATATCCGAACAAAATGACCAAGACTTATTGAATCTATCATCTTTAAAACCGGAGGAGCGCTTCAGTATAGAAGCGATCGCCACATCGAAAATGGTGACAATTAAATCACCCTTCAAAACAGGGTTCGATTCAATTGACCCTAAAGTGCTCAAGTTCAACTCTGGAAGGTTATTAAGCTCATCGTTTATTTCTGTATCTGGAATAAGACTGATCATATCATCTCCTTCAAAATTTCCTCCTTCATTCTCTTTGAGATCTTCTATTTGTTGTCTTTCCGTGATCAAGTTCAGTAATTTCCGTCTAACTAGTAACTGAGAAAGATACGTAAGTTCGAGCTTGATAAACTGGATCCAAACTTCAGGATTTTCTCCATTGAATCTAACACATCTCTTGAAAATATTTCTAGCTGATTTAACACTCTTGTTCTGTTCGAACTCATATTTTGCAGCTGACAGCCAAACATTAATGTTGGTTGGTTGTAATTGCAGAAGCTTGGAATATATTCCATAGATGACTTTGATGGATCCGTTTTTCTTCGCAAATTTGAGATAAAATGACCACAGTTCTAAATCCTTTGGAAATTTGTTAACAGATCTCTCAAAAATAAAGAATATCCGACGTTGTGAAGACCAATCAGAGATTGAAGGTTTCGTATCGATTATGGGTTTCAATCTGTTGTATCGTTTTCTTCTTAATCTCTCAAGATTCTTCTCAAATCTAACATAACTGAGGTAATCGATCGGCTTCGACCCTCTTCCTGATATTCTGTGTTCAAAATCCGTCCTTCTTCTCATGATCATGGTGATTTCCTTTCTGCTGAAGAGCTTCTTCCTTTCGAGGTCCTGAAGTTCAGGAACAGCTTGCTCCAAGAAATAACGAACTTTTTCGGCCATTTTTCAGTTTTTAAAACGCTATCAAGCTGTCTCACGTTAAAATGTTTTGTATGTGTGTCTTATTCAGCAATGAATACCCTGTTTTCTACTATAATCCATCCAAAGGACCTCCAGAAAGACATCACCTACACTAAGACAACTGAAAAATAGCATCAAAAAATTTTTTAGACATATATACACAGCCTGCAAAATTAACAAGCTTGATCTCATTAAATAATACATATAATACATTAATTGATATCTAGTTTATCAGTTGGAAAAAGGAATTAGAGATGAATTAGCTGGAAACACACCATTTTTGTTGAACAAAGAAATCATAGATCTTAGCTGTTTTTGTAGGGTCAATTTTCAAAAGGTCTTTTGCAATTTTTCTCTTCAATATACCACCAGTTCTAAGAAGCTCTCTGAACAAAGTCTCCTTAATTGCCAAATAGGGTTTCGGAAAAATTCTTAAATTGGAGCACAAGATTCTCTCTTCATCAGACAACAAATCATAATCCAAAGCTTGAGAAATATCCAGAGGCTGGTTGATCTTCTTCTTGCTATTCGAATCCATCGAAGGAGTCTGATGTCTGGAGTTGGATCTGTAGGAGTTCAACGTATGTCTTTCTCTCACAGAAGAGAAAGATGTGGATGATGAAAGAGCCATCGATGCTCTCGACAATCTTGTAATCTTGTCCTTCTCATATTTATGTCCGGTCTCAAAATTTGTGATTCCATTCCTTCTCCATTCCTGTAGCTGTTGAATCCTGTTTCTGATTTTGAGCTCGCTAACCATGTCCTCCGTGAATTCCTTGAAATCCTCGGCGGTCATAATCCTTGCAAATGCCTTCAGATTATTATATAAATCTCTTTCTTCCTTTGTTCTCTTTTTATCAATAGCTATGTTAGTTCTATAATCAATCAAGCTGTTCTTCAGCATAAGTCGTTTTCTCTCTGCCCTCATCGTAAGCTTCGAGTTATAGATATCTATGATCGTCAGTTTCAACTCTATATCTTGCTCTGACTCGTCAGGCTCAAAAACCATATCCTGAACCACCTTCTCCGCTTCATCATCGGCCTCCTCCTCGAACTCCAATCTACCAGGCATGTATTTCTGGAGGTCCGAACACAAAGGTTTGGAGGTCAAAACCTTCTTAGGTGGAGGTAACGGCAAATTCTTTTTGGACTCAATTCTTAACTTTCTTTTCTTCAAAAACTCTGAAGTAGAAAGATCTTCAAAAGTCTTGTTTAGATCTGGAATCGGATAATATGGCGAATTAATATAATGATCTTCATAATGCTTTCCAACTTCTTCTTTCGATCTCCCTCCAATGAAATCGCTAATATCCTGCCAATTTCCCAATCCCAGCGTTTCGCAGCCCTCAATTAATAACAATTCCTCGTCAGCACCCCAGTCAGCGTCGAACACAGGGTATTGGTGTTGTTCAATCACTTTGTAATCGTGATGAGGCTTATGTTTTCCTGAGCTCTCGCCTCGAGCAAAACAGGGAACACAAAGATCATAATCAGTGCAGACTGCACAACGAATCCTCACTCTACGAGTACAATCTGATGAACAAACGTCACAATGGAATTTAGCCATCTTGTGTTACCCCAGCTTTACTGATCCTATCTCAAATATTATTCGGCTGTGCAACTTAATGCGGGTAACCCAGAATTACCAACTTCTGTCCTGCTGAAGAGTATACGATGGCGCGTCTCTGGGCGTATGGGTTCAATGTGCTCTGGAATCAGGTCGAATCGCTCCTTAAACCCTTCTAATATCAGCAGCAACCTCCT
This sequence comes from Ogataea nemodendra, assembly GCA_030567775.1. Lineage (NCBI taxonomy): Eukaryota > Fungi > Ascomycota > Pichiomycetes > Pichiales > Pichiaceae > Ogataea > Ogataea nemodendra. Next base: position 322,646 of record JAJLSV010000013.1, read on the forward strand.
GTATGACTAACCTGAGTATCTGTTGATACTCAATTGTCTCCAACGCCGTATTTATACTCCGATTTGACTCTCCCTACACTCGGAGAGCCCGTTTCTGTGGCCATTTATTCTAGCAATCGCTAACCTGCTTCCTTTTTTTTCCCTCGTTTCAGCAATTTACGACCGTAATCCGGTAGCTTTCACCGGGTAACATCACAGATATAATGACGCGATTTTTTGCTTTAATTTTTTACCACGTGATCACATACAGGGTTACATATTACAACTCACACCACAGACTCTTAAATTTATTTCGCCTCGTTAGTTCTCGCGAAGTTCCCAGGGAGAGCCGCCTGTTTCTGCCCAGTGGCAAACAAGTTTTCCCGGGAAACTTGGGATTGCCTCATGGCGAAGGAACTTGAAGGCATTTTCTTGAAACCAAATGAAAAATTTATTAGAGGTATATCGAAGTTTATATGTTAGATTATAATTTATATTGAATAGTGTTAGATTAATCTCTAGAACATAGACAACCGGACAAAATGGTATGTTAGCAGTAGCAAATGAAAAGACTTAAGAGGAGACTGAAGCCAGGAGATCCAAAATTTACAACGGAAATTGCATCATATGATATTGAACACACAGATGTTCTAAATGGCCAGCGTTGCAATATGACATCTAAGAAGCTCATGTACTGAAGCACCAACTTATCATTTGTGTTATCTTAATTTGAAGCAACAAAATTCAACAACAGCCACAAGCTATATGGATCGTCAAATGGTGGATAAGTTAAGACAGATTTCAACAACACCTCGCAAGTCTGAACATCTCAATATTCGAATGTTTTACTAACTAATAGCTAAATGCTTTTGTATAGGGTAGAGTTAGAACTAAGACCGTCAAGAGAGCTTCCAAGCTACTCATCGAGAAGTACTATCCAAAATTGACTTTGGACTTCGAGACCAACAAAAGACTTACCAGCGAAATTGCTGAGATCCAATCCAAGAGATTGAGAAACAAGATTGCTGGTTACACCACCCACTTGATGAAGAGAATTCAAAAGGGTCCAGTCAGAGGTATTTCATTCAAACTACAAGAGGAAGAGAGAGAAAGAAAGGATCAATACGTTCCAGAGGTTTCTGCTCTTGATCTTAAGAAGAACAAGGGTCAACTCCACATTGATGCTGACACTGATGAGTTGATCAAGTCCTTGGGCTTCAAGGTTCCAACTAGCGTCACCTCAGTTTCCGCTAACAGAACTGCAAGAAGATTCAGAAAGTAAATATCTCTATGATATCTATTACTTCTCTGTTACAACGTTGAATGTTATCCAATGATCAAAATTTTGTATAATTTCCCGTTTAAACCTATCTTTTTGTTGGCTTAATCATATATAATAACAAATACAGAGACCAATCTCGTTTATTTATTTCTGTAATTTAAGTTAGTAGCAAATATTCCCTGCTTATGAATTTCTCACTCCATTTCATTGACAATCTTGTTACAGTACTCTTTCAATATATGTGATCTATTATTTATCTGCTCGCCGTGGGTCTCCAAGCTTAGCGCAAGGAGATCAAGGCTGTTGACCAATTTCAAAAACCTTCTGTCAAACTTTACCCTTGCTAAGATGAACTTTTTGATCAGATCTTCATATTGATGCGACATACTGAGAGATTCAATAAGCCAATCCTCAAAACCCATGTCGGCAAATTTAACAAACTCCGATTCATTGTCAGTTAATATGGATTTTTTAGAGGCCCCAAGAAGTTCAATATAATCCTCTTTTCGCTCCCCAGGAAGCTTGGAGTGGACCTGGCGATCGTCGGGAACATATTTCGATGGCTCGAAAGGTGCAGTGCCAATTGGTTCAAGGCTCTCCATAGTTGGTTCTCTACTCACCTTCTCTTCTTGTTGATCAATTCGACCTAGAGCTGTGTGTCGACTGAAACTCTGTGAGATAAATTTATTCCTATGGAACTCTAGGAATTCCACTGGGTCCTCTAAATTGTCAAGTTTTCTCCGTTTTGGGTTACAGGGAGTGGAAGCTGAAGAGTTGGTAAAACAAGAGACCGATCCCTCATCTCCAAGTTCATTGGAATTGATATCTGTTCTGGCAGTCACAGCTGTAGTAGCTGTTCCAGCGGTGCCTGATGTTGTAGTGATTGAAAATAGGTTTGGCGTAGCTGATCGCTCTGGGAGACCAACGAAGATATCACCTAGTTTGTTTCCTCTGCTGGCGATCTTAGACGACCTCTTTTCCACAATTTTGTTAGCTTTTGGGGTGATTAATTGAGCTGCTGAAGTTGGTATTTCCTTTGATGGCAATGGAGTTTTCAATTGCTTTGACTTGTTGTTAGAGCTGAAGTCGACCGAAGACTCGCCATCAGGAAAACTATCCTTCTCCTCTGAATCAGCACTTTCTCCATATCTATTTGGTGTTGAAGTCACTTTTCCATCCAATTCCTGTTCTTGAATCTCCATCTTGAGTGGCAACTGTCTCAATACTGATAAGCTGAGTTATAATAAATGAGTCTAAAGAACACCAAGCTTCTTGTAATGATCCCTCTTTTACTCCCTTTTACCCCCTTTTATTTGTGTACTAGCACTTGAATCTCACCAGTTATTAAAATTGGCTACGACAATATTTATGTGATACATTTATCCGATTAAGCAAAACGTATATTTGTGCTAGTGCCACTTTAATATTTTTATCACATCAAGATATGACGAACTGTAGATGAAGTTTGAAAGCCAGTTCCATGATATTTATCATTTGATCTAATTCATGATATGAATTACACTAAATAGGCAGATCAATATGAAGTATGGTTGTCATTTTTCATTATAGTAGTGTCTAGTATATATATCTTATAAAGACTATCCAATTCTTTCTATGAGATGAACTCCGCTGTCAGACTCCACAATATCACTGAGTTCACCAACCTGAAGATCAAAGCTGGCCTTTTCAAAATTTGGTTGCATCTCTCCAGGTCCAAAGAAACCCAAGTCTCCACCTTTCGAATGTGAACTGCAATCGCTGTTTTCCTGAGCTAAGTCCTCTAATGTGAATTCACCACTCCTAATTTTCTTTTCATAGTCATGAAGTATATCAATCGCCTCCTCTTTTGACCTTGTGATCTGTGTTTCTTTCCAGGAAGAGGGTCTCCTTGAATCCCTATGTTTAATCAACAGATGTCTTACACGAACTTTCTTTGGCTTGTGTAGATTTTTTGATAGATAATCTTCTAGGGCAGCTTCATCAGTTCCTGGAGGAGGCGCCCAAATCGAATCGTTGGTGTTTGGGTTGTAATAATATTCCTGGCCGTGGGTTCTTGATACCCTGATTTTCCATCCGACAGGTAAACCAGTTTGAGCGTTCGTTGACTTAATCATTTGTGTTAGTTTCATTGATTCTGTGAAATTCCCGGCATTAGTGATACCTACCATTTTTCAATTTCTGGTCCTTCTGAACCTTAAACTTTGTCTATATATGTTTTTAGGCCTAAACTTATAAAGGGCAAAGTATATATATATACATGATTTTTCGAGGCAATATGATTTTTCGCAGTTATAGCTTAGTAAAGAAATGGAATATGTTTAATTTTGCTATGTCTGTGGTTTAATTAGCTGAAACAACATAAGTACAAACATATTCAAAGTCCATATGATCGTGGTCATTGAATATAGTTCTTTCAGAACTTGAAAATGGAAATTCCATCGAATTCTCATCAACTGTCAGCCTGCAACTAAAGTAAACAGAGTATCTCTCTGAACTGAAACCATTCAGTAACCTGACTATCTACCCGTTGTCTCAAATAATGTTTGGAAACAAAATAAGCTGGTCATATTCGGTTGGTCATGCTTCCTTATTCCCAGAGCTGTTAGAACAATTGTTTGTCTACTATGTCATCTTTGAATCCCCGTAACTGCATAAATGTCAGCTGACTCCTCTATAATGTCACGAGTTGACATTTGCTAACACCCTAGATTTTTGGTTACAGTCCTGCTAACGCTTTTAATCGCTGACTTGTGCAGATGCAAAGTCGATTATTCCTTATATATACATCTTGTAATTCAGGTGTCCTTCCTACAAGTGATATTTTAGATACCATTGGCTCACAGTCAATCAGTAGCTCATTACTACAGGTACACCGTCCTTCTATATGTCATCTTAAAAGTTGTATCCAAACTTCTGGAGAATGAGACACGCCTCAGATTTCTTGACGCGTTTGGATTTTTTGGATAGATCTGGTAGATCTTTTCTTCCCTGGCCCTCCCTATATATTCAACAGGTATCTAACATACTATTGTTTGGATATACCAATGACAACAGACGAGGCCCGTGTTAAAAGACAAAAAGCTGAATCCACTGAAATGAGTACAACATTGCAACCATTAAAGGTATTCCTTCGCTCGTCCAAGGCTAAGGCTCCAACTAGAGGCTCTGCCCTAGCTGCTGGTTACGACTTATACGCTTCAGAGAAGGCCACAATTCCTGGTCATGGCCAGGGTTTGGTTGCTACTGATCTTAGCATTATTGTTCCAGAAGGAACTTACGGAAGAGTGGCACCAAGATCTGGTTTAGCAGTCAAACACGGTATCTCTACAGGTGCTGGTGTCATCGACGCTGACTACAGGGGAGAGGTGAAGGTCGTTCTATTCAACCATTCAGCAAAAGATTTCGACATCAATGAAGGTGATAGAATAGCCCAATTGGTTCTTGAGAAGATCGTTACAACAGAGGTCAGCGAGCTTACTGCTGATGAGTGGGAAAACGAGACTACAGATAGAGGTGATGGTGGTTTCGGATCTACTGGTGGTTTCGGCAAGAAATGATATGTTTTATGCGGTAATCCATATATGATTGTATAAGATAAGAGTTGAATAAGATAACTAAAATTAAGTCCACATAAGCTTTAAAATCAGCCATATAAGTCTGGTCTTACAAGAATATAAATTTCAGCAGTTTGATCGCTATGACTATTATAATTCTCAACAGTCTCCATATTTCAACAAACACCCATACAATCCATAGAACCAATACTATCCCACGCTCGAGACAATTGTATAGAATTCCAAACAGCCATTCGTCGTGAATGTTAGATAGTTGTTCCCTTTTTTCAAGCAAATTCCTCATTCTGAGAGTAATCGAAGTGTTGATCTCGCCATTAGTTCTGTCGCAGTAACCTAACAACTCTTCGATTCTGATGGATTTAATATTATTAAATTGATTACATTTCTCTAACGTCAAATCAACCTCGTTAATTTTCTGGTGCAATGTTTGAGAAATCAGTTCATTCTTTGCTTGCAGCTCGTCGAACTCATGAAGTTTATCTTTGAATTTCTCAGTTTGTGATACTAGTGTCAACGTTGATTCTGCATCACAGTTCCTCATTCGAAGCTCGGATATAACAAGTTTACTTCTAAGAAAATTGATGCTTCTGACCTGTTCACGAATGTCAAATGAGGGAACACTCTCTGGGTTGTAGCTTGGAGAAGGTTCGCTTGATTGTGCATCTGCGTGTACAATACTCTGTTGAGTTGATGATGTCATCGGCATCGTAGACAACGAGTCGACGGATCTGGACTGCTTATTATGGGTGGATACTCTTTCCACGCTAGATTGTCTCGAAGAATTTCCTCCTAACTCTGATCTAGTGGTTCTTGGCGTGACATGTGTTAAATGTGACATGCGAAAGGAAGAAGATGCAAGCTCTAACTCTTCTTCACTCTTAGTAGGAAACAGATTCAAAACAGCTGTTGATTTATTAAGACTATTCGAATGTCCTGGAGTGTTTTGAAGTTTCTTCAAGCTATTAAGTCTGTAATGTTCCTGTCTAGCTAATGAAGCGGAGCTTTCGCTTATTCGGGGTAGAGAATTTAGGTGTCTATCTTCCATGGGTGCTTCTTCTTCCTCTTTATTAAACTCACCATCGAATCCTACAAATAACTGTTCCTGTAGTCTTCTCAATTTTTTGAATTTGTCTGATTTCTCAGAATGAGGATTATGCGACTCGATTTTTGGGAACCAGTATTCACCTTTTGGGGATTTCAGTTCTGTCCAATGGTTTTCTCTCCAGTAAATGTCGTTATTGTATTCATTCAAGTTAACCTGCCATATCAAATGTTGGGATTTATATTTACTAAAAATTCTTGAAGGTGGTTTGACATCACCCAGAGGAGACGGCCGAAGCTTTTCGTTATGTTTTTTTCTGACTCTTCTGTTTCTGATAATTTGCAGAGGATTGAAAACTCCTTCGACATATGGATATTTGACTTTTTGGTGATCTGAACTATCGTAATGTATAGTATTTTGGTATCTTTCCATACAACTATAATAATTTTCCAAGATACGTTGCATTTTGCGTGCTCTTTTTCTCGTATACACAGAAACATTGATGTCTAATTTGCTGGTTTCATCCTCCTGATGCTCTTGAACCTCGTTGGCTGCACCAATGGAATAGATACCTTTCGTTGCTTCGGGTGAGTTACATGCATTCAGAGTGCTAGTATATAGTTCATGATCAATCTTCAATTCCTGCATCAGGCTTTTTCTGGTATCAATGAGTTCCTGAGTATCTGTAAGAAGAGCGCCATAGTCCTGTATAGGTGGAAGTCCAGGATATTCCTCGGATGTATTAGTGAGGGTGGTTGACTCCAATGAGTTGGAATGGTCCTGATTGTTCCGGTTGTAATCCTTGTTGATTCTAGGAGGACTCCACTGATAGTTCCTGACATCTGCTTCTTCGTCTGTGCGCAATTGGAATCCAAAGGAAGCTGCTGAACTCGGATCTTTTTCGGGGGCTGCACTTTCATCTAAAGGTCGGTATTTCTTGAACCTCAGGTGGGGACCCAACACTGATGTTGACATCATTTAAATATCAGATCTTGTATTACCTGTTTGACCCTCACTGATTTCGTCAATATTTTGTTAGATTTCGCCACATAAATGTCTTAATTCATAAACTGCCAAATGTGCTTCCCATAAAATGACATATCATCAAGATATATCTCCTTAAATTTATTTTATTTGCACCTGTAGCGAAAATTATCTAACAACACATTTTTCCTACTTGATAAGACCCAAAATAAATTACAGTGAAGAAGAAAATCCATTAAACCCATTAAATCCAATACAGCAAACTCAATGTCGTACTATTTTGCGATAATAGGAACCAACGACACACCATTGTACGAATTGGAAATAGGAACTTATAAACAGTCTGGAGACGGTAAACCCAACTTCCCATTGGAGATCGCCGAGTTACAACAATTCATAGTCAACTCATCACTGGATATTCTACAGGACGTACAACACAAATCAAACCAGATATTTACAAAAAACTTGGACTCATTCTACGGATACCAGATCTATAGCTTCTTGACCCAAGGTAACGCAAAATTCATGATCTCCACAGACGTGAAAAACCAAGACGAAAGTATAAGACAATTCCTAGTGGAGATTAATGAATTATATGTGAAAAATCTACTCAATCCCTTCTACAACCTGAATGACCCAATCAGAAGCCCAGGCTTTGATTCACGTATAAGAATGCTAGCCAAAAAGTACCTATAATGTACAGATTTAATCACAATGAAGTATCGCACAATTGCACTCTGTTATTATAATACAAAATAGTTTATGAAAATACAACACCCACCGAAGAGTAAAAACATATAAATAAAATATAATCATACATGTATAGTCCCAAAATCGGTGTCACCACCCATTAGTTCATTTTGAACAGCTAATATACACGAAACATGTCCTAGGCCAACTCAGAAAACCCCTTGAGCAAATCCAAAGTGTCGATCTTGTTTCCTTCGTTGTCACATTCAATCAATTGCTTCATCCTCCGAGAAATGGTATCTATCTTCGACTTTGTCAGTATCTCCATCGAATTCTTAGACTGTTTCAACTTATGTACCATCAGTTTTATATTTTCAAATACTCTCAACAATCTCGTACGATTCAAGCTCAGCTTGTATGTTTCTAAAGTTTGTAAATTCTCAAGAATTTCAGATAGCTTATTTTCAACAAATGTCTGTTGGTCGTTGTCAAATGTTGAAACATCTATTTTGCTTGGTATGTCAAGGGTTTTGGCACTTATCCATTGACTTTCTTCCTTGTTGAGTTCATTCAACTTCCTTTCAAACTTTTCCATGGTTTGTAGATTCTCTTGATTTGCCTTATTTGGTTTCACTATGATTGGTTTATTGATGTCTGCGGTTTCAAGTCCAACCTTCTCATTATCGTCTTCATCATCCATGTCTGCAGTCCACCAACTAGTACTGATTTTTCCGTCCGAAACATCCCGAATTATCTCGTCTTTTATAACATCAGCAATATTCTGAGCAGCAGGAGGTTTCTTCTTACTCGATTTCGACTGTTTCACTGCCCTCTTGGCACACCATACTATCAATTGTCGCATTTTGTGAGGATCTGGCAAATCTGGAGAAAAGTGCTTGTATAGTTCATCAATAGGAATATCAATGTGAGGCTCTGCAACGAATCCATTTCCAACAGATGAAAGCCTTTTACCTCTATTGCTCAAAGAAGATCTTCTCTTTCGTTGCTTAACGTCTGATTTCGATTGTTTTTCTCTCAGATCATTCAAGATTTCCCTTGTTGACGTTATATTTACGGGAGGCTCAAAATGTTTGGTTTTGGCTTTGCTGCTCTTTGTCTGCGTCTTTTTACTTTTCAATATCTGTGATCCTGTCGGAGGATTGTTTTCAGATTTTGCAATCTTAGAGTTCACCATCTCATTTTCGATCATTGTTGATCTGGTAGCTACTTGAGCCGACTTTGTAACAGATCTCGTCTTGGCAGTCACCTCGGGGATTTTTGGAGGCTTTCTTGGTTTACCTCTTGGTCTCAAAGCTGTCTTCGTAGACTTAACAGGAACATCTAACGAAAATACTTTCTCTTTCTCAGAAGGCTCGTCTGATATTTCTGCCTCCGAATCCTCAAGTTCATCCATTAGTGATCTGCTATGAATAGTTGGTTTCGTTGCCTTTGGTCGTCCTTCTTTCCTTGGTTTTGTCGTTAGACCAGAATTGGTAGTGGCTTTTACATCTGCTGTATTATCACGTTTCGTCCTGCCTCTCTTTCGTACCGTTGAGGTTTGTTGTTCATCTTCAGTTAAAACTTCAGTATCGATTTCCGCTCTCTTTCTCTTAGTCGCTGTTGTTCTCAACTTGGTTTCAGATAAGTTATCTTGCTTATGCGCAGACCCTCTCCTAGCAGTGTTTGTTTTCGTGCTTGAACTAGGCCGTCCTCGCCGGACTGTCTTTGACCCATTGTTTTTATTTGAGATATTTTCATTCTCATCATTAGATATAGATTGTGACTGCGACTGTGATCCTCTTTTGAACACAAACCCGTCATCTTCCTCCTCGAAATCGCCAGCTGCAGCTGACGATGAACTTTGATTGCTCGATTCTTGAGAAATTAGTCTGCTTATCTTCTTACTACCTAGTTTTCCTATTATGGACGAGGAATGAGAATTCAATTGAGACTCTTTAGTCTTTGATCTATGACTGGATGACATCCCTATGCTGTTTGGTTTCCGTACAAATGGTCGATCGTGGTTCCAGATGAACACCACCCAATTTTCTCACTAGCCACAGCGATTTGTTTCTGGTGTTCTGCTGCGACCCAAATTTCTCCTCAAAATCTGTTTATCTAACTTGTATAGGCTAGTCTATCTAGATGATGGAAAAATAAACATAAATGAACCAAACACAACTCCCAATATACTCAGTTCACACTTCCGTACCTTCAATCAACTCCCAAACCCAATATTTTTGATATATTTTATAACCTCTGTATTTTACAGTGCAGCTCAACGATGTATATATTTACTTATTGGATTTAAAATCGTAAACAAGCTTAATCTATCCCATGTATAATACGCTCTTTTTTACTTTTCGTCCTGTTTTTGAGACGCGAGCGACGAATCACTGCTGACACAAACTTATTATGACAGACCATATCTTAAACATACAAAACGATATATACATCTATACTGAGATGTAAAAGGCATGCCTTAGCAGCTATAAATGCAAAATCATCAAGCACACTAAACATCCATGAAACTTGACATAAAAATAGCTGAGAAATCATCTGGATGAATTTGATGGAACTCGACTTGGAGGAGATTGAGGTGGCGGAGGCTGCGCTTGTTCATTGGTTCCAGGAAACACATCTCCAATGGAATTAGACGGTAAGAACCCCGGAGTTTGTGGAAGTGCACTAGCCATAGATTTTATATTATGAGAATCTCCAATGCTGTCAAATTTTAGGAAAACACTGCTCAGACTATTATGTTGACTTGGACTGTTGTTCATAGCAGCCTTCTTCAATTGAGCATGTAGTCTCTCACGTCCTCTTGTCAAACCTTTGCTCGTCTGAAGATTTGTTTGGCTGGTTTTTAAAGATGTAGACGACGTCATATTTGTAGAAGAAGAATGACCACCGGATGGAGGTTGTAGGATCATGGACCCTCGCGCAGAAAGACCAGGTGACGATTGTCTGAAAACTGGAGAATTGGACCTCTGAAATGAAGACTGTCTTGCTGAGGAAGCAAATGACGGAGAAATTATTCCAGGAGATTGCACCGAAGTGGAGTTGGTTCCACTTGAGGATGAATGGGCTAGCTTTGGTCTTGGAGCGACGTAATTGAAGTAATCGCCATCCTCAGAATTGGCTCCATCAGATGCAAAAGAATCAGGGGAATGGATAACTATCTTCGCACCTGTAGCTGCACTAGTAGTAGGAGGCGACGTTGGAGTCAAATTGAAGGAAACTGTATCCTGTGAGGTGGAGCTTCCAGAAGATCCCATTCTGTGCAGAGTAGGTAATGCGCTCATTGTAGGAATAGAAGATAGACTACTGGATTTCGTGTGACCCCTTGATGCAAGAATATGTGAAGATTCTTGTGACGTACTGTTCTTGACAGATTGAAAAGTAGGTAAGTGCAAAGAAGAGGAAGACGTATTGTTCAATAACTGTTTTTGTAGAAGAGACATATCAGAACTAATAATGGTCGACTCATCCCCTGCAGATAAGGACTCTGGGTATGTCGTGTAGGTTGGAAGATGAGAGGATGAAGCAGCTGAAGAATACATTGCATTTCCAGATACGTTTCTTTCCAATGGATTGGTCAAAGCACATAGGTCTGTAAGATGATCTAGCCATTTTTCAGCAACTTCTGCTGAAGGGCATCTGAATGAGAATTTGCTTTTAGATTCTTTCAAATGTTCAGGTTGAATTCGAACAATAAATTTTTTGGCGTCATCAGGAGAAGCAGATACTTTGATATCATTTAGACTGTAAGAGTTGACGGGGTTTTTTTCCTTCTTTCTATCGTCTGTTCTGAACTCATGCAGGAAATTGAAGGTCAAAACATAAAAGAACTTAGAATAATTCTTTAGGTACTTAGACTTCTTCTCTAAAAAGCCACTTATTATACAAGAACTTATTCTTTCCTTCTGATAGGGGTAAATCACGTCAGATTTTTTTCTAATCTCTTTGATCTTCTTCAGAGAGTCTTTGGCTGTCATTTTAAGGAGGTTTTTTGAGTTATCATTCAAGATAAAATAATCCCAATCAACTCCAAATTCATTTTTCAGGAATCCTTCCATAAACTCACTAACTAGATTATCTTTTGCCGCATCTAGTTCAGTGTTTATGAGTGTGACAAAGCTTTTAACACAACTCTGGACTTCGCTGTACAGGATGCTTTCCAGTTCAACACTTTTATGCTGTAACTCGTAGAAGCTTTCTTTCAGATGAGCCTCTGCATATAATTGGTTCTTTAGTTGCAAATCTAATTTCAGTCTAAGGATATAAGGGTCCCGCTTTGGTTCTAGCTTATCAAGCTTTAACTTAGTACCTAGAAAAGTGGTGGCTTCTCCTTTTGTAAGAAGTTCTATAGAAGTAATATAATCTGCCAAAATGGCTCCTGTCTTCGCAATTTCAAATTTAAGGTCGGCTGTCTTGAAATCTGAGGAATTCTTCAAAGATGCAATTTGCTTGATTGTTTCGTTCAAGCTCTCCTTGAGGTTTTCCAATCTAGGTATAATCTTTAATGTAAGTTGGTTATGTGTGATTAGCTCTTTTTCTGCGAGACTGCTGTGGTATCCAAATAGGGTCGTAGAGATAGAGGAAACAGACAAGTCACCGACGGGTAAAAAGGAGGACTGAACAAACTTATTAAGAGCCACCTCCTGCTGTGACGTCGCCTGTAATCCAGCCAAGTCAGCAGAGCTCAATGACTGTCTAAGATTCTTTGCAGCCCCTTTGAGTTTGATCTTTCCACTAGTTTGTCTCCTAAGGAGTTCTAGGTTTTCCAACATTGCTTTATTACCAAGATAGGTTTGTTTTTTGAAAATGCTGATCTCTTTGAAATAGAAAATCAACTGTTTGATAATCATTTTCCAGATAGTGAAACGATTTATAAGTTTCTCTATTGGTTTTGGATCATCGCCATGACTGAGGGGATTGTAATATGGGGAATTGTAATTGTCGGGTGGGAGAATCTTGTTATTAGACTCCAATAATCTGTTGGACACATCGAATATGACACCTGCATTGGCATATTCCGATTGTCTGTCATCGAATGAATCGTACAGCTCTGCTTCAGAACCCTGAAAAGCGTCTGTTACAGGATCCATTTCCTTTAATTTAGGCAATTGTTATAGGATAGTTTGTTGCCTTCTGCAGATCGATGTCAACGACAAGACGATGCAATATCTCCAGTCGATCGACAATTCAAAACCCAGATTTAGGTTTATTTGTTGATTGTCCAAGTTCTGTGTTACTATGAAGTGTATGGTTTTGCTGATTGCTATTGTTCTACAACTATTAAATATAAAAGACAGCCTGTTAGTTTGCCCTTATACTTTCTCTAAGCCAATTTTCTCCAGATTCTCGAAATTCTTTGGAAGGAGTGACAATTTTTCAGCTTTATGGGGATGTTTATCTGGAGGTTCGGCTTTTGACGGATCAGCGGCACATGAGACGGGCAGATTAGCCAATAGGATAATTGATAGATATAGAGGTAGGAAGAGTAATAAAATGGGGAAATTACATACAATTTATACGGGGCTCAAAGAACGTGTTATCTTAGGGGCGATAAGAGAAAATATGGGGTACAATTAAATGCGAATATATTTAGACATGAGAATATTAAGCAAACGGTCATAAACAATGCAATCAAACAAACGAAAGTTTATCTCGAAGCTGACGGAAGGTGAGGTGGGGAAACAGTTCAATCTTGAACACAGTGATTGTTCCCTGATAGCCATCCTCGTAGTTAAGTTGCTCAGGAACAAGCGCAGAAGTTTCGCGAGCTGGTTCACGCAATGCCGGATTAAAGGTCTGGTCGCAATGACTGTCTCTAAATATGATACAATATATTATGAATTGGCCAACAAAGACCAGAACGTCCAGAACTAGAAGACCAGCGATGCTCGAGATTTTGAGCTCACCCAAAATGTTGATGAACACTGAGGAGTATTGGAAATTATCTTTAGTTTCGTAGCGATAAAGCGATCTTTTGGTGTTTTCATCCAAATATTGCAGGGTCTTATTTGCTATGAGAGTAAGATCAAGCTCCAGAGCATCAATCGGTGTGACAGAAACGAAGTTATGGAAGAGAAAAAGATGGTCCGCAAAACTCAATGCGTTTATCAGGAATATCTCAAACAGAATCCCTGCTTTGAAGTTACGCATCTGAGCCGATATCGTTTCGTCCGTAATGGGCTCGTTCATCGACATTAGGTTGTATTCCATCCATTGTCGAAGATTGAGGATCGTGGTATTTGAGAGCACCAGTTGAACCACCACCTTCAGTAACAGCTTGAAGAACGATTGGTCTGCCAGATATATCACTATTAACTCCAGTAGCAACAGAATGTTGAAATTTTGTAGAAGCTCGGTCTTCAAACTGCTTCTGATCTTGATCAGACTTGTTGTGGTGGCACAAGAGTCGCCATTAGGCTGCAGGATCGAGTCGTATTGTGGAATTTGCCCTCGGAGACCTGTATCTCCGAGTTGGGTATCCTGTTCATCTATAAATGACCCGGGCATTCGACTCATGTTTTCTGAGTTCATTTGTTGGTGTATTGGTTAGTTTTATCTCTTGTATGAAATCACTTAGCTGCTTTAGCAATATAATATATTATCGGAACCCCTTTTGTGATTTCACCGCCGCATATTTTCTTCACCGCCACATATATCACAGAAACTCTGTCGCAATTTCTCGTGGCTTGTTTATTCAAAACGACGGCTTTAAGCAGAGAAATTGCGGGTGGTCCGTGAGAGATTCCGGAGTCGGGGAAGAAATTACTAGGATATGCCGAAGTATCGCGGAAACCGGGCGACAACCTCAATAGGCTCTCCTGAAATCGCGTGGCTCGTGGGAAATTCGGGGCCCGTGAGGAAATTTTTCGATGAGAGAGTAAGCATATATATAACAGAGCATTACATAGCGTCAATGCTATCTCATAAGATCATATCGTAGTGCAAAAGGATAGTAAGATATATACTATCTAAAACGACATGATAGGTGTAAGATATAACTTGAAGAGAGGTGGATACAAAGGACTGAGAGTCTCAATACCGTCAGCCAGATACAATTGGTACACCCTCCATAGATACTCTACAGCCAATAACACCAACAATAATTCTAATAACAAGGAAGGAACAAAAGACCTTGTAAATACAGACGAAAATGCAACAAAATTAACACTAGGCCAAAAAATTAAGAAAGAGGCCCAACATTATTGGCATGGAACAAAACTTCTGGGATATGAGATCAAGGTTTCTTCAAAGCTGTTGATCAAGATGTTGGCGGGATACGAACTCACCAGAAGAGAGACAAACCAGCTCACAAGGACGACCTCTGATATTCTAAGACTGGTTCCATTCTCAATGTTTGTTCTTGTTCCATTTGCTGAATTGCTTCTACCTGTGGCCCTCAAGTTGTTCCCAAATATGCTCCCTTCCACCTACGAGTCAGAACGTGACAGAAAACGGAAGACCAAAGACTTAGTTAATACAAGAAGCAAGGCCTCAACTTTTATTCAAAAGACTTTCCAAGAGAGTGGACTGAATCTTCCTACTAAGATCAGTGACGAGGATAAGACGTTGTTCATCAAATTCTTCAAGACTATTCACGAGGGATCCAAACCCACTCACGAAGAGCTGATCAAAATAGCTAGATGCTTCAAGAACGATCAAGTTCTTGATAACCTTTCTAGACCTCAATTGATGGCTATGGCTAGATATATGGCGCTTTCTCCTTACGGAACAGATGATATTCTCAGATATCAGATCAGATACAAGTTGATGCAGATCATCAAAGACGACCGCGCTATAGATTATGAAGGTGTCGAAACTTTAACTGTTCCTGAGCTCAAAATAGCCTGTGCTTCTAGAGGTATCAAGACGATCGGTGCTTCTCCGGCCCGTTTGCGAGATGACTTGAAAATCTGGCTGGACCTCAGACTCAGACAGAAGATTCCTTCTTCTCTACTTATTCTTTCGTCGACATTCACCTATGGAGAACATGCAGACGACTTGAAGAGCTATTATGATGCTCTTCTTGGAGTATTGACCTCGATTCCAGATGAGTTGTATAATGTTGCTAAACTAGAGATGTTTGGTGATGATGATGCCTTGAAGTTGAGCATCTTAAAGGAACAAGATGAGCTGATCAAGGAGGAGAACCTGCAAAATATTGGTGTGACCCAGAGTGTAAGAGATGAGTTGAAACTGGATGAGTTGGAGGACCAGCATGATGACGGCCAAGAAACAAAGAAAACTGGAGGTTCAGAAAATACGGAAGCCAATGAATCTTACAAGGTCGATAACCCACAGAAGGTGATGAAAGAGGAGCTAGAGACCCCCGACAAGAAACATTGACGATTTACAAAAACTACTTGATAGATACCCTTAGAATTTAACGCTACTTCTCTATACCTATGGCATCTATAGCTTCAAACAAAGATTAACGTTTTGTATGAACTTGAATGGCATATGCCTATATATTTTATGATGTCTTTAACTTCGAGGTGAGAAAAGTACAAAAACGATATATATAACTAGAGGTTAAACCAAAATTAACAGAAAGTTAAAGGAAATAGTATAGATATGAACACTAAGAGATTCCCAAAGAATATGAAGTACGTCTCTAAGGAAACCCAACCTAGCTTATAAAAGCAAGCTTAATTTTTCAAATGAAATTATATTGATTTATTATTAATCATGACGCTATCGAGACGATAAGTAAACGCACAGGTTTCGATACACAGAGAGCTGCTATATCGGGTCAACAAACAACCAAAATTTACAAATAAATGGTATCACTGTTACCTGTTTAGTCGAACAAGTCAACAATGGTGGCTGGCATTTCGACAATTTGAGTAGAGTAGAACATCTCGATTTCTCTGAGCATCTCAGTGTCTTCGTTAGTGATCAAGTTGATGGCAACACCCTTTCTACCAAATCTACCACCTCTACCAATTCTGTGGATATAGTTCTCCTTGTTGGATGGCAAGTCGTAGTTGATAACCAAGGAAACTTGTTGGACATCAATACCTCTAGCAAGCAAGTCAGTAGAAATCAAAATTCTGGAAGAACCAGTTCTAAATTCGTTCATGATGGTATCTCTGTCTTGCTGACTCAAGTCGGAGTGAATGGCAGACACAGTGAAGTTGTTCTCTGTAAGTTGTTGTGTCAAAGTCTCAACCTTTCTTCTGGTGTTACAGAAGATAACGGCTTGTGTAACAGAAATGGAGTCATACAAGTCACACAAACAGTCAAACTTGTATTGTTCCTCATCAACGTTAATGTAGAATTGCTTGATACCTTCTAAGGTCAACTCATCCTTCTTGACCAAGATTCTAACAGGGTTTCTCATGAACTTGGTAGTAACCTCTAGAACGTCTTGAGGCATAGTAGCAGAAAGCAAGACAACCTGAGTGGTCTTTGGTAAGAAACGGAAAACGTTGTAGATTTGCTCCTTGAATCCAGAGGAAAGCATCTCATCGGCCTCATCCATGATGAACATCTTAACAGCATCGGTCTTGAAGTAACCTCTCTCAATCATATCGTAAACTCTACCTGGGGTACCAACAACAATTTGAGCACCGTTTCTTAGAGCTTCCATATCCTCTTGGACAGCCTTACCACCAATGGAGGCATGGACAGTAAGCTCCAAGTGCATACCGATGGCCAAAACGACCTTTTGAATTTGCAAAGCTAACTCTCTAGTTGGAGCAAGGATCAAAGCTTGAGTCTTCTTCAACTTTTCATCGATTCTTTGTAAGGCGGAAATAGTGAAAGTAGCAGTCTTACCAGTACCAGATTGGGCTTGAGCCAAAACGTCTCTACCCTCAGTGATTGGTAAGATAGCTCTTTGTTGAATAGCGGATGGTTGTTCGTAACCGTAAGCAAAAATACCTATATTTTAGAGTTAGTATATGATTATGCAATAGACTTGTCACCCTCCAATAACGTGTAAGGAGACCGCTTTGATAGCTTTGATGCGAAACATACCTCTGATAATTTCTGGCTTAAGGTTCAACTCGTCGAAAGTGTAAACGACATTGTCGTAGTTGGATTGGATCAGGTTGCTATCAACGTCTTGAATGGATTCAGAAGCCATGATGGAGTAATGCTTTTTGTCTTTTCTAAATAT
The DNA here is from genome assembly GCA_030567775.1 of Ogataea nemodendra. Taxonomy (NCBI): domain Eukaryota; kingdom Fungi; phylum Ascomycota; class Pichiomycetes; order Pichiales; family Pichiaceae; genus Ogataea; species Ogataea nemodendra. The sequence continues at coordinate 340,339 of JAJLSV010000013.1, forward strand.
ACCTTAATCAAACAAATATTTAATTTTATATGCAAAACCGATACTTAATCGTATTCAATCTCGCAATTTGTAGTATACTAATTCAATTATACTACCACGATAGTATATATAATTGATATTTTCCTTTGGAAATGTGTAATACTAGTTTTGATCACTACTAGGAACACCCTTGTTAGTGTGTCTGCTCACTAATCATAGAGCAAATTGGTGGGAGAATCAGATCCGCTCAATGGACAGCTCTAAGTTTTTCACGAAAATTTTTTAATTTTTTAAAATTTTTATCATTATAGGCCGGGTAACTGTCTGTTCTATCATTACGACTTTTAAACCAACAAGAGCTTGCAAATTTGCAACAACCACTATCATGGTATTCAATCATTACAATACAATCATCAGAGACACCGGAAAGGATATCAACTAGCTAGTGATGTGAGAAAGCTAACATTAAGGTTAAAAAGTTAAATACACATGTAACACTTTGATTTGATTGATTGTAATCCTGTGTGCTTAACGAGAGTAAGACCAGACATTCTTGAGCAAACCATCTTGTTGAGCAAGTCTGTTAAGAGAGTCATCAGCCTCACCTTTGCTTCTGATGTAACCGCAGAGAGCGTAAGCGGTGTGTGAACCTGGGATAGCCTTACCTTCCTCATCCACGTTAGCAACGTTGATCTGGACGGAAGCGTGGTCCTTGGCCTTAATGATTCTGTTAGTGGCAGAGCACTTTCTTGGAATGTACAATTCGACCTACATGACAGTTAGTATATTATGTTGGTTTGGGAGAGTGTCGTGGGGTCCAACCGAGTGTTTGGGATGTTGAGAGTTGCAAGACGGGGTTTCTGTATCTGTGAGTTTTCATGGTCTTCATGTGGATTTGGTGGCGCAATGTAATTGAAAGGAATCTGGATATGGAACGAATAGCTTGTTGAGCCTGTGTCTTCAAATTAGCATATAATTTCATTGTTTGACTAATTTCTACGATATATTGTCCATTCCATGTATTTAGAAGGCCACGATCATATAAGCCCACTTTCTTCATCACTAGCCGTAGTTCCTTGATTATTCTACCGCTGGAGAGTTACAGACATCCCTCTTGAGTATCTCCTGAGTATCTGGTATTTTATTTTCTCCAACATGGCCAATCTGGTTCAGACTCCTACCCAATATTCAAACTATTTCCACTTACTAATTCACCTTTATCGTTTTCCATTTTGACGTCTAAGTTCTCTATTGATATAACTGTAAGTGCCACTATATTATCTTGATTAAAACCTATGAAACTTATACATTAACTTAAAAGAACTGAAGTCAAACTGTTTCCATGAAAAGACTATGTAATTGTTCCTCCACTTTGGAATCACCCGCGAAACTTTTGCTGGCCGTCAAAATCTACCAGGCGGTCCTGGTAAAGTCTGCTGAAAAGAAAGCTCTAAACTACCGAGGCCTCCAGTATCCAAAAAATTTTCAGCCCCAGGAGTTACGATCCCCCCTGTTTTCCCATATGATCCCCAATAAAATTACCGGGAGAAAATATTCTGGTGGGAGGTGTCGTAACAAATATTTCACCGTCACATTTTTAAATAGTTTTCCTATTATGGAAATAGAGATCACCTCTCGTAATCTATAACAGATAACTATCTTTAAGATAAGAGTATATATGAGAATTAATAAAAGTAGAATGCGGTACCTATTATGGGAAATCTATCGAATAATGGCAAATTAAACTTCCCCTGGTTGTCTAGTTTACATTGTCTGGTCCTTTCTAATATGCAAAGTTACTCACAGGTCAATCCAAACAGGTGAAAAATGAGTTTGGCCCAGACAGCTACCCCTGCAATCCCAGCATAGACACAGAGTCTGACAAGAATTTCTAAACTGTATCTAGGTTTAAATGCCCAGCATTCTTGCGACCTGTCCAGATCTCCCTTGTGTTTGTTGAATAGTCTCGAGTAAATAGGGCGTAACACCTTAAATAGAAGTGGCTTGGAAAATGATTTCCAAAGAATCAAAAGAGCGACTCCAATGGCAATTCTCAAGCCCGCCTTGAAGTATCCAAGCTGATCAAGATCAAACGGATAATTACTATGCGTAATAAATGATGATCCCCTAAATGCAGTCTTAGCAATCAACCAATGGGAACTGTCCAGTCCAATCAAAACTCCAATAAATGCGACACTGTCTTCAAAACAAGGACAATCATCAATTGGATAAGGGTGATAATATATCATTGCGTAATACATGCTTGTGAACAATAATGGAACACCGACAAAGCCTAGTGAAACAAAATAATCCCAGTAGTCTCTGGTAATCAATCTGAACAAATACACTAGTGAACCAATCATTGAGCCACAAATAATGTCCACAGTCCCATGCATTCCACAATAAATTCTTCCAAACACTAGAGACAATAGATAGAGTGAAAGTAAAAGTGGGAATACAAATTGCTGAACTGACGATAGCTTATGCCAAATACTCACCATTCCTTCAATAATCAGCCACACGACACTGACTGCATTTGTGGTGTGACTGGAAGGGCAACCGAACTCCTCGGCAGTGTAGTGACTCAATGTGATTCTGCTTAATGGAGGAGACTTAGGTCTTGGTAGACACAAATAGTCTTTGACTGCTCCCGAAAAGTAAACTCCGAAACCGAGAACAAAGACCAGTTCACGGAATCTATAGCCAAACCAAGCTATCATAGGAAGCATCATCACATAAAATGTATGGGATCCCAAGTTAGCAGCATGAAGGAAATATAAGTCCAACCATTCGTTTCTAACGGTGTGTTGGATTCTGGCCAAACTGGGTGTTTCTTCCTCCACGAGATGCAGTAATTTTGATCTTATTTTAAATCTCAGGGGAGACATGTGTAACTTGTAATATTCTTGCGATCTAAGGCCCGCATCAAATCTGGAGGTATTAGTTAGCTCGTGATTGTGTGATACATCCAAATCAAGATCTTTGTGAATATCATGAGGTAAGACAGAGGACGACATTGTTGTTTCTGCAATTCCAGAAATATCTTGCATCATCTTAATCCCTTCCAAAGACTTAGTATCCTATAAGCTCCAGGTTTATGCCTCTGATTGGTATTGCCAATGTCCTTCTTGGCTCCGAAAATCCAATTTCTGGCCAACTTCAAAGTGCAAAAAACCTCTCAGCAGCAGGAATGTTGAGTCTTAACTATATAAGTGGGGAATGTCAACTTATCACAAGTTGTGCCTCTTGAACCTCCTGTTATCTTCTGACTTGTTACTATTAGTCTGTGTATATTCTAACACCGGTATAGTTTGTAATTTAAAAGAAAGGCCAGTTATCCTAAATTGTACACATTTTATGGAGACGGCAGTTTATTTAGATCCGCGTTCTGTAACATTCGAGGCTGTGTTGACGGCTTAATCTTGTACTAAAGATGGAAGATAAGTATAATTAATTGGAATGGCTTGGATATGAAGGTCCATTGGAGTTCAGGAATAATGGTCTATTAGAAATGAGAATGAGTGAATATGTCTACACCAAAAAAAGACCGAAAAAGACTCGTGTTTGAGTAAAAAAACATTAAAAATACACGGAAAAAACATACGTGAAAAAGCATCTATTATAGAGAAAAACAGGTGAAAGGGTATTGTAGAGTCCTTACATAATCGTACAACATCTATTTTCGCTGTGATGAATTGGAGTAATCGGTTCCTCATAGGGATCCTCAGTCAAGATGTTTTCGTTATAATTGTAAGCGGGAGAAGCGTTGGAATAACCGTTATTACTGTTCTTGCTGGTATTTCTAAAATGTCCGAGATTCTTGCTGAATCTTTTAGATTCACGTTGCGACTTCTGGAAGTTGTGGTAGACCACATTGACGCACGCGTTGAAAAGAGTGTTCACGTTGAACATTTGTTTGGCGGAACATTGGAGATGTGCAACAGCACCTATTGATCTCGCTACGCGTAGAGCATCAGCAGGATTGACTTCGTGTTCAGGAATGTCTGATTTCAGTCCAACAAGAACAATAGGAGTGTTTTCACAGAATCCTAGAATTTCAGGAGCCCAGACCTCAGGAATATTTAATAAAGAACCTCTAGAGGCCAAAGAATACGCAAGAATAATAAGATTGGAGTCCTGGTAACTCAGCCTTCTCAGACGCTCATAGTCTTCCTGTCCGGCCGTATCCCAGAGATCGACCGTTATCACACTGGGCAAACGTTCTGTCTCTAAAAAGGCACGATGGTTTTCAAAGATGGTTGGTTCATATTCAGTTGGAAATGAGCCCCTGATGTACGACGACAATAATGAAGTTTTTCCACAACCCGAGTCTCCCACAATGACCATCTTGAACTGGAGCCGGGGGTCAGGGGTTGGGTTCTCCGATTGGTCTAGAAGACGGAATTTTGGCCCTTGTCCAAGATCGTCGATGTAGTAACACTGTGAAGTTCGGTCCATAATGGTGATTCAATTGCAACAATATCTAGGAAATATACGAGCTATGGTATCCAAACTGCAAAAGAAATCATATCAGGAGTGGTTGCTTTCGGTTTTTATCAGGTACAATTGTAGATCTACACCGATCTTGAGGTGAAATCGCTATGTTTTGAGATTTCCAAATATAGAAACATGCACAGCCCCTGTTTATTTCTGGTGCACAGATTTTTCAGATGCTTCAGATAATATGTGTGACCTCTGAACGGGCGAGGTTCCTGGAATGAGGCAGGAGATTGGATTTGTAGGCTCAGATGAAAGTGGTTCGTCGCAGGGAGAAGAAGAACAGATATGATGATTCACACTCTATAAAGATATGGAAATATAGGAACATGAGAGTTCAATTAGTGACTTAATACGGGTCGATAGCCCGAAAGCGACGGTGGAGAATAGGGATTCCTGATTGGGACAAAAATGGGCCTTGTCAGAAGCAAGATGAGGATGTGAGTGGTGGATGGAGGACTCCTGGACCCTGCCTGGTGGTCGAGGGTGATCAAAGGTGTGGTTGGGGAGAACAGATTTAGAACAGATGGTTATTGTAGCACAGGCAAGCAAAAGAAGTGAGAAAAAGAATGAAAGGAGAAAAGGGAGAAAGGAGATAAAAGGGAAAAGAGCTCGAGAGACGAGTACAATTTGTTATATTTGTGGCAGGGGCTACGGGAACAGGAGATTTTTGGTTTATGGGGGAGATAAGAGCGGCCGCCGGAAATCAAATTGGGACGTGGACCCTGGAGCGGGAAACCGATCCCCCTGGCATGGAAGCGAAATCCGCAAAAGGGGAACACAAAGGGGATACTGTAGACAAATCGTGGGGGTTCAGAAGACTTGTATGGAATATGTTGGAACAATGGTGTAAAGATTAGAGTAATTCTTGGAAATTGAGTTGTCGTGTCATATATACTGATTAGTTTAGATACTTAAATTGTTTTTAAAGGACACAGATGTTCTTGCTTTGGACTCTAAAAGTGTACTTATTAGGAGATACTTATAGAATTAAAGTCCCTACGGGATCTATCAAGCAATAATAAAACAAAAACCACTTTAATTCGATAGTTTTATCGTACTAAGCGGTTCCTTTTTATATCATTCGTCATGTCTGCAATAGAATACCAGGTTCCCCTCAATTTGCAACCGTATTCCCAAACTAGTCATTCCCAGACTTTCGAAAGAGAGATCAAAATTGTCGTGATCGGAGATTCGGGTTGTGGTAAAACATCTCTTCTGATCAACTTCAAAGACGGAAAACCAGCAAGCTATAAGGACTATGTACCCACAATCTTCGAAACCTATAATTGTTTTGTTTCTAATGGCACATCAACGGTAAAGTTGTCACTGCATGATACTGCAGGCCAAGAAGACTTCGAGGGACTGAGAACCCCTATTTACTCGGATGTGGATGTCGTGGTTGCCTGTTACTCAGTCGATTCTGATCCTTCATTAAGTAACATAAGGGAGGTCTGGATTCCTGAGGTTCAGGATTACCAGCCGGACGTCCCAGTCGTTCTTGTAGGAACAAAGTGTGATCTCAAGGACCAACTGAGTCCCGACCAATTGGTCACGCAGGAGGATGAACTGGATGTCTGTGCCAGTATTGGAAAAAATGTCATTGGACATATACATGCCTCCGCTCTTACTGGAGAAAACGTCAAAAAAGTGTTTGATATATGTGCGTCTGTCTCTGGAAGCTCTTCAAGACCACCGGTTAACGCTGGATCCGCACAAAGAGCAGTCAGTTCCAAGGCAAACCATCCTTCATCCAGTGATGATAAGGGTGGATGTTGTATAATTGTCTAGATTGTGTTTTCTAATTGGCACTTTTACATTTCAACTATCGTTTTGCTCCTTTTTTCATTTTGAAGGTTATTAGCAGCATGATAAATGAATGTTTTTGTACCTGATTACGACAATTCTCATTTTTTACCCTTCTAATTCGCCTTTATATCCTTTTTAATATCTCTTTATGGATCAGGATCTTTGGATGGCTCTTTTCTTCAGAAATAACATATTTGTTATTTATTCTCAATTTTTGTCCCCACAATCACTTTATATTCATAAATGGTAGGACATCTAACAATGATGCATAGTTTTCTGAAGTGGTATTTTTATACCTCTCAGTCCAGATTCATCTCAATACCTTATCCAATATGAATTATGATAAAACAGGATTGTGGTATCTTCTCGTACAATTCTTGACCATCTTCATTTACTTAACCAACCAGCGACTCGGAAATTTTGATTACTTTTCTAAAGCTTTCTCTTTTTTATCAATAAAACCCTAATTTTCTCGCTCTTTCTCTATTAAAGCTTTTGAACTGTCATGGAGTCAAGTATTGTTTATTTGATCTTAAACCTTCCGTGGTACCTCTGTATCTGGTCTCTGTATCTTGCTTATTAGATTAAAATCGTTTATCACCTTTGGTGGCACAGCCCCAAAAAAGATACCATCGCATGTAAAATAAAATTTTTAACTCTTTATATAGGTCTGATCTAATTAATATAGCTTGACTTCAGCAGAAATATATGGAACCTAGTGTGAATCAGAAAGGTCCTTCCGTCAAATTCCAGCAGTGATTTTCAAGTCTGTCTTCTTATGAAAGTTTTCTTGAAACAGGGCATAAGATCTCTATTGAAAGCTAGAACATTTATCTCTGGCCCTTTTACAAATCATCTTGCATCCCCAAATACTCATAAACTAATGCTCGCTGTTCCAGAAGTTCCTTTGAACAAAAGAAAGCCATCAGTTGAAAGTGCATTTCCTGAGCCAGCTCAGAAGAAAAGTACAGATGTTTCTAAGTCCAATGGTACCAAAAAGGGTAAAAGAAGAGCTAAGAAGCTCAACCCAGAACCAACCACTCCAATGGGTATATTGCTCAACTACGAAATTCCGGAGCTCTGTAAAGAATATGGACTAACGGAGGCCATGATAACTAATCCTCTTAATAGGGTCCTCAACGATGATAATTTAAGATCCCAGTACAATAGAGTCGTATCAGACGTGACGGTGCTCAAATATTCCTCTAATGGTGATGGGCTTGCTCTTATACCGCATCCCGAGCTTCCTGATGGAAAGCAGGTAGCTGTGATTCCATTTGCTATGCCAGGAGATATTGTTACGGTTAAGGTTTTCATGACTAAGCACACACATGTTGAGACTGATCTGCTTTCTATCGAGGCTCCATCCCCAAATAGAGACGATTCTTTGATTAAGTGTAAATATTTTGGAGCATGCTCTGGTTGTCAATACCAGCAAATTGAATATGATGATCAACTTATTTATAAACAAAGAACTATTGAGAATGCCTACAAGTTCTTTGCTCCTCGTTTAACTGCACTTGGAAAGTTACCTGTTATTGGCTCAACCATTGCAAGCCCTCTTAAATTTGGCTACAGGACAAAGTTGACTCCTCATTATCAGTTTAATAAGTTTGCGGATCAAACAAAGATCCCTAATGTTGGTTTTGGCTCCAAAGGAAGGCCAAAATGGAGAAAAGTACCACTTAGGGACTATCCAGGGGAAGTCATGGATATAGAAGACTGTATCATTGGAACAAAAATCATAAGACAGGGTATGACTAACGAGCGTATGCGACTAGCCCAGGAGCTTGTTGATTCTGAAAAGAAACGACACAAGGGAGCTACTATTTTGCTGAGGGAAGACACAAAGATAAATGAGCCTGACGTTGAAATCAAAGGTTCTAGAGACACGGAAGGTAACATCACCTCTTCAGTTACAGATGATGGAAAAGTCAAAACATGTGTTACTGATAATAATGCTATTGTCAGTGAATATGTTGGAGATTTAAGATTTGACTTTGTTGCTAATGAATTCTTTCAAAATAATAATTCAATCCTGCCAAAGGTGATTGATTACGTCAAGTCAAACCTTGTGTTAAATGACTCGGAAGAGAACTTCTTGGTGGATGCCTACTGTGGATCGGGGCTTTTTAGTATTTCTGCCGCTTCGTCAGTCACAAAATCGTTGGGTGTTGAAATTTCTGCTCATTCAATCAGATTTGCGAAGACGAATGTAGAGATTAATGATATCAAAAACTGTGACTTCATAGAGGGTAAAGCTGAAAAGTTGTTTGAGAAGATTGATTTCCCGAGGGATAAAACGTCGGTGATACTGGATCCTCCAAGAAAAGGATGTGACGACGTGTTTCTGAAACAATTGAGTGAATTCTATCCAAAAGCGATCGTTTATGTTTCTTGTAATGTTCACTCTCAAGCAAGAGATTTAGAATACTTCATAAATGAAACTGCAAATGGTAAGAACTATGAAATCAGCAGCATTAGAGGGTTTGATTTCTTTCCCCAGACACACCATGTCGAAGGTGTTGCAGTGCTACGTAGGAGGGTTTAATAGTGTTAATAGACAAGAAATTGAAATATAATACAATTCTGCTGATCAAAGTATATTTGAAATAACTCTCTGAAAAAGTAGCCAGCATAGACAAAGAACAAATCGTAAAACGACGACTCTGACAGTCTTAATGAAACCATTGACTCGACAGACCATTGATCAACGTGAAGCAAAGTCAAAGGTCTCAATTTTTGACCATTAGAAAAAAAAACAAAGGGATTTTAATAATAATAAAAAACCAACTAATCAGAACCCTAAACACGAAGCCTTACAAACACATACTAATATACAGCCGGAAACATTGAGTCTGTTCAAAAAAATCCAGGGAAAACATAAAAGTGATTCCAAAGTAGTTAATAGGCCTGAATGGTCATTGACAAGACTCACACTTAGAGGACTAAATCGATTAAGCTTGGGTCTTCAAGTACTCGTTCTTCTCCAACTCATATCTCTTCTTGTCGGCATCGGCCTTGGCCTCGTATGGAGCCTTTCCGGCGTCATCTAGGGACTTCCATCTCTCACCGAGAAGTTTACCAATTTGGCCAAACGCGATACCTGGGTTCTCAGCTCTCACGATGTCTCTTTGCTCGTTGGCAAAGAACATGTAAGCCGATAGAGATCTCTTTGGGGCGTTTGGGTCCTTCTTCTTTCTGGAGGTCCTCTTAGCAGTCATTTTGTTGATGTTTCTAAATTTCAAGCAAAAGGCAGTTAGTATAGGATTCTAAGAGAAGAACGGATAAATTTTGTTAAGGCAACAGTACAGCTGGGACTTTGCGTTATAAACAATCCACCCTACCACGCAGCACCAACGCGTTTTGTAAACAAAACATAGGGCTGTGTGGTGCACCGCTGCGAGGTGGCCATGCGCCGGAGGCCCGCGCACGAAATTTGCTCCGCACCTTGGGACCGCGTGTCTGCCATTTTTGTTCTCCCCCGATTCTCGCGCCACACGGCGGAATACCCCAGGTCGAGGAAACTAGAATCTGGAAATATTTGGCAAAAGTATGTTTTTCTCATCACCCTAGGCAAAAAGAAGGCCGTTTTAGAGCAATTGGGGTCAAGCTTTGGCAAACACAAAACAAAAGGTCATAACACAAGTGTAGTTAGCTGGAATCTGGAAATTGGATGGCGGTCTGTAGAATAAAAGATGCTCGCACTTTCTAATTTACCCCATATTCCGCTATCCAAGTGACCTCACCAACTCCTCAGTGGTCCCATCCAGTTGCCCTAATGGCAACAAAAACAACTCCTATCACGTTGGTTTGTCCATTGCAACATCCTCGTCACATTGTTCCTAACAAAAAAATCCCAAACTTACTATCACTCGTCTCAACGCACTCTGACAGATTTCTTACTTACTATGCAATCCGATAACACTAATAAATTTTGTTAGCAATTTTTATAGAGAGAAACTTAGTAGCTGTAAAATTGCTAAGTTAAAATGCCACCTAATCAAACTGCCTTACAAAAGTGCTTGATATGACATTTTCGCTCACCATAAAAATACTTTTTGGTGGTTGAGCGGACGAAAGGGACGGCCGGGTAATCATATCATTTTAGAAGGAGACGACTTTACATAAATAGGGCTGTGCAAATATGTCTGTTGAGATCTCCAGTATGTACATTACACGAGGAGATAGAGCTAACGTAATATTAATAACAAGTCAAATAAAGAAGTTATAGAACAGACACTATAGCAACATCACACTAATGCTTAAAACCAGCCCTTCGAGTTGCCGCTGTAGTCGGTTGAGCTCTGGTATTGGTATTGGTTCTGGTAATATGGATATGCTGCTGCGTTACCGGCCACAGACCCTGTAGAAGTTCCCGAAGCACCAGCCACGCCAGGAATCTGGGATCCTGATGCCAACCCTGCGGCTGCAGATGCCGAAGGAGTGTTTGCTTGGCCTGAAGACTGGGAAATCACTTGGTTAGGAGAGTATTGAGGTTGGTATTGAGCGTACTGCTGTTGCATGAGAGCAGCAGGGTTCACCTGTTGTTGCGATGTTTGAGCAGCAGAGGCTGAGGTTGCACTCGAATCCTCCTCGTTTCCATTGGGCTGTGATCCATTACTACCTTGCTGTTGGTACTGGTTGTAGATCTTGTTTTGGAAAGAGTTACCAAACGAATTTTGTTGCTGTTGGGATCCAGCTTGGTTTGGGGATTGCTGTGACTGGTAGTTCATGTAGAACTGGTTGGCAGCAGGGTTTGGTTGCGAGTAGAATGGTAAATAGTAGTTGAAGTAGGGGTAGTAAGAGGCTGGAACACCCATCATTGGGTTGTTGATACCTGGAGCAACGCCCCCAGCAGCGGCAGCAGCAGCAGCAGCAGCTTGTGCTTGTGCAGCAGCTAGAGCCTGGGCCTGTGTAACTTGTGCTTGACTACCCGATGTGTTTTGAGCAGCGGATGTCTGGTTTGGAGTAACAGAGTTGGTCACAGGAGATTGAGAGTTCAAGTCATTACCAGTTGATGATGAGCCTGGGATGGATGACGACTGCTGTTGCTGAAGTTGTTGTTGCTGCAAAAGTTGTTGTTGCTGATTGAATAGCTGCTGGTACTGCTGTTGGTCATAAACAGATTGACCATTTCTTGGAGATTGCAAGTAATTGTTCAATTCTCCTAGACCAGCGTAGTAGTTATTTCCATCATAAGACTTTTGCTGTTGTTGGTAGTTGTTGTAGTTGTTGTAGTTGTTGTAGTTGTTGTTGTAGTTTTTGTAGTTTCTGTTATTGTATTGTTGCTGGTGGTGTTGAGGTTGTGACTGTTGGGTCTGTTGAGGGCGCTGTGGCTGTTGTTGTTGTGGTACATCCTGAGCAATTGGCTCCTCTTCTTCCTTATCATTCAGCGACATAGAACCAAACGAAATTCCGTCAACAGATCCCAATTGAGCAGCCGATGATGGCAACACTACAGCAGCCTCCTGTGGAACCTTCTTTGCAAGTTTTGGTGACAGGATAGAAGTTTCTTGCGGTTTGGATGGCACAGTCTGTTCATCTGCTTTCTCTGCTCCGACTGTCTCTGTTACAGTAGCCTCTTGCTTCACCTCTTTGACAGGTTCTTCTTTTGGCTCCTCAACCACAGTGTCTTCCTTGACAGGTGCTGGAGCATCAGACTTCTTTATAACCGTCTTCTTGGCTGGCTTAGGCTTTGGTGCCACCACTGCCGCCCAGCTGAGAGGTTTTGGTGCAGAAGATGCAGAAGATGCAGCCGTTACAGCAGTTACATCAGGCGTGGCAGGCGTGGCTAACTCCTTCTTCTTGGCCTGTTCCTTTGGTGCAGTTGATTTAGCTTCTGCAGGTATCTTTTCCTTAACTTCTGTTTCCATTTCAGAAATTGGACTTTCCTCCGTGGCTGCCGGCTGCTGTTGGGCGGCAGGTTCCGATTTTGTCACCTTTGGAGCTGGTCTCTGAGCCAATGCACTTGCCCAAGATGAACCCACGGTGGTAGCAACTGAAGAAGAAACGGCGGCGGAAATGTTAGATGGTTGAGTTGAAGGTGCTGCTTGCGCCGGTTGGGCCGATGGTCTTTGGTTCTGTGCAGCTGATGCAGAATTTGTGGATTCCCTTTGCTTTCTGATCGGCTTCGGATTGCTGGACCTACTCTGCTGGTGCGATGGCTTGTGATCCTTCTTTCCGTTAGCTGAATGTTGATGCGATGACGTTTGAAACTGAGTTGAGTTCTCTTGGTCCTCCGTATTAGTCTGTGATTTCTTTTTCTCATCTCTCTTGACAACCTGATCCCACTTGTGAATCTTGCCGGTAAGTATACCTTCTGATATCTCGGTTATGTCAACACTGGCAATTTCTTCTTGGATCGTCACAAAGTCCTGGAACGACCAGTCTGGGAAGAATTCCGTTAATGTCTGGAACTTCTGCTTCAACTCTGGAGAAAGACCAGTGGTTGTCGAATTGCTGGACAAAGAACTGTTGTTGTGTCTCCTAGAGCTGTTCCTGAACTTTGGGTTTCCACCTCTTTTGCTAATGGAATACCCCTGTTGCGACGCTGCCGCAGGTGCTGTTTCCACCTGCTCTGACATCGTATGTATATTATATTTGTTTTGCGTGTATTCTATTTACTCAATAGGTCACCAGTTTAAAAGATATAATCCTTATTTCTCTGCTATTGGGCAATCGGTTGACCTTTCTTTGTTTCGTCTTGGTAACAAACTGTCAAAAATTCCACACAAACCCCTACTTTCGGTTTCTCGTTCAGACTGTGGCCTATCGCTTGTTGATCCTGTATATATTTGTCTGGTTAGACTTGTCTCTCTTGTGTCTCCAATGGTCACAAACTCTCTTCAAATCGTTATATATTCTAACTTTTTCCCTTCCATTGTGATAGCCTTTTACAAGTTGCCATCATCCATCCATCCAACGTTCACTTTGAAAAATTCGTCGAAAAAATCGAGTAATTGATAGGGATCCACGACCATATAAACACCCGTACACCGTTGAATCATGGACATCAATACTAAGAAACTCGAGGCCTCGAATACAAGACTAATAACAGTGATACAAAAGAGAGGAATATAACTGTCAATTGGAACTATAAGAGCAGCAAAAAGATCAAATCAATACCTATAAATACCTACTTTACTTACAATTTGTTGGCAGTATGGAAGATGTTCAAAGCCTCGGCAATTCTCTTGGTCATGGTCTTCTCACCTTCTCTGACCCATACTCTTGGGTCAAAGTATTTCTTGTTTGGCTTGTCAGCACCATCTGGGTTACCAACCATGGAAGATATGTAGTCCTTCTTGTTCAAAACGTAATCTCTGATACCAGTTAAGTAAGCGTATTGACAATCTGTGTCGAGGTTAACCTTGACAACACCATTCTTGATGGCTGTGTCAAATTCCTCTTGGGTAGAACCAGAACCACCGTGGAAAACTAAGAACAATGGCTTTGTGCTCTTGCTGCCTAATTGCTTGACTGCGTATTCTTGGTGGTCACCCAAGATGGATGGTCTCAAGACAACATTACCTGGCTTGTAGACACCGTGGACGTTACCGAAAGCGGCAGCAATGGAGAAATTTGGAGAAATTGGTGACAATGCCTCGTACACAGCAAAGACGGTTTCTGGCTTAGTGTATAGTAGAGATTTTTCTGCGCTCTCGTTATTGACACCATCTTCTTCACCACCAGTGATACCGATTTCCATTTCCAGCCATTGGTTCATCTTGGCCATTCTGGTGAAGTATTTAGCACATGTGGAGATGTTTTCTTCGTCCTGCTCCTCGGAAAGATCCAACATGTGGGATGAGAAAAGAGGTTCTCCGTGTTCCTTGTAGTAAGCCTCGTCGGCCTCCAACATTCCATCGAACCAAGGCAACAACTTTGCCGCACAATGATCTGTGTGGAGGATGACAGGGATTCCGTATGCTGGAGCAATGGCTCTGACGTAGTGTGCTGCGGCTACAGCTCCAGAGATCGCTGCGAATTGTCCCTCGTTCTTGACACCCTTACCTGCAAAGTAAGCAGCACCTCCGTTGGAGGTCTGTAGGATGATAGGAGACTTGTTGTCTCTTGCGGCTTCCAAGGCTGCTACCACGGTGGACGACGAGGTCACATTGATAGCTGGGATGGCAAATCCCTTTTCTTGCGCATACAAGAAGAGGTTTCTGACGTCGTCGCCCACGATGACACCTGTTTTTCTCTTTAGGAATTCCAAAGTCATTTCACTAGTATTTGATGAGATTTCTCAATTGATCCGGTCAATTTGTGCTATTTTGTAAAAAAAAGTCCAATAACCTTACAGATTTGCATAAATAACACCTTTATTTTAGACTTCTTTACATTCCTCACCTTATATACTTGCTGGATTTCTGTCAACGGCTTTTTTGAGCATGAGGAGACTAAATTGGCTGGATATTTTCTAGTGACCGCCAGAAATCTCCGGGAATCATTGGAGCGGAGCAGCCATATGCACAACTGAGAGATGGCACGCCGTGTGGAGCGCACGGAGAAATGACAGGGACATCCGCAGACCCCAGTAGACTATTTTGTCCATTCACGGAATAAAGAAAAGCTTTCTTTGGAAAAAAATAAGGACCCTGGAACTCTTATTCAATTGAACTCATCCAAATCAATCAAACCATTGGAAACAAGAACTGACCCAACAACATCCATACCAAAAGCTTCGTTTCTCTTCCGTCCTTCCCTTATTACTCCCATCGTCGCGAACCCCCTGAAAACTACCCTGCCGGGCCTGTCGTGCAAGCCCCGGGATGTTCATAAACGGAAAAGAAACCGAGGGTGCGAGGATGCGAAAACTGCAACATACACAGGAATATCCTACAGACTCTACATAATATAAACCGAAACATCCAGAAAATGCTGCCAATCATACAAAATACAAATGAATTTCCTTGGAAGTCGTGCATCATCTTAACAGACCCCATTTTTGTATTCCCATACATATCGTGTGTCTAAACCTTAATCTTTCCTGAAAATCTACAATTATCATTGGTTTGGGCTATCAACTTGATCAATTGGTGGGCCAGAATAAAATTCTCATATCTGGCCCATTTAGCCCCCGAAAAGCCATCCTTAATCGCCAGAAGCTTCTCCTTCAGGTTGTTAAACTGAAACCGGTCCTCAGGATGGTAATTCAACGGATTTATTTCAACAACTTCCCAGTCCTCAGGAAGATAATCGTCTCCGGAATTCACCATAAACCCAAGTAATCCGCGATTGGTCGTCTGGTTCTGAATCAACCACCTCACTAAACAGCATGTTCTTTCGTAATTTGCACCGTCCAGTAGTCCTACGTCCGCAATAAGCTTCAATCTCGTTCCCGAGCTCACTTCACCGCCAACACTTGCAAATTGTTTCAAAAGAACTGCCTTGTAGCTCTCAAACTCCTCGCCAAATTCTGGAATGGGTCCTAAGGACACCACAAGAAACGTGTCGTTATTTCCAGTAGTCTCGACTTGTGCGACAGATCCATTCTTGGTGATGGTGAGAAAGCTGTGCGGAAAACTAGACGCATACATTGCTTCCTTTCCCTTGGATAATTGGTAATCGGCGCATTGTGCAATCTGGAAACCACACGGATAAGAGATTCCTGAAACCAACTCTCTGTGCAGCTGGCTCTCCAAAAATGATGCATCCACAAGACCCAGACAACACAGGTCTGAAAAATACTGTGGAGAAATCGTGTTAGAAAGAGAAACAGTAATTGGACAATATTGTGCCAATTCATGAAGCAGAGTCCTATACAGAGGCAGTCCGAAGTGCACTTCCTTTGAACATCTGATAGGGTACATTGAAGACTGATCGGTAGTTGCGTTGGCTCTCATAGTTAGTAAAACTGATTCGTATTTATCCTTCTGATCTCCTTCTGATTGGTTGTATATCTCTTGCAGCATCTTGGTTGTTTCAGATCCGATAGAATTTCCTTCAGCGGGTCCTGAAACCTGGAATGTCCTCTTGCCAGATATCTTAGAGATCCACTGAGCACAGAATTTTGACTGCATAGGATTTTTAATGGCAGCAGGACCTGTAATCACCAGTAACATGTGATTGTTATTGTCAGGAATAGACCCTGCAGGAATTATCGAACTTGATGACATTAGACGGTTCACCCAGCCTCTATACAACAAGATCTTCTCTGTTAGGATATCGCTAATAGGAAACAGATAGTTCTGTAACACCTCAGGTTGAGCAACAGCCATTATTCCATGTTCTTTCAAATAACCATTAGTATATGTGTCTATTTCGGTGTCATTAAATAAAATTCTTACCCTTGAGCATTAGTCCAGAAGATGAGCTAGATGGAGGGTTAATATCGTTAGCGGTTGTTCCGTAGTCCCACTGGGGAATTTCCCTGTGGTTCTCAACACTTTTAACCATCTGCCCACCAATACTATGAGATTTCAAGTGATTTTAGGTTGTTATGCTGGCAATTCTGATTACTATCCATTGCCCCTTCTTTCTGATCCTTAAATCATTAAGGATCAACTTAATTCAACCGCCCTTTCTCAAGAGAAAAATGTCCCTCTTAAACATCTCTGCACCAAATAGGAGCCCAAGGTATTCGTTTTTCAGAAATTAATGGAAGTTACAAGTTAGTTACCTATTTTACTACAGTTTCTTTCTTTCAGAAGGTCTATGCAACTGTATCACGATACAATGCAGCGCAAGTCTACCTCCCTAATATCCAAAGTTGACAATAATGTGGAGCTGATGTTGCAGAAATTCCATGACATTGTTGAATTGTCGTCGGTCATGGATAAGTCGCAAGAGACATTAGCCGTAGAATCTTTGCAAATTGAGTCCAACTCGTCGACAATTATCCGGCTCGCTGAAGAGCTGCTTACAATCACGCGCAATATCAAGGAATCGTGGATTCTGGGACAGGTGCCGGTAATTTGTGCTGACGAGAAAGAGACTAATGAGGAATCAGGAGCTTCGGCTGAAGACTTTGCCCTCTACAAGAAGATGAACCAACTCTTGGACCAGGTAAGCGGTGTGCATGAAAAATCTAACTAGGCTTAAATAGTTTACAAAGCGAGGATATTTGATGGGTAATAATAAAAACAGGTTTCACAATTGCATTCATAAACTAAGAGAATTGTTACCACAGGAACAAAAAGCTCTAACTAGTCATCAAAAAATGAATAAATATCATGAGCGACATCACTCAGTACGATCAGACTTATTTGGATGTGTCTAAAACGTATCTACCAACAATCTTACCCTCTTCCATAAGCTTGTAGACGTCTGGCAATTGAGATAGACCCACAACCTTGAATGGAGACTTCACTAGACCTCTAGTGAAGAAGTCGAGAGCCTCAGCAGTATCTTGTCTGTTACCGACGTAGGAACCCTTGATCTCAATAGACTTGACAACGTGCTCAAAGACTGAGGATTGACAAACAGCACCGGCTGGTAATCCGACCAAAACCACTTTACCCAATGGTCTAACGTATTGAGTGGATTGGGAAATGGCTGCTGGAGAAACAGACACGTTAATAACACCGTGAGGACCTCCATTTGTAGCAGTTTGGATAGCCTTGACAATGTCCTTCTCCTTAGTGAAGTCAATGAAAACCTCACCACCCAATTGCTTCACCAAAGCTCCCTTTTCTTCACCACCGTCGATACCTAGAACTCTCAATCCCATAGCAACGGCATATTGGACAGCAAGGGAACCCAATCCTCCACCAGCACCAGAAATAGCAACCCATTGACCAGGTCTAGAAGATAATATTGTTAGTATCCACTGAAATTATTTCACCCCACGAAAAAAAGCCCGCATCGGATCGAACCAAACCGGGGGTTTATCTAAAATTCAAATGTTGTCTGATTACTTACCTTAAATCAGCTGTCTTCAAAGCCTTGTATACAGTCACACCTGCACACAAAATTGGAGAAACACCTGCCAAATCGGTACCCTTAGGAATCTGAGCAGCTTGAACTGCATCAGCAGTAGCATATTGCTGGAAAGAACCGTCGTGGGTGTAACCTGACAAATCGGCCTTCGCACAATTAGGCTCGGCACCCTGTTGACAGTATTCACATCCCATACAGGAACCGTTCAACCACTTGATACCGGCATAATCACCAATTTCAAAATTGTTCACGTTGGAACCCTTGGCAACGACAATACCAGCACCCTCGTGACCTCCAACTAATGGAAGCTTGGTGTCCAATGGCCAGTCACCCTTCCAAGCATGCAAATCGGTATGGCAAACACCAGAATACTTGACATTGATCAAAATCTCGTTTGACTTTGGAGTTGGGACTGGAATGTCCTTGTACTCTAGATCTCCACCGCTCTTGTAGAATATGATAGCTTTTTGGGTCTTTGGAACTGCACTCATTGTAGTTTTAATATTAATTATCTAATCTGTTAATAGTATTACCAATCCTAATTGGTCACACAATCTTATTCCTCTTTACTATCTGTATGAAGTGTCAATTAATGGGGTGAAATCACCTCTATTTATACACTGTTTCAGACCCATCATTATCCGCTTCTTCTCCCATTCTTCAATACCCCTCTTGATGACATCCCATGCGCCGAACAGCCAGTGCGAGTCACAATTTTGATCCTCTATAATCCTCTGCAAAGCAGACGAAGTCCGTGCTTCATTTCCGCACGCAAAAACTTGCATAGCGTATATGCAGCAAAGCACACAACCTATCGAAGAATAATCACGGCATACGGATCAAAATCACCTGTGGACTACCGGATTCCAATGGATCATCTCCGTGGACTTTTATCCGGAAGAAAGTGGAATGTTCTGGAGATGAGGCGATAAAATTATTATTGGGGCCAAAGATCTCATGTTTTCTACTAACGAATGCTACTCCGATAAACGTTAGTATCTGACCAGTAGCTTTGCTAAGTCTGTTGCTCCTGGTAGTATGGCAATTTCCTTGGTGTCGGAGGTATGCACGTTTCTGGGGGAGGGGGAGAGCGGGGGTGAAGAGGGGTGAACTGTAGGAGGGGTAATACTGGATGGCTTTAGGTGCGGGTGCGAAAATGCTGGACCGAATTGGAAACAACCTCAATCATGTGGTTGCTATACGGAGGAGAGACCTCTTGTTTCAACAATACACGATTCAAAACCATGGTGCGTGTGTTCACAAGAATGTTCCCTGTGTACCAAGAAATTGCATCCATTGGTCAATTACAGTCATTTTTGGCCCCGCACACTGCATAATATCTGTAAGACTACCGTTTCCCCATATACTGGGGTTCTTATTTCATACATTCATACACCCCTTCCGTACCCCTCTGTTTTCCCTTATCACCGGAGGTCATCTTGACGGGGTATGATTTTTCTACTCTTTCTTGACATGGCTACGTCCTTATTCTCAGAAATTAGGCGCAGTGTTCAGGTCCTGAGACCCGAGATTCCAGCCCTGTAATTTTACGTTACTCCACATTTTTTGCAGATGCATTGTTTCCAACCAGGTCATTTGGCCTTAGCCGAATGGCTCTAGCACTCTGCAGATCGGATCCCGCAAACCATAACAAAATCCAGAAGACAGCTCGATTCAGCCGGACTCTCCAGAGGTGAAAAATCTCCAACATGGGGACTCCGAGCATTCTTCCGTTTTCGTCCATTTTGTGAGGATTCTATTGCAAGTATTCTACTATCTGCACATCGAATTGAAATTCCAACCCCAACTATGTTGATGTATCTGCTGCTCTAACTATGATATCACTGTAAGTCAATGGAGATCACTCTCTGGTCAGCATCATCTCCGCATGTCACAGGCTCCATCTGCCCCTCCATGTTCCATTTAACGTGCTCCTTTATTAGTTCCGTATATCCACACGTATCTGGCCTCTTCTGCTCCACACTGTCTCCCTCTGTGGTCATGAATCTGCTTACTCAAAAGCCAGTCCTACGAATTGAACCCTTAGCCAACTCTTGGGCCAAATTCAATCCTGGGTGATGGTGTTGTCCGTCCACCCTTTCTTTGACCCGTCGATCGACATTTACCGTCCCGAGTCGTCCCGAGTCGTCCCGTTGGATTCTTATCCCTAAAAAGGAATTTTTCCGCTTCGCACCCTCACACCAAAATGGAAATGCCTTCCATACTTTTCTGAGATATACCTAGGACCTTATCTAGGGATAACAGAGGTACAAAACATGTTTAGATTTATATTCCATCGAAGTGGATAGATATGGCACCTTTCATTGCTCGTTTCATGCATACTGAGTTATAGTAAGATCTCTATCGGGAGAAGGTGAACCAAGGGTGCGTGGTGTTGAAAGCACATACAGAGAGATTATTGCAAAATCCACAGATCTGAGGCAATTCTGTAGTGACTCAAACAGCTGGATCCCGATTCGCAAGAAGTTCCGAATATTTTGCCAGTAAATGTCGAACTCAGCCGATGTTCCTGAGCATTCCACATCCAAAGACACTACTCTGGACATATCGAAACTAAGAAGAACCAACCGGATATCTAAGTCCTGTTACAGTTGCAAGAAAAGAAAGGTCAAATGCAACTTCGAAGTTCCCTGTGACCGATGCATAGCTAGAAACAGAGGACATCTTTGTAACAGGGAGCCAATAGTGGTAGATGGATTGCTGGTCAATACTGGAGATGAGAAAGAATTGAAATTTTCACAGGAAAATGAAGTGTTGAAGAGGAAAATCAAAGAACTGGAGGATACTGTTTTGCATCTTCGGAAATCTCAAAAGTTGTCGGTTAAAAATCAGCGTTCTGACAGTTCAACATCTCAAGTCTTTAACCTGAAGGAAAATATGCATAAATTTAGCTCGTTTCATGATATCTCTAGGTCGCAGAAACATCAGAAGTTGCTGAAAACATCAAGAACACCTGCATCCCCTTCCGAGACCGAATTGTCACAAAAGTGGAACAATTATTCGGTGATTATTACTCTTTTAAATAAAGGAATATCTGAAGGCCTTAGAGATGATGATGATAAAAATTTCGATGGGAATACAGAAGAGTGGTCAAGACTGAACAGTAGATTTAATAAAGAATGGTGTATGGACACCCAGATAGACTTGGAGCGAAAATTAATAAATGAAGGTGAAGGAGACAATGCAATTGATAAAGTTATAGAAGAGAGATCAGCTGTATGGAATTATCAGCTTCAAGAGGTTCAGAAGATCGGTAAGAGAGAATCAGATTTAATCCTTGATCGTGCATTTATCCTATCATTTTTACACAATTGCATAGATCGAGAAGAGTTCATGAGAGAATATGAAGAATACTGGAACAATTCAGCCATTCCCAGAAAACATATTTCAGTATTATATTCCAAAAGTTCTACTATTTATGTATTTCTGTCTCATTGGTACAGCTTGTTATGCATTGGACTGTATTATTCGGATGATACTCTTCAAGAGGAGCTAGGTTTTACAGATGATGAATGGGACTTCTACCCTAGAGCATTTTTCTCATGTGCATTAGAGTCTCTCTATCGTGGTAGATTTATGACCCGGCCTAATTTAAAATTTATTCAGACATTTGCTCTAATGAAGCTCTCTACCCACAATGTTGGTGGAATTCATCTACAAAATTGTCTTTTAGGCACCATGTGCTATATAGCTCGGAAGTTGAATTTTGACAAGTTGGAAGTGAGTTCAATGGAAGAAAATGACAAGGAAAAGCAACTTAAATTACGGCTGTGGTGGGGACTGCTTAATGCTGATTGGTATGAAGATCAATTCAGATACTCCTTAATTTCAAAGGATAGTTTCACCACGAGTCTTCCTAAGAAATGGTCCCTCGAAGGAAAGATATTGTGTTGGGAGAACTACTATCAACGATTTATCTCCGAACTAGTCTTTATAAAGAAAAGCTATTACTTTGATGATAGTGTTAATGGAAAAAAATTGACATTGGAATCACTAGAAGAAGCTGATTTAGAGCTGAGGATCTTGGAAGCGAAAGTTAACAAGGATTTTGAAGAGTATATGGATACTGAAAGACTGCAAAATGATTCAAAATTTGTTACAACTATCGATTTCTCAAAATATTTGATTAACTATATCCTGTTACATGAAAGACTTGAAATTAATTGTAAAATGTCAACATTCATGTCTCAAACTGAATGGAATCGAAAATGTTATCCAGTCTGTTACAACTGCGCTAAGACGATAATAAAGAGATATGAATCCCCTGATGTTCCTTCTATGTTTAAGAAACCATGGTTTATTTCTGAGATTTCTGTATTTGCTGCTTTATTCTTATTGGTCGATTGTTTGCTGAATAGCCAGGTTATAAGTTATCAAAGATCTACGATACATTTGGTAAGAAAGGCGCTTCCTGTCTTGAGTTCCTTCAAGCAAGTGGTGAGACCTGCTGTAAGGGGAATTTACATGATTCAAAAATTACTGGGTCTAATGGTTGGAGGTGACAAGGACAGCAACATTCACCGTTTGAGGAGTATCACGAAGCGGGATGATGACGGTTCTACGGCAAAATTCTCCGTTCCAATGGAACCACACGACTCGAGTGATTTATATCACCCAATTTCCCCGACAGTTTTAGTTGATTCGAACGAAGAGTCTACATCATCATCCAAAAGAAGACATAGCACTGCATTTTATGGTGTTGAATACCAATTAAATAATCGTGAAAGTATGAATACAAATGGAAGGCCATTGTATTTGCAGAAGCCATTGAAGTTCATTAATCGCACTTCTAGCGATAGTCTATTTGACAAATTAGGAGGAAAGAAAAGACCCAATAACAGTCGGGAAGATGATACAGTTTCTGATACGCATTTCAATGAAAATTTGATGAGGCCATCTGGACAGAATTATTTAGCTTTCCAGCCGTCAAGTCTACCTTTGATGAGATCGCACTCCGATAACTATGTGACAGGACCAACAATCACTGGCATTAGGGGTAATATGACATCAGATATTATTGGAGCATCTCACATATCCGAAGATGAAAGCGCTAATACTGTTTCATCATTACACAACGCAATCATGGATATTCTGGGGGACAACGGATGGAGTCAATTTTTGGACTCTATAGATGATTTTGCAATGACTTTCGATGTTTAAGATATGTTTAGAGACGTACGAATAACATAGATTTGATCTGTTTACAATGTGAACAGTTTTCTTATAGACATAATGAATTTAAAGTTCAATATATTTTATATCTTTAAATTATGCTTCTTTAATCTAAGCCTATCTCGATGTTTTAGGATCCTGATGCAAAAAAAAATGGTTCCTAGCAGGATCGAACTGCTGATCCCCGCGTTATTAGCACGATGCCTTAACCAACTGGGCCAAGGAACCATTATTATTTTTCTTCTCGCACTCGTATATTAGTATCAAAGTTGATTGCTAGTTAAGCATCGAAATTGGGTTACTTACCGGACCAATAACATTTCACTCTCGATGTTGATCGTAAAGCTAAGTTGAATGAATCTAGAAGGAACTGTTCTTAGTGAGTTCTTTTAATATGAAATAAAATTTTAATCCTTCTGAATTTCTAAATCTCTGTCAGACAATAAAATACTAAATTAATTAAATTAATCCAATGTTTGTTAAACAATCAATATCTAGATCGATCTAAATCATAAACGCCAAATTTCATTAATGAATCGTTCGATAAACTATAGACAGTAAAATAAGAGAGAGCCAGTTCAATAAATATCAGCTCATAATAAATAATATTCCTAGGCAATTCTCTTCTGTAGAGCAATCACATCGTCAATCTTCTTGAGAGCCAAATCCAATAAATCTTTTTTCTCTTGTAGCTCTATATGCCTCTTGATCTTTGGATCCTCCTTTGCAAATTGCTCAAGTTGTTCTGAAGTAAGACCTGTTCCTAATTTCTTCTCCAGTTCTCTTGGAAAGCTGTAGTAAAAGTCGCTGAGTAATTCAACATTCAGGAAAAGGACTGCCGTTTGGGTCAATTTCTCGGCAACAACGTCCATGAATACTTCCGGACATCTGTATTTATTCTCTTTAAATTTACAGCGAGATGACTGCAAGAATTTGAGTCTCATAGACAATAAACTGGCACGTTCTTTCAAGAAAATAGCCTCTCTGCCTCGAAGTAGAAGTCCAGGACTGAAACCAAGATTTTCTCTTGCTAGATTTTCACCTACCGAGTTGTGTTCATTTTCCAAGAATGTAGTGATTTGCTTCAACTTATTACCCCCTAAAGTCCTCTTCAGCTCATTATAAGCAGTGTTACATTGCTTCAGCTCCTCCTTCAACAGTAGTGCTGCATGTTGTCTGCTTATATTCCACTCTCTGTCATCCACTTCAATTTCGTACTTGTAAGGCTTGATACAGTTCTCAACTTGGTCTGCAGTTGAGCTATAACGAGGAGTCAACACAGAAACAGCTGCATCCTTGATAGCATCCTTAATCATAGGGTGGGATCTCAACCCAGTATTGTCAATAAGTACACCTATTTCGGTAAGAATAGCATCTGTGATTAATGTTGTAGCGAGCCTTCCAACGCCTAGTTTGGTCAAACTTGCAGTAGCGATATCAAGCTTTCGATGCCAGTAGCTGTCACTTGCTGAAGCATCTGCAAGCTCCTGTAATGAGGGCTCTAATTCTGGTTCCTTAGTCTGCTTTGAGGTAACAGGTGGAGGCTTGTTCCAATAGCGTAATGCGATTAAATCTAGGACTTTTTGGTCCAGTTCACTTCTGAGCAATGATCTGAGTTCTGGACGGCCAAATCTCTCACTGAACTCTTTGATAGCTATTTTCAGACTGTCTATCGTCTGGGCCATGTATTTCTCACTTGTTAGCTCCCTATCATTAAACTCAACTTTGAACTTATAGCTCGTCTCCTCCAACTCATTAGAAACAAGTTCGTGCATTGGTTTTAAAGCATTGGCCATAGATTTTTCCAAAACTCTCATTAATTTCTTTTTGAGAGATCTGGTACTTACAGTCGTACCCGCCATAGCATTTTTATTCTCCTTGAAATAAGCTTTCTCAAAGTTTTGTTGTGCTATATAAGCTTGTGCACCCGTTCTTCTTCTAAACAGAGAGGAAGGAGATGGAGCTTTCGTAATGACACCAACATAACCCATTCTCAAAGGATATTTACGGTTCATTAACATTTTCTTGGCAGTATCAGGATCAACTAGGTCTAATTTGGAAATAACACCAATGGTTCTTTCTCCCTTTGGATCAGATCTCTTTGCAGCCCTCAAGGCAGAAGAATTAGCCAAATCAACATCTGCTGCACTGATGGCTAATATGATATTAGGTGCTTCCAAATATCTATCACAAAGCTCTCTTATTTTGTTCTTCAGAGTAACTGGCTGATCAGCAGCTTCCACTTGAATATATCCCGGAAGATCAACTAACGAAAGGTCCGGCACTCTTGGCGATTTTATTGTAAGTTGTATAGGGTCGTTTGAAACAGCTTCAGTTTCAGGAACAGCCATATTAAGGTCAAACAAAATTTTTTGCACCTGCTGGAAGTCGGTCATATTATACATTTTCAAAGCAGGGAATTCAGCAACCTCTGCTGCTAAGGTAGTATCATTGACAAGAGTCAGTTCTATAGGTCTTCTGGTGACCATATTAGAACCTTTAGGAAGGAATTCATGTCCGACAATTGATTCTAAAACAGAGGACTTACCTGAGCTCTGAGAACCAATCACAACAATGGACGGTAGTCTTAGGGCATTAGAACCTCCAATACTTAACAATATGCTTCTGATTTCGATCATTTGTCTTGTTAAATTTAACATCGCATCTTCCGTATTATCAACCTCATCTTCCTCAGCTTCGTCATCTTCGTCGATATCTAATTCTTCGTCTTCATCTGCAGTTAAACCTATAGCAGCAGCCGCACCAGAACCTCCAACGGCAACATTTGCCGAACTGCCATCATCTCCACCACTAGACCCATTCTCTCCTGGTCCAATTGTTCCGTCAGATCCACCAAATAGACCGCCAAAAAGATCCTTGGTCCCATCTGCGATGTTTGAAGCAAGGTCTCTAGCTTTCTCCAATTGGTCCTGGGTATATGAGGATGCCTGTTCCACCTTGTAGATAACATAGGAACCTGCCGCTGCTGCACTACCACCGACATATGCCGGGATTCTTGCAACTTTTCCCACCATCTTACCCAAACCAAAAACCGAAAATGGTCTAATGCCATAGTTGGGAGCTAGAGATGAGATCCCCCTAATTTTTGTTGGAGACGAAATGCGCATTTGGGAGAATAACCATCTTTGCTGTATATTCAAACTTGAAAAAGCCTTCTTTGATGTCATTTGATTCATTCTGAGGATATCACAGGCCAGTTGTCTTCCTGCAGGAACAAAGCAGCCTCTATGCAAGGCGCCCAGTGCTGGGGACGATGATCGAATAGGAGACATAATTACCATTTAGTATGTATCAAAAATGGACATAATTTGGCTCTTTTGTTATTAAATACAACTTTTGTTGTAAGTTATACGACAGATTCACCTATTTTCACTATTTCAATGCAACTATCACTTATTTAATACATGTAATCACGCTGGAAATCACCTTTTATAAGAAAACATAACGAATTAGTTTGCCTTTCTACTGCTAATGAGAATTCTAAGATCACACAAAAAAGTTCCATTTTCACAGGGATTATTTTTCAGGATGTCTTTGAAAATTAGAGGAACGATGTTAAGGCCCTTGCTATCAAAAGGATGTTGTTGTATTTTCTATTAGGTACACAAATACTTAAAAACAGAACACACACTGTTATTTATTGAATTAAAACACGTTTGTGGGATGTAAATTGATAGATCCTCAGATACAACTAAGGATTCTCTTTGAGGAAATTAACATGATCAAGGAACTTCCCTGAGCAAAACTCATTCCTAGAATCTGGATCGTTAAGTATCTCATGTGACCGTGTGTATGAAAGATCGATTTTCTCAACACACAAGTAGTCCCACATGAGTTTCCAAATATCGTATTCGTAATTACCATCAATTTGATTAGAACCGAACATCTTGATGTGTTGGTTCTCATCTCTCAGCAAGAAATCTTGCAAAAGCTCATCAGGATAAAGCTTTGGAAAATTACAATGTGCGAACAAAACACTCATTCTATTCTCATCATCAAGGAACGTCCGAATGTTTGTCGAATCAAATGACTCGTCTGATTTCTTATGAATCTCGATAAACTCAAGGAAGTTCTGATAATCGAGAATAGGATCATATTGCAACATACCTACTCCTCTGTAGTTTCCATTATCAAAGAATCCATTCACACCAACATTTTTCTTTAGCTGATAGAACTCTTTCCCTAGGACAGTTGCGGCCGCGGGGAACGTATCCTTATCCCCCTCACCAGCAACACCCTGAGAGAGCAATGGATAATATCCGTCTGGCCCATAAGCGTTGTAATAAAGCGAAAGCAGAACAACGTCAGCGTGCTGCTTCTTGGAAATCAAAAGTTGTCCTGACTCAGTACTTTGATCTGGAATAGCACCTTGTCTATCATGAAATGGAATTAATTTCATAGCATCTTTATGACTTAAAGTATAATGTTGAGAGACTGGTAAATCAACCTGACAGTCTCTCACTCTTTTGTTGGAGACAGTCACACCAGCAATGTCGTAGAACTTAGGACTAGTTGATCTTTTCCAGAAATCGGGCCAGAAGACCATATGTGTATTCGTAAATGGAGGTTCTTTGAATAGCTCATTAGTGACCGGAGCTACTGGAAGATTGTCACTATCCAGCAACAATAAATTATCAAAGGAAGAAGCTAGCAAAGCGAGACCCTTATATTGATATTTGTTAACTTGAATCTCCTCTTCATAATTTTCCCCCAGAAGGTCTGATAAAACCACACACGTTGCATTCAACCTAGGAAGATATTTCTCGCAGAAGTCTTTCTCATAGTCTCTTCTACGTGGGATGATAACCTCCACCGGAAGGTTTCCTCCGTTTTTTCTCATCATCGTTAACGAGACCAGTGTCAGCCAGGAGTAACTATCTCCACCTATCATAACCACACCTTCGCCTTTATAAAGTCCCTTTGGAAATTTTAAATCCTTGATTTTCTCCAGAACTCTAGCGTGGCTGTCTGTAAAGCTGTCGATAAAATCTTCTTTGAAGATCAAAAACTCATTGAGAATGCTCTCGGGTAATATAGAGTGATCCAGAGGAGAATCCCCTCTGTTAGCCTCACGTTCTGTGTATGTAACATTCGGTTTTACCGAAGCGATCATCTTGAAAATGGCTTTGATCACGGAAGCTCTGTTCTTTTCGTATTCCTCGTAGGTGAGTTCATGATCTTTACCACCCTTTGACTTTGATTTCGACGATTCTTCTTCTTCCTCGTCATCATCCAACGACAATCTGCCGTAGGGAACCGCTGGTTTTTTATCAGACTCTTTCTTGGGCACATCATTGGAAAGTGACTCTAGGATCTTCTCTGGCTCCATATCCAGGGTCTGATTTGAATCTTTCAAGATGTCCACCAATTTTTCGGTGTTCGGATCTCTATGACTGTTGGAGATCAACGAAAAGATCAAGATGCTGCCCAACAGTGACGATAACAACAATATATAGCCATTTTTCCATCTGAATCTAATCACCCTCATTTTACTCAGAGTCGATTGTCTTGAAGTGTTTGTGTTTTCGGTCTTAGTTCAACTGAGACCTGATTCACTTACCTGGCCCCAAACTGATTGCTCTTTGCTGAAACTTAGTATCGATAAGACTTTATAACACTCCCACTGACGTCTCAAAATCCTCGAGTTATCATATCATATGTGAAATCTCATTCATTTCTTTTATAGGACAAATCTTCAATTAATACAACCCTGTTCAGAGAAACAATCTCACTCAACTCCTAACAATAAAGATGTGCATAATTGCCCGCTTTCAAAAATGATACGTGCGAATCCTCACCAGGGCATTGTCAAAAATCCGTGGGCGCAGGGGTTCCCTCAAAGCAAAACCAGGAGTCACAGACAAATTACTTGTGGGCAAATGCACACATGGGAAACAAAACATCCGTGCACCAGAAATCAAAAGAGGTTTGGAGCTGAATGACCCCCGCTGCTGTTCCATCAACTGGTGCAACTACAACTACAACTTAGAGTGATATCTACTAATATATTATAAACAAACATAGCAGCTAATATAAACTGGCACCAGCTTAGTGTACAGAGAGGCGCTGTTCGGAAGGACGTTTTGAGCTACGACTGAATTGCGTCTTTGCGGTATTCTGTCGAAACTCAGACTTCTTCCTCTAAATTAACAAAACCCTTTTATTTTTCCAACTGAGAAAAAGCAAACCAAACCAAACAACAAACTAAATACAACCAACAGACCCCGACTACTTCCGGACAACTTCGTCTAATTCATATCGTGATCGCTTTCGTCGAACTCGTCGTCGTCGTCGTTAAAGTAGTAGTGGAGCCTGTTGGAAGAACAGCCTCCGTCATAATAGTCGGCAGATTGAGACGTTGCAGACGACGAATTAGGAGTGATGATTCCGTTATACCCATTGCGCATGTAGCTTTCTGCCTCGTTGGAAGGAGAGCTGCTGAGATTGATTGAATGGCCGTTTCCAGCAGAGCCATTTTCGCCTCCATTACCACCCAGATAGAGCTTGTATCCGTCAATTCCATGGGTGAGGTTGTTGAGGTCAAATGTGGAGTTTTTTTCTATGGATTTGTGCAAAACGTTATTGTCGCTGAGCCAGGTTCTCACGTTTCCGATGGGTGTGAACTGGATGTATCCACCCTCTGGATGGTGGAATTTAGGATATTCTGCGAGGTTGATGTTGTCCAGAGTCAGCTCCGTGTGAGGATGTGAGGGAGACGAAGATGTATGTTTGACCTTTTTGAGACTGTTTTCGTGATCCGAGTTTCTTCTCTTGCCTCTGGTAGGCGTGGTGCAACTGTTGACGCCGTCGTTGAAAAGTCTGCGTTTGTTCTGGAATCCAGCGTGTTGGGCGCCCGACTGGCTGGCAGAATCCTGCTGACAATAGTTCATCTGGTAGTGTGATAGCATAGAAGGATACATGATCCCTGATTCTCTTTCGTTCTGGATGTACATCTGTGAAACTCTCGCTTCTATGTAGCTGGTCAAGCCTAAATTACCACCAAAATACTCTTGATACTCCCCGAGATCCACCTATTGTCCTCAATCAATCCCACAAGAACGAAGAGTGAAAAATTAAAATCCCCACTAACTATGTAAATATATACTAGCATAAAAAAATTTATATAGCCCTTTCAAGAAATCCCGACTCGATAAAGGATGGCGCGTTAAATTTTGAATGTTTCCTTCTCTCCTCGCAGGCCTTTCACAATTCCTCTGCCTTACCAATCTGTCATTGCTTTCCTGCTACAATAAACTCGCGAATAAGGTTGTCTTGGACCGTCTCACGACCGTCCCTTTTAGTTCACATTTAACACCTAGTGCTTTCCACAGTAAAGTAGGCTTTCAACATCCCAACTGACATCTCATCTCAATTTCACACGTCTGACTAGACTCTGAAGCTTCTAGACTATCGAAATCTATATCATCCTTTTAGCCTTGTTCCGTGAAAGACCGTCCCCAGAATGTTTTTTCTGGCCTCGTAATTTCCTGCTGACGTAAGAACCGACATAACAGCAAACCAACAATGTTCGTATTCTCGTCCTCAAACGCCTGTTCAGGCTCTAATTGGATCCAGCCCTTCTGACGACGGCCGAGGATCTGGGTTACCCTGTCTCCACCACGCTAGGTGTATCTGATTTTTCCAAACATCCGTTCACCGCCCCATTCCAAGGTCTCGTTGTGCAGATGAGGTGGAAAGGAAAGGGAGGGAGACTCTTTCCCAATTGGTATTCGGAATGGCTTCGAGGTGCGAGGGTGCGTTACTTCTGAAATAGACCGTTTTTAAAAGGACAGAAATATCATGTGAGCTAAATCACATGAAACATCATTACACAGACAGTTTTCTGTTGCGGCTCCCGCAGAGTTCTGATCATGATTATCAATTGCAAATTTTAACTTATTGGGTTAAGGAATATATAGCTTCAAAGTTGTACAATTACTGAACCGCCCATTTGAACAATCTAAGACCAAACCCAGAACATCCAAGATTACGTATCAACGTTACCTTCACTTGATATATAATGGACTTGTCAAACCTATCATCGAATCTACCATTATCTCATCCTATCGATGACGATTCAATCGACCAGATCAATAAGGAATTATCCAACGAGTTCAAGCTTGGGGCAAGGTCCATTGCTGCTCTTTACAGACTATCGAATGCCAAGAGTTCACTTCTAAGGGCTAAAGGCTATCTGGACTGTCTCAATGATCTAATATCCATTCTCGATAACGACAAAGGGGACATTCAGACCCCTAACGATTTCAAGTCTTTGCTTATTTCCAAGAGATCAGAACTGACTGGAAACAAGAAAAAGAAGAAAGAAGAGTCAGCTTCATCGACGTCTATTGAGACGCAAGTCGACAAAAAACAAGTGGATGTTCATTATCAATCTTCAGTGCATTCCTTAAAGGACAATAATAATTTGCATAACACCATCAACGAAGACCGCTTCTCTCAGCAGACAACCACTAGTACGGATGCTCCTAATTCTCTTAAGATACCTCCAGACTATAAGTTTCAATATCCATTCAATGAACCTACGGCGGCAGTGTGTACACATACGACAACATCTCATCCTCACTTCCCACCTACTAAGTTACCTTCCTCTATTCAACATTCCAATATCAAGCATCTGTATTTAAATCACAATAATAACACTCAACAAAGATTGAATCAAAAGCTTTTTGGCATGAAGGAGCTAGCGCATTCACAACAAAAGCAGTTAACCGATGGTTCCATAAGCTTCACTAATACCGAGTCTGTGAAGTCTCCAATAGATACTGAACTGAAGGAGAGGAAAGGAAAGGGCGCCCAGCATCAAGGCGAAGACGTTGATGAGTTTGTATACACTAACGATTCTGACGAAGCTATGTGTACTGATGAGGGCTTAAAAAGACGGTTACTGGATTCACGTCAAGGCTCAAAGAAGCATCGATCTTAATTACAATTATCTTTGATCAGAAACTTTCATCTAATCAATGTCACTTACATAGTCATGGTCTCTTGAATATTGGCTTTATATCGCATTTGTATGTCAAAATATTTATTTGACCACTTTAAACGTATCACCATTTTATATAATTACATAGGATGTTCGCCTATTTGAACTGTGACTCCAGGTTTCTTATGGCGTCAGTATATCTCTTCGAAGCACTGTATGAGCTGCTCTGTTGACGTGTCATACCTTTTGCAACAGACTCACTAAATACCATTCTTACAATATTTTTGTAATCTTCCAAACTGAACTTGTCCCTCTCAG
Organism: Ogataea nemodendra; assembly: GCA_030567775.1. NCBI lineage: Eukaryota > Fungi > Ascomycota > Pichiomycetes > Pichiales > Pichiaceae > Ogataea > Ogataea nemodendra. The sequence continues at coordinate 372,986 of JAJLSV010000013.1, forward strand.
GACTGTTCTTAATTCTTTCCAAAATACCCTTATCCGTGCTCTTGAACAGCTCAAAGTAAGAAATGGATCTAGTGAAATCAACAGATTCGGGCACTTCCATCACATTGCGCAGTATTTGCTGAACCACACGAATGTTCAAAAACATTCTAATTATTCCAAATGAGTTTATTTTAATAATTCGATTAGATTCATTCACAAGAAGCCAATCAATCAGCGCTGGTATTCCTGATATTATCTCCTCTTTTCCCTCTGTGCCTAATACATGTTCAAGAAGCATACCATATTCCACCATTGTGCGGTTAAGACGAATGATGTTAGGGTCAATTTCTTCAGCTTCATGTGACGGCATCCAAGTATTCTTGCTAAGTAAGGCTACCACATTGAATATTACTTTTGACTTGATATCATACCTGAGAATCAATTTTATACGGATAGTTAAGTCTTCGAGATCCTTAACAATTTTGTTAAACTTGCCAATTGACTCACCATATAAAGCCAGGTAAGAAGAAAAATTCAATATGCCCGACTGTGAGACATCTTTTGTGTTAGTTAGTGAAGCATCTGTATTTGTATGATGCATAGAAGGGACAGGGGTTACCATAGATCTACCCATGGTCGAGTTAGAGAACTGATGAGGGTCCATGAATAACCAGGTATCCTTTAATGATGTGACACTTGATGGATCCGATTTAGTTGGTTTAACTTCACGCTTAACCGTGGGCAGCCATTTGAGAGTCGACTCCAAACTTCCAAGAAGTTGAGTTAAAGAATTGAGTCTGGAGTTATCCAAAAAGTCGTCTTCAGAGATCATACTAGCCGTTTTATTTCCATTTTTCATTAGCTGCTGAATTTCTTCGTGTATCAATTCAGAAGACAAGACTTTAGTTGGAGTCGACAGAATTTCGCTTGATAATTGAAAAAGATTGGAATCATTCATCCATGTTGCCAACAATTTATTGGCAGATGGATGAATTAAGTCATGCGAAACAAAGTCATCGAACATTTCTTGAAACTTTGAGACCATATTATTCATGATCTTTAAAATAATATAAACATAAGGACCCCTATAACATAATGAAGTGTTAAGCACCTCAAAGAGATTCTTGAAGAATTGTTCGAATACAAAAGCTCCTTGGAATTCAGGCTCGTTCTCTCCTTTCCAATTGGACTCAAAGGCATCTTCAAACAGAAACTGGAGAGTATTCTCTAATTGAGTAAGAAAGATCACATTCATAAAATGGTTGTAAAATGTCAATGCAACCTTATCATCCTTTTGAGGAAATGTGTAACTTGCTCCGCCAATAAAGAATATAAAGTCTTCGATTATGACACTCATGTTGAAGATGTTTGGTGAAACTAACAGATTCCGTTTGTTGGAACGGTCGCTTTCAATGAATACAGCCTCATTGCTGACATTGGCTATTTCTGACTGTCCCGAGAACATATGATCAAGGACATTACGGACCTCGCCGTCGGAGAAAACCTTCTCATCAAAATTGAGTTTTGCAAATTGGAAAATTGGCTCACTACTATTGTCAATAAACCCCTTAGGAAGTCTTGCAAAAGGTGTATTGTTATTCTGTTTGTTTGAACTTTCAACGTTATCCAAAAATCTTTCATCAATAGTGTATGCAACAAGAATAGAACTTATTTGCTTCTCTAGAGAGTGCCAAACTTGGTGAAAATCATAGTCAATCCTATTTATTTTTGAAATCTCAAACACCGCCCTATGAGTTTGTAGAAGAGATATGCTCCTTCTAAATAGGAGGGAGAAGAAATCATGCAAAATAGCAGCATTCATTGCACTTAATACCGACGAATGGAAGTCAAGAAGGTTCAAGTTCTTAGCAGAACTAGATGTAGTTGCGAGATTTATTTGATCAGGATATTTAAGTCTGATTTCTTCAACAAGTCTGTTAATCATTTGTCTTATTTCTTCAGTTGCACGTTCCACAAGGATATGTAAGCATTCTTCAAGTCTTCCGAGTCTTTTCAATATAGATATGTTCTTTGCTAGCATCTGGAAGATGCGGGTGTCATTACCAGGGAATATGCCTTCATCCGATATTTCATGCAATCCTGAAAGAAACTCAAACAATGGACCATTAACTGCTTTCGAAACATCGTCAATATCTGTCGTTGACATTTTGAAAAGTTTAGATCTCTTCTGTAAGTCATAGGGGGATTTACTTCCACCATCGAGCTTGAAATATATCAAGCCGTTCAGTTCTTCTATAACTGTATCAAAAAGTGTTTGTGATTGTATCTGTAGATGCTGATGTATGGACGAAAGAGAGGATATTTCCCAGAGTTGATACTGCTCGGCAAGCTTGAACGAAGACCCTATCAGTTCTTGTGCTTTTTCAAAGTTCTTTTCAGCGATACAGCTATCTACGCTATCGACCGAATCTTTCAACTCTGATACTTTCTCTAAAATCTCTATTATCTCTCCATTTTGCTTCTGTTTATGATTAAGTTCCCGGATTACTTGTGATGGTGAGTTCATCATTCCAACAGCAGCCGAAAGCTCTGATCGTATTCTGTCCAGGTTAGATTGAGATTCCGCAATGGTTTCCACTGTGATCCCATAGGATCCAATACTGTCATTGAATGCCTCGAAATGTTCATTTACTGCGGTCTTTAAACTGTTGGAGAATTTCGACTTCAATTGCATGAATAAGGGCTGCTTGTGGGCCAACCCGACCGAAGATGTATCCAACAGGGGTAGGACTATCTCAAGGGGGTTGCACTCAGAGCTAAGCAGCTCCGACCATTCTTGTTTCACGTAGTTGAGACAACTTTCTAACTCATCAAGAGATTCCTCCATATTCGAGTAATTTTCAGCCAACAAAAATGCCTTGAAGTACCTGTAATAATAATCGAAGAGCTCGTTCTACACATGAACCCTCCATATACACGTTAAACTTCTTGTTGACAAGATCAACTTGAAGAAACAACATCTCTACACCGGAACATATCATTTCTGGATTATTTCTGGTCACTATTCTATTGCTTCATCAGGGAGATTAACTTATCTATGGCTTTGATGAATAAATGTTAAGAGAGTTTACAACCTTTACAGAATGAAACCGTATCGGGTGGCTATCTAACAGAGTAGAAGAGTAATGTTCGATGGATGTTATGTGTAATGGAGTATTGGTGCTATTAGAAATGCTTATCAATCCGTCTAGGAGGAGAGAGTTAATCTGGAATTATTAAAAAGTAAGATCTATAGTTTCTGGAAAGAAGTACAGTAATCAAGTTTAATTAAATTTGGAAATTCTGCTATTGATTTCCTCCTTGAAGTGCAATAATGTTAACGGTAAAAATTTCTATTTAATTTTGGTAGCTACAACATTTTTCAAAAAACCCTAATACAGTTAGTTAGTTTTAGAGAGCTGATCTTGACTTTTATCTCGATAAGCTCCCTTGGGTTGGCAACCAGAAATTAAAACGGGCGAATCAAACATGGTGAATAACCCCTTTCCGGTAGATAAATAGGGGTTAACGTTTGATTTAGAGAAAGTCACGTGAAATAATAGAGATCGCCTGTTCCTCACCCAATATCCATTTTGGGATAAAATGTCTACAGTTTGAATGTCTTACCTATTTCAGGCACCAATTGTACGATTTTTAAAACAAGACACCATTATGCATCATTGAGCCATTTTTACAGACACCTCATTCGAAATTCCCAGATTCTCCATTAAACGTAAGAGTTACAGGATGCTCCATAGTGAAAGTTCTAACATTTTGGAAGCCAGGGGTATTATTAGCGATACCAAGGCTCACACCCAGGCGAACTGTGTTTGAGAAGAAATTTCCTACAACCATCGTAGGCATAAATGGATCTCTTTGCAAATCAATTATCTTTCTTTTTTCTCGCACGAGCTGCCGTATGGAAAGGTTCAAATAATAACCACCAGAGGAGTAATGGAAATCAGCTACGTCCACTTCTATCTCTTTTCCAGCAGAGAACTTTTCAGCATAGATAACTATAGGGTCCACCTGACTCTCAATGACATAACGTCTTACCTTGACTCTAATTGTAGGTTTCAATTCTATTTTAATGGCCTTGATTTTGAAAACTCCCATTCTAGTGGACTGCTTATTCATTTGGAAGTCTGGCTCCAATTTTAAAGAACCAGGAATTTGCAGCACAAAATCTCCTAGTTCTCTTGTAGTTGAATTTAGATCCAACAGGGAGGAGCCAGTGAATTTAACAGCTAACTCAACTCCTTTGGCCGATTTATTTGAATCTTTGAGCCTCAAGTTACTATTCCAAATCGACTTAATGCTTTTGGTGTTATGATTCTTTCGCTTAGGGTTCTCTACCATCCCTCCTGTTTGTCCATCATACACGAGTTGTTTTATACAATCTTTGAACAAACATCTATCTTCAGTAACTATTGCCAGGATATCGTGTGATTTTTTCTTGGTGCAGCATTGATAGACAAGAGGAATATAGTTAAGAATATGTTCGTCTGTGTCTTTCAAGGAAATGTCTACTATTAGACCATATTTCACGTCCACAAACGTATTGGATGCCATATTTGTGCCATATTCGGAGCATGTGGATGGAAGCTGGTCTCGTGGGAAGCGGCAGCTTATCGGGAAGGAAACCTTTTCACCCAGTGAAAAATTCATACCATTTTTCAGCTCAGAGTAATCTGCTACCGAGATGGGAAGGGAAAAAAAGACGTGATTATCCTTCATTTCTACTATTTGCTTATCCGACTGAGAGGGCTGGAATTCGATGATGGCCATCGTGCTAATCGGAGCAGCCGCCTCGTACAAGTACACACAATCCATTTCACCCTTGAAAGTCACCAAAATTTGTTCCACATCCTTGAGTGGCTCATCGAACTCTAAACTCACCACCCCTTTGACTATTCTGTTTTCTCTGGAGTATGTGTTTTTCTGAGACTTCAGTTCATGATGAAACTTGATCAACACCATGTTGCTTATACTCCTTTTTACATAGCCCTTTTCTTTCGATTAGCAAAATCCTCTTTCAATTGATATATATGAAGCAAGAGATTGTCAACTTACCATAGAGATTATTGTCAAGGCTGCATTATGCCGTATCTTGATATCGGCCGTTCGCGGCAAATTTTTAACATGCGCCAAGAACAGATTCCTGCGACCGATACTTAAGGTACAATAAGCTACAGATAGAGAGAAGTAAAAGCACCCGAGAATTGGATATTGGGCTACAAAAATAGAGATCATGTAGATATATAATCTGTAGAATATCAGCCAAAGACAAAGAACATAATATAAGTCATCCAGGTTCCAAAATAAAGTATCAAGTGGATGACTCCTCTCGAGTGTTCGATAACAATTTCTGGATGGTCTGACCAGAGGTTGCAGTATGAGATCCGGCCTCAGTCAAATATCACATTTAAGCAGACTCAGAAGAAACAACATCAATCACGATATCTTGGTGTTCCTCAAACTTTGGTTCCTCAGTCTTTGGTTCCTCAGCTTGCTTCTCAGCCTTTTCTTGCTTATGATGTTTGGATTTCTTGAGGTGTGAAATTTCCTCCTCGTCACCCTTAACTTTGTGGTAAGCACTCTTCTTCTTATCCTTGCAGTTCTTCTTCATGTGGGCGCCCTCCTTCTTGTCGGCAATATCTTCCTTCATATGGTGTGGTCTTCCATGGTGGGACTTCTCCATCATGTGATGTGGTCTTCCATGGTGGGATTTCTCCTTCATATGGTGTGGTCTTTCGTGGTGCGAGTCATCCTCCTCATCATCGCTGTGGACTCTAGCATCTTCCTTATGGTTGTCATGGTGTTCCCACATGTTGCCGTCGTCTGTCCACTCGGAAATGTGGGAGTCGTGCTCGTTTCCGTGCTTTAGATCGTGCACCATCACTCTGAGCACTGTATTATCATTGCGTAGTCGAATGTTTGTAAGAGTGACCCAGTAAACAGTGAATACGAGAAGACTCATAATCAAAATTTTGAACTTTCTTTTACATTTCGATTGTTTCTTGAAGGCGTAAAACTCGCCTAGTTCTTCGGCAGAGATGGTGACAGGAACCTCACGGTAAAGAGGTAATACTTCTTTTTCCTCAGACATGATTTCTGATGTTTTCAATTAATAAACTGAATGGTCCCTAGAATGTTTGACAACAATTGTTCAGGTATTTTATAGGACAAACCTTGTCTTATATGAACATCCAATTAACTAATCAACAGATTTCTAAGCTTTATATTTTTGTACAGCTCTAAGCCACATTCTCAAATACCGACTTGCATTACAAAGGCCGAAAATCCAAGCATCAATTCCGGACAGCTGGCAAGGCTTTTCAATTTTCTGAGATTTCGGACTGTCCAGTTAGGATAACAGAAGCTGAAATGTGTTTCCATTTGGGCTGGAAACTGGTCTCTATGGCCTTTCATCGTCTCAGTTGGTATCCTCTCGCTCCTCAAATCAGTTGATAGAGAGTGTTCCTCTGCGCGCACTCAGAAAAGTAAATATCCAGCCAATGGCACAGCAAAGGCTTTGCCACGCAAACCAAGCTGTCGTGGAATTCCAATTTGTGGCTTGTAACCGCTTTTTTGGGATTTTGAGGAAAAAAACCTGAAACAAGGCTGTATAAAGATTTTGCAAGAATCGACGCAAAAATTAATACAGAGTCGAACGACGCAATTATGTCTTTTCCTGAGTATAGGTTAAATAAAATATTGAAATATACATAGATCTTTCTCTTGTTCTCTTATACCTGTTGAAATAGTCCCAAAATAGACCCAAAATTGCTTGAACACAGGAATATAGCACCGGTGGTAATGTATCCTAGACTGGCCAGACTTTTGGTACTTCGACGGTACTCAAAAGTCGTCAGTCCCGTCAATCATATCCTCGTTGGGAAAGAACCCTCAATCCCTTGCATACGCCATGGGTCAGACTTGAGAACGTGGCGTCCTACCGACAAAAAACAACACAATGAAGGATGGTATGGACTTCTCATGCAGAAATATTCAAGAAAAGAAAATAATGAACGTTTGAAGACGCTACAATCACAGGTCATCAACGACCTTCAGCGAAAGTTGCACCCTCGACTCAAGATTGCCCTTCGTTCAAAACTTTCATGGTTCATCCGTGTCCTGGATCTCAAGGAGGATTCTCTCAAACCACCAATTAACCCAGTCAAGCGTGCGTACAAAGTTCTTCATGAGACCCAAACCTCGGAAACTAGACAGAAAAGAATGGCGATTAAACGTCAGGTCCTGCCTTACCATCTTTATCACCAGCTGTGTAAATATTTAGATCGGAGGGACATGCACAGTCTAACAGCATTATATTTTGAACTTCCCACGTCGAGAGCGCTCCATTTCACTTCTTCGCAATTGGAGACTTTGTTTTCCATTATTCTCAACTACAAAAGCACACACATTGAAGAAGTTGTAAAAGTGATAAAATTGTTGGAGGACATGATGGAGGATGGTATTCCTCTAACTGATTATGAATTTACAAAGCTGGTCTATTTTTACAGCAGGATTGAACAAGACAGCACGGGTATCAAGTTTGGACTCGCTGATTTAGATTATATTCTCAACATTCTGGAAACTAAAAATATACCAACTAATCCAAACATATGGAATCTTTTATTAAATTCTTACCCTGCAGATAAACAAAGAATATTACAGCTTATGTCGCAAAAGGTAGTACTGGATAGGACTCTGATAAAAACACTTATGAAAAAAGTGGAGAATATGAACGACATTTTGAATCTCGTCGAGGTGTCTCAAATGAAGACCATTCATCTGGACACAGAATTGCTTCATATAATATTGACGAAGATGCTCACTTTTGGAGAGTATGCCTCAAGTAGGACGATCTTGGATAATCTGTTTCGTTCTCAAGATTACCTTCCTCTTAAAGAAGATATAGCAGAAAAGGAAGGTATCCACTCCATTAAGTCCCGTAGGCTATTTATAGATAAGGTCGAGGATTTGAATCGCTTACGCAATTTTCAGACGCAATTTGACAAATCTGTTAGACATTCAATGGTGCCATATGCCATAAGGCCAACATCATTTATGCTTCATGACTTTATAAAAGCAAATCTCTCAATGAGACTGACTCCTCTGAATAGAGACAGCATCCACGGACTTTTGAAATTGATGATGAAATACAAAGTAAATATCTTGCACAAGACTACAATAGAGCTTTTGAAGAATATGTGTACTTTAGAAGAGAACCCTCGTCAACAGGACGTTGATTTAATAACCGATTTGCTTCAGATATATGAGTCCTCCAAATCCTTCAACAGCTATTTAGAACAAAGGCTCACAAATCATGCTTTCAGTAGGGATGATCTACTTCCATATGTCTTAGCGAAAGCCTCCGGTCATCAGAGAATTGAATTCGAAGTCGGCGACGGTTGCGCTAATATTCCTGATATTTACGACCAGAGAGTGTTTAGACTTGGAAGATCGCTCTACGATAATTTCTCCAGCTCGAAGCTTGAGCTGACATCTCTAGGAGACAAACTTGTTGTACTTTATAGGAGGTTTTCGTGACTTTAATATGAAGCTCAACAACTTATTTATATATTTATTGAATCGCCCATGTGAATAGAAGTCTACTTGAGATCTAAATAGCGGATGAACACGTAATCATTTGGAATTTCTTTTCAGGCTTTGGATGGCTCCTATGGCATTTCTAAGGAAGTTCAAATCATCATTAACCTCTTCAGGTTTGAGACTTGGACATCCCTGATAACTTTTGGATGAATGCCTGGTGTTAGCTTTTTCCTGTCTCTTAATATACTCTTCTCCATAGAGGAACTCATTTAATTGAGGGTTATCAGTTAAAACACGAACCGAAGATCCTGAATCCTCCCCTGCAGATGATCCATCAGCATTACGGCCACTACTTCGTTGTCCTGAACCATTACCGGTACCCGATCCTGCATTTCTGTTAACTTTCTGTCTTTTTCTTCCTGAGCTAGATCCGTAACCAGTTCCGGTTCCAGTTCCAGTTCCAGTTCCGGTTCCAGTTCCAGAGTCATATGAGTCTTCACCATTACTCAGCTGTAAAGAGCTACCATCGTATCTTCTGCTATGGGCTCTGCGGGATCTTCTCTCACCTGGGAAGAAAAAGGAGGACGGAGACTCGAAACCGGAGTTGTAGCCAGTTTCCTTGGTTGTTGTTCCGTTATATCTAGAAGCGGAGTGCGATGTTGAAGACGAAGACGTAGCGATGTCAATTAGAGCTTTATCTTCCTTCAATTGTTTAATTTTCTTGAGTATTCTTTCATGTAACTTCTCCTTCACTAGCTGGACAACTTTCTCTCGCTCCTGTACCGCGTTGTCGTAGTCTTCTTTGAATTCCTTGTTCACAAACTGAACCTGGTATTCTTCTGCCAGTCTAAGTCTTACAAGCTCTGAGTCTCTGATTTCTTCACGATCAGTCACTTGTTGGATGAACTGGGGATTGTCACCCGAATGCAATGAGCTCAACTTGTACTGCAACTGGATAAGCGAGTCTCGATAGTAATAGTCTTTGTCGTGGTGGAACTGATCCTCCATTTTGCTCAGTTTGGATTTAATTTGTTGTCGTCTCTTGTCTCTCTTGGTCATCTGAAATGACTGTGCCTGCAACTGGCCAACTCCTGGTTGGGGTTCTCCTGGGCCCACTAAAGGGTCTATTTCCGGAAATCGTTAGTATGCCATTCTGTAAAAAATCTCTTTTTTCCATTTCAGAATGTCTATACATACATCCAAATTGACTTGACTGCCCCTGTTCCATTTTGTACCTATTGGGCCAATATTTCTGCCAGATTTAAGTTCTTGTATTAGGTCAAACAATATACCAAATTCAAAACGATCAAATGCTTCTGGATACCTCAGACATCAGATGTCACCCTTTATTCAAGTTAAACTAGTCTCACTCACTCAGAACTATTTTCTGTTCACTAAACCTGCTTTAACCTTCTAAGATCTACAAACTCCTTCTAATACCTTAGGATTTCGAACTACTCTAAAGTGCAACAACGCAAACTCTAACTAAATATAGGTCGTGTACCACATCTAATTTGCTGAGCCAATATGTGGTGTATAGGTGCGAGATAAAGAACAAAGCTCCTTTGGGTTTAATATTGAAGGTCAATACGATAATATATGATAATTCATTCAAGTATGTCATTATACAGTCGATAAAGGAAACCAGATCAAAAATATCTACTCAATCTCCTTCCTAAGATATGAAAAACATCAGGCCTTTTTAAACTCGTTGACATCAAGCTCCACGACTTGGGACGCAGAAGGCGTATCGATAGAATTAATGCCTCCTCCATTTGTAGAACGTTTGATAATCTCCAGATAATTATATGGAACAAATCCAAGTCTTCCATCACGGGTCCTACAACGCCACCAGTTCGATGGCTTTCCTTCACCATCTGTCTTGGACAGAATGGCAATCAAATCTCCTTTCTTGAGCCTCAACTCCATCTCTTCATTTTCCGGATTGAAGTCGTAGAGAGCTCTAGCAAATTCTAGCTGCTTTGGGTCTATTGGTTGTTGAAGTAGACTTTGCGAGGCTGTAGATTGTCCATTCTGGATCACTGCGCCTTGGCCTGAAGCTGCAGATGACTGATGAGCAAGCAAAAGTTCTTGTTGTTGCTGTTGTTGTTGCTGAGCCATATGGGTCACCAGCTTTTTCATTAAGTATGGTAATCCAAACACAGCAGCAAGAAAATATATTAGTGGCTTTAAAGAGATTCTATCGTTCGGGGATTTATTTTCTTTGCTGTCTTTTTTGTGGGCTGAAGAGTCAAGTCTTTTTTGATATCTTAAGAATTCGTCGACAGAAATACTAGACTTCACACCCTTTATAAGTCCTAAAACTTTTTTGGCCCAGTTAATCAAAGTGTAGACTCCTAAAAGCGAGCCCATAGCGCTCTTGAGGTGTTGGAATTGTTCTGCCACAGATATCATGGTAAAGAACGAATTGTGGGTGGCGTAATATGTACTTTCTAGCATCTGTGCGAAACCTCCAAAGGCCCCTATTAGACTTTCTATAAGCTGGAATGTTGCTTCTGTGCTCTGTGTCAACGAGCCTACAAATCCTTGGTTCATCATCATTGGATTTGAGCCGTACATGCCTGAACCGTAGCTCATGTTTCCATATCTCGAGCCGTACATGCCTGAACCATACATACCTCCTCCATAAGAGGACCCATACATAGACGAGTTATACCCTGCTCCATACATGGAAGATCCGTAAGCTCCTGCTGCTCCATATTGTGAGTAGGGCGATGTTCTCGAAAGTGTTCCTGTACTGTTGAGAGAAATCGGTATTGCAGAGGTTAATGATGACGGTTTTTCAGGTAGAGCAGGAACTTGTACGCTTGCTGATGTTTGTGTTTGTGTTTGTTCTGAACTGGGTTGGTCTATGGGCGCAGGTATAGCTGTGTTGGGCGTTCCGGACACTGTTTCCCACGGTTTTGGCCTTGCTTGTGCCATTCCGATCTAGAGTGTATTACTTTGTATTTTGCTGTGTATCGAGTTGCACCTCCACCGGTTCGTGAGACGTTTGAAAAGTCCCTGTGGTTACTTATGGCTGTCTCTGTACCGGTACTTGTTCTAGTGACGGTAGCGTTTCTCTTGGAGGGCTAATAAAAACACAAGCAAACAAAGAAGAGAAAGAATAGAAGAACAAACGAGAACAAACAAGAATAAACCCACTATCATATAAATTGTGCCGACCCATTCACTGAACCGACACGCCCTGCCGTGAATTTTTTTGGGTTTCCCCCTGGAAATCTCTATTGACCACGGGCAAAATTTCCCACCACCATATAATTTTGTCGGGGAAAAACACATGTGATAAGCCCCGGTGAGAATTCTAGGGGCGCGATGAATTCACCACGGGCTTTCAGCATCACACCCAACCCCGCATGACTAAATCAGGAAACAAATAGTCTACATATCAGGCGGAACAGGTCGCGGGCGTGGAATCCGCATTCTCTTGCCTGTTCGGGAGACGAAATACACAAATTGGCGGCCTAAAACAGAAGTTGTCACAAAATACATCCATCTATTATACTATACAATTCTCTAGGAAAGCAAGGAAATCAACACTCACCGGGTAAACTGGGGGGAACTCCACAGAAACTTAAGAACTCCACACGGTAAATGCCTGGGGCTGCGAAACACTCACCGGGTCAAACGAATCAGCAGCAACAACCACAGGGTCGGCATCAGGAATATTCGCGGAATTAACATTGGCAGCCGGGAACTCCCCCGTCTTGTTGGTCACTACCACGCGTGGAGCACGCGAGGCCTCCATCATGGCCTCCTCGCACAGGAGAAGACCCTCGTCAGTGGCGCCCAGCTCGCTGGCCTTGATCAATTTGGCCCGCACAGAGCTGGTCTGTTTTCGTAAGGCCAGACGGTCTACAACTAGATTGTGCTTCTCAAGTGCCAGCCGTTTTTTCTCAGCCTGAAGTTCCGCATCGAGCTGTTGCAGCTTGCTGAACTTGATCTCAAATTGCTTGAGAGAAAGTTCAAGAATCTGCGAGATCAGAGAATCCTGGGTCACGTGTTCTGACGTCACATGAGAATTAGCAGCAGCTTTCACAGTATCTGCTTTCTCCAAATCAAGTAGTTTCTGGATGGTCTCGTTCACGTGCTCAGTCAAAGAATGGGACTCACCAGACGACTTCGTAAACTGGCCAAGAGTGGACTTCGATACCTGTTTCTCCAAGTACCGGTCTTCAATTGGCAACTGGATGAATTTGGCAATACATTGCTCTTTCGTGCGCGATCCAACGTGTCCGCATATCGAGTTCCAGTTTTCTTGATACATTTCTATGGCCTCGAGCAGCAAAAGAACCTCTTGATCAGTCCATGGTCTTGCATCAGAACTGGCATGGATCTTTTTGAGCTTTATAAAATCAGCACTCTTGAAGGCAGAAGGAAATTGACCATCCTCAAAAGCTTTCTTCGAGATATGTTGCTTTGTCTTGAGGTTATGATACCGAGTCTCAGTTATATCGTTACCTGTAATACTGCAATACAGCTGTTTAAGTCCACCAAGCGCATTAGATTTTCCAGTATCCTCAGATTTAAGGGTGAACGCGTCCTGCGTACTGTCGTAAATGTTGTGTCTAACCTCGAGATTCAATGGGATGCTTGAAGCCTCTGATTTTATGCCGTTTGCCAAATTCTTGATATCAGTTTGTGTTTCAGATGACTGAGCAGACCCTTCATCAGCAGTCCTGTCCTCAATGATTTCAGCATCAGCAGGGATATGCGGTTCTAGACCTGTAGGCTTGTCCAGAGTGATCTGGAAATGTCCTGTATATTGAGGACCCATGACAATTGGTTTTGTTTTTGGATCAATTTGGTAATTTATCAATCCCCATTTGCTGAGGAAACCATGAACCCTGATTATGGAAGCCACATCTCCGGCCAATCCCCTTCTGACAGCTGTCACCGTCAAATATTCTATAGGATTCAATCTATAGGTGTGGATCATGAAATCTCTGAATTCCTTGTACACTTTTGGTGTTTTGAATCTTGAATCTCCCGAGAAAAACTCTGGAAGTGATCGTTTCTCAATCTCATGAACCTTGTCGAGATCGAACCATCTGGCAAACGACGGAACAATCACTGGCTTAGTCTGTTTGGCTATAAACACCCGTGCTTCATCATTCAACATTGAAAATTGCGCATCCAGATTGGACCTGCTGATGCCTCTCTCAACATCTTCTGCCTCTGGAGTCTGATAAACTGCATTTATCTTGCTCTCTTCTTCTGCATTCGACATTTTGGTATTTGTTTCGCTCTCGTGTTTGATAACCTCCCTGTCTCTTGTTCCACGTCAACTATCTTTACCGAGACAAAATCGTCTTCAATTTCTTCCAAACTTCGAACCTATCAATTAAAGCTCTTTATGACTCTGGATCACGAAAATGTAGCAATTAGATCTGTATAAACTACTTAATTTTCTCTGTTATCCTGCTTTCTTTCCTTTACATGGTGCTCTCATATTTAAACACCATTTCCTCCAGCTCTCCATCATTGCGAGGCAAAAATTTTCGGAGGAGCAGAAGTAAATGGTGCAAAGATGTTTCAGACAATCGTGAAGACGCGTCTTCATGTTGTAGATCAAGGGGAGGAAGAAGAGTTGATTTATCAGTTGACTGGCTCCATAACACCAGCAAAACCCTGTGGTTCAGCAGATAAGATCTGACTACGATGACTTGGTCTGACACCGAGAACAAAAGTTCCGAAAACATGGAGACAGAGAAGTCTGAAGAAGATGTGGAGGAGGCAAGAATCCTCAAGTTGTTACGTGAACAGACGAAGGACAGTCATGAACATCCTACCAAAGAAGAGTCCGAATTCAGCAATCTGTCGAAAACTCGGAAATTGAAGAAATTGGATGATTTGGTGAAGAGATCGCAGGTCTTCAGCAGCATCATTGCAGACACTTTGTTGGAAACGTCAATCAAGGCGAATGATGTTTCTCCCGAGAATGCAAGACCAGATGTAACACAGGCTGAACCCTCTGCAAAAAGGCAAAAAAGAGGAGCCAAAAAGGAGAAGAGACAATTCAAAATTACGGATATGTTGTCAAGCAAGTCCAAGGAGACAAAGAAGGAGATGGAAGCAGCAAGAGATGTTTCTCAAATCAAGTCTCAACAACCAAAGCTCGTCACAGGTTGTGTGATGAAAAACTATCAAATTGCCGGTGTTGAATGGTTGATCTCTCTGTATCAAAATGGACTAAATGGAATATTGGCGGATGAAATGGGTCTTGGAAAGACTCTTCAGAGCATCGCTCTCCTAGCATTTTTAATTGAGCAGGGAATCGAGGGCCCATTTCTTATATGTTGTCCCCTTTCCACAGTTTCAAACTGGGTAGATGAATTCACCAAGTTTTCGCCTTCGATTAATGTTTTGGGTTATTTAGGAACGAAAGAAAATAGACCAAAATTGCGTCGCAAATTTAAACAATATTCGGTGATAGTCACCTCTTATGAAATCAGTATCAGAGACTTCAAATATTTGAGCTCCATAATGTGGAAGTTCCTCATTGTTGATGAGGGCCATAGATTGAAAAATAGTGACTGTTTGCTCATACGCCAGTTGAAAAGACTCAACACTTCAAACAGACTTCTGCTAACTGGAACTCCTTTGCAAAATAACCTTAATGAACTTTGGTCTTTGCTTAACTTTATATTACCAGAAATATTTCACGACATCGATATGTTTCAGCAATGGTTTGATTTCACTGCCCTCGAAGGACTGAAGGATGATTCAGGAAGTGACACCGAATTGAATGAGATAATTAATGCAGAAATCCAAAAAAGCTTGGTCACTAACTTGCATACTATTCTCAAACCATTCTTATTGAGGAGACTCAAAAAGAATGTGATAAAAGGACTACCACCTAAAAGGGAATATATCATCTATAGTAAGCTCACACCCAAACAGGAAATTTTATACAGAGCTACGTTGGCAAACAAGCTCAAATCTACGCTTTATATGGAAGGCTTCAAAGAATATTTAGAGGTGAACCCACGGCTGGTGAATAAGAGATATCGCTCGACGGCCCACATAGAGAATTATGTACTCGATCATTTGAACAATGAAGCCCCAAAAGATGATAAACTTCTTACCAAACATTGGAATTTCGTGAAGAAGGAAATTGGCCATAAGAAACTGGCAAACACAATGATGCAGTTACGACTTATATGTGACTCTCCACATCTATTTTTCTATCCATGGAACCAATCAGCAGGCGATGGATTGGTTGAAGGGTCATCGAAGTTGCAAATACTAAAACAACTGTTACCACAACTCTCATCAGCTGGTCATAAAGTTCTGATATTCTCTCAATTTACTAGCATGTTGGACCTAATAGAGGAATTTTTAGAAAATTCCCTTCGATTGAAGACTTGCCGTATTGATGGGTCAACCGACCAAGAAAATAGAAAAGATCAGATCAAAGAATTTAATAATAACTTATATGATGTATTTTTGCTATCAACAAGAGCAGGGGGGCTAGGAATCAATCTCACTGCAGCAGATACTGTTATTCTTTTTGACTCTGACTGGAACCCTCAAGTAGACCTTCAGGCCATGGATAGAGTTCATAGAATAGGGCAGAAGAAACCGGTCGTGGTATATAGATTAGTGGCTACTAACACCATAGAGGAGATTATCTTGGCTAAAGCAGATTCCAAAAGGCGATTAGAGAAACTGGTCATTCAGTTAGGACATTTTGAAAATCTGCTTCATGTTCATAGCAAGGGAAAAAGAGATCAAAATGATGTTTTGGAAAATCTTGGACAATTCTTGGGAGCTAAGGAATTCAAGATTAAAGACATTATCGATAATAAATTAGATGAGAATGAAATCAATGAGCTTCTTGACAGGTCTCCTAAGGCTTACGATAGCACAAAATCGGCAGAACACTCATATAGTCATGTTCAATTATTTGAGACAATCTCTGGATTTGAATAGGCATAAATAGGTAAATAAATATTTTAAACTCTCGTTAATATCTTTATCATTAAACAGTGGTAGAACAAACTAATGGTACATTTAAGTGCCAAAAATAAGGGTAAAGCAAATAGAGCACATAATAAATCATTCATGTCGTTAATAAATTTAAAATGTCATTAATATTGAGTCGTTTTTCTCTTTCAATTTTCAAACAACCCGACAAAATTCGGGATAGTAGACATTCATTTGGAACACCAAGAACTTCATCGAAAGCTCTGCGATCATAATCACAGTTCATAATCATAAGCTTAAGTCTTGGCTCAAATTTATGTTGAAAAGGTAACTTAAAACTCACAAGAGCATACAAAAGTACTCCCAGTGCCCAGATATCTGTGCAATTATCTAAATCATCAGGATTAGGCTTCAAAACTTCAGGAGATGCATATGGAAGAGACCCAATATGAGAGTCGGGTAGCTTGCTACCAGCGATAACAAAAGATGTAGTAGCAGACGAAGCTGTCGATGATGGGGTCGTTGGTCTTAGAGAATTAGTTGTGGACGAAAAGTAAGATGTTGATCGAGGGATGGAAAAGCCAACCTGGGATGATTGCGGAGAAGCCTTGTATGAATAAGAAGAATTATTAAATATTACTGATGCTTTCTTCTCCAAGGAAAGAGGGGTAGCAGATGCCTCCTCTATCAGTCTCCTGGTGAGATCTGGGAACTTGACGAAAGACTTCAAATCCTTTTTGTAAAACCCTGTCATTCCAAAGTCACAAAGTATAATAGAATTGTGGTTGTCTGAGTCGATTAAACAATTTTCCAATTTTATATCACCGTGAAATATACCCAATTCATGCATACATTTTAAACCTTGGCAAATATCAATGAAGATTCTCTTAATATCGGCTATTCGTTCTTGAGATGGTATTGGGTGAGACTCCCAGAACTTGACAAGTTCAAACAGCGAGCCCCCCGAGATTCTTCGAGTTAGGAGGAAGAAGCTACGATCTGTGAGCTTAAAGTCATACAAGGGCAAGATATTTTTATGGTCCAATAAAGACCACATCAAAACTTCAACTCTGAATCTTTTAATGAGCTCAGGAGACCCATGAACGTCAATAATCTTCATTGTTCTGATGTCATCAGCATTTTCGTTGTTAGCACATAGTCTGATAATTCCAAACGCACCTCTTCCAATGACCCTACCGAGCTTCCAGCGGCCCATCAAGAGGGAACCCTTTTGGTTCAAGTCATCTGGTACATGTATCGAGTTATTTGAATGTAAAGAAAATGAATTGATGTATCTGAATGCTGGTGAAGAAGTAGCTGATGATAAAGTATCATTAATGCTATTTCTGGAGAGAGAATTTCTTCGTATCAGTTTGTTGAGATGATTTTTGTAATTTACGTCTGATTGGAGCTCCAAAGGCAAGATATCGTTGATAGCCTTTTTACGGTCACTAAAGGACAGAGAAGAGAAGTTGGAAGGCAGATTGGAGAGAAAATATTTGTCCTTTTCACGCTCAGGAGAACCTGCAGTTTTGAAGATGTTGGAATCTATAACCATGCCATCCGTACCATGGACAGGCTCACTCTTCTTATGACCTATAGAAATAGGTTGAACTTGAGAATGAACTTCAATTTCATTCAAAATGTCACGTTCATTGTGAGCCGTGTGAGGAATATTCAATACAATTCCTTCATCATCATCCATGGGGTCTTCCGGAAGTCTGGAAGTTGCAGGAACAATACTTGGAGGGGAGAAAACATGCCCCTGACCTACACCAAAGAGACCTAGGTTAAAATTGTGAAAATCAGGAATGTATTCATCCTCTATTCCCTTGTAAATGGATACTGTGAGGTTGCGACGGAAATTGGACATCAAATGTGTTGGCTCGGATATCTTTGTTCTTTGAACAGTTGCAAAATCCAGTATATCCTGCTTGCTGTTGTTGCGACTGACAGGACGACTGCCGTTTCTACTGCCGGTTATTATGGGGATACCATACCGAAGCCGTTTGCCATCTTTCATGTTGAAATTGGATTTTTCGCTTTCAGAATACGTTCTCGACAGACCCATATCGTTAGGTGAATTAGACTCCAACGTAATACTGTCATCATCCTGGAACTTTTGTAGCAAGTCATGGAAGTTGACTGCTGGAATCAATTCCTCATTATCAACATTGTTGAGAATACGGGAATCTGTGTATGACCGAGGAATCAGGCTAGGAACTTTGTAGTGACCTTGGAGCACGTCATTGTTGAGCGAGCTTTGGGAAGACAGATAGGGGAATTTCCTCATCCGCCACGGTGAGTTCCAACTTCTGTAAGTATGGGACACAAGTATATGTAATATATGCAAGCAGACTTTCGAGTTCACGTGTTCTTAATAGCAACACTCACCGAAAACAAGACAGATTACCGGTTATAAGATGTTTTTTGTTTTTATTATAATTAACCCCTAATAAAATCAAAAGCTGGGGAACATCGCCACAAACAACCACAACGGGAAGTTTGTCGCGTGGCGCAGACATCCGTGCACACGACTAACCAAAATGTATGTAGATTACGTAATGACAAAGTTGACCAATAAATGGCGTTGAAAAGCAAAAAAGAGTTGGATTTGAGGAAACAAATAGGGTGTATAGAAAAAAAACGATTTGTATATTGAAGACAATATTAAAGGAAAAAGAGTCGTTATTTTTTTGATCATTATATTGTTGGATTAGTATCTGAAACATCAAGAAATATAACATATCAAGATGGGAGGACATCCAGGAGCATTTATGGGATGGTGGGGAAGCCTCGGTAAGTAGAGACAAGAGCGAATATTAAGTGATTGGTTCGAACAGCAGATGGGTCTAGGAATGAATCGATGGACTCCATAGATTATATTATTGGACAAGCAGCTGATCATCACCATAGAGATAATGACTAGGAATGAGTACTAACGTGATATTATTGTATAGGTTCCCCAAAGCAAAAGTACATTGGACAGTACACCGTTTCACCATATGCGCAGTCTCCATTGAAGGGATCTTTGGAGAACGCCTTCTTCAACACTTTCAGAAGAACTAAGGCACAAATCTTGTACATCGTGATTCCAGCTACCATTGTTTGGGAAATCTGGGTTGCTGCTAGAGATTACAACGAGTTCTTGTACACCAAGGCTGGTAGAGAAGAATTGGAGAGAGTCAACGTTTAATAGTGACAGAACATTTCCATTTTTATAATCCGTTTGAATATTGGATATAGATATACATAAGAAGCTCAAAAATTTGATATTTCATAAAAACACGCAATGTAGAGCTGTAGATGAACTCCGGAAGTTGGAGATTATATTAGCTAGCTATTTTGGTATACCATATCGTATCGATCGTAGTTGGGGTCACAAGTTCATTCCTCCTTCTTTTCCTTTTCTGCGGGACCTAGATCCTCGTTGAAAGCTACAATCACATACCCAATTAACACCACGTTTGCCACAAAAGCAGCCATTCCACCCGACACAATCGAGCTTTCAAATATCGACTGACTCAAGAAGAAGGTCAGAATGGGACCTATTATCATCAATGCTGTGAAAATCACTAGCTTTTTCACCACTCTTCTGTTGAAAGTTGCCTCTTATAATTAGTATGTGGCACCAGTGCTGTGTCTGACAAGTTTACTTACGCAGGAATATCAGCCATTATTGGTATATGTTTTTTCTGTCTATTAACTAGTTGTCTGTTTCTACCAATATGGTTCTTTCTGCAACTGTTAGTGTTGGGATTGCTGTTCAATCAGGTTGTTTCTAACGAAGAGTGTTACTTTATGGTATAGACGTAGCAAAAATTTCTCCAGCACCTATCTGGACATCGCGCTCTGAGATCTTCTTTATCTATAAAAGAGACAACTTAATGTACGATATTTTGGAGATAACAGGAAATTTACGGTAGGACAGAATAACTAGACAAAAAGACAAGTGACAGATCAACTAAATGCCATTATCTCAACAACAGGTGGACCAATTCAACAGAGATGGTTGTTTAGCCATAGAAAATTATCTATCTGAACCCACGGTCGCCGAGTTGAATAGGGAGATAAAGAAGTTGCTAGCAGAAATTGACCTGAAGAATCATCCACTGACTAAATTCACAACAGGAGACGACGACAACAAACATGTGGGAGACGATTATTTTATTGGATCATCTGATAAAGTCAGATACTTCTTTGAAGTAGACGCTTTTGATGAAAAGGGATACCTAACTAAACCGTTGGAATATGCCATCAACAAGATAGGCCACGGACTACATTTTTTGAACGAAAAGTTCAACAAAATCACAGTTAATGATGATATAACAGCCATTTGCAAGCAGCTAGGATTCGAGGATCCCAGGGCCCTGCAGAGCATGTTGATCATTAAACAGCCTGAAATCGGAGGAAAAGTCCCCAGTCACCAGGATGGAGAATTTCTGTACACGGAACCTGTGTCTTGCGTGGGATTTTGGTTTGCCTTGGAGGATTGCACCCTATCAAATGGATGTCTCAGCTTCATTCCTGGCTCACATAAGAATTTTCCGATCCGAAAACGGTTTGTAAAAGATCTGGAAAAAGGGGGAGTCAAATGGATCGATCCCATCACGAAGAAGGATTTCGATTTCTCTGCCAACCTCGATCCTTCACGAGAAGACGAATCCCTATTTACAAATGTAATCATTCCAGCAGGTTCTTTAGTTCTGATCCACAACTCTGTTCTCCACAAATCGGAACGAAACTTGTCCCATAATTCCAGAAATGCATACACCTTCCATGTTGTTGAGGGAACAAACGGTTACGATGACCTGAATTGGCTTCAGGTTCCTCCTGATCATCCCTCTGGAACAAAGAATTTCACAAAGCTCTAGTTTGAGCTCATAATCGTCTTGACTGCTACTTCGATTGTCGGAATGGACCTTTCGATCAGTTTTAGGCTGTGCTACTGCTGCCTCAAACTAGATAAGATACTATGACTATACAATAGTCCCTGCTTCGTTAATCTTTTTATACTTAGTGTATGAGACAATCCTGATACTGGTTACGGAGATTGCCTTGCAATAACTGGTTATCAAACATGATGTATATTTTGCCCATGTATATCAACACACTTGTAAGAGAGGATAGTTGAGCTAAAGAGAGCAATTTTTATTACGGTCAATGTGGTCCAATTGTCGAATCGTAATTATTATTTCTATGATATAACGACAGTATTATCGTTTTGAAATCAATTTAATGGTTTATGCTCTGATATTATAGTAATTGGTCTAGAATAATGAACAAGATATCACCGCATCAATGTTCCATTATTACTATTGATTATGTCATCTGACATTGAAATTCTGTCAGCATCGACTATTATTTTCTAGAGGTGCTAGGCTACTTGGAAGCATGTCAATTGAAGTAAGGCATTCGAATTGCATGCAATTTGTGTGCGAGAGACAAATTCTATTCATTTCCACCCGGAAAAGGCAAAAGTTCTGCGAAATATGAAAAAGTGTGTATTTTGGTAGCAGACTCAGATAGTAAATGTGTATGACTAATATTGGCAAAATTAAAGATTTTTGATCTCCTGAAAATTAAAACTTAACCGGAAACCGATTATTTGAAACCGGAAAAGGCAGTCATATGATTTATCTCATGTGACACAGAAATCAGGATTTGTCCAACAGCGATTGTTGCACCCTGCTGTTAGAATTGATCTCTGGAGGTTATGCGATAGATGCTATCTAAAACTATCGGTATTGCATCCAGCAATTGAGAGCCAATTGCAATAAAATTATCTTCAGTATTGAATTGAGCATAACAAAGTATTATCATTTCCGACATATCAAAACTGTCGGAAGAGATAATTGTTCTGGATGCTCCTTTTGAAAGCTCCATATATTAGTCGGTGGAAAAATACGACCCACTTCAACGTGTAGATCTGCAGAGTACGCAATTCGGTGCTGAGAGAAATATTGTCTGTCTGAAATCCCATCGGGGCGGGTTTCAGAGTTAAGAGCCAATTACAGAGCCAAATCAACCTATAATCAATGGCCAATGGCTGTCTGCGATCCGGGTCCTGTTGAATTGACTCTGGCCAAAACACTACAATCTGCTATGCAGGCCAAAACTCCAGTGTGATATCCTGTTATAACAAATAGGGTTGATGACTTCTACGGAGGAAATATTTTTTATTTCCCTATTAAGGGAGTCCTCGGGCTTGCTACAACTTCATCTTGAACACCGTTATAAGAGTCCTTGGATCATGCTCGTACTGAAATGAGCGGATTACCATATTTATAAGGGTTTTCACTCTAAGCCGCCTCGGTGTTTCCAATTTCCCGAGCCCATATTGCTCATCATTTCATAAAGGAGGTTACGTAATCAATATAGATCCTCGCCGCCGCTTGGCAATTTTTCAATGTTACAATACATTTCAAATGTGCATTTATGACTAATAAAGGCAAAAAACGCCAGCAAAAGTGTGCCCAAACACTCATTGAAGACCGACAACAAGGGATTGGATAAATTGAACCCGAAAAAAACACCAAGCGATCAAAAAAAAATCGAATAGAGCTTTCGATTGAGTCATAATCGGGCAAGGAATATAAAAAGCACGTCTAGTCAGATAGACTAGAAAATGCACAAATCAGAAGCTGAGAGCTCAGGAGTTCTCAGAAATATCAATTTGGTTGCCAAGACAGATCCAACATTATATTAGAAGAAGTTTTATTGTAAGGAGCTCTGATAATAAATAAAATTCGCCATCTAAGATCCAAGAAGAAACACGAATCAGAAACAGTCAAACAGCAACCTGAAATAATGGAGGATTTCCTCCCTTCATATCAGCTACATCGTTATCTGAATCGTCATCTGGATGATATTATAAATGAAAATGACAAAATAGACCCTCCTCCATATTCGGCTTCCGCTGAAATAGAAACACTCCTGCCGCAAAATACGTCTGAAGTTGATAACGATCACGCCAGCGGTGTCAACTCGCTCGAGTCTGATCTCAAGAATTCAATATGGTTGAAAATCGATAAACTTAGCTATCTGAACCAAGATGCAGTCTACATCGATATTCAGCTGGATAACTTCAGTAATATTCATTATAGCCCCTATACTAGCGGAGATATCTTGAAAGGTTCGGTAAAGGTGTCGAACATTAGTGGCCTGCCAATTCCCTTCGAAAACATCTTTGTGAGTTTCGAAGGTTATTTCTGGGCTAATACATCGGGAAACAAAATTCTTATGGATAATTTCTTGGATATGGTCGATTTTCAGGCAAGTTGTCTGTATGAAGATCCAGATAGTGGTTTGCCATTAGACAAGATCCTCAGGCCGATCCAGACGTATACCATAAGATTTAGTTTCCAGATCCCTGTTTATTCTAAACAGGGAACGAAGTTACCACCTGGTCTTGGAGATCTCCATTTGAAGAGAAAGATTAATCCTCAGATTCAAGACATGAAATATATCAGAGAAAGATGCATCAAACATGATTTCAGCACGGACGAGTTTTCCATCAGCTACAGTGTTAATGTCAGATTATTGGAATTGTCTGAAGTCAAGAATGAACTGGAGATCAGAAGGCACAGCAGACACATAATTGACTTTATTCCAGGAAAATATGATGATATTCAACCCGATTTCCTTGATCCAAATGTCCAGCTGAAATTGCTGGTCAATTCTTTGGAAGGCGAGGCAAGTATAAGTCAGGATGGTCACACTCCGCCCAAAAATACATACTCTCCAAGCCACGAAACTCTCGAAGATTCTGCTGTTGCACAAAACAATCATACTTTTAGATTGGAATCCAAAAAAGGAGGGAACATTATCAAGGAGTTTAATATGGATTGTCAATTAAGTACTGACTATCTAAGCTTCGACATGCCACTGACCATTGAATTTAACCACACCTTGAAAATCAAGTCGCTGAATCTTTATTCTACAAACTACTTTTCATTGCGCAGAATTCCTGTAACATTACATCCAGATTGGTTTATTAACGATACCCAGTATGAAAAGATCATTCGTCCCAAAATGTTGGAAGTAGAGAAAGCTCTAAATGACTATGGCATGAGAGATTCATTACCATTAGTCAACTCATTGACTTCCTTACGATTTGGCCATATCAAGATGCCTAAAGTGCTAAAATTTAAAAAACTCACAGACTCCTCTGTGACGATATCTATTACCCATAGCCATAAGGATATAGTAATTCCACCGTATGAATTCCGATTCTGTGGTCGCTTTTACTTTATTAGGTTTACCTTCAAGCTTCCAGATGACATGCTCCACAAAGGTATGAATACCATCGATTTTGATATTCCTGTCACAGTAGCTTGATATTTTTCGCAAATTGCCTGGTCTTCAAGACTGAGGCATCAATAATCATTTTGTTGTTAATTAGGTATGACGTTTTACATTCCATAGTTTAATTAGATTCATAATTAATCGACAAATGCCGTAGTGCGATTAGATGTATAGATCATCATCTTCGTTAGTAACTCTATTCAGAACCTTGTCTCGACTTTTCGAATACTCTATGGGATACATTTTCCTCATTATGACTGTGATTTTTTGGCTGATTTTTGTATATTTAGCTAGATTCGATTGCAACTCCGGAATTACATTTGTTTTGAGATTTTCGTATTTGGCAACATGATATTGCAGCTTCTCGACCACCTCATCTATCATCTTGATGATATCTTTGGTGGTGTTATTGAGTTCTCCGGAAATTTGTGATTGAACCACCAACGAACGATCCAGCTGAACTGAGTCCAAGGAGTTGTATAGTGTGTTGATCAAATAGTCTATAGCGTTGAAGTTCGAGTTCGACACCGGACCTGAGTCTGATTCTGTCACCGAGAAGTTCTCGTCTGTTCTGTTTAGACCCAAAATTTGTCCGTTTCGTATTCCTTGCACATCGTTATCTGTAGAGGTCAGCGTGGTATTAGTGTATGATTCAGTGTCCGACTCCACTATGAAGTCTCCGGCGTCAATTGACGGTTTTTTTGGCTGAAACATGATTCTGAGTGTCTGTGTTACATATTCTGCTGCCATAAGCTGGTTTCAGTTCCCATTATATATCTGTTCAATAAATATTTGTTATCATCGTAATAGTACTAAGGGAAATAGTACAGATATTTATCTCGCTCATGTAAAAAATATGAATCTGCTTTGTTAATAAGGTGTCGTTCTTTTTGGATAGTGATCATAATAGAGTTTTTCGTATCAAGTCAGGTCTCATAGTGACGGAAAATTGAGCTAGATGTTACAAAATGTCAACAGAACAAGTTAGAGCGAGATTGAGACCGTTTGGAATCTCGTTTGAGAAGTCGTTGACAGATCTAATAAAGGGGATCAGACTCAACAACCATGAGCCTGACAAGTTGACCATGTTTCTGGAGAGATCGATTCAGGAATGCAGAGACGAACTCAAAACAACAGATCTAGAACTAAAGTCAATAGCGATCTTGAAACTGGCATATTTGGAAATGTACGGATTCGACATGGGATGGTGTTCGTTCCATGTTCTGGAGGTTATGTCGTCGTCGAAGTTCCAGCATAAGAGAATCGGATATTTGGCAGCAATCCAGATTCTGCAAAGACAACACAACGATGATGCATTGATGTTGATGACAAATCTGCTCAAAAAGGATATCAACTCGTCCAACTTTGTGGAGACAGGAATGGCAATCAGTGGAATCGCTTCAATAGTTACCACTGAGCTAGCACAGGACATCTGCGATGACATGGCCAAAATGCTGAACCATTCAAAGCCATTCATCAGAAAAAAGGCAGTTCTGGCAATGTATAAAATATTCCTAAAGTATCCAGAAGCTCTCAGATTGAATTTCAACAAACTCATCGACAGACTCGAGGATGACGACAATTCTGTGGTCTCCGCAACAGTCAATGTGATCTGTGAACTGGCGCATAGTAATCCCAAAAACTATGTTGAATTGACTCCAAGACTGTTTGGACTTCTCAAGGATACAAACAACAACTGGATGGTGATCAGATTGTTGAAACTGTTGTCATCTCTCTCCCTCACCGAGCCAAGATTGAAGTATATACTGCTTCCTGAGGTGGTCCAGCTCATGAGTTCAACGAAAGCTCTTTCGTTGGTGTATGAATCCATCAACTGTATACTGAATGGACAAATGTTAACCTCACAGGACACCAAGATCGCCAAGCTGATAATCAGCAAACTGATTGGATTTTTGGAGAGCGAGGATCAGGATCTGAAATACGTTAGTTTGTTGGCATTTATCAAAACCTGTAAGATCCACAAGGATCTCATGAAGAAGCACGAGAAGATTATACTTGCGTCCACTTACGATATTGACCTTACAATCAGGGAGAAGGCACTGGAAATAATTGATTCCTTGGTGACAGAGAAGAACATAGTTTTGATTGTGACAAGACTGTTAATTCAACTGATTCCGATGGAGGAACAAGTAGTTAGATTAAATGAACTCAATAAGAGAGATTATGGAGGAACTAACGAGACCAATGATCTGGATCCAGATCAACCGAAGGACTTCTTTACCAATAGAGTTCAAGAACCAATGATTGTCACAGAAAAATATAAATCTCTGGTGGTGAACAAAATTGTGCAAGTTTGCTCAATGGACAATTACACAAATGTTCCAAACTTTGGGTGGTACTTAGGAGTGTTGAACGACATTATCAAACTCAATTCCGATACAAAGATTGCCGGCGTGGATAAACTTATTAGTGAACAGTTCGTGAGCTTAGCCATCCGTGTTCCAAGCATTAGAAACCGACTTGTAAGCTTATGCATAGACTTGATCGTTTTGGAAAAAGAGGAAGAAATATTGCCTTTCCATGATGGACTTTCAAACAGCGTATGGGTGATTGGTGAGTACTATGATGAGTATATACGCTCATTAGATACCGACCACGATGACAGTGGAGACGAAGATGTCAATTTCTTAAAAGAGAGACAAAAAATTACTGCTTCTCTAATCATTAACAAGATCACGCAACAAAGTTTAATTCAGAAGCTGGCCATAGATACTTCGAATCAAACGGTAGCTATATACATCCACTCCCTCACCAAACTATTCAATAAGTACTGTCATACATTAGGAAATTTGTGGGAAAGAGATGACTATGAACATGTTTCTCAATTGGCGAAGACTCTTGTGTCTTGGTTGGAAAGATTTCATGGATCACTCAATTTTGAGATTCAAGAGAGAAGTATTTCGTTTTCTGAGATTCTGAAATTGGTGTTGCAGGCATTATCCTCAGACCTACAATCTGAGGAGGATCAAGCTGGATGGAGAAGAGAACCTCCTTATCTTTTAACGTCTGGATACAGTCAGCTTTTCGAGAACTATCAACTGAAACCAATAGCAGATTCAACACGATACCGTGTTCCTATTCCTAGTGGTATGAACTTGGAGAAAGCTATCGACGAGGATTCGATTATTGAATTCAATAGACTGTTGAACAAAGTGATAGAGAATGATAAGGGAGGAGAGTTTTCTGGCGAAGAGCTAGAGGATGAAGATATATTCTCTCCAAATGCAGACGATTTCTCCGATTCAGAGGATGAACTACTGGAATCCAGTGGTATGCTCTCAGAAGCCCAAAAGAGAAAGAAGGAGAGACTTGATCGGCTCAAAGACGATCCATACTATATACCTTTGGAAGGAAACAGTACCGACAACTCTGCGGTTATTACGGCTGACACGAAACCAACAGAGAAGAGAAAAAAGAAGCAGAAGGAGACGAAAAAGATTAAGAAAGAAAGCGTTCTTATTCTTGGTGACGAAGAAACTGGATTTGATGCAGCTGATCTCACTTCAAGTAAATTAAGGTCCAAAAAGAAAAAGGAAAAAAGCAAGCTTATAATTGACTCCTCTGTTCTTGAAGATTTTGATATTTTAGCCAAAGATAATAAAGAAGAGATGAATGAACATGAAATAGAACTTGAAGTCGAAAGACTAAAAAAGCAGTTTGAAAGTTCCATTCCGGCTGGTGCTGCAACTCCATCCATTAAGACGAAGAAGCCAAAGAAGAAAAAGAAATCTACTGCTGAAACTGCATCAAGTGCAGACAAGCCAGCGGTTGAAGACCACAAAATAACGGGAGATTCCACAGAAACACGAACCGTCGAACTCGTGGTTGCTAAAAAACCTCGGAAACCTAAAAAGAAGGTTGTAGTGATAGAATGACGATGAACTTGATACAGTAATGATTATGATTTAAGCACAGTCCCATATCTAATTTTGGCACATACAATATACTAACCCAGTACATAATTACTCATCTAGATAGATATATACCAAACAACCTAACAACATTTCTGTATTGAGAATTTTGCTCAACCTCTTAGTCAGCTTGGTCTTTATCAATTGTTTTGTTGATATTGTCGGGTGTAGGGGATGTTTCCAAAACAGGCTGGCATTTTTCTTCTGATGGGTCCAAGGAAGCGATTCCTTCTCTCTGAACAGGGCTAGAAGGCGTTTCAACTCTCGATACATCATCAGAGTAAGCTTCCTCAGTTTGAGCTGCATCATTATCTGTTGGTTCATGGATCTTAGATACTGTTTGAAAGTTTCCCAGTTTCTTTCCAAACTTGAGTACTACATTTTTCACATTATGAGACTCATCAGCTTCAGTATCATCAGTGTTGTCGGCAGCCTCAGCTGAAGGCCGAGCAAGCTTAGTCTTTTTAGCAACACCACCAGCTGCAGACTTCTTTCTCTTTTTCTGTATTTCACCCGATTTTAATTCCTTTGCGGGAGCCCTTGAAGCAGCCGAAGACTTCCCACTACCTTGGCTTTCTAGGGGCGCCTTGTCTTTTTTCGACGAATGTTGATAACTGTAGGAGTGATTCATTCTAACATCTTTCAGAATGTCTTTGAACCTGCTTTCCTGATAAATTGACGATTCTGGATCTGCCTCGAGTAAATAAAAATAGCTGTCGAACTCAGGGTCAGGCTTGAGTATTTTGAGTTGTTGGTCCAGTAGTTTCTGATCGTATTCTACATCCATGTTCCCAATGTCTAATGACATTAATTGCGATAATGACTCCTTCAAATCTGGTTTTGCTGTTGTTATACTTCTAAGTATTTCGTACTCCTTCCCAATTGAAATATAAGGATTCACAGGTTCTAGATCTTGTTGGTCCACATGGGATATCAGATCCAGTAACATGCTGTTTCTGAGTTCGTTGTATCGTATAAGTTTGTTCAAATTCATTTCTAGATCCTCAAGACCCTTTGATTCCTCAATATAAGCTTTGAATTTCGTTAAGAGATAGCAGTAGAGCATTCTAAACTCCTTGGCTGATCGTTTTCCGGTAATCGAGGCATCCTGCCCAGAGACCTCTGATCCAAACGAAGCTTTGACGGCCCCTATATGTGTCTCACATGCTTCTTCCGCATTGACTCCTTGAGAGCCAACAACGTTTTTTGAAATAGACGCTATCGGGTTATTCAATTTTGTGATATCCATCTAAAGGTGAAAGAAGAGATGTGGTTATGTGCAAACTTGGATCTCTCAACAGCCAAACATAGAATAACTAAGACGAGTGGGACACTTGAAATTCAGCTTTTTAAGTCTAATATGAACACTCCTATCAACCAAACCGTTTTAATGGAACAGAGTTGCACGATGTAGTGATTTTCAATATGAATAATGACTGAATTTTGGGAGTAATGGGTCTAAAACAACCTTAAATACAACAAATCGCTTTCGGGAGATTTTGACCAAAGGGAAAACAGAAGACGTCGATTTGGGTCGATTTGGGTCGATATAAATGATCAAACACACGACCTTTTTTCAAAAAAATTTTTTGTTAATGAGGGAGATAAAAAGAAGGTGCATAGAGTCAGTCAAGGGATCGATAGAACAAAAGGAGTGGACTGTAATATCATTGAACGAAGATGGTGTTGAAATTAACCACAGCAAATGATGTCAGTGTTTACCAAGTTTCGGGAACAAATGTCTCGAGATCGTTGCCTGACTGGATAGCAAGAAAAAGGAAAAGGGCATTAAAGAATGACATAGATTATCAGAATAGAGTAGAATTGATCCAGGACTTTGAGTTCAGCGAGGCATCAAACAAGATAAGGGTCAGTTCAGACGGACAGTATGCCATGGCTACAGGAACTTATAAGCCACAGATACATGTTTATGACTTTGCAAATCTTTCTTTGAAGTTTGAAAGACACACCGATACCGAGAATGTAGACTTTCTTCTCCTGAGTGAAGACTGGACCAAGTCTATTCATCTCCAAAATGATCGTTCTATAGAGTTTCAGGTAAAGGGTGGCATACATTACAGAACCAGAATACCTAAGTTTGGACGTTGTTTGTCCTATAATGAAACCAACTGTGATTTGTACGTTGCCGCCTCTGGAAATGAAATATACAGATTAAATCTAGAACAGGGACGATTTTTGAAGCCATTTGAGGTCGAAAGTGATCTGGGAGTGAATTGCATGGATATAAATAGAGTTCATGGTCTTATAGGTGCGGGACTAGAAGATGGTACCGTTGAATTTTGGGACCACAGAGCCAGACAGAGAGTAGTTAAGATGGAAATCATCGACGGAGCTGGATCGCCTTCAACCCAGGTTACAGCTCTTAATTTTAGAGGAGATGGCTTGAATCTAGCCTGTGGTACGTCAAATGGTATTTCAGTATTATACGATTTGCGTATGTCTCAACCTCTTTTGACAAAGGATCAAGGATATGGATTTGATGTCAAGAAGATTATATGGCTTGATGAGAGCTCTTCGACATCAGACAATATTTTAACTTCGGACAACAAAATTGCCAAAATTTGGGATAGACACAGCGGTAATTTATTTGCATCAATGGAACCAAGTGTGGACATTAATGATGTGGAGTACATTCCTGATTCTGGTATGTTCTTTATGGCTAACGAATCAATGCAAATGCATACATATTATATTCCAGCTCTTGGTCCTGCTCCCCGTTGGTGTTCTTTCTTGGATAATATCACAGAAGAATTGGAAGAAAAGCCATCTGACACAGTTTATTCAAATTACAGATTCATCACAAAACAGGATGTCGTCAGACTCAATATTTCTCATCTCGTTGGAACCAAGGTTCTTCGATCATACATGCATGGTTACTTCATAGATACGGAGTTGTATGACAAGATCAACTTGATCGCCAATCCAAGCGCGATCCAAGATCAAAGGGAAAGAGAAATCAAGAAGAGAATCGAGAAGGAAAGAGAATCGAGAATAAGATCCACAGGTGCCGTCACCAATACCAAGGTCAAGGTGAACAAAGAATACATTTCCAAATTGGACAAGAAATTGGGATCTGGTACTGCTGAGGAGGTTGTGAATGATGACCGTTTCAAGGAGATGTTTGAAGACCCAATGTTCCAGATTGATGTGGAAAGTCATGACTATAAACAGCTTAACCCTGTGCAGAGTGAAATTTCAAAAGGCCTAACTGCAGCAGAGGAATCAGACGAGGAGAAATTGAAGGGATCGGAGTCAGAATTCGAATCAGAGTCGGAGTCCAACTCGGAATCAGAGTCAGAAATGGAACAAGAGAGCAGCATTAGAGATAGATTGAAGCAAAAGTCACTTCAAAAGAAGGAACAACAGCGTCAAAAAGCTGAACTCGAAAAACAACTGTTCTTGTCCACCATGAAACCTCTAGATTCTGTCGAGGAAAATGGATCTGAAAGAACTTACTCTTCCAAATCAGCTTCTTTCGGAAAGCAATTAAAGGTTCAGAGCAAAGTTTCCAAGTTAGATAGGGAGAGAAAGCAAGGGGTTCGCGTTAATAAAAATGCTAAGGGAGAGGCAGAAATCAGTTATGTACCAAGCAAGAAGTCGAAGAAGGCAAGATTCAGAGACACCGACGAGGATGTGCAACACAAGCCTCTTAGAGGAAAAGAAAGACAGAATTACGAAGGAAGAAGAAGAGCAAGTAAGAACGCTTTTAGGGGCATGTAATATCACCAAGTTTTGTATTCGTAATTGTATTGTGCGTTAATAAATTTGATTATCTAATTATCACTTAAGTGTAGTTTTGTTTTGAGTGATTCCCAATCATCTGTTAGCAGTCGATTATCAATGATCCTCTTGAAGATGTCCATTAGTTTCACGTTTTCTTCTTTCAACATGTCACTTTCCATTAATAGATTATGAAGAGACTTTCCTTTATTCACCATCGGCGTGAACCGTTGGGGTATTTGTACCGGTATGCCATTGATTATTCTCAGAGTATGATTCGGAAGTTGTCTGGTGCGAGGACTTTGTGTATTCATCTCATGAAGAAATTTGCAATTAGCTCCATTCTTACAGTTTTTCGTGGATTGCCAGAACTTGCATATCCTCTTAGTAGCACCACCTGCTTGAACAGGCCTTCCAACAATGGATTTCAACAGCTTTTGGTCCTGGAGCTTCTTGTGCTGTTTTTCTTTGATTCTTTTTTCCGTGGGCCAATTTTTCCGTCTTTCATCGATCCATTTTTTGATATCTTCCTCAGATTCTAAAACGATATTGGTTCCATGAACTGTGATCATTTTCGATTTCATTTCAACCTCCTCATCAAGCAAGCTTTCGTTATCACCGGCCAACGGCTCAACAGTCTCCTTGACATGTGGCTGGGATGGTGTTTCTTTGTGGTCGGTCTGATATGAATCGAATATTCCTCCTGTAGTGGAAAGAGAGATCCCCGGAAATAACTCTATCCCTGCAAAATCGTCTGGAGCTTCAACCTCCTGTCTTTTGTTGGCAGACCCCTCGGTCTGCCATGACGATCTCCGTTTGCGTCCGTCCATGTCTGGTTGTAGAAGCCAGGATGTTATCTCCTGCTTAAGAATTCAGCCATGTAGAATTTTTTATCTGTCGAAAGCTGGAAAATCATGTGATACAGATCACACCACCTGTCACGTGCTGCATATCACGTGCTGAAAAACAACCCGATGAACTGGTTCCTATTCGAGCTGTCGTAGCGATTATCGTTCGTCCCGGAGATTATACAAATGCGGTTGTTCTTGACGTTGAGTCTAGTGTCGGTTCCGGGATTGCCTGTCGCTTACTGCCAGCGTTCCAGCCCCTGATCTGAGAGAGTGCGCGTGCATTTCCTGATTGGGACATTTTGGCGAAGTTTTTTTGCTGCTGAGGCTGTCTTTCGCAGTGTTTGCCGCAATTCACCCCCAAAGATGTGCAGTCTCGCAGCCTTACCCATTTTCGGCGATAGTTTCTGGCGGGGAAGAGAGCTTCTAACAATGAAGCGCATTGGTACAGGTCCCCCACCACTGGTCATTCACGAACAAAATGTTCGGATGTTGAAGAGCTTATGTGATTGATATCACTAAAGATTTTCGAATGCCGCCCTGATGAAGCCAACGGCAGATTGAGTTTTGAGATTCCCCCCCATATTTTTCAAAGAACCCCAGAAGCCCCAGATTTCCCCGGTGAGTCCACGCTGGCCCTCCTAAATTTGTCGGACACTCCAACCCGGTGGAGGCAGTTAATGGAGATTAGAATTTATAAATATAGTCTATTTTGGATCCAGACGAGTTTTATTCAAGAGTAACAACGTGTATGGAATGATCGTGGTGCTATTCACAGAAAATAAGACTCTCTGGAACTGAACAAGAAACAATTAATTAAATAGCGAAGTATCATTGAGATATATATATACCAAATTATCTCGGAGATTAAGGCTTGAGTTCAGTAATTTACAAACAATCATCATCATATACAAGTCATGTCTGCGCCAGCTAAACATTGGAACTACAAAGAGGACCTAGTTCATTCACATCTCAAGGGTCTTTGTCATGTGAACCCAGATCTCAGACTGATCGAGTCTGAGAGAGTGGTTTACTCGTCGTCATCGACCAAGGACAAGGTGATGGTTCTGTCTGGAGGAGGTTCAGGACACGAACCTCTCCATGCTGGTTTTGTCGGTGAGGGAATGTTGGATGTGGGTGTCGCAGGTTTTGTATTTGCGTCTCCATCAACCAAACAAATCTATTCCGGTTTGAAAGCAAAGCTCTCCAACAAAGGTACCGTCATTGTGGTGAAAAATTACACTGGTGATATTCTGCATTTTGGTCTAGCAGCAGAAAGAGCCAAGGCTGAAGGCTATCCTGTGGAGCTATTGATCGTTCAGGATGATGTGTCTGTCGGAAGAACCAAAAACGGTATGGTGGGTAGAAGAGGTCTGGCCGGTACTACATTGGTTCATAAAATTGTGGGAGCAAAGGCTGCTAAGGACTCGCATGCCGCTTCTCTTTCAGAGGTTCACAAGCTTGGAGAAGCCGTCGTTGAAAACTTGGTTACCATTGGTGCTTCATTGAACCACTGTACCATTCCAGGTAATAGACACCACTTGGAAGACGACTCTGACGATGAGGATGAGAACAAGCATTTGCTAAAGGAGGACGAAATCGAGGTTGGTATGGGTATCCACAATGAATCAGGTATCAAGAGAGTGTCTCCTATCCCAACAATTGATGAATTGGTGAAGGATTTGCTTAGCTACTTGTTGAGCACTGAGGATAAGGAAAGAAACTATGTCCATTTTGAAAAATCCGATGAGTTTGTTCTATTGCTTAATAATTTGGGTGGTACATCTGTCTTGGAGCTCTACGCCATTCAGAACACCGTAGTGGAGCTTTTGAACTCTATATACGGGCTCAAGCCTGTCAGAGTCTACACTGGCTCATTCACAACCTCTCTTGATGGACCAGGTTTTTCCATTACTCTTTTGAACGTCACCAAAGCTGGTGGAAAGGAGGTCTTGGAATGTCTAGATTACCCTGTTTCTGTTCCAGGTTGGAACTGCAACGTCACCACCCATGGCTGGTCCACAAAGACTGAAGACTTCATTGTTGAGGCTCCAGAAATCGATGAAGGTTCTGCTGCATCTACCGTCAAGGCAGACCCTACAATCTACAAGGCCATCTTGGAATCTGGCTGTAAGAAGCTGCTCACAAAAGAGCCTAAGATCACCCTTTATGACACTGTTGCCGGTGATGGAGACTGTGGTGAGACTTTGGCTAATGGTGCACACGCCATTCTTGACTTGTTGGCTAAGGATAGCCTAGAACTAACTGATGCCGTCAAGTCGTTGACCCAGATAACCGACGTTGTAGAGACTGCAATGGGAGGAACTTCGGGAGGATTGTACTCTATTTACATCTCCGCCTTGGCTAAGTCTCTAAAAGAGAAGAATTTGAAGGACGGTGCATTCGATGTCACTACCAGCTCGCTTGCTGTTTCATTGAAGGAGGCACTTGATTCTCTATTCAAGTATACCAGAGCCAGGATTGGGGACAGAACCCTAGTGGATGCCCTTGCTCCATTTGTCGAGGCCTTCTTGGAAACCAAAGGAGACCTCAACAAGGCCAACAAGGCTGCCTACGAGGGTGCTGAATCAACTAGAAAGCTCAAGGCCAAGTTTGGAAGAGCCTCGTATGTGAGCGAGGAAGAGTTCAAACCATTCGAGGCTGAGGGAGGTCTTCCTGACCCTGGTGCAATTGGTCTAGCTGC
Source organism: Ogataea nemodendra (assembly GCA_030567775.1). Classification (NCBI taxonomy): domain Eukaryota; kingdom Fungi; phylum Ascomycota; class Pichiomycetes; order Pichiales; family Pichiaceae; genus Ogataea; species Ogataea nemodendra. Next base: position 409,006 of record JAJLSV010000013.1, read on the forward strand.
TTTAATTGACGGATTTGCCGACGCATATAGCAAAGTTTCTTCCAATTTGTAAACATAATCTCATATCAGGGATCTCTTATGTCTTTCTCCTTTACTTTTGTATCTTGGTACTGAATAAATAATATTTGACAATTTCCCCACAATTAACCTTTTTCATCCAAATAGCCTTTGAACGGTTGAAATTTTCACTTTTGGAGGGACCGAAGAGGGGTAGGCTAAATTAGGGCTGTGCTGCAACCAACCCGTGGAAATGTTCAGATTGTTGGACCAGGTATTAATTTAGACGAAGACGAAGAAGAAGAAGGTTGAACAGGACAACAAAGAAGAAACTTAAATCCAATTAGAGACACACAGAAGAAATATGAAGAATGTGGAAGTCATAGATTTGAGAGGAGAGCTTGACTCGAGTTTAGAACCACTTCGCAATGCGTCTGTTCTGACCATTGCTGGGTCTGACTCATCAGGAGGAGCAGGAATTGAAGCGGATCTTAAAACAATCACATCTTATGGGTGTTATGGATTGACATGTATTACTGCCCTTGTTGCGGAGAACTCAAGAGGTGTTGATGCTGTTTTTAATACGCCTGCCGAGATAGTTGAAAAGATATTAGTTTCGATAGTGGATGATAGGATTCCAATTGATGCTGTTAAAGTTGGTCTTTTGACGGAAGAAAGTCTTTCTGTGATTACTCCATTCTTTGAGGGGACCCCTGATGATCGGAAAATTGTTCTTGATCCAGTTCTGGTAGCTAAAAACGGCGACAGACTCAGCACTATGGCCAATCTTCGTAAGGTTGTAGAGTTATTCAAATTTGTGGACCTGATTACACCGAATTTCAGAGAAGCAGAGTTCCTGATGGCCTTTATTGCATCCACTGATAATAACGGGATCCCTGAAATGGCAGTTCAGAGATTGAGTGATATGAATAAGATCGTAGAGGTTATCGGATCGAAGCTGAAGGTGAATGTTCTATTGAAGGGAGGACAGGTTCCTTTCGATTCGAATCTTAATCTCGAGCTGGAAAACCCAACAATTGTCGGAAATGTTCTTTATGAATGGAAATCCGACACGACGACTGTTTTCAAGTCGAAATATGTCGACTCTCAGAACGTTCATGGAACAGGCTGCACATTGAGTTCAGCTATAGCATGCAACCTCGCCAAAGGACATCATCTAGTGGAGTCTATCCAAAATTCTCTGGAGTACCTGAATGAAGCTATCAGATACTCTACTCCTAAGGTCAACGGACCTCTGAATCACGTGTATGGAGCAACTTCTCCTTCGGCGAAAAGACCAGAGTTCAACCTTCTGGAGTATCTCATTAACCATGAAACTGTGATCCCAAACTGGAACCTATACGTATATCATGATTTTGTTAGACAGATAGCTGATAACTCCTTGCCTGTTCACAAATTCAACTATTTTTTGAAACAGGACTTTAGATATCTTCAGAGCTATCATCAAGTCCATGTGAACTTGCGTGCTATTTCACCTTCCAATGAACTACGTGAGTACATAGATGGAATATTGAGGAATATAGAGATGGAGATGGCTAGACATACATCAAAACTTCATGCTAGGTTTCCAGATATTGATCTAGAGACTGATATCCAGCCTGGTCAAGCTACTATCAACTATACTAGCTATTTGGTTGATCTTTTCAATGAGACACAGGACTGGCTTCTTTGCAAAGTTGCTCTAATGCCATGTCTGATTGGATACAATCATGCTATTTCTAATTTCCATCTCCCAGATACTAAATATCGTCCTGGAGACAATGAACTTGAGAGTGCCGCCTTTAAAGCTGCTCGTGATTTGGCCAACAATAAGGACATCGATTGGACCTATAATTTGGAGTCTGAAAATTATCAAATTGCTGATATGTATAAGTCATGGCTATCTGATTACTCCTCAGCTCTTTATGTAGAAGCATGCGGTAAAGGGGAACGTGTGCTGAATCAGTTTTACAAAGACTACGTTGAGGAAAAGAGAAGAGAATTAGGCGATGACTTCGACGAGCAGAAATTACTAGACAGACTGGTAGATATTTACTCAAAAGTGTCAGGCTTGGAAGCCGCCTTTTGGGATGAATGTCTAAATTATTAAGATTAATACAATCGAAGGAAATTTGCTAGTGTATCTCATAGGAACTGCTTTTAATTAAGGGTCTCACGGCATGGTGATGGGGGTCATTTCGCCGCACTCTCTCTTGACATTGAATCAGCAACTGTATGTGTATACTTCTTTACCACATCAGGACAGAATTTAGGTTTTACTATAACGAATATAAGTCATAAATTTGTTAATTACTTTGTTAAGATGATAGTAGTACCCACCTTGATGTATAAAAGTTATATTAATAGAGGAATGTGAAGTGGTTCCATAGCAGTGGACACTGATAGTAGAGAACAAAATGATGTCATCAGTCCATAGATCTTGAATTAGATGATATCTGTTCCATTATAGTGCTGATTATTATCAAAATTGATTTGGAAAATCAATGAAATTATTGAAATTTGCATCGTTTCCAGAAACCAACTGATTTGGCTGTTGCGTCTCTTCGTTATTTGATTGCTGTCCCATTTGAGTCTGATTAGCTCCTCCTTGAGATTGTGTCAAAAAGCTTTCTAATAAATCTGTGTTTTCTAATCCATCGACGACATCATCAGAATTCTCATTTGCATAATTATTAGCCCCCAAAAATGGGTACCCCGAATTGGCATCGAAAACACCTGTCACACCATTTGATGAGCCATTGGTTGTTGGTTTTCCCGATAACTGTTGTGGGGCACCTGCTTTAATCACTGGATCGTAAACAGATAAACCCTCAGGGATATTATCTATACTTGAAATATCTGCAAGACTCAGTGTGGTCGTATCCTGATATAGTTGCTGCAAAGACTGAGACGGGCGCTGAACAGAACCCGGAGTGTTTGAATGAGAATGAGGAGAGATCAATATATCTTCTCCTAAACCTAGCGAGGCCCCTTTTTGATCTGTTAAGGTAGGATTCTCCTGTTTGATAAATGCTGACGGATCAGTATAAGTTTTCGTTTGGTATATGTCATCCATTAAAGTTGTATTGGTCTTAGCATTTGTTAACTGTATTCCACTGACAGAATCAGTAGAGTTTACACTCAATAATTGGGGTCTTTCTGATACCATTATAGAGTTTGGAGATCCAATAGATGAATTTACTGTATTCGAAGACGAAATAGAAAGGAAAGAATTTGATCTTCGCGGTTGTCCTGGATGAGGGTATGGCGAATAATGGGATTGGTGGGAATGACCATGAGTGCCGTGATGATGGTGCAGATGCGATCCTGAATTGTTTGAATGGGTCGAAGATCCAGTCAAATTTCTGAATAGCTGTGGATAAGGATGGTGTGCGGAATAAGGAGGCGTACCATTTTGTTGATGAGCCAAATTCTGACCTTGTTGATGTTGTGGTGATGGAACAGTTGATTTGTTGTTATGAGTATTTAAATTGTTATATGATAACTTGTTGCTATTTCCTACAGTGCTTGTTGTCGAAAGAATCTCGTTCAAATTCTGCTGAGAAGGAGGTGACGGAATAGATGATTGCGAATAAGACGGCCCAATCAAAGGAAATAAGGGAAACAATGAATCTGGGCCATTAGTTTCTCGTGGACTTGACATAATTGAAGCAGATGAAACATTTCTACCTTTATTTGAGTACATTTTGCCATTAATATTATCATCAAAAATGTCTAATAGACCGTTCCCTGGAAATGGCAGATTAATCCCACTATATTGTTCTCCAGATGTAATATTATTACTAATTTGTTGCTTGTTAGACTCCAAAGAAGCAATATAGTTATCGTGCTCATTCTTCGGGCTGTCTGCGTGGTCACCATTAAGTGCCGCTGAATTCCCATTGGGGCTTTTATTTGAGATATTGTTATTCGATTCAGAAAAGTTGTTCATAAAATTTGTCAAGTGTGTGTTCATTGTGTTCATTGGAGCAACATACTCATCGACTGGAATTGAAATTTCACCAAGTCTTTTGTGGGATGCCGTAGCCACTTGAGGAGTGGATGACGATCTAAAATTCTGCAACGGATCCATGCCAACCTGTCTTTTTGTGAAATATTGAAAATCCCCCGAGACCGATCCAAGCGTGCCATTTAATGATTGCTTTAAAGAATTTTGATGGTGATCGGACATTACAGAGTTGATAGACAATATGCTATCAGATTGAGAAAGATTGTCTGACCCCAACGATGGAGACGCAAGCATGTCCCAGGAATGTATGCTTCCATTAGAATTATCTTTATCATTGAAACAGGAATTAACAGTATTCACGGAGTCGTTTGGCGAACTTCTGGACTTTTTCTCTTTCTTTTTCTGAGCTTGAAGAGGAGAAGAGATGGTATCAGGAGTATCAGGCTCGTCTTTCTTCTTAGACTTTTTCACCTTTGAGTTGCAAGTGCATTCACCTGTGACTTTACAGGCACATCCATCCTTGTGATCCTTGGTTTTCGAATGACATGTACATGTCACATGAGAGTTTCTAATTTTTCGCACCATCTTACAGTGGTTACACTGTGTGGAGGGCCTTCCCTTAGGCTTGATCATCATCAGAGGCTGGTCAACATGTGTGCATGTTGTCACTCGGTGACCTCTAATGCACCGTTCACAGGCATACTTAACACCGTTGATAAGAACCATATTGATATTTCGCTTTCAGTAATAAGACGAGGTACGGGGAAAACAATAGGCAATAAAATAAAGTAAGGTTATCCTCGAGAAAACAGTAACGGAGAATAACTCTCCAAGACACAGATTCGGGCTGAAGTGACTCAAACGTAAAACAAAAGCACAGTTGAATGTTGCTAGCACTATATTGGTGTCTATCGCTAGCTACCAGTAACCTACAGACGACCTCTCCAAAGCAAACAAGGGGGAAAACCTAATCTAATACAGGTTTTTCGTAACTCTGATAAACCTTCGGTTCCCTGTGCAATCTGTACGTTTCCGAAGAACTCACGTGCTCAATCCCTGTCCTCAGTACAGGTCACTTTGTCACTTTCGACCTAGATTTAGTTAACAAGTAACTAGTAATCCTATTCTCCTTAATATCAATTTTTGCATCATAGTCAACATTCCTGACTCCAATATACAGACCCGTGTCTGTTATTGGCAGACATCCTTACACTTCAACCGAGAAAAGATCGCTTGCTCTCTGTAGCGGTGCACGACCCTGGAAATTGCTAGGATGATCCAATACGGACATGGACTGGAAGGCCCCAGTGGGGGATGAATCTGTGGGGTGACGGTGCCTGGAAACCCCTGTATTGAGACAGGTGATTTAAGTATTATGGTGGACTGTTTTCCGACACGTTTGGATCATTACAGAATCGATGATGCTCAGCCACATAGGGGGCCCACAGAATCCTGCTATTGTGGCGGATGTTTAGAGATAACGATTGGAACAGAACACAATTACCAGTTTTTTCAGCCACCTTGTATCTTCATAGCCGTAAAAGTTCCAGAACAATATTCCTTATGGTCTCATAGCATTCCTTGGGCGAAACATCTGACGGCCCACGATTGGCCCATTAAAATCGATCCGTGGCCCAGCCGACTATCTAATTAGGGAAGAGAGAAGCCACACTCACGAAATTGCACAGCCAGTAAATTTTCTCAGATAGGAAGGCCTATTATGGTGATGAGGGTCTACTTTGAAAAGTAGAGCTAATTAGTATTGAAAGAGAGAGTATTCAAGAGAATAAGAGTGATACAGGTGTTCTAGGTTGCAGAGTAGACGTCAAGTGTGAATATAGACACGAAAGAGCTATTTCTGGAAGACTGGAGGGAGCTTTTCGGTGCATATTATTAAGCCGTATAGTCTATAAACACGGGCTTGAAATAGGTGGTGGGAAAATGACTATATCAGAGTACCCAGAGGACTCGGATCTGAGTCAGCACAAAAGAGTGTGGTCGACTCTAATCACAACCAAAAAGTATCTTCCAGGACTTCTGACGTTGGATTATTCGTTGAAGAAGTCCAAGTCGAAATATCCTCTGGTGGCACTCTACACTACACAATTGGACCCCGAATCAATCCAGAGTCTCATTTCTAGGGGAATTCCAGTGATTCAGATTACGCCTCTAATCCCCACAAAGTCCAAGGAGTTCACCATAGATCCCAGATTCTATGATACATGGTCAAAATTGCAGCCTTTCAAGCTCACCCAATTCGAAAGAGTCATCCAGTTGGATTCAGATATGGTAGTGATTCAGAATATGGACGAGTTGATGACCTTTGAAATTCCTGAACCAATTGTGTTTGCGGCAACTGCGGCGTGTGTTTGTAACCCGTTGAAGCTTGAACATTACCCAGCTGATTGGACCCCTAAAAATTGCTCGTTTACGAATTACCATACTAAAAAGTCGGCCACTATCGATGAAAAGGATCCTCATCATCATATCAAAGGACCTGCGGCAGAACTGGGGCTCAAGCTGTGCAATGGAGGTCTTCTGATTGTCAAGCCACATCAAGAGTATTATAAATTGATCCTTAAAGCTTTAGACGATCCAGTGAAGACAGCCAGTTATGACTTTCCAGACCAGTCATTGTTGGCGGACGTGTTTGAGGGCCACTGGTTGGCCCTCTCCTACAAATACAATTGCCTTAAGACGTTTAATAAATGGCATTCGGATGTGTGGGACATTGATGAGATTAAAAACATCCATTATATTATTACTCCCAAACCGTGGGAGGTTACGAGAGACAGTTATGTTGATCCAACAGGGACATTTGAATACTGGTGGAATATGAATGATGAAAGAGTGTACTGGGAAAATGATAACCATTTATTGGAATCGTAGTTTTACTGCCGATTAATGATTTATTTTAGTCCAATTCATGATTGAATTATTTATCTTTTCTAAAGTATTTATGCTTACTTCTAGTTTAATTAACTTTTTTATTCTCTGTGTTATCAAAAACTATATGATTATAGTTACTTTTATTTAAGGCCAACCATCTGTTAGGTATTTGTCACCTCAACACCCATCGTTGACTCAATTATCTGATTTAAATTAGTAGAGTTGTTAGTCAGAGTGAGCTTACGAGGAGCTTTGTTTGAAGATGCTACAATATCATTTTCATTAGCCGTATTAGCTCTGGATCTTATATGTTCTGTCGAGCTTTGTGATTTCAACGAAGGAGTTGTAATAGGGGATGAAATTGAGGATGCAGGCTGTTCAGCTGCTGAGCCGAATAATGATGGAGTAGAAACAGTACTAGCTGTCGAAATACTTGGTAATTTCGAACAAGATGGAGGCAGCTGTGCCGTCTGTACAAATGATAAAGGAATAATATTCTCTTGTTGACCTCTCTTCAAGTCCTGGCTTTTGTAATAGAAGAATTGATATGTTATAACAAGATTCAAGCTCATTTGAAACAACGCAGCAACAATGAAAATCACACCAACATTATCGGTACCGTATACCAAATAGCTGATTTTTGTCAGATCACCACAAAGCCAGCTCAAAAGCAAAATAGTCTTGAAGTTCTCCACAGTTTTAAGTCTCTGAAATAGCAGAATTTGAGGGAGTGGTAAAAGACTCTCCGTAAGAAATGAACTGGAACCAAATATTATTCCAAGGTATTCGTAATTGTGAAACAGTAATTGGATAGTTGAAATCGTAATTAAATAACCAAGCAGGAACTTCCAGTAGGTCTTCCCATTCTGCCATTGCCAAAACCTAAACGGTCTGATATAATGGGCATCGAAGAATCGGATAATCTCACACACTATTTTATAGCCCAAATAAACTAACCAAAGAATATCCCTCTTCAATACTCTTCCAGCAACTATACCCAGTCCCCTCAATATGGTTACTAAGTCGCCATCAGCAAGGACAAACTCACTAAAATCCTCTGTTACCATGTCTTTGTTAATATCCATAAACTGATCCAGCACTTCACTCCAGTTGGAAGTGTACTGTTCTAAATTCGAGACCTCAAGTGGGTTTCTATATTTCAAGGCTACCCTTAAAAGCAGAAGTTGTATAAATATCATCACAAAGCACTGTCTTAAAAGGCTGAACTCGAATGGATCGTTGATATAGTAGAATATTCGCAGAGACGATGCTACCAACATCGTGGCACAGATGTCTAACGAAATACCCTGAGACGACTGCTTCCTTCGGATACTTAAAACCGTAGACCCATATGATACCAATGGGGTGAACGACATCACATAATTGATCACCGTCTTCACCTCTGGTATAAACTCTGGTGGAAGCGCTAAATATGCCATTCTTCCTTAAACTCTCATGTGTCTATTTGTATGTGTTCGAATGTCCTGCAGGCCTTTTTAATCTTTGTTTGTTTTATTTCGTTCTATAGATAGCCAATCCCTTGTATTTTAATGTCTATAAATTGACCAACCTGTGATATTCTCCGATCCGTTGTTTGATCTGTCAATTCAAAAATGTCACTTAATCAAAAATGTGGAAACGTTATGACACTTTTAGGGCCTGCAATATTAAATCAATGCACACAAAATCTGCTTGCACTGTGTGAACTCTAGTTCCTCCATGAAGCTTTCATACAGGCTCTGATGCTAATAAACAACTCACCATTGGAATATATACACCTTTCTATTTTAACTTGAGCCCATCTAAGCCTCGGTTCCGGTGCACGGATGTATCTTTCAAGTCTCGAGGAGGTGGTGATAGAAAACTGTTAGTTTGATAGGTAGCAGGACATTTATGAGCTGATATCGAGGTTGCAGAGCAGAACATCATGGCAACAGCCAATCTGGCTTCACAGTTTGAGGACCTAGTGACTAACGGTCGGATTTCTAGCTCTGTTTTAAAGATTATTGGAAAGAAATGTGGAGTTCCTTTGGCGTCCACGAAACGCGAGATGATGAGATCTATAGCATTAGAGATCTCGAGTCCATCGATGGTAGCAAAACATAATTACAAAGCAGGTCCACTCAGGGTAATCTCAATTGATGTCGGATTGAGGAATTTTTCATTTTGCAAGCTGGAATTGCATGATATCAACACCGATGTTAGACCTACTATCACTCAATGGTTGAAAATGGATTTGAATCATTTCACTGGGGTTTCGAATAAAGAATTTACTCCTCTCAATTACTCTCAAATAATCTCAGATTTGGTGTTTGAGCTTATATATAATGAAAAGAGTCTCCGACCCAACGTTATTCTGGTAGAAAGGCAAAGGTTCCGGACTATGGGTAATAAGAATGTGTTTGAACATGTTCTGAAGTCCAATGTTCTGGAAAATATATTGATATCCAGTTTGTTCACATGTAACAAGCTGCAGCCTAAAAAATATGATAATGTGATTAAGAGCTGTTCGCCACAAGCAATGGCTAGCTATTGGACAGATTATTATAACTTAAGGAAAGGTGTGCAAAGTGAGTTAGATTCTAAGGAACTCAGAATGGCGTTAGTTCACGAATGGCTAAGTAGCTATTTACTGGGGTCAACGGACACGATATCTCCTGAGTTTTCTCTTGATAAAAGTTATAATTTGTTGCCTGTCGAAAATGTGGAAAAGAATTTGCAGAAGTACCGAAGCATCTCTAGAAGATTGTACGAGATGATGATGTACATGAACTCGGTGAATAGAAAATATCAAATAGAAATGAATGACGATGAACACAGCAAGAAAGGAGATGATATTGCGGATTCCCTTTTACATGGCCTGGCATATTTTGCATTTGAAAGGAGCAAGATAGAACTCCATAACAGTGTGATGAATAATGAATTAATTCTTGACAAGTTTAAGTTGGAATAAATGTATTATAGATGCAAATGCATTTAAAGGATTGTAATTATATGTATTCAATATACCTGGTAAGTTGTACGATGCTATATAGATTTGGGAACCTCAGTTTTCTTTTAGTGATCCTCTCAATAATTTAAAAGGCTCGTGTTTCTTCTTGAGTTTAAGAGCATGAACAACCACATCCTCCAATCTAGCAGCTTTGATAGCTCCTGTTTTTGCACGATGATCAATTCTCTCCTCATCCCATTCGTCGGCAACAAATCCTTCACCTTCGGTTCCTTGAATGAGACCAAACATGTGCTTAATATACTCCACGTCTTTCGGAAATTTAAAATCATGAAAACTCTTGCCTTCACCCTTTTCCTCTAATTCTGCCTTATAAGACTTCATCATTTCTTCCTCTGAAGGAAGTTTGACTCTTCCGGAGAGCACTCTTGCAACATATTGGGCCTGGCACTCGCAGAATGGCATTGGAATAACGTTTTTTGGCAATCCAGGATTAATTAAGGTAGGATCCGGAATATAAAATAGTTGTTCATAAATATATCTAACTTGATCACCATCGTTGATAATAGATTGCTCACCATCGATGTAGCTTTTGAGAAATGGAATGTTATGCAAATAGCCAGTACAAAATATCACATTATCAATGTTTTCGATTCTCTCATTATTAATAGTTGTAGCAGATCTATCTTTGTAATCATATCTGGCGACCTTTCCGACATGGTCCACACCTTCTATTTCGAGATCAGCAAGAACAGAAGGAGAAGAAGCAGACACGACCACCTTCTTAGCGTACGTGCTTAATTGAGTCGATATATCAATACCTGAAGCCGAGTTTCCTACCACTAACACTGTCCTCTTCTCGAATTTCTCCACATCGTTAAAGTACTTAGCATGAGTTATTGTGCCAGGTAGTTTTCTGTTCCACTCCTCGAGTCCATCCACTTGTGGAATAAATGGAACATTAAAATGTCCTTGTGCCAAAATGACTATATCATACAGTCTTGTTACCGATTCAGATGATTTAAAGAGGTCTTCGTATATCAATTCCCACTCTTGTCCCTTTTTAGTCAACGACTCCACATTGGCATTGAAGTGAAATTTAACAGTATCTGGGATGGTCCTTGTGTAGTTCTGGAGATACTCAGCAACCTCACCTCTTGTGGGGAAGGTCTCACAGGAATCAGGAAACTTGAATCCTGTATATGCCATAGCACGTTTTGTAATATTAGTCTCCATGTGTTGGTAGATCGGCGAAGGGAATCTTTCTTCTGGAGTCGTTCTTGGTTCCGGTCCTGATTCAGTGCTAAGTCTTTGATCAGTGGACGGAACAGATGACATCAAAGACTGTTTCTTTTCTCCCGTATAATACCATAATCCTCCAGAATTAGGTCTTCTTTCATAGACATCGATTTGAAATAGAGAATCTGCATTTGGTTCTAATGCTATGGCCTTTGCCATAGACAGGCCTGCTGGACCTGCTCCAATAATGGCTATTCTCTTCATCATCCAACTCAAAATATTTTACACACTTTTTTACCTAGAGAAGACAACAGAGAATCTCACTAATCGTCTTTGTGGTTGGATCTTCTATATATCTTTAGGATAAGGTCGTTTGTTGAAGTTCAAATGATGGTTCGATTAACTAAAATCAACTAAATAAATCACATTACTTTCTGTTCTCAGAAACTGCTTATATCGGTGTTCCTGGTTTGAGAGGTTTGAAGATGCGTTTCAGCCCAAAATCGAGCTTCAGACGGTCTAACGAAGTATCTCTGTTAGTGCTATCTTAGACGATCCGTTTAGAACAGTTCCTATTCATCCTGAGTGTCTGTTATCCAGATTTTGGAAGGCCTGCTTGGGTATCGAAATTCCGCCTCTGGTGCAGCTTGTGAAACCTCTGATAGAGCCGACATTGCCCGTTTGCAATGTTGAATTGCTGAGAACGGACAAAAATCACCTAAAATAGAAATTTCTAGGAAACAGGGTACCTATTTGGGAATGTCTGCTCCATAACTCTCTAGAATATTGCTAGTGACTCATTTAAAGACCCATTTAAAGGCCTGGATTGCACATCCTAGTAATCAGTTTACACAATCGAAAAGTAACGATAACATTACCTGCTCCCTATAATAAAAACAGCTCCTTAGTTCAAGAATAACGAATATCCTTACAAATTAAATATATACTCAATGAACAACCTATGTTCTCTTATAAAGTACGTTCTCGTCAATGCACCGCAGCATTTTTCTCAGATGATTGGACATTATTGACTGATTGGTCAGCCTCTTCATCAGTATCTTTCAGTGGTCCGAATTGGTGAAATCTATGGAATTCATTGTCTCTTCTTCCAAAGATCCAACCTTTGCTCAACTTGGATTCTGTATGAAGAATGTATGCGATCAGACAGCCAATCAAGGCTTCTGACGCAAACAAAGCGAGTGCTACAGGATAACCAGATCCAAAGTATGGAGCGTTGGAAGTGTTGTAAATGATCAAAGGTAACCAAGCCTGGAATGTGAATGCCAAAGCTTCAACAACACCAATACACACATATCTCTGTTCGGCTGAATGTCCCAAAACTTCATTAATCCAAGACATGTACAGAACACCACATCCTGTCTCGGCGAAAAGCAAGTACCATCCCACAAACATGGCATTTCTATTATAAGACGGCCATATAGTTAAGATGATTGAGCCAGTAACAGCAACCGAACAGAAGACTATTATCAGAGGCCATCTTTTGCCTATAATGTCAGAAGTCCAGGTCATAACAACGGTACAGAAGATCTGGAGACCGTAACCAGCAGTTGGATATGTATTAATCTGTGTGACATCGAACTTTTCCTTCTTCAACCACAAGTTCATGTAACTGTAAAGCTTAATAGCGACAACGTGACAGATGAAAGCGCTTGAAAAGAGCCACACAGGCCAACTTAAGAACAAGGATTTCATAGATTTAAAGGTTAATTTCCCCCTTGGCTTTCTCTTAGCCTGTTCTAGATTGGAAATAATCTGTTTTCTCTCGTCATCTTTGAGCCACCAGGATCTGGAGTCATGTGGAGCGTCGGGGATTGCAAAGTAACCGTAAATAGCAATCGGAATTGTAATAATACCATCGAAAATGAAAAGCCATTGGTAAGATCTTAGACCATGTTTACCATCCATACCTTTGTGCAAACCGGCTTGCAAGTAACCTGAAAACATATTTGATGCCGAGGATGAAACTTGAAATATACCTGCTCTCTTTCCAAGCTGAGAAGGAGTATACCATTGTCCTAAAAGACCAATAAGTCCGGCATAGCTTGTGGATTCAAACAAACCAATGAGGAAACGAAGTGCATAGATGACTTTGATTCCATGTTGTGATTTTGGGGCAGCAGCCATGCACATACAGCAGATGGCCCAGAGAAGCTCCATGGTTGGCAACCAGATTGAAGATCTCACTTTAGAAAGCATCATCTGCGAAGGAATTTGTCCAATAATATAACCAATATTGAATATTGTGCTACTTGCCATATTATACTGATTTCCATGGAAGCCAAAATCTTCCTTCATTCCTGATGCATATGCATTGCTAATATTGGTCTGATCTAATGTTTTCAAGAAATATCCCAAACAAGCGTAAGACAAGATCCAAAAGTCCACCTTAAAGTAGGCCCTACGTTCGAATTCAGATTTATCTAGTGTGTCCCATAGCTTTCCTTTGTGTTTATCCCAAAAGGACTTGGGTTTTGACGAATCTTGCTCCGCTACGTCGGAGGAAACAGTGTCCGATAAGTGTCTAGAAGAGAAGTCTAAGGCTGCATCTTTCTCTTCCTCCAAGTCTGCAATCTTAGCACCCGACATTTTGTATCTCTCCAAGATCTGAAATCAATAATGTCTTGTGATAAATCAGATATTACCGTCTGCTACCTGAGAAAATATACAGTCATTATATAGCGGAGAAATATCCTTGTCAAAATATTAGTTTATCTGCACCCAAATCTCCTTTATCGTAGAAAGCGGTGAATTTAACGGATATTCGAACAGAGGCTTACTCAGAAAGTCTCCACCGCACATTTGTGCATACATTGCGTGCTCTCACAAGCTGACATATTGAATAGTCTGTTATTGTCAAGGGTCAAATAAATTTATCTTGAGGTAGCTGTGGCGAATGTCGGACATTTGAGATACAACAGCCTGCATGAAATATATGTAATCGGCAAAAGGACTTATCTATGTTTTAAGTTGTCTTATCTAGGGTTTTTTGAGCTTTAGAGCCATAGTAGCAATCTCCGTACCTCTTCATCCGAATGAGTCTTCTTATGCAGTCAAAATGGTCACTGAAACCACCGATACCAGTGGTACTTCCTGGCAGCGGAGAATCCCATAATCGCTAATCTGGTTCGAGGTGTCGGAGTTTTGTGATTGCGTGATATGGAGCCACACATTAGAGTCCTTATTTATCTATCGTTCGCTTATTACAACTGATGTCGGGTTTATACTGTGCATTAACTGTGGAAGGTGAAACATAGTCAGCAGGCCCTCTCCCGTTGCACAGTTCGAAAGATGAGCCCACCTCAGAATCCACACAGGAAACGAACAAACTTGTGATAACCGGATGTCCGACATTGGTTCAATTTACCGATTTGCAGTGGTTTAGTAATCGGACAATCGCAAGAATTTCAACAGGTTGACTTCCTGAGGTTACCATCCAGTTTAATATTCACATTTTAGATCTTCAGTTACCCATTATCGGTTATAGGAAACCTAGAAGCAACCAACTGGGATATAAGGTATCAAATCGTATCGAGAAATGGTGACGGAAGCTGAAGCAAGACAGATATACAGGGAGAATATCCACATCGACGCCCTAAACATCTCAAATTTCAACAGAGAATTGTTTGAATCGTGGAGAAAGGGTGGCATCACTGTGCTTTCCTGCACTATTGCGTTGTGGGAAGATTTCAAGGGAACTATTGCTAATATCGTCCAATGGAAAAAATGGTTTGAGGAGCATAGCGACATCATCATGGAAGTATCCAAGATCGAGCACATACACACTGCAAAAAAGCTCAATAAGACTGGGGTGATATTGAACTTCCAGAACAGTGCTGGTATCGAGGACCAGCTAGACTACTTGAGGGTTTTCAGGGACTTGTCCGTTAGACAGATCCAGCTAACATATAACACCCAAAACTACTCGGGTGCCGGATACACTGAGATCAGAGACTCGGGACTCACAGGGTTTGGTAGACAAGTTGTAGATGAGATGGGAAAACTCGGAATCGTGGTAGATTTGTCTCACGTTGGTCATCAGACTACGATGGATACTATTGAATACGCTAAGAAGCCGCCTTGTTTCACTCACGTTCTTCCTGCAGCTTTGAAGGCCTCAGGCAGAAATAAGACAGACGACGAGATCAAGGCTATTGGAGCTAAAGGAGGAATGGTTGCTGCCTCCAACTTTGGTCCTCACATGAAAAAAGGAAACGACTCCACAATTGAGGACTATGTTGAGGTTCTAGAATACTACATCGATCTAATTGGTGAAGATCTGGTCGGAATTGGCTCTGATGCCTCTGAGGGTCATGCAAGACCTTCTCCATTCTTAGAATGGTGTAATCTTGACAAGGGTTACGCTAGATTGATGACCGAATGGGGTTCTTCCAAGGTAGTTAAACCTCTCGGTAAGCTCGCTGACAGAGAAGAAGTTGCGGTAACCATGGCCAGAAGAGGCTGGTCAGAAGAGAGAATGAAGAAGGTTCTTGGTCTCAACTGGCTCAACTACTATAAGAAGATTTGGGAAGAGTAGATTTGAGAATATTTAAAACACCTTTATTATATGGATATACCCTTTATAACCGGATTCCATGGAATCTTTTCGGGATTACGTAATCTTTCTGATATGCTACTTTTTCAAGTAAGAGAGAAGAGCTAAAGATCAGACTAATTGATGCTGAGTAATTAGAGAAGAAAGAGACTAATATATTGTTTTAATGGTAGTTGGGAAGGCACTATAGACACCAGAGATGTCGTCTATAGAAGATGTTCCAAGATCTTTAAAAAAAGTGAAACATGTATTGTTGATTTTGTCAGGAAAAGGAGGTGTTGGAAAGTCATCGGTAACAACTCAATTGGCCCTCACTCTTGTGGAACGGGGTTTGAAAGTTGGTGTTCTAGACATCGACTTAACAGGACCTTCATTACCTCGTATGTTTGGTCTAGAGCATGGCAAAATTCATCAATCTTCAAATAATGGATGGGTGCCGGTTTATTATGATCGGTCCAAAAGACTCTCTTTGATGTCTCTTGGATTTTTATTGAACGATAGAGGTAACTCGGTCGTCTGGAGAGGACCTAAGAAGACTTCTATGATAAGACAATTTCTCAAGGATGTTGAATGGGGAGAGCTGGATTATCTTTTGATTGACACTCCTCCAGGAACGTCTGATGAGCACATAGCTATTGCTGAAGAACTGAGATATTGTAAGAACGTTGACGGAGCCGTGATTGTGACTACTCCACAATTGGTTTCAATTAATGATGTGAAGAAGGAGATTAATTTCTGCAAAAAGGTGAATCTCAAGGTGTTGGGGATTATAGAGAATATGTCGGGTTTCGTGTGTCCCTACTGTTCTGAATGTACTAATATTTTCAGTTCAGGAGGAGGTTTGACATTGGCTAATGAATTGGAATTGTCGTATCTCGGAAATGTTCCTATAGATCCCCAATTCAATGAGATGGTGGAACGGCAGACAGAACTGAAACAGACAGAGGGTAAGGATCTTATTGACCTTTATGTTTCTTGCAAGCTGAAGGAGATTTTTGATAAAATCACCGATAAGCTGGTAGATTGAGTCATAACATAATGATTAATGAAATGTACAATTAATAATAAATATACAATAAATTTAATGCTGAACATCAAGCAATGAATCTCTTGAGATCGTTAACAAGATCATTGGAGTGTTTATTCACCGGTTTTGATTCCCGTATTGTTACAGGCTCGCAATTAATCCTACAGGTAGGTGATTCTCTGATGGTCATATCTGCCGGATTCTTGAATTTGGATATGCTACTGGATCTTTGTCTGTGTAGTTCGTTTAATTCTGACTCCAAAGCCAGATAATGTTGCAACTTAACTGGAGAACTTCCTGTGGAAGTAGTTGGATCTTCTGTCGAACCCTGGGAGTTGTGTATAGGGAATGATAGTCGTGCTTTGCTCCGCCTTTCAGCGATCTCAGCCTTCATAGAGTATTTAAACAGCTCTCTGTAATGTTCCTCATGAGGAGTCTTGAGGTTGAATAATCGATCTTTCATGTTCATTTTCTTTTCAACCTTTTTGAGCTTTTCTATAAGACGGTCAATATTCTGTTTCGATCCGATGATTGTTGTATTTATGTCTGCTAACTGGGAATTGATGCTTGCTATCTTCTTGCTCTCATTAAATAGATGCTCGTGAGAAGACCCTAAAATCCGATTCAATCGGGAATATAGCGTTTGTATAGTATCCAATCGCACTGATATCTCATTTGTCTCGATCTGAATTATCGATTTCCATTGGTTGTCCAGATCCTGAGAGTAGTTATTGCCGATTTGAACTACAGATTCAGTCAGTTGCTCCTTAATGCTGGATGAGTTTTCTATATTGTTGAGAATATTATGTAATTTGAACTCATCTATCGAAGGCAATGATGGAGTATCTTCGGTCTGTGTTCTCCGATTACGACTCATCTTTGCTTTTGATGCCGATTGACCTGGTTCAATAGATATCTGTGAACGAACCGATTCATTCATTACTTAGGTTATAACCAAATTTTGATATTGAACGCGATAACATAAAATTTCAAATCTGCCATAACATTGTTATGTAAAGTAATGTTATAACACAAGACTGGAGAAATGAACGGTTTCAGGCGATGAATCTATGGTGGAAATAAGACAGTGGCTGACTTATCTTCCCAGCGGAGTGTTAAGCTCGGTCGGATTGACCTTTGGAGGATGCTGTTCCAATGTGATCTCACTGGAAGAGCTATCAAAACTCGAGTCTAGGGCCTCAAATTTAATAACAGCTTTACAATATGTGCTGATATCGCTTTTCGCATACGTCTTTCTAATTGACAACGATATAGATCTGTTGGCTAGAAAGTCTAAGGTGCCATTGCACCGCCATCTGATCAGCACCAATATCTTTTTCCTGATATCTGCTCTTAATAACTACGTTTTCCGGTTCGACATCTCTATTCCAACTCATATAATCATCAGGTCTTCTGGAACACCCCTAACAATGTTGCTCGGGTGGCTAATTTGGAACCACAATCATGGCCTGTTCCATGTGATTGGGTCGCTGTTATTAACGGTTGGAATCACATTGGTTACTCTATCGACCTTGGGCCCGTCATGGAGTTTGGGAGGTGATGGAGACACTATTGAATTTTTGACAGGGGTATCTATTCTAGTGTTTGCTACCGTTCTAGGATCACTCATGGGGCTATATAACCAGGCATCAAACCAAGGTATTGATGGTTCTGATTGGAAAGAGAACCTCTTTTTCTCTCATTTCTACGGTCTGCCGGCTTTGGTTTTGTTTTCCGAGTCTTTGGGAAAAGAATACAAGCTGGTCAAAGATATGCCAGAGTTCTGGCTCTGGATCTTGGTCAACACTTCTACACAATTTTTGTGTGTCGCAGGAGTGCACCAGCTGATTGTTAATAACACTGCTCTAACGGTTGGTGTGATCTTGCTTGTCAGGAAGTTCTTCTCTCTTATTTTCAGTTTCATTATCTTCAAAAACCGGATGTCTATAGAAGGCTATATCGGATGCGTCTTGGTGTTCTCTGGAGCAGCCATCTACGGTTTGGGAAGCAATATCTACAGTAAATTGCAGGCCAGAATGAAGAGGAAAGAAACAAAAGTGGAATGAGATGAAGATGTGTTCTAAATTCTACATAATGATTTGAACTATCGATTAAATATAAATAAAGCTATAATTTAGAAATCTTTCAAAATGAGATTATTTCTCTATCCTTCCCAATTCACAAAATCAGAGTATAATCTCCCAATAATCTGGTCACAACCAATCCACAAGAACTAACTCTTTTGATCCCACACCCCACGGCTCCTGAAACACATCTTCTCCTGGTCCCTAGAACCGGAATACCCTATTCATAATGGGTCACGTGATATACACAACGTGACACAAGCAGATCTGTGGCGGTGCTACAGGAAACCCAAGTATGGTTGTTGCACGCCATACAATAACCAAAGAATATACAGTGCAACCTCTTTTAACCGGAATAATTGGTACAGACACAATTCTCCGTTTAAAGGAGACTCCGGTTTAGATATTTAGCAATATGTATTACATAATCAGTATATGGTATAGAGCTCCTATTTATCAGTACTTGATAAAAACCTACCAAGAGATCCCTGTTTCGTGCTCGTGGCTCGTTTTCGTTCGTAAATTTCGTACACTCTTCCAAATAATTCAATAAAACTCTTCATGTATTGCTCTTCATCTTCATTTGATAGGTTTTCCAAACTCATCATCTGTCGTTCGATTCGTAAAAGCAAAGAAATCATTTCTTTAGGGGTAATCGGCTTTTCAGGAGGAGCAAAATTCTCGTCTCCATGCTCCTCTGTACATTCTTCATCTGCACATTCTTCTTCTAACATTAAGAGCACCCGCTCATCAGAGCTCATAAGGGGCGCTGTTACTTCTTGATTCTCTTCCGCAGGATTAAGAAAATTGGAAATATCCATTCTGCTGTTCGACCCAGATAATTCAACATAACTCTGGATATCTTCCGATATATCTATCTGAGGTATATCAAAGGCAATTGGTCTAACACCAAGAAGTGTGCTTTTCCGAAAACATTTCTCTATAGTTTGATGACGGATTTCTTCCCAGGCACGGTGAGCAAACATCAAAGCAATCTGCAGATCCATTCTAGTATTTGGATTAATGCCATCAGAATAACAATCACAGTAATATCTAAGAAGTCTTTTTTTATATAGCATTTTGAAATTCTGGATGATCCCCTGATCAAGGGGCTGAAATAAGGCAGTAGTATTTCTGGGCAAGAACTCCACTATAATATTGCGACTCAATTCTGATAAAGACACAGCTTTTGTATGGCAAGATGCATTATCTAGTGTAAGCAGCACTTTTCTACCAGCAACAGTGTCTTTGGAAGGCCTTGAGCCACTCTGAGATTATTTCAGTAGTGGCCCACGCTTTTGTATTATGACGCCATATACACTTCTGAAAAGAAGGTTTAACACTTCGAAGAGCTCTAGGAGACTTGGCTTTTCCAATTACCCAAAGTTCAAACCTATCAGTTCCAGATGCATTGGTACAAAGAATGATAGTGATTCGTGATTTATCTTTTTTTGACTCCTGGCCGGTGTTCAGTAGATAGGCCTGAGCCTGGCAGTGCCCTCCAATACAAGCCTGTTTCATCCATGTTATAGACATCATCCAAATCGTACTCACCCGCAATCGTTCTTATTCTACTCATCTCAGTTTCCTTATTAGCAGTTGAACCAAGTTCGCGATCAAGCTTGTAGTTCTTGATATTGTATCTCTTTTTGAAGCCTTGCAGCCAGCCTTCACTAAATGCTGGTATTGGTTGTTCAGGATATACTTTGGGAAAGAACTGAGCTGCCTTTAAACAGAGGATCTCGCCTGATGTAATCGCGCCAGGATGACTCTCTATTTCAAACTTTTGCCAACTATACAATAACTCTTCCAGTCTGGGCCAATTAGATTCTCGTTTTCTATGCTGGTCCTCAAAGTTAATAAGAGTAACACCTCGTTTAATGATATCAGATACTGTAGATCTGGCTAGCTTTTTACCATATTTCGTCTCAAACCATTCAGCAGTCTTCTTAAGAGTAGGCTGTTTCTTACGCGACTTTACAGGGCGATTTAAAAGTCGTGAGCTTCACCCAGAAAGAATTGAATATTCACGTGATCAAACACATAATATATATCACGTGACCGAACACTTATTTCTGGGCGAAGCTCACTACTTTTAAATCGCCCTGTACATAACCAACAATAGCATTTTTTTCACTAATAGTAAAGGATACTTTGGTTTTTTTTACCTTTCCATCTGTCATTCTGACCAGTTATATCTTCCAGTCACCTAGAATACCGTAATTAAGGGGCTGAAGGCTGTCTGTCCTAAGTAACAGACAGTTTTAATTAAATCCGACGAAAAATGGTTCCTCTCATTTTCAAAAATAATTCCGGTCTTACTACAGGGCAATTTAAAAGTAGCGAGCTTCACTCAGAAATAATTGGGTATTCACGTGATCAAACACATAATATATATCACGTGACCGAACAATTCTTTCTGGGTGAAGCTACTACTTTTAAATCGCCCTGTATAGAAATCTAATTCATCCTTACATATTGGTCCGGTTTATGGAGCTTTCCGGACTATGCAAGTCCGGAGTAAACAGGTTGTACTGTATTACATAGCACGAACCGTAACGTGCTAATCTAATCTGCAACCAAGAACCCCTCCACCTCGCACCTGAAACGGTTTTTCTGAATGCCACGGGTTTCCCTGATGGATCAGCAGTACCAGTTATCCGAATATCAGATGTTGATGAGGTGGCCACTCGGCTTACCATGTGCTTCTGCGTGTCAGCGTTTTGGGGCAGCTCCCTCGGAGAAGAAACAAATTCCCCAGTCAACTGCCAACGATTTGAGCTACAACGGGCGATTGTGTGCGGTGCCCGCATTCATAGTGGGGTCTTTCGCGGGCTTATCTAAATTGAAACTGGACCAAATGGACAAACAACCAGGGACTTGGATTTCTTTAGAAATAAAAGGGTCCATAGAAGAACAACTGTGATGTTATTTGTTTATTAATTTACTTTTATCGAGTTTTAATCAATTAGATCAACTCACTAACAGTTGGATTTCCTCTCAAACAACAGAAGAAACCAGTAAATACAAGAACTCCTTACTGTATAATTAGAGGGCTTAAAATTTTTGTTGCAATTTTAGGTGTTCCCTCTTAATGCGCGTTAAAAAAAAAGAATATTTATATATCTGTAGGTAAATATTTGTCCTTTTCTTGAAATCAACTCAGAAGTCCTTCATTCAAGCCTTTCTTTCGTTGTTTGTCGTCTTTGCTAAGGAGATTTTGTTCGACAAGTCGGAAAATCTAGCAAAGTCCAAGTTTCTGCTTCATTTGACTTTGTTTTCAACTGTCCAAATCTCGTTTCAATCCCAACAGTAATTCTCAATAGAATTCAAGTTCACCCTCAAGTTACCCCTTCGCAGATCAAAATGTCTTCTCCAGCTCCAAAACTCTTCAGAGTCGTCGGAGGTAAGTTCGGTCCATCAGAAATGTCATTTTCTCCCATTCCATCCCATACTAACTTCTTATAGGTGCCCAAAATTACGATTGGGGAAAATTGGGGTCGTCTTCTGCTGTTGCCCAATTTGCAAAGTTCAACGACCCCCAAAATGTCACCATCGATGAAACTAAACCATACGCAGAGCTCTGGATGGGTACCCATCCTTCTGTTCCTAATGTCATCCCAGACACAGATGGTAAGGTTCTTCGCTCCCTAGTGAGCGAATTTCCTCAACAACTCTTGGGTTCAGAGGTGATCAAAAAATTCGGCTCCTCCCAGGAACTTCCTTTCCTGTTCAAAGTTTTGTCTATCAGAAAGGTCCTTTCCATCCAGGCCCATCCAGATAAGACTCTTGCCCAACAGCTACGCAAGTCTGATCCAAAACACTATCCAGACGATAACCACAAGCCAGAAATGGCTGTTGCCATCACTGACTTTGAAGCATTCTGCGGTTTCAAGCCTCTTGCAGAAATAGATGCCTTGCTTCAGAGAATTCCTGAATTCAGAGAGCTTGTTGGCGAGGAAGTAGTTTCTCAATTCCACCAGGGAATCGTTGTTAACCCAACCACAGACGTTATTACCAATAAGAAATTCCTCCAGAGTGTTTTCAGCAGGGTGATGAACTGCCCCGAAGAAAAATTAGGCCCATTAGCTGCCAAGTTGGTTGCCAGAACTAAGTCAGAACCAGAGTTATTTGGCCCAGTTCTAGCGGATCTGATACAGAGATTGAATGCTCAATTCCCTAACGACATCGGATTGTTCTGTGGTTGCTTAATGCTCAACCACTGTAATCTTAAGTCAGGAGAAGCCATGTTCTTGCAAGCCAAGGACCCACATGCATACATTTACGGTGATATTATAGAGTGTATGGCAGCTTCTGACAATGTGATTCGTGCAGGTTTCACACCAAAATTCAAGGATGTTGAAGTTCTTGTTGATTGTTTGACATACTCGTACAATCCTGTTGAAGAGCAAAAGTTGAAACCTGCTAAATTTGCCAGAGCAACAGGAACTGGACAATTGAACCTGTATGATCCTCCTATTGATGAATTTTCTGTTTTGCAATCGTCTTTTGATGGTATTGCAGGAAGCTCGGTCATTGAGGGACTAGGTGGTCCTTCAGTCCTAATTGTTACCAAGGGTTCTGGTAAGATCAAGATCAAGGGAGATGATTCTTCCACCCTCGAGTCTGCAGCGGGTAACATTTTCTTTATTGCTCCTGAAACTGCTGTCGAGCTAATAAGTGAGGATAAGGATGTTCCATTTACCTCTTACAGAGCATACTGCGAGGCATAGGATACCGAGATACACCATATTCCACCACAACAAACATTTTGAGACTTGTTTTTACTGTATCATTATTTGTAATTCATTAGTTATATATTATAAGACTACAGACACTATGTCGATAGCCCACGGTTCTGTATAAAGGTGCAGTTTTCCATAATCATAAACAATTAAGTTATAATTTTCGATAGCAATGAGTAAAATGGGTAGAATCAATTTGAGCCGATCCTTCGTCTTTCTCGGAATAATCTATAATTCTCTTCTTCTCTTTGTTCTTCTGGATCTTCGTCTCCTTCCAGCCATTCTCCAATATCTCTGAAGATTCTTGCACTAATCTCGAGATCCAAAGCCCTTTCAGCTTCTTTAAGTCTTGCTTCTAGCGCTTCGCAGGTTTCCACGAGGACACTGACTTTTCGTCTCATTTGTCTTCGTTTGAATTCCACGACAGGGGTCATAGACTGCAAGCCTGAAACCTGACGAATTTCAAGAACAGACAGTTTTTTGAAATAGTCCATCCGAAGAGTTTGTCCAAGACCTGAATCAGTCAGTTTCCAGCAGTAATTAAGGCTCAACCTCTCGAGCTGAGCCCCTCTCAAAACAGCTAGATCCCATATGAATGTATCGGAGATGCCACAACCTGCCACTCCCAATGTATTAATATTTCCATTTTTGATGATGCGTTGCAGAGAAACATCAGAGACCAGCTCTCCTCTGGTGTGTCTGCCACAGTTAAGAACTTGTAATTTATGACAATAAGTTCCGATTGCGTAGAGTCCAGCGTCTGTCACCATTTCACAAGCTCTTATATCGAGGTATCTGAGATCAATCACTATTGGAGCTATAAGATTCAGAAAAGTGTCATCGACCACGCTAGAACCTGGCAATACTAGCTTTTGCAAATTAGGAGTAAAAAGAGAGATACTTGGTAGCAATTTAGGACAGATATAAAATTCTATCCAGTCCAAATTTAAATTGCTTATTTTGGAGCAAACTTGATCAATCACTAATTGATTTGTATTTCTCACCTTGTGTAGAACCAGGGACTTAGGTTTAGCTTGAGGGACGGAAATAGATCTTTGACAAAAGCTGTCAAATTTTGAGTCTCCGAGGAAAAAGAGGTTTTCCTGGAGGAGTTCATAGGTAATTGAATACCAAAGTCTGTTGACCATCATACAATTAAAAAGATTTGCATTTTGACGTCTTGGTGTTTCGAATGTCGAAGATACAGACCTAGTCCATATTTGCTTCCCGGCCTTTTCTCCATGGATCAAGATTGAATGTTTCAGAGACATTGGTGCCCTTCTGCAAGGTGCAATCTCTGTTGGGATTTTTGAAGTATCATCATGACCAACATACCTTACAATAATGTCAAGAATTTCTGGAATTTCAAATATCTTAGATGTAGATGCAACGGCGGACGAATCTTCCATAGAAAGACTCTGTACATCATGCTCACATTGCAAGAGGTCACTGAGAAGATTCCTCTTTTCATTAGCATTGTTGTAGATGTCAGAAAGAGGTGCAAATTGAAGAGGAGAAATAGGTGTTAAATTTTCAAAAGCATCGTCCTCGTTGCCGGTGAATTGAGTATTGATGGACTCAAGAGAATTGCGTTGAGGTAGTATTCTATCAAGAGAGCTTGGAGGAGGAGTTAGTGGACTTTCTGTCCCGGTGTCAGTCGAGGAGCTGAATAACGGGGCAATGAGTTTAGTCTTGAGCTTTCCTGCGAAAGTAGTGGAGCTCTTTTTCCTGGAAAGGATCATGCTCTTTGCACATGCAGATATTGAAGGTGACGAATTAATCCTCGTAGAGTCATTCACAGAAGCGAACGGGCTATGTGGAGTATGAACTCTATAGGAAATGGATAGGGCACGTTTGAGGGGCCGTTGTGTAGTTATAGGTGAAGATCTCCGGACCTTTGGTTGACGTGGCTCATTTTGGCGAGTTGCTGTTCTAATTTTAGGGTTATGAAGCAGACCGGCTTGCTCTTGCCTCATGTTCTCACCTTATGAAATAAGACTCAGAAATGAAAGTCGAATGGAAACGAATTGAAAAACGATTTATAAAGGAATGACTAAAGTTAATTCGTTAAAAATTTGACACGGCAGCTCTTAAAGGAGAACTATCATCAACTGTTCTGTGTGTTATAATGTGTTGCACAACTTGCAGGAATAGTCAGCCTGGAAAATAAAGTCTAGATCCAAGACTTTCTTGACTTCTCTAGGAGTGGAGTAAAAGTCAGAGCTTAGATTCTGCTGCTGTTGCTGCAAGAAATCCTAACACTTAAATATAACGTCCAGGAAGTCTTTCAGTTTGCTCACAAGATGGCTGGAAGAAACATAATTCCTCCCAGACCCCTTTTTATCTGCTGACAAGCCCTTCACTACCTCTTAGAGCAGGCAACATCAAAGGAGGGATGGCTTTCGGCCAGATCTGGCCCCAATTTTTCAGACAAGCCGTGTAGCACAGCCCGAGATCCGCTTTCCTACCGTTTTGAGATCGCGATAAACCAGCCCCTTGCCAAATTCGGACATTGGCTTATCATAAATTGGTGTGAGTTGAACATTCTTTCGGACAGCCACCAAGCTAAAAACAAGGGGTTTCAGTCTAAAAACAGGCGCCTGACAATCACAATAGGGAACCCGATGTTTTGAGTAACTAAGGTGTTAACGTCCGAGGCAATTGCTAGGAAAAACTCATTATTCCTTCTCTCGGCTGTTCAGGGGCAGCATATTCAGAAGAAGGCGAGAAACAAAGCATTCATTGTTCCACCAAATGCTTGTCTTTTCAACATCCTTGGAAAGTCTTTTCAATCATTACGGACTATTGTTTTTGGCAAACCTAGACTCTTGTATATGTCTCTTTTCATTTTGGGTCTAACTTCAGGCTGTGTGAGTTTCACAGCCTGAAACTCCAACACCGGGTAACTTGGGTAATGACGCTTACCTAAGCTTACTGAAAGCAAATAATTCTAGTGATACAAAAAAAGCGTAAGGGTTGTGTACAATTAATGCCAGCCAACCATTATTGAAAGGATTTGAATAAATCACATATAAGATTGTCTACCTTTGTTAAACAGTGAATTACGATTACACAGGAGGTGTGATTGTCCATTATTGAGACATAGAAGATTTTACAGCACAGACATAGTTTTTGGACTCTAATCCAGGCTTAGAACTGTCTTTTTACCGATTCAAAGTATCCGGAGCTGCATTTACTTAGGCAAATATAGTTTAAATTGGCCTAATTGGAAACGATAGCTTCATATCAGAGATAAATAATTACGCTTGTCACTCCTGCAGATTCTTTTAAGACTCTGTGGATACTAAACTAACTTACTGATATCAAATCCTAGAAACGCCATCATGAATAACGAGTACGATTATCTCTTTAAGTTGTTATTGATCGGTGATTCTGGTGTTGGAAAGTCTTGTTTGCTTCTCAGATTTGCAGAAGACACATACACCCAAGATTATATATCTACTATTGGTGTTGATTTCAAAATCAGAACCATTGATTTGGATGGAAAAACCATCAAGTTACAAATTTGGGATACGGCAGGCCAAGAAAGATTCAGAACTATCACATCCTCTTACTACAGAGGTGCACATGGTATCATCATAGTCTATGATGTCACTGACCAGGAGTCTTTCAACAACGTTAACCAATGGTTGCAAGAAATTGATCGTTATGCTACTAGTGGTGTCATGAAGCTGTTGGTGGGTAACAAGTGTGATTTAGCCGACAAGAAGGTTGTTGACTATGCTGTAGCTAAGGAGTTTGCCGATAGCAGAGGTATCAAATTTTTGGAAACTTCTGCTTCTGAGTCCACCAACGTTGAACAGGCTTTCATTGTGATGTCGAAACAAATCAAGTCCCAAATGGCCAACTCTCAGCCTACAAACGCCTCTGGAAACAAACCCTCTGTCAACCTGAGTGGTACTTCTGTGATTTCCCAACAAGGTGGATGTTGTTAGATTCGTAGGTTAGGGATACTGCTTTTTAATATCTTATCTCTTATATTTTTGACTGTCGTTGAGTTGTTTCGTCGGTTTCACTCTATTGCTTTGTTACCATTCTTTACATGTAGTTCTCTAGTATCTACATACTGCAGTGGGCATATATCTTCTATGAATCGATGCGAACCACTTAGGGATATAGCGTTATTTGGGTTTCATTTTACGTTCTACATCTGGCCATCCATCCTGAGGCAACTTGATTTCCATGCTGTCTACTTTTTTTTCTGGATAATCACAGTCATGATTGATTCTTCTATACTAATATACAACTTCTACATATTATTTTGAACCACTAAACCTCTCCTAACATTCTCTATCATTTCTTAATGAACTGTGCTTCCATGTTTATTTTAGGGCTGTGCAAAATGGTTATCGTCCTAATTGGGTAATGCCTCAATTGGGCGTTAAAGCGGTTATGAGGGAGGAACGAGAAGAGTCGAAATCTCGCTGGATAAACATCCGTACACGGGAAAATGAACTGTAAAGAGTTGTGGTTTAAAGATATGTCTGCTAAGGACAAAGTTGGTCTAAAGAAGCTGGGAGAAACAAAGACCGGCAGTTAAGGAGTCAACATGGCTGGTGCATCTGACAAGAAACAGGCGGCTGCTAACACAAAAATCCTGAAGGAGATACATCGAATCTCTGTTGTGATCAATGTGGTAACTCTATTGACTCTGTTTTATTTCAAACGTCCAGAATCCAAGAAATACTATATCATTTTGAGCATTCCAGCGTTTGCGTGTGAATATGTTTTGGAGAAGACAGGGCGTCCTAGTTATCAGACCAATGCACAGGGTTATTCTGTTCTAGTGAGAGCAGGTGAGGACCTGCAACAGGCTGGATTGACAGAGTACATGTTTGATGTGATTTATTTGACACTAATAATCGACATTCTGATGGTTATAATGGGAAGCAACAAGACATGGTTGTTGTATCTTGTCATTCCTGGGTTTGCAGCATTCAAGTTCAAGGGACTATTAAGTGGTATTCTGGGACTTGTCGGGGGTTCTCGGACATCTAGGAGTTCGGAGCCTGCTGAGACCAAACCTGTTCAAAGCAAAAGACAAGCCAAATTGGAATCCCGAAGAAACAAACAGAAGGTCGTATATAGATAACGTTAAAGATAACAAATAGAATTATTCATATCTGTCTAGGGGTCTAAAGGCAATGTAGAATCGTGGTTATCGCGTGATTTCGTTCACATGACCCAAATAATTTTTTCTAGCTTGGTTGAGCAGCCCTGATATTTTCTCTGAGTTCGAAGCAGCTAAGGAGAGGCCAGCGCTGCGTGACATTCGCGCGAGCTCAGCCTGGTCGAGATAGGAGCAAGATCGGTAATCAACAGGTCTTTATCCCGGCTGTCCACGGCTTCCCTGGCGTGGGAATGATTTTAAGCGCGAATTTCCCCTTGAAAAAAAAGAATTATCCCGGGGGATTACAAGTTGAGGCGCGTGCTGGCAGGCGCAAGGAAGTTTGCCTTTGTTAGAGAGCGAGAGTAGTATGTTGTTGAGTTGTCCTCTGGGTGTTTCGTTCTTTTGTAATATTTATTACTTATTTAACCACATCTCTTTATATTAGATAGCGTTAGACAGTATTTTTAGAACAACATCTGTTGTACAATAGTCAATTAGTTGTTTGTTGAATAGTACCTATATATAGTTATTCAAGATCAAAATGGACGGAGGTAAGTGATAGAAATAGCGGTGAGAGGCGAATGGGTTTTTGGAGAGGCGATGAATTTAGCAAGAGAGCAAACAGTCACTACGACATTGTGCGAGTGAGACATGCAATTTTTGCGACATCCAGCGGTGAGCTGGTGCTCGACGACATCAAGTCCGAGGTGCACAGTGTGAATCTTGATATCCGCCAGTCCAATTGAGTTCCAAAATAATCGATCCATATACATCGGCCAATAAGCTGTTTTACCATGTTTTGGATTTATAGAATTGTCATTGGCGTCTGTGTCCGGGTTTGGTTCTACTTCGAAACATTGGCACAGCGATTTCAGTTTCATGCTCCAGGACTTGCGCCAATTAGAACATGTCAAACCCGCTCTATGTCATGTTGTATCTCGTTTCTCCTATACTCTATTCTCATCCTACAAAGTTGCGCTACATGATTTTTTTCATTATAACATATACTAACACCCTCAACAGAAGACGTTGCTGCTGTAAGTAATTACAAATGATTTTATATGCGTTTAACGCCTTCAAATGCTGTATCCGGAATGTCTATTTGACTGTTATACGCTGACAAGTTGTCCGGTTACCATTTTTTCGCATGAGGAAAAGTTCCCGCATCCCCCCTTTAATGATGCCTGTAAAGATGGAATTTTCGCGAGATTTCACTTCGGGAATTTTTCACTACAGCCTGTTTTGGGTGAGATCTGGTTGGTAAAGGACTGACAAATGTCAGAGGATAAGCAAATGTCGAATTGTAGAGGGAGAAATTTACTAACAGATGGTTTAATAATATAGTTAGTTATCGATAACGGTTCTGGTATGTGTAAAGCCGGTTTTGCCGGTGATGACGCCCCAAGAGCTGTTTTCCCATCTATCGTCGGTAGACCTAGACACCAAGGTATCATGGTCGGTATGGGTCAAAAGGACTCATATGTCGGAGATGAAGCTCAGTCCAAGAGAGGTATCTTGACCTTGAGATATCCAATCGAGCACGGTATCGTGACAAACTGGGATGATATGGAGAAGATCTGGCACCACACTTTCTACAACGAGTTGAGAGTTGCTCCAGAGGAGCATCCTGTGTTGTTGACCGAGGCCCCAATGAACCCTAAGTCCAACAGAGAAAAGATGACTCAAATCTTGTTTGAGACTTTCAATGTTCCAGCATTCTACGTCTCGATTCAAGCTGTGTTATCTTTGTACTCCTCTGGTAGAACCACCGGTATCGTTTTGGACTCTGGTGACGGTGTTACCCACGTTGTTCCTATCTATGCTGGTTTCTCTCTTCCACATGCTATTTTGAGAATCGACTTGGCTGGTAGAGACTTGACCGACTACTTAATGAAGATCTTGTCCGAGAGAGGTTACACCTTCTCCACTACCGCTGAAAGAGAAATTGTTAGAGATATCAAGGAGAAGCTCTGTTATGTTGCTCTCGACTTTGACCAAGAACTACAAACCTCATCACAGTCATCCGCCATTGAGAAGTCTTACGAATTGCCAGATGGTCAAGTTATCACCATTGGTAACGAGAGATTCAGAGCTCCAGAGGCATTGTTCCACCCAGCTCCTCTTGGTTTGGAAGCTGCTGGTATCGACCAGACTACCTACAACTCCATCATCAAGTGTGATGTTGATGTCAGAAAAGAATTGTATGGAAACATTGTTATGTCTGGTGGTACTACTATGTTCCCAGGTATTGCTGAAAGAATGCAAAAGGAGATTACTGCATTGGCTCCATCTTCGATGAAGGTCAAGATTATTGCTCCACCAGAAAGAAAGTACTCTGTCTGGATCGGTGGTTCTATTTTGGCTTCCTTGTCCACTTTCCAACAAATGTGGATTTCCAAGCAAGAATACGACGAGTCTGGACCATCCATCGTCCACCACAAGTGTTTCTAATTTTTTCCAAAGCTTTCAATATTTTTTTTATTATTTTGTCTTACCTTGACCTAAATGATAGTTGTTATGGGTATATCACCCTTCACCATTCATCCACTTCATCCAATCCCACACATGATTGTTTTGGAATTCTTTGGATTTCTAGATTGACTTGAATTGATTTAACTTTAAATTTCAGTTTTTGTATTATTCTTGCTACTGTTTTTATTAGAGAGGGGAGGACGGCGAAGATTCCAGACCAGGCTCTATCAGGTTAGTTTCTCCTTCAATATCTATCTATACTTTTTGAATTCCGTATTTACCTTGCTATTGGCTCTTTTTCTCTCATCTCTTATAGATGCACTAATGAAGAGTTGAATCAGCTTTCTCCATATTTTTGTACTTTCACGTATTCTTATCGCCGGCGGTGCACGGGTGTATGAGATCCTGTTCGCTCCATCCAGAAAACCCCAGTTGAGAAAGAAATGGACGAAAATGAGAGTAGCATTACTAAGAAGAAGATATTAGAATAGCCCAAGGAGAATATAAAGCAGAGAAATTCGTGGAGAAAGCTACTGGATAGCAGTATTATTGGAGATTAAAATTTGAGATCGTTGAAATCGACGGAGCGGGTGGGACTTTATAATTAAATTGAACAAAGAAGAAATTACAGATACGAGAGCATCACAATAGATAGATAGTTAGATATAGATGCCTGCAGATCCGTCGGATGTTACATTAGGAACTAAAACCCCTTTTGGGGACTTCATTACACAGGTGCGGAAGCTCGGTGGTACAGCTCAATTTTATTGGTTTCTTTCACACTTGTCAACGTTGAATTTTATGGTTTTCAACACGGTAGTTGCGATGGTACGAGGTCAGAATTCCCCAAGTTCGATCAGATACTATAATTATTCGATTTCATCCGCAATTATAACGTATTTGATTGTGTTGAGACAGACGTACAAAGGGAAGCCTATCACCTTTATCTTTTCGCAGTTGTTCAGTCTGTTAGGAGACTATAACGTTCAATATTTGCTGCTTGCAGCTGTTTTTCGGTTGTCTTCCCAGAGAAATGCCAATTCTTCGTCGTTATATTCATTTTCGATATTTGCTTTCTTCCATGCTTTGACCTATTTCAAGAGTAATTTGCTGAGCTATTTACCTGTTTTGACCAAGGAGAAGAAACAACATTATACTGCATTGATTTCTCAATTCATCACGAACTACCATGAGAGGTCCTTTTATATCGCGTCGAATATGGAGATCTTGCTAATTACTAGCTATCTATTTCCTGTGATCAAGATGGTTCTATTTCTGCAGTTCTTGCGTCCTAATTACATCTTCAAAAATGTCCATACAATTGCTCTTTTTGTGATTGTTGTTGCTTTCAACAAGTTGAGATTTGATCACAACAAATATACCCGAGAGATTGTACTGGGTTACGATGCTCGTCTGACCCAGCTTGTGTTTGGAAATCCGATGGTTCCTCCACAATTGAAACAGGCTGTTGGAAATTTCAGAGCTACGGTGATTCATTATTTGAGCTCAATCAAGATCCCTACACAGGCAATCAATAAGAAAAGAAGTTGAGCAAGGCTTTTGATTGATTTCTTGTGTGTCTCTACCTAATCATTTTTCTCTTTATTTCTTTAGTGCTATATCTTTTCTCTGTTTTTGAAGACAATCATTAGATGCTACCATTTCCTGAAAATGGTAGCATCTAATGAAAGATTTTCATTCTTTTTCAATTTTGCTTCTGTTATGTAATTTCATCCTCATTTTGCTTCTATTTGTCTATTTATCTGAATTTACTTATCATCTACTTTTCTATCCAGTTATTACAACTTTCCAGCGGGTTTTATTGCTAAATAATCGTCAAATTTGCGGTGGTTCCAAAGGGTGCCTGATTTTTGTGGTGCACAGAATATTTTTCTCGCCTGAGTCGATTTCATCCTCTGTAGAAATTTGATGCTTTGAGATCGCTAGACAAATGCTGATTTATGCTGAAAAAGATATAACCACCTCTAACCAGTACGTGAAAGAGAACCCAGGCAATATTGAATATCCAACAAACATCAGGTCTTTTTTTTGCAGGCATTTGAAGCATAACAAGCCAGATTCAAGAATACTAAAATTTCTCGTCTGCTGGAAATTCAATCAGGATCAAAATTATCTTAAAATCAAATAGATCACCTTCCATATATACCTGAGTATCTACAGCAAAGAAAAGACAGCCATCAAAACTTAATAATATCAGTTGTCGCTCAATGTCTTCAAGAAAAATGGCCGGCGGTAAGACAGTTCCGCCGGGTTCTGCATCTCCTCAATTATCTCTCTCTGGGTGTGCGTTAGAAGAGTCGAATGAAACATTCAAAAATAAAGCACCATCAACAGCATCTCTGCATTCTACCATGGTATCCTTGAGTCCAATGTCGTCAAATGGAACACGGTCAGGCGCCTGGTCAGCCAATTCTTCTCCAACAAAGAATGGAGTTATCACAGAAGATTCAGAAGAAGATCTCTCTTCATACGCCACATTTCCACCATGTACTCATCTATCAAAAGTCCTATCATCCTCAGCAAGAGATATGGTTCTCAAGACATACAACACAGGAATGAAAATTTGTCTGTTCTCAGGTCCTCCACGGAACGGTAACCATGTGTGCATCTCCAAGGATGGTAAGAAAGTAGATTATCACACATTAATGAAACTCAAAAGCAAGATCCTAACCTGTAAAGATTGTTCATCTACCTCCTCCATTTTCATGTGTCTCCAATGTCCAAATATAGGATGCCTGAAATCAAATCATGCTCTGAACCACGCAAGAAGTAGCGGCCATGTGTTTGGAATAGATCCGAAAACTGGTCACATGCTCTGTTTCAAATGTCGTGATTTTGTCAGCGATCCATGTCTGGAGAAGATCAGAATCTCTCAGATTAAAAGTACAGGAATGTTATCGTCGTTCCCCGGAATGCCTATTTACGAACAGGAGCACAATCAGAAGAAACGCAAGCTGATATTGTCTGAATCTCGAGTTCCAACATTCAAGGCAACGACAGGTCTCAAAGGATTTATTAATATGGGATCCACCTGTTTCATGAGCTCAGTATTGCAAACTATTGTTCATAATCCTCTGATAAGAGACTATTTTCTAGCTGGAAGCCACATGGATTGTCAAAAGGATGTGGCTGATTGTCTCGCTTGTTGTGTAGAGGAGATATTTCAGAACTTTTACACATCCACCAGCACTTCAGGATTCGGACCAGTCTCACTTCTCACGGCATCCTGGAAGGTAAAGCGATCCCTGGCTGGTTACTCAGAACAGGATGCCCATGAATTTTGGCAGTTTCTTCTGCATCAGTTGCATAAAAACGACACAACCAGAACCACATTTAAAAAAGAAGAAACTATGAACTTAACAAGTCATCCTGCAAATAGTTGCAGTTGCATTACACACCGGACATTTGCTGGAGAGCTCCAAAGTTCCATCACCTGTTTAGAATGTCAATCAGTTCGTGTGACTGTGGATCCTATGTTGGACCTGTCGTTAGAAATCCAGGAAAAATTGGGAGATAATAGCAGGCTTCCAATAACCAGTCTGGAGAAATGTCTTGATAAATTTACTAAGTCAGAGAAACTGGACACTAAACACAGCTGTCCAAAATGTGGGAAGCCAACAGAGGTGGAAAAGCAACTTAAAGTGAAGACTCTTCCACGTACATTAGGTATACAATTGAAACGATTTGAGCATTTCGCAACTTCAACAAAGATTGATACCCATGTTGAAATCCCATTGATATTTGATATGTCTAGATATACCTTGAATGATGGCGATTCCAGGCTCGGTAAAAATGTCTACGAACTCTTTGGGGTAATTTGTCATATTGGATCTGTGAATACTGGTCATTATATCAGCGTTATCAAAAGCAGAGATGGAGCCTGGTACAGATTTGATGACGCTACAGTGACCAAAGTTTCAACAGAGGATGTCTTAAAAACTAAGGCCTATCTTTTGTATTATATCATGCATGAACTACCGTGATTGCTTAGTCTAAGGCTACAAATTATAAGGTTTACTAGTCTTAGGTGGCCGGATACGTATATATGTCAAATTATTCGGTGCTTTTCACTTTTGACTCCGAAATCTAATATATATATCATTTTAGCAGCATTAACCAAATTATAACTTCTAATCAAAGAAATCATCATCATCTCCATCATCATCGTAGGTATTGCCTCTCAGACTCTTTTTCTGGAACCTTGTCCTATGACTTTCCTCCTCATCTTCGTCTCTCTGATTGATGGCAAGTCTAGAATCGGTGTGTTTAACAGCATCAATGTCACATAATACCTTTTCTATGTCTTGAACATTAGTTTCATTTCCACCCAACATAGCCAATGTGACAAACTGTTTCACCACATCTCCATCACGGTATATCAGAATTGTAGGGCAATTAGCTTCTGGATAGGACTCCACTGCTCTGTCTGCTGGAATTTCGACAAACTTAATTTCTGGGAATTTTCTGGAAATCTGGACCATTAGAGAAGAAAGAAGCCTAGACTGTAATGAGCTTTGTAATGACATATGAAGAAATACAAACGACTCTTTAGAAGCATCCGTCACTTCGTCCTTGTATTCGACTTTTGTTATAGGATACACAGATCCAAATCTGGCCTTTGATGCAATCTTATTCATTTCTGAGATTCTCTTTTGTCTATAAGATTCGAGAAAGTCCTCATCTTCCTCGTCCTCCAGGGCTTCCAGTTCTTCTAGATCTTTACCCTCCAGCCTATTGGCATGCTGCTTCTGAACGGCATCTGCTAATGCTTCCTCCAGTTCCTCCGTTGGATCTTTCTCCTTCTGTGGAATCACTCCATGAGCACGAAGAATATCGTTCCACTCAGTATCTTCATCAGGGTTCACCTGAACCTGGATTTTGGGATCCACACCGTTCATCTCACCTATGTAGTAGTCTTTCAGGTTCTGTCTGTTTGAACTTCAAAACGACTAGTCTTTTATCGGGTGGATTTCAATATCCTTTCATGGCTTCCATGATATAGAGATTCGCCGTGTCCTGTTGACGTCAGCAGCACAGCCATGAAAATCGAAAAATCTGCCATATTTTGAAACGGTTACAAGACCCTGTAGAAACGGAATTTTTAAACGTTCAGCAGTTACTGGAAAAGGTGTATCGAATACACATGACTTTTGCCAAAACAAAGAAAGAACAGGGTACAGCAAACTGCAGTATCACTAAACCAACACTAGACAGAACAGCAGCAAATTCAAACGTTTAATACTGTATTCAAGGTTTTTTTAAAATAAAGGTAGTTAGATTGACTTAATAATAGTACATCATGTCAATAAGACTACGAGACGGATTTGCAGACGAGTCTCTTGAAAGAGTATTGGAAGATCTGTTGGTCAGATTTGTAATAAATTGTCCCGATGAAGATCTTTCGTCAATTGAGAGGGTGTTTTTTCAGATCGAAGAGGCACAATGGTTCTATCAGGATTTTGTTAGAGTGATCAACACTCTTCTCCCTCCTCTCAAAATGAAGCAATTCACATCCAAAATAATAGCTCAATGTCCTTTAATTTGGCAATGGGAAGAACCAAAAGATGCATTAAGCAAGTTTGGCAAATACAAGTCGTCTATTCCTGTCAGAGGCTGTGCTTTACTCAACGAGAATCTTGATAAGTTGCTACTTGTTCAAGGTGTTGAGAGCTCTTCCTGGAGTTTTCCAAGAGGAAAGATATCCAAGGGTGAGACTGATCTGGAATGTGCTTTGAGAGAGCTTTATGAGGAAACAGGGTTTGATGGAACAGATTACATAGATGAGGACGAATACATAGAAAGAACAATAATGGGAAAGAACTACAAGATCTTCATTATCAGTGGTGTTCCTGAGAACTCTGTCTTCGAGCCGAAAGTGAGAAATGAGATAGGAGCAATAGAATGGAAGGATGTGAAGTATTTATCAAAGGCAGCCAGATCAGGTAACCAATTCTATCTTGTGGGAGCCATGATAAAGCCGTTGATGGGCTTTATTTCGAAGGTAAGAAACTTGCATTCAGAAGAAGAATTAAAAAGAAGAGCAACTATTCAGCTCAAAAAGATTCTTGGTGTTGGAATTGGCGAGGAGAAGAAAGAGTCTCTGGAAGAGCTGGACCCTGGAAGAGAATTGCTCAATATGCTTCAGCAAGTTTCAAAGGCACGCCAGCCAAGTGCTGTCGATGGTCCTTTGGAAACTACAACTGCCTCTTCAGCAGTGACACCTATGGCTCCACAACTGTCACCAAACTATCAACTGCCATTCCCTTTGCTTATGCAACATCGTCAATTTCCACCATTGCTTCATCCTGGCATAGCTCCTTTCCAATTGCCTTTGTTCAATCCATTCATGCCTCCACAAAATATGTTCATGCCCCCTCATTTCTCTTTGCCTCTCCCTATTCCTGCTCCAATGCAAACACCAAACAATCATATACCAGACGAGGCTTCAGAAAATTTGAAGAGCGAACTATTTCCTCCTGCCCCATCTACTCTTAGTAAACCCCAGTTTCAGCTTGCAGACAAAATTTCGAAGGAATCAAACAGCAAGGAACTTCTTAGTATTTTGAAATCAAAAAAGAAGGTCATTCCATCAGATAATGAGACATTGAAAGAGAAAAAAGATGCGAAGAATGCTACCTTTTTGAAAGGACTCTTCGACAAATACAAAGATGCTCCTGTTCCGACTCCGGCTACTGTCATTGCCCCTGTTCCTGCTCATGTTCCTTCTCGCAAACCCATCAAGATTCTGAAACCCGATAGATCCTCGGACAGACAAGCAGACGCAAACTCTGTAAGTGTTGCTCCTCAAGAACTCGATATCACTGCCCCTGCAAATGAGCCAAGATCCGAATCACGGAATGTTCCAAACATAAAAGAGAAGGTGATTCTTTTAAAAAGGCCAAAGAACAATCAAACAATGAATGACAATCAAGATAGCCCAAATTCTACCAATAATATATCCATCTCTGCAACAGCTCCAGATTCAAACAGCCAGCATTCTACGGAAGAGACGCTATCAGACAAAACTAATGGATCCGAGCTATTGAATATATTAAAAGGCGGTATTTTAGAAGATAACATTGCTACCACCTCTAAACCGGCTAGTCCAGTGGTGCAAGTATTAAACACACCGAACTCGAAAGAGTTACTGGACATATTAAATAACAAACAGAAGGTTATAAATGAGAGTTCAACCGAAAATAATCAAGTACATCAAGCTAACAGCGAGAACCATTCGACAGAGCTGCTTGGTATATTGAAAAATCCTCTTTCACGTGAAAAGACTGATCCTTCGGCTGATCTGCTTAGTTTATTGAAACCGTCTGACTTTCAGGCAGCTGCTACTGAACATAAGAAGAATCCTGCAGTATGTCTACAGACAGACGCTGAGGCTAATGGTAATAAGGAAAATGCGTCTTCTGTCTTGCTCAATATTTTAAATGGAAAGAAAGAACCAACGAATGATCCTGCCTCGGACAGACTAAATCTCTTCTTTGGAGACAAGGACAAGACAGCTACTGTGTCAACTGCGACTCCTAGCGAGGTTTCATCTAACAATGTGAATGTTGTTCCGACTCAACAGAAAACTGCGGAGAAAAATCATTCGTCTGCATCTCAGCTGCTAGGTATTTTGAAAGGTAATACCAGTGAAACAAAATCACCAATTGCACAGGAGTCTGTCAGCCCTTCTCAGGACTTATTAAGCATCCTTAATTCAGGCCCAAAAACAAAAAGCCCTACTGACGCGTCTCCGTTTGTCTCTCAACTAGTTTCCCCTTCACCTTCAAACGATCTTCTGCAACTATTAAACGGAAAAACTGATTCATCTGCTTTGCATTCCGCTCCTACACTTGGAATAAACCCTGATCCATCTTCGGGCTCTACACAGCTGCTTGGACTACTAAAAAAGAATCCTGGCGTTCCAGCATCTCAAACAAATACCTCTTCCGAATTGCAAGAACTGCTTCCAACTCCTTATGTGCCGAAAGAGGAACCTAATGGTGCTTCTGAACTATTAGAGCTACTTAAGAAACCAGCTACATCAAAAATAGAGGGCAACGGAGGTTCTGAATTACTAGGACTGCTTCAAAACCCCATTTCAAGTCAGCCCAACGACGGTGGAGACCATGATGATTTTGATGACTTCGAAGATTTCGATGATCTGAACGAAGGATTTGACCAGCCTCAAAGTTCTCATCAAATCAAAACTTATGTTGATTCTGATGAAGAGGACTATATTTAGTTTGTAGAAACTAGTTAGTTTCATGATATTTTGTTATCAGTATTCTTAGCATTCTCTAATTTCATGTTTAATGTCTGGCATCTCCGTTAATTCTCAGATCTGAGGCGGTGTAACCAGTCTTCACCATCTGGGAAAATCATAACAGATGGAAGAATGATTCCGATAGATTGAAACAGATATCCATTGATCGAAGTAAATCGGTTTTAACTCAACTAATATTGGAGTATAAGATGGCAGCTGTTAAAAAAAAGGCAGGAAAAGCACCCAAGTCAGTCGTATCCAGATCATCAACTTCTCATAAAATCCAAGAACTGAATCCACCAGTTCCAAATAAAGCCCCAGAATTCAAACCAGACTTCAAGAATAGACGCTACTGGCTAATCAAGTCCGAACCTGTATCAAGAATAATCAAACCAGGACAAAATGCGAAGTTCTCGCTTGCAGATCTAGCAGATGTAGATCAGGAACCATGGGATGGAGTGCGCAATTACGAAGCTAGAAACAATCTTCTTACTATGTCCAAAGGAGATTTATGTCTGTTTTATCATTCAAATTGTAAGAATCCCGGAATCGTGGGGCTTGCTATAATTAGCACCGAGAAGGCAGAACCTGATAGTCTGCAATTCGAATCGCAATCGTCATACTTCGACCCAAAGTCGACTTCTGAAGATCCGAGATGGTGGTGTCCTAAGGTCAGTTTTCTATGTCGGTTAAAGAGGAAACTCAGTCTCAATGAGTTGAAACAATCGGGCAAATTCTCGGACTTACACTTGCTCAAGAGAGGCAGGTTAAGTGTAACTCCTGTTAGCCCTGCTCATTTCCACGCTCTTCTTGAGTTGCAAGGCGATGGAGCTGAAGTCGCTGATCTGACTCAAGAGTTTGATTGCGAGGTCAAAAATCTCAAGGTTTACGATGACAAGCTACTAGACTAGGGTTTCATTATCTATTAATTTCATTGGATCATTATTTAAGTAAAATACAAATCATTTTCTTTGATTGCTGGAAGCGATTTTAGAATTGAGTCTACTGTCCATATTGATTCTATCGTGAAGTCCAAGATCAATTAGACCACTTAATTCATTTTTGAGGTTCTCTAGCTGCTTAATTCCACGAGCAACATTATCTATGTCGTTTAATTTAGCCACGTTTACAAAACACTTAATTTGATAGCGTCCAGAAACATCTAGTAATTTCACCGAAGAAACAGGGTCTTCGGTTTTGTTGCTTTCACCACTGCCCTCTATTGTCTCAGTTTTGTCCTTCATTTCAACATCACCATCATCCACTAGCGATTCCTCTGGTGGAGGCGCCTTAGGTCGGACATATAGTCTGAAGATTTCGATTATTATATCATTGTAATATAACTTGAATCCCTTGTTCCAATATTCCATCTCTGGCATATATCCCAATTCATCGACATATCCAAGAACATCATCTGTATGAATAATTGTGGTTTCATAGACATTTTGTATTGAAACTGACCGTTTTCCTGCAGCCGGAATGTCCGACAATTGTAATGTCCAGATCATCTGGTTCCATTTAGGAGATCTCAGAGTATCTAGAAGAGATTCTCCAGTATAAGCTTCATCATCCAAAAGGGCATCATTCTCCCAAATAGAAGTCATTCGCACTCTGTATGACTCGATCTGATTGATTTTTCCTGCCCTTTGTTCCGGTCTGAAAGGAAACTTCGGTTTCAAAATCACTGTATGCTGTGAAAGATCTTGGGGTTTCATACCCGTGAGCGACTCAAGGGTTATTTGCACAACCCGAAGCTGTGACTCGGGTATCGATGAAAACAGAGAGACTTGTTGTACCATGTCCTTGTTTCTATGTACTTTGTATACTCTGTGTTCACCTGTAAACGTTTATGAAAGTCTAATGCTTTTCAATTGGACTTTATACCTCATGTTAGAGAGATGGACATGGAGATGTTGAGCTGATTCGGTATGGTGTAGAGGTGTTTGAAGACGTAAGCGTTACACGTGACCTGGTGTAGAGATGCTGTTAGATCAATTACGTCAATGATTCGACAGTTGTTGGTACCAGTGGTAGCAAAGTTGGTAGCAGGTACCTGGTCTATTTTACTTCTCCAGAATACTAGATGAATTAGAAAATATTGATCTAAATATAGCAGCCTACAGTAACAATATTCAAATGAGTTTTTCAAAAAGCGTAATCATAGAAATACGTTAAACCAAGAAATCGTATATACTCAACAGGAAACTTAGATCTTTGGAGTTCTAATCTTAGCTCTAACAGCCTTGACTTGAGTGTAATTCTCATAAGCTTCTTGACCCATCTCACGGCCAATACCAGATTGCTTGTAACCACCGAATGGAACGTTCTGGTGGAAGTCGTTGTAAGTGTTAATCCACACAGAACCAGCCTCAAGTCTGTCAGCAACATAAAGTGCCTTGTGAATGTCCTCAGTGTGGATACCAGAGCCTAAACCGAAGTCAGAATCATTAGCCTTCTCAATTACCTCATCAACACTCTTGAATGGAAGAACGACACCGACAGGACCAAAGATTTCTTCAGTAGTCAATTGAGAGTCTTGTGGAACATCGTAGAAGATGGTTGGAGTGACAAAGTAACCCTTGTTACCGATTCTCTCACCACCAGTCAAAAGCTTCAATCCGGTTTTCTTACCAATGTCGATGTATTGCAAGACCTCCTCGAATTGATCTGGGGTGGTCTGTGCACCTTGGAAGACACCTTCCTCGAATGGGTTACCAATCTTGAGCTTGAGAATAGCAGCCTTGAACTTCTGCAAGAAGGACTCGTACCATTCCGCGTCAGTTGCTTGAATGTAGATTCTGGAACCAGCACAGCAGACTTCACCACCGTTGAAGAAAATACCGGTGATCAAGTTTTGAATTGTCTCCTCAATGTTACAGTCTTGGAAAACAATGTTTGGAGATTTACCACCCAATTCCAAGGTAACCTTCTTGATGGATTTGGCACACTCAGTCATAACATTCTTACCGACACCAGTGGAACCAGTGAAAGCAACCTTCTTAATCAATGGGTGGTTCAAGATAGCGTTACCACAGCCTCTTCCAGAACCTGGAACAACGTTGATGACACCCTCTGGGAAACCTGCTTCCTTGATCAAAGTACAGGCATACAAGTTAGAGAGAGGAGTTGCTGAAGCTGGCTTCAAAACCATAGTGTTACCCGTGGCGATAGCTGGACCAATCTTCCAAGCAAACATCAATAGAGGGAAGTTCCATGGAGTAATGGCACCACAGACACCCAAT
Organism: Ogataea nemodendra; assembly: GCA_030567775.1. Taxonomy (NCBI): domain Eukaryota; kingdom Fungi; phylum Ascomycota; class Pichiomycetes; order Pichiales; family Pichiaceae; genus Ogataea; species Ogataea nemodendra. The sequence goes on from JAJLSV010000013.1 coordinate 451,609, forward strand.
GGCTCTCTTCTTGTGTAGGTCAAGTGGGTGTAACCAGTGTCAATGGATCTACCATCCTTCTTGTCACAGAAACCGGCACAAGATCTGATGTACTCAATGACCAAGTTAACATCGAATGTGGAACAGAGCAAGGACTTACCGTTGTCTAGAGATTCAATTTGGGCCAAAGTTTCCTTTTCTCTCTCCATAATGTCGGCAAGCTTGTAGAGAAGTCTTGCTCTGACGGTTGGGTTAGTGAACTTCCAGGTCTTGAAAGCCTTGTAAGCAGCTTGAACGGCAACCTCGACATCCTTGTCATCGGCCATCTGCAAGTCAGCTAGCTTTTCTTCAGTGATAGGGGAGGTCACTTCAAAGGTCTTGCCTGACTTGGCGACAACGAACTCATTGTTAATGAACAAACCAGTTGGTTGCGAGTATGTTTTGTTGATGATTGGAAACTTCAAAGTCTCGAATACGTTTGTGCTGGCAGTCATTATGTTTCTTCTGATTAACTTCTTGCTACTGCTAAATAAGCAAACTGTTCTGGGAATCATTTTTACTTGCACAAAGGCAATAAATAAAGCAAGGGTGAAAAACGACCTCTATTTATATTCGGAGTACAAAATAGCGGAACGCTAACAAGGGGCGCACCCAGAACAGGAGGGGAATTAACCGGCCCCTTTTCGAACCGTGCTACTCAATCCTTCACCGAACTCGAACATTGTGCACCGTCGACTTTCCACACCGACACCGATGTCCCAACGATTTCCCCACACCCCCTTTGCAGGGAAATCGCATCGTCTGGGGAAACGGTGAAAGTTTTTCTAGGCCCTGTTGGGATTACTAATACTTCATGGTCGGGTGGAATTCCATATACAGCATGACCATTTGCGATGGTTTCCCGGGGACAAGGGAAAATGATAGGCAGCAAATAAGGCAAATCTCAGAGATGGGGTGTCGCGCCCCCATGAATCGTTGGGAATCTCGACGATGCATGATTTTTCTCTGGGGGAGGGGTGCGCGAGAGAACGAGGGGCAAATGAAAAAGATTCGTGCACTTACGGGAAGATCCAGGAGGCAAATAATCCTAGCCACCGCAGAAATACTTACAAATTGTCTCTGATATTCGATTGCTAATGTCGCATGGAACAAACGGAGATTGCAACCGTATGGCTGTTACCTGATTGCCATAGCTTTATCTCGGAGTAAATGCGTAAATCGCATTTCATTGATGCCGGACATCTTCGGAACATAATTGAAATGAGGGACACCTTCCACTTTGAATGTGTCCGCAGTCAGACACCCCATACACCCCGTTAAACCCGTCAACAGATTCTCTTAGGTCAGCATTCCTCTTTCTCAGAGGTGGGTCGGATTCGCTTGCTGGCGCGCCTACGGTTTCCCTTACGGCTATCATGCCTGTTCTAGTAAGAGAGCCGTCAGTCTGTAGTAGAAATCAAAGACTTGCAAGCTTTGTGCTAGGTTCTCTCGACCTTGACTGTACCTTGCGATATCTTAGATCCATTAATGATCTACTGTCCTCTTCCTTTCACCCCGTTACACCCCACCCCTCTCGAGCGACGAGTAAGAAATACCCGGTTATCCATTTCATCCCTCCCCCACTTTTTGTCCCACCCTTGGACCCCTAATCCCTTTGGAAATCTCCACTTACAGTGCAGAAATTAAACCCCTATTGTTCAGAGCGCTCACGTCATTATAGGCTGAAATATCCATCCTCGAAAATTGATCTCCTGACATCGGAATTGAAAGGTTCCGGTGCGATGAATAGACAGCATTGGTGCATCAATCTGGGGTACAGACAATTTTCAAGCATTTCGTTCAGATCCTATTGGTGCTTCCGTAATCAGAAGTTCAACGGACTCCTCTCACTGCTTTTCCAAGAACCTTTTACGGCGGCGTCCGGGATGTCCTGGTATTTCTTTTAATCAATTACTGGTAATCTCTAGGTAACGCGGTAAAAAGGGATATGAGCCGACCCCACTTCTAACCACTATCGAATTAATCTAACATACACAAAAGTATAGCGCAAAAAAGAACGTTGGCCTTCTCGAGTCCTTACAATTAATATCAAGTTCAAACAGATGAACTCGCCATGTTGCCGATAAACGGCCCCCTCATTCTATGTTTCATGAACACCACTCTCCCTGATTAATTGATGATCAATTACTACTTGGTCCGTGTCACCGTTCCCGGTAGAATGGCCGTCAGTTTGCTGATAATACTGTTTCTTTAATTCTTCATCAACATTGTCGTCACTAGTAGGCTCTCTTGAGTTGCCATGCTGAGTTTGTGGCATAAATGATGCAGCCTGAACATAATGTTGTTGTTGAAAAGCCTGCTGAGCCAATTGTTGCTGTTGCAAAAGCTGAATATCGTACAGTTGATCCTGTTGGCTCACAGGTTGTTGAGATTGGTGAGAGGACGGAGAACTTTGATTCTGCGCTGCCCTTGTAGCCAACTCCACAATATCGTTCGTATCCAGAGGTTCTTGTTTGAGAAGCTTCGATAATTCATTCACATCTGTATCCTTTGGTTGTAATTCATGGAACCTGCGCTGAGAATCGTCCTGAGATAATCCATGCTCCGAATGGTCTGGAAGTTGAAATTGAATGTCATCTTGATTTCCATCTTTCTTCCAGTTGTATGGTTGATGGTGTTTATGGTTGTAGCTTAGCTGGATAACACCAGTCACCAGATCATAGTTTAATGTGATTTTCGAATCGCATTCTTCTGTTTTCAACTTATTCACAACTTGCCTTTTATGTTCGCTTCTAGACTTACGCTGTCTGTCTTTATCCTGAGAACAGATATACATCCAGGTTATCTTCTTGGATTTATTAGGGTTTGCATCTTGCAGATTTGGTTTGTGATGATCTCTGATCGCAAACTTGAACCCTGTTATCATCTGAAGAGGAGCAATATATTGACTCACCACCAGCTCCGACATCTCTTTGACAATTTCTTCACTGAGATCTTGTTTGCGATACCTAGGGAAAATTGACTTGTCTGTGTAATTTCTATAGTTGTGCTGGTAGAGATCAATGGTGGTGTTCATACTCACCTTTTCCTGATACTGGTTCCAGTCGTCAGATAAGTTTGGTAATTTAGAAGGCGACCTAATCTTCTTCTCCTTCACCTTTCTCTTTAATCTGCAATTCAAGCAGGTCTGGTACTTCAGAAGCATCTCTCCATCCTCGTTTAATCTTTTCACTCTACATCTGGAACATTTTTTAATCTCATCAGATATTGAAGACCTAACAGCACGAGCCTTCTTTCTGAGAGCCTCAACTTCACTGGGAGAAGACTGAATCTGCATTGGCACTGATTGTTGGTGTTCTGACTGATCATGCGGAATATATGGATAATATTGCTGACTGTAGTACTGTTGATGTCCTGGGCCTAACTGTTCCTGATGGCTGTATCCTGAGACACTGACAGCTGCGGCTGCAGCTGCGGCTGCTGTCTCCGCAGCTGAAGGTTGCAAAGACCTCAATTGGTCGTCAACATCTGTCAACAAGATCTGTTGTCCAGGCTGATGTGTTGTCTGCTGGTCTGTACCAATCCGATGAGACTGGTCCTGAGTCTGTGTTGACATTGCAATTTTGATTTGATTCGAAAGATAAACAAACAAGACCCTTCTTGGTGTATAGTCCTTTCACGCCACTTGCAACACTGTAATGTATGCACTGCTGCTATCACTTTCGTATGTCACCTTATAAAGACTGCTTGAATCTTCTTGACTAAACTCTATGCTTTACTAGCCCTAAACTCCAGATCTAAGATTCCTGAATCGGTCTATCTGACAATATACTGAATGGTTGCAAATATATGCTCTGTCTTTCTTCATGACTGTTGAACTCAAATGGTAAGCAACTGTTTGTCACGTAATTAGCATTGGCAGGTTTATCCATCATATACCTGTGCAAACTAGTTATGCGGATCATATACATCCGTGCACCACAAACATTCTAACAGTTCTGGAGAAGCTTACTACTTTTAGATCGCCCTGTACTTGATTCTATCGTGTACATATATGAAGGCTTCATCGTTTTAAGAATAGAGACAGCCGCTGTACTGTGTGAATGGTAAGCACAATCACAATACCAAAGACAACAGATCATGGCCAAGAAGAAGAGAGAGGAGTACTCGGATGAGGAAGTTTCAGATTTTGACGAAGCACAGTTAGATGATGAAGAAGAATACGATGAGGACGAGGACTTGGGATCTGATTCAGAAGACAATGTTAATACAAGACCTGTGCGGTTGTCTACGCGGTCCCGTAAGATTGTGGATAATTATGATGAAGATGAGCGGCCTGAGATTGACGAATTTGATGCTGATGATATCGATGATATCGATGTCAAACTACAGGATGATGATGACGATATAGACATCAATGCTCCAATTCTGGAGGAGGAAGACGAAGAAGAAGAAGAACCCGTTACTATTGAGAAGCGCAAGCGCCACAAAGTGAGCAATCAAAACCCAAGTAAGTCACAGATTGTCGTGAATAAGAAAAAGAGCAGGAAGCTTAATGTTAAGGTGAAATTTAATGCCACTGGACAATTACAGGATTCTTTGTCGTCTTCTCCTGTAAGGTCTTCGGACCAAACTGACGGTATATCGTCACGAAGATCAAGAGGCGGTGCCAAGAGCTACAAGGAACCAGATCTCGATGATGACTTTGGTGATAACGAAGAAAAAATATTAGATTCTGAAATGAACGATGTGGAGAGCTCAGAGGAAGACGAGGAGGAGGAAATTTTGAATACCACAGATGTCACTAGAATGACAGAACGTCAGAGATCGAAATATTTGGATTCTGCCGATGAGGCTGATCAATTGCCAGATGCAAAGAGAAAGAAGAAGGAAGGAAAGGAGTTTCTATCGCTTACGAATGAGCGATTGAGGAAGAAGCAACTTTCTGAGGAAGAGATGGCTCTACGTAGAATGGAGAATGCCAGAAAAAGGAAGAACTTTTCGATCAAGAGGCTTGAAATGGAAAAACAAGATACTTTGAATAAGTTATTGATGAAGCGTGCAGACAAGGTCAGAAACCTAACTACATTACAGGGGAAAGAGTACAACGATGATGATAACGATGAGGGCAACCCAGAACAAATAAGAAGACCTATGTTAAAGCACAAAGCATTATTTAACTGGTGTTCCAAGACTGTTGGAACCGGCGACGAAAGAAAAAATGTAAGTCTGTACTCGATACCTTAGAATCAATGTTTTTTTGGATTTTCGATTGTAGCAACCAGGTCCTTAAATCTTTCTTTGACGAAATACCCTTCAACCACAGACATTCCGAAATACTCTGCTTTGATAGCTGTTGGTACTCTGTATTTTTTTAGCATTGGATAAAAAAGAGTAAAGAATTGTAATATGTTTAGTGCCACTATGAATTTGGCGTACATTCCGGCATGACCTGCTATTCTAGAAGCTGTGTCATCGGAAATTCCTAGAATTGACGACAAAATGAAGGTGAACATCTTTGTTCTGCTTCCTAGTGCTATAAACGCAAATAGAAACAGGTGCAAGAGTTCCAATATTCTGGAAGGATAGACTGCTTCTTTAATCTGAAAATGGCTGAATCCTCGTTTAGCTGCTGCTGTTTTAGCCATTTCCACTAATCTGTCCCTGGCTTCTCTGAAATTCGACATTGGTGGGTCAAAGTTCACTCTTGAAAGGAGGGTGATTCCTCTCTCCTCGTATGAAATCATCATGTAGGCCAGTGTAATACTTTTGATCTTGATGTTCTTGATGTACGAGGTCACTTTCACATTTCCATACACCTCTAGATAGTCCTCGATGGACAATCCGTGGTCTTTATTCATATGGTTTATGATACGTGTTTGTGGATCTGACGACATGACAATTATATGTACTGAATTGAGCTATTGACTTGAGCTGTTAATGAGTAATAATTATCCATATTTTCTTATCACTGGTATTTATTATCTAGCAGATGAAAATTTAACTTTTCGATAATTCCGATGCCAGATGTCGTAGTTTCAGTATGTAGTTCTGCGAAATCGCATATTTTAGTGAGTAGGCCGATATGACTGGACAGGTATTGGTAACTACAGGTGCTACTGTGACGTTTAGAAAGCTGATAGAGTTTTCATTGAAAGCAGAGTTTCTGAATTTGCTGGAAAAACTCAACTATACTAGCCTGACGGTTCAATATGGAACTTCGTCAGAATCTGTGGTGTTTTTACGCGAGCTTCTGGGACAGTTGGAAGACACTACTGACGCTCAGCTAATTCCTTCAAGTGATGATAGGATATTCGAAGCCCGGCTAGGTCAAAGATTCTATATTAAATGCATCCAGTATGACAGCAACATCGTGGAAAATTATACCTCGAAATCCCAGCTGGTGATTTCTCATGCTGGTACAGGATCTATCCTGGACACTTTGAGGTGCCATAAGAAGTTGGTTGTCATCATCAATGAAGATCTCAAGGATAATCATCAGCTGGAAATCGCAGATGCGTTCGAAAAGCTGGGTGTGTTGTGGTATCTCAAAGGAGATTTTAACGAGTTTTTGAAACTAGTGGAAAAATCACACAACAATAAACTACAGCAATTGGAAGACCCCAAGGGGGATATCATAGAGAAAATTGTGTTAAGTTAACGCATTCACATCACGTATATTATGCTAATAAATTCCCATTACAGATGGAATTGAGAAGTGCATGCAAAAACAAATCGCTTTTGATAGTGTTTTCAACATCGGGTCTCATCCGATATATGTCCTTGATAGTCAATAGGACTGTCATGTTTGCTACCATAAGCAGAGAATCCATATTGTATCTGAAACGTTCGAATCGAGAAATCAACGTCGATCTCAACATATATAGCCAAACGGATCTCATTTGCTCGTTTTTGTAGATCACTGTGTACAAGCTGGATATAAATCCAATTATGCCTAATCTTAGTCTCCCGTTAATTTCCAATCCTCTAGACTTCCATGCTAAATAAAACGAGGTTGATGAAACAGAAAATGCAATGAAAATAGCCTTGATAGCGCTTCTGAATGCCTGGATCACTATTTCGTGGTCCAATTGTCTCTTGGATTTTGCTATGGAGAACAATAGAAAGGGATATACTAACTTGAAGGAGACTAGGAACTTCGTAGGAATATACTTAGTGATATATTCTTGCAGATTAGATGTCAGACCCTGTCCAAAAAAATCGTTGATTTGAATGAAATACTTGGGACAATGGTCTTTAGAAAGAAAATAGTTTCGGAAAATGACAGAATAGCATACAGGAAATATGAGCCATGATTGGTTCAAAAGCTTTAAAGAATGATTCTTCTTTAACAATTTGGGAGAGATCGCTTCTAGCAGCTTGTAGCCATGATCAAAAACCAGTATCAACAAATAAATGGACAACGAGCTTTTCTGATACAAAGAATCATTGGGATATATTACTAGAGGTAATGCTGTGACGAAGTTTGATATCACAGAGTCTCTAAAGTTGATGTCATCTCTGTTGTTTAATAGAGGGTTTACTGAGGAAATCAAGGATATAGATAAGGCAAGTCTCCAGACAGACTTTTTGTTCATTGCGACAAACAAGGACCCAGTTTTCGAAACTGACACCACTAAAACCATAGTTCTAGCAAAGTTTCGGCAAAAAGCTGCAATTTTCAACTGATTGAGACTCATCTGGGATTCCACCTTTTGCAACCATTTCTCCAGCGAAAACACGGTTTTCGCTGGGATTCTCTTGAAATCGCGAGAACCGATCAACAAAACCACCAGATACCTTAATTTCTTGCCTTTCTTGTACATGGATTCTTAATAGTGATGTTTTATTGGACCATTATATTCGACAGACTAACAGGAACCCCCACATTCGACTTATCAATAGATAAATGGAGTAGATGGCTGTCTTGCGGCTCAACTGACGCGACACTCGACGCGAACCGACTCCAGATTCTTACATCCGTACACCATCCCAATTTTTGCTTGGGTTTCCGAAAATATACGATGATTTTTGTAGATCTTGAAATGTTTAACGCGAATTCTAATTGTAAGATCATCTATGTTGAAGGTTCAGGACGATTTAAAAGTAGTGAGCTTCACCCAGAAATAATTGAATGCGCACGTGATCAAACACATAATATATATCACGTGCCTGAACAATTCTTTCTGGGTGAAGCTCACTACTTTTAAATCGCCCTGTATATTATATAACAAAGTTGCGGATACTGAGGGGGTAGGCAATACAATGTTTAGATCAGGCAATTTGTGAGGAATAATAGGAGTGGTTCTATTTTACAATCACTTTTAGTAGGCACATGCGTACACCACAATTCCATTCATGCTGATTACAATGTCCTTATTTAGAAGATACTGACAGTGATAGCATTGTAGATAAAATGACAGGATAAATACTTTCCTATAGGAGCAAAACTTTTCAAATCTGTTTTAAAGAATTCAATTAGTTTTCCTGTTTTAGTATTTGAAGGGAATTCCAGAATCATAAACTATTGACATATTATTAATTTTCGATCCACTCGATTTTTAAGAAACCAAACAGTCTACTCTGGTGACGGCTTTCTCATATATGAATTACATGATTCTATTCTTATGCAATAAGAGGAAGTATTTAGGTATTTTATTTATCAAAACCGATTGATTTCTAGAACTAAGCTGTACTAATGCAGGTATTCGGTCTTGAATAGGTAATTAGATTAGAAATCAATTCTCTTTGACAAACAAACCTGCATATCCTTGTCCTGTTGAGCAGCACATGGACACAATACCCAGTTGACCATCTTCTTGTAAACTGTTTAACAATGTGGATAAACAACGAATCCCAGTTGCCCCTAAAGGATGTCCCAATGCAATGGCTCCTCCTTTTGGATTAATCAAATTATCGGCCAATTGATTTTCTAAACCTAATTTTTTGATGACATACAATGATTGACTTGCAAAGGCTTCGTTCAGCTCAAATAATGAAATGTCATTCAGCTCTAGTTGAAGTTTCTTTAACAAATCTTGAATTGCGTAAACAGGAGCAATTCCCATCAACGAGGACTCCACTCCAGCCACTGATGATGATATATATCTAGCAATAGGCTTCAATCCCATTTTTTCCGCTTCCTCTCTAGTACTCAACAATGCAAAGGAACTTCCATCAGAAATTTGTGACGAATTTCCGGCTGTTGTGACACCCGTCTTAGTGAAAGCAGGAGGTAAGGATGCCAGTTTTTCTAAAGATATATTTCCTCTGATTCCATCATCTTTATCTACTGCAATCAATTCTCCAGTTTCACTTTTAGTCGTGATTGGAATGATTTCAGCTTTAAACTTACCATTCACAGTGGCAGAATGTGCTTTCTGGTGAGAGTTGAATGCAAACTCATCCAATTCCTCTCTTTGGAGACCAAATTTCTTGCAAACGTTCTCTGAAGTGATACCCATAGGCATCAGAACATCTTTGGCATCTTGACTAGCTAACTCGTAAAGTCCTTCATCGATTCGCGAAGGGATACCTCTATGAGGGAAGTAGTCAGATGTCATAGATTCCACACCTGCAGCAATTCCTACTTTATAATCCTCAGCTCTTATAGAATTTGCAACATAAGTGAGAGCTTGAATGGAAGAGGAACATTGTCTATTACAAGTGTTGACGGTAGTTGAGTAAGGAAATCCCACAGACTTAATAGCTAATGCCGAAGCCTTTTGTCCTCCTAGAGTTTGCAAAACTGTACCAATGAGGACATCATTAACCTTCTCTAACGGAATGTTTATCTTTTCTAATGATCCCTTTACTGTTTGATATAATATCTGTTCAGGTGCTAGGTTAGCCAATCCTCCTTTTTTGGCTCTTGTCACGGGAGATCTAAAAGCACCAAGAATAACTATATCATTTCTTGACTTGGTTGTTATTTGTTTAATTAAAGATGACATCTAAGAGTTTGATCGCCTTTTAATATGAACTTTTAATTATATTGATTGATCACCATTAATGGCTGTTAGTCTTTATATATGGTAAAGAAGCAGATTGATAAATTTTATCCTTTTTGCATAATAATCGGAAACCCTTTTCTGCCCTCCCCCGCGTTTTGGCCTCTTTGGACAGATTTCCGAGGATAATCATATTTCCGCGTGCAGACAACCGACACATTTCCGAAACTTTAGCTGAGAGCTTTAACCATTGGTGAACTATCTAGATAAACTTGGTAGAATTTCATTTTCAGATATTCCGAGATATCTTCATCAAAGACCACAAAGGCTCCCCATTCGGATGTCAGTTGTTTACCATTGATGAGAGAATAATCGACATATCCGTTAACAAAATACTTGAAATCAGTTACTCGGCCTAGATTTTGTATCACATGATGTCTTTTTGTGACCTTTGTCCACATGTTGACTCTCAAATTAACTATAGCAGCTTCACCTTTGACATGATTCAGGCCCATTTTGAGGTCAGCAGAAGAAGTAAAAAAATCCAGATACCTGTCTCTTTCCTCAGAATCTGGCGGAGGAGTGTCTGAAATGGAGTAAAAGCATTGTACAAAATTCAGCAGCTTTGAGAGAATTTTTGGAGGGATATCCGATGAGTAAGTTAAATTCTCGGTCATTATTCAATGTAGCTGTCATTTGTAAAACACCTATAACATTTTTCAGTAATTTGTCGTCTTCTTGTACCTTTTGTAGGTTTCCCTGTTACCCCAACAGGATCGGATTTGTGCCCTCTACATTTTTCCGCCAACATTTTCTTCATATTGCTTTATATGCGATATCTCATCTCATTTCATCTCACCCATCATTATCAGCTTGCTCCTTTCTAGTAACCATAAAGCATGTTAAAATGAGCATCAGTTCTGCAAAAACACATTTCAAGAAACTTCATTACTCAGTTCTGAACCCGGAAGGATTGCTAGCCGATAATTCTCCCACTCTGCTGTTTGTACATGGCTTAGGTTCGTCCCAGAATTTCTATTACTCTATTGCCTCGAGACTTTCATCAAAATACAAATGTATAATATTTGACAACTATGGAGCTGCAAGGTCTAAGCTAACATCCAATCTGGATTCTGATTTGAGGTCTATGGCATTGGACGTATTAGAGGTCGCTCAAGAGTGCTCATTGAATAAGAAACCAATTATTTTAATAGGTCACTCCATGGGTGGTATGATAGTCAACATCATTAATTCTGTCTTCAATGGTACGGAGGCAAAGTTATCAGATGGCTCCACCTTCCAGCCTCGGATTGTTAAGTCGGTTCTTATGGGACCTTTACACCCTAGTCGAAAAATCAGCAACATTTTCAACATTCGCATACAATTGTTAGAAAAGGAGAAATCATTGGATGGACTGTTTAACACAATTCCATTTAAAGCCACAAGTCCAAAATGCTCATCGTTTAAACAAGCCGTCATTAGAGAACTTATCTCAGGGCAAGATGTTAAAGGTTATATTACCAATTGTGAGGTCATATGTAAGGCTGGAAATGAGTCTGCAGATTCGTTTTTAAACCTCTATCAATCAATAAAGATTCCTTACTTGATTATAGAAGGAGAAGATGATCTCACCTGCCCATGGCAAGAATGTGTTAGAATTATCGCGGATAATATTCAACACTCTAAAGTTAGTATGATCCCCAATGTAGGTCACTGGTACTGTATTGAGGACGAGAATAGTATATTTGACTGTATCAATAGTTTTTTATAAATCTAACTTTGAATATACCATTATTAATTTATTTACTGATTTCTACTACATTAATATCTAAATTCAGTATGTATTTATTCATCCATAATCTTCAGGAAGGGTGACACCTCGAAGGAAGTGCCTGTCCTTCTTTTTAGATCATCTAAGGGGGTATTCTTTTCAATTTCAATAAGTGTGAGTCCTTTCTCAGGATCAACATCAAAAACAGCAATTTCTGTAATAATTCTGCTAACACATTTAGCTCCTGTTAGAGGGAAAGTACATTTATCCAAAATTTTAGGATTTCCTTTCTTATCATTATGCTCCATTAGTACAATCACCTTTGTTTTATCAGGACTGGAAACAAGATCCATGGCACCGCCCATACCTTTAATTCTACCTGGCAAACCCCAATTTGCAAGATCTCCATTTCCAGAGACTTGTAAGGCACCTAGCATGGTGAGTTCTATTTTTCCAGCTCTAATCATGGCAAATGATTCTTCAGAACCAAACAGAGATGCACCGATATTTAGAGTGACCGTTTCTTTTCCTGCATTTATGAGATCAGGGTCTTCTTCTCCTTTCACAGGGTATTTTCCAAACCTTAGAAGTCCATTTTCACTCTGAAAGTTGATTTCAAACCCTTGAGGAAGATATTTTGCTGCAAGAGTAGGCATTCCTATTCCTAAGTTACAGGTCATTCCTTCGTGGAATTCCTGAGATGCTCTTTTAATTATTTGGAATCTCCGGTGTTCTGAAGGAGTTAAATCGTCGATATTGACGTTTGTTGCGTCCCTACCATCATCAACAGTCAATATCTCTATTTCTTTTGGAGAAGTTGATTTAACAACTTTGGAAACGTAAACTCCGGGTAAATGTACATCTTCAGGCTTAATTTCACCCGGTTCTACAATATTTTCAGCTTCCACAATTGTGTGTTTAGCAGCTCTTCCAAATACACTATTGAAGTTTCTAGCAGATCCTCTAAACCAACAATTTCCCAGAGTGTCGACTTTGTAGGCCTTAACGAATGCCACATCACCGGGTATTGCTTCTTCAAGTAAGAACTGTTTACCATTAAACTCTCTCACTTCTCTAGGTTTTGAGTATTCGAGAACCTCACCATTACTCCCGTATCTGATAGGCAATTTACCTTCTTCTAACCAAGTACCTACTCCTGTTGCAGTATAAAATGCGGGGATACCAGAGGCAGCAGCTCGAGTTCTTTCTGCAATATTACCCTGCGGGCATAACTCCAGATCTATCTTTCCCTCTAAATAGAGTCTGTTGAAAGTTTTGTTATTTCCTAAGAATGATGAGACCATTTTAGTGATTTGTCCACTGTTTAACAAAACTGTTAATCCACGATCGTCAATTCCAGCATTGTTGGACACAGCAGTAATATTTCTTATTTCTTTTCGCTTTAATAATCCAAATATTAGATCTTCTGGTAATCCACAAAGTCCAAATCCCCCACTTAACAAAGTGAATTTCGAAGTGGGAATATCTTTCAAGGCTTCTTCCACTGAATCCACTACCTTTGAGAAAAACCGAATTTGTTGATGTTTAAATTTCAGAAACGAACTATTACTTCTGATAGCTGCATTTGCTATCATCCAGTTCATTGAACGTAACATAATTGTGCTATTTTCTGAGATCAAACAGATTCCCCATCAAATTGCTTATGACCCCTATCCATCTCTCAATTATGATGTCCAAAAGAATCTATTTATACTAATGAGAACCCCAAAAAGAATTCAACGAAAGAGGTATTTAATGATTTCGTTGAAATCTCCGGGTTTCGTAGTCTCGACCACTAAAATCAATATGGGAACATTGAACCTGTGGCACATTTCCGTCCGTGGTATATTTCCGTCACAATAATTTTGAGCCTCATTATTACCCCATGTTTTGTTGAACAACCAGTAAACCCTTACACCATTTCACTCCACATGACCATATTGGTTTGCCAATCGTACCCAAAACAACGTGGGTTCTAGTTGAGGTCGATCGACGTAGGAATAAGAGAACCTATGCGGTTAATCTTGAATATTGCAACTTTTTAAAAACCATAGATTCCAGTAATAGCTAATGCAAGTCAAATGATATTAAAGGAAGTTTGTTTTTAATCGTTGGTCATACTTTGAAACATTCTGTTATACAATGTTTGGGTTAGCAACGCCAGGGGCGGAGGTGACAAAATTACTGAGGAGGAGAAAAAGGTCAAGAATAGTGCCTCCAGAGAAGAGAAAAAAGGTAGCTCAAGCTTGTGACAATTGTAAAAAACGAAAAAAGAAATGCATTAATCCAAGCGGTCATAATAGTGGAAAGCCGTGTACCTTATGTCAGAAGAAGAACTTAACTTGTAACTACTTATTCGTTGATAGAAGAACACTTAAATTGAGCAAAAATCAGAAAGATTCCATAGAGATAGAAGAGAATGAACAAAAGGAGGTGCCGATTACTGCAATTAATTTTCCATCTTCCGAAGAGACCATTCAGCCGACCCAAAAATCATCTAAAGACACATATATTCCCCAAAATTTATTACCTTTGTTAAACTTTTCACTTTCTGAAAAGGAAAATAAAGAAGAAGATGATAATGATGAAAATGAAGAGAACATTGTATTATCAGATCATAGCCTATCCAATGAGGTATCAGGTAGTTCAACTGCATCCCCTGAAAATCTGAAAAGTCCTAAGGCAATATCCTTTGAGCAAAGTCGGAAGAACTCCAGATTGTTAAGGGACAAGTCTGGAAATTTGCGGTATCTCGGTGAGAGTTCAGCACTTTCATTATTGTCACAATGCCGTAAATTATTTAATAAGCTGGATTTCACCAGTAACTCAAGATTTGTCAAAGACCCGAAACGTTTCAATATTGTTGATGCTCCTGGGTTTGGGTCGACTCGTGATATCTCCCAGTTACCACCTAAATCATATACAATCTATCTGGTAAATCTTTTCAGAGAAAATGTCAATGACCTGTGCTACATTTTTGATATGGTTGAATTTGAGAGCTCAATTGTTGATGCTATATATGAAGATCCAGTGATGGCCTCTAAAATTAAGATGTGTTTACTTCATCTTGTATTAGCTTTGGGCTGTATTTATGCATCTATTGCACTACCAGATCCAAAAGTACCTGCGAGTTATTTTAGAAACATTGAACCAATAGTCTTCGTTGAAAGTGCAAATAACCTCATGCATTCGATTGAGGATGATGGAAATCTTTGGTGTGTCCAGGCTTACCTTCTCATATTCTTTTTCTATCAAGCTTCAGGGAAACGGAATACCTCTTGGATAAATTTAGGTATTGCTATTCGATATGCTCAAGCATTGGGTTTAAACCGAAAATATGTGAACGAATCTTTCAGTGAAGCTCTATATGTTTATCATAGGAGAAAACTATGGAGAACACTATATATCTGTGATCGCCTTTCATCAATCCACTTAGGGCGCCCACTAGTCATAGATGAAGCTGATTGGGATGATATGGAATCTATTTCCACCGACGGAAACTCAAGAGTTGACATAACCGAAGTTTCTCAAGGTTCTTTAAAAGATTTATGCCTTTTAAAGACAAAGGTGTATCAAATTGCATACCAGTCTCCAAGAATTAACAGTTTATCTGCAAAGAAACTGATTATGAAATTAAAGAGATGGCTTGCAGATCTTGACCCTCGGCTTCAAGTTGATCGAACCACTAAAATTGATATTACAGAAAAAGGTGAATCAAAACACCCGCCTTTGTTACTTCATATTAGTTTCCTTCATACTATTACCCTTCTCTGTAGACCATTTTACTATCTGACAATGGTGAGAATTGTTAAAAGACATATGAAGGAACTGAATGCCGAGTTATACTTGGAAAATGATGAAAAAGAGCATGATCTGGAAGACCCGTTGGTTTCAGCATTCTTTGAATCGTGTATCAAATCATCATTACTGCTGGTGAAATTGGTTGACTTCTTTTTCAAGAATAAGATCCAGCCATTGAGGCCCTACATTTTAGTCAACTGTATGTTTCATGCTGGTCTTATAATTGGCTTATATCTCTTTGGATTGACCTTGCAAAATCATAGCATGCTCTTCAAGGATGATCATGCTTTCACCGATGATGTACTTGATATGATGATATCTGCTATTAAGATTTTGAATAAGTATGGTAGGTACGACCAGTCGAGTGAAAGATATGCCGAAATACTTCAAGAGATGTTCGATTCGGTATTTGATTCTCTCAAGGAATTAGGTAAAACAAGAAAGATAAGCGGACATCAATCATCTTCGAACCCAACAAGAAATAACGAATCATTAAGCAAATCGGCCTCATATACTGTTGCGGATTCAATTGACCAACAATCATCCCTTATTCCAAGTACAATAGATGCTGAGAATCAGACTCCAGAAGTTCTGGATTTTGGAGACCGGCCTATGCTGGAACTTAGAAAGTTTGTAGAAAGTCTACCGTTTGGCTCTACACCATCTGAGGATATCATCTCGCCATTATCCTCAGTGAACTCAAATCAGTTTCTAACATCAATCATAATGAACACATTGAATGGAGACAGAGCAGTGGACGCAACACAGTCGTGTAAGTCTGCAGAAGCTACACCTCAAAAGTCCAAAATAGTATCTTCCAGTAATAGAACTTCACGACAGAATGTTTCCACCTCTCAGACAGGAATTCCCGCAGATGTCACTTTGGACATTCTCAGTGACTTCTTATATGGTGAGACCGAAAGTGGTGGTATTTTGTTTGATAATGTATTCTAAAATATTGCTCAGTATTTAATATTCCATACATAAATTAATTCAAATTGACCTCAGAATATATCAGAAAGTAGACAAACTTAATAAATAAATAGATAAATAAATAGATAAATAAATAGATAGAGAATATAGAAATAACCTGCCAATTGACTAAACACTTGTCCCATTACTTTTTAAAGAAATATCTTCCACGTGGTGAAAAAGCTCTTTTGTTGTTAAATCGGGTTTCACATATTGATTCTCCAAAGCTGCTTGTATATCATATATTGGCTTTCTGCTCTGTTGTAACTCATCCTCTTTAATCAATCTGACATGATACTCCAAAAACACTTCAATACCCTTTGCTTTCAGTTCTGAAATACTCTTGACACCCTGTGCCCTACTAATATCCAGTTCATCAATTGGTTTGAAGGTGATGA
This sequence comes from Ogataea nemodendra, assembly GCA_030567775.1. Taxonomy (NCBI): domain Eukaryota; kingdom Fungi; phylum Ascomycota; class Pichiomycetes; order Pichiales; family Pichiaceae; genus Ogataea; species Ogataea nemodendra. Next base: position 468,480 of record JAJLSV010000013.1, read on the forward strand.
TAATATCATCCTTCACTGCGAAAACGGAGTCATCCTTAGTATAAGGACACTCGGAGTCGTAAATCTGAGTGACTAAGGAATGGTACTCAGGAGCAGACACCCTCCAGTGGATGTGAGAAGGTCTGTGTGGGTGTCGATCCATCAGTTGTAATAGATCACCAGCAGGACCATCATATGGGATAGGGTATGAAGTTGGTTTAAGGCATAAAGCACTAAAGAATCCGGTCGAAGTTGTCATGAAAGTTCCTCTTAAGTTATAATCAGGTTGTTCAGGATCCTGTTGCTCATAAAGACCATTAGGTGCACAATGCCAGATCTCAACTTGTGCATTTTCCAAGAGTTTTCCATGACTATCACTAATAGTACCATATAAATAACATTTAACTCCGCCAACCTCTTTCTGGATAATTGATTCTCCATTAGCATAAAGAGGCGAATTTGGTCTGTAAAACGGGCCCAAGATTGCAGAAGAAGTGTGGTCTGAATCTTCCACAGAATGAGTCTGCGAGTCAACTAATGCCTCAAGACCCAAAACGTCAGAAACAAGAATTCCTTCATTCCTGCGATCGTTACTCATTTGTCCGATCCTGTTGACAAAATCGACAGCCCATAGCCACTCTTCGGTGGTGATATGGTTCTCCCTCGTGAAGTCGTGAATGTGACGAATTAATGAAAAGAGAACTCTTTTGGCCTTAGGAGTGGCCTTTGGACCAAATGAGTCCAAGACGTTTTGCGTGAATTCTTCTGACATCTTTTTTTCTCTTAATAGTCTATATTTCAGTCAATATTGATCAATAATTTAACGAATAACGATCTTGCCAATTACTGAACAACCTAGAGCTCTGATCTCTATTTATATATAATCGTATCATACGATACATATTAGTCTTTCCAGCGATCTTACTGGTCTGTCTTTAACTGTTTCTAATAGATATATCTTACTTTAACGGCCCCTCCACTATAATACCATTTTATGATCACTTTGGCGGACTTATGTCCAATGCATGTCTAATTATAATTTTTTCGCTTACCCCACATTTCTAATAATTATTGTGTAACCTGTTAACGCGCGCCAAGAGAATCATTGAGTTCAGATAAGATTCGAGGATACGGAATTGATCTCTGGAGATGGTAGCTCTGGGCACATATCCGACAATTTGTTTCAGAAGACTTATGATCGATCATGTTATCATATAAATCAGAATACGGAATACTAAATATTCAAAATTATGGTCTGATTTTGTAGAGCCAACAAGGATATTCCAGGCATCATAAGGATCTAATAAGATTGGAGAAGCTATACGCAGACTGATTCTCTACGCCTCTTACGATCGAAATTTCAGCTTCTTCTCTTGTAGCTTGAGCGTTTCTGGTTTTAAATAATTTTATAAAAACTTGAACATGTATTTGAAAAGTCATTATATAGTTTACTGAAACAATTAACTCATCCACCAGTCTGGCGAGTCATATCCGTTAGGACGAGTACTACAATTGAATCCATTTCTCGTCTTTTCCATCTGGACAACAGGTTTCAAAACTCTGATCTTTCCTTGAAATCCTTCACTATCCCATTCATCCATATACTTTAAGTCACTATCAAAGAGATCAGGTTTGTAAGATTTCATTGATTGCAAGCAGGTTTTAGAAATCTTGTCGACGGAATCAAAATATCTTAGTTTAAATACACTCTCATCCTGTCTAGAGAGAATCTTGTTCCATATATTCTCTGGATAAAGTCCCTGTTTTAGAAGTAGCAGATCATACTGAACTAGAGATGACTTACACCAGTATGAACCACCGTATTCGGCTCTCTTGTGCACTGCTAGTAAAACCGAGATCGCCACCATACATCCTGTTCCATAATCACTCATCGGAAAAGGTGGTATCATAGGTTCATTATTATCAGGACATAAAGATAAGCCATGAGTCCACGCAACTCCAGAATAACAGTCAGCAATTTGTTGCCAACCAGGTCTCTCCGAGTATGGTCCAGTAAATCCAAAGCAATTTTCAGAAGCATATATGTAACCCTTTCCTCTTTTAATTCCCAATTCTTTGAGTCCATCAGGTCCATATCCTAATTTAGATATAGCATTTTTCCGATATCCATCGATAACTATATCTGCATCAGCTAATAATTCCTCAAATCTTTGTCTGTCATTGGGATCCTTCAAATTTAGGTCACAACAATGCTTTCCAACGTTACCGTCTACTTGGAAAAAGGGAACATCGGGAAGATGATCAGAGTCTGTAACCTTGAGAATTTCTGCTCCATACTCAGCTAAGATTCTTGCAATTGTAGGTCCTGCAATAATTCTACATAGCTCTAACACCTTGATCCCTTCTAATATTTGAGGTTTTCCTATAGCAAGATTGACAGGAGAATATGGGACAGGTGGTGTTTGAGTTTCAAGGGTATCAATCTCCCAGTATGGATCACTATTTGTGATTTTTCCTTGTTCAGTTTCCAAGAATTCTTCAAATTTTATTGCTTCAACACCGGCTTGCCTTTTCTCTTTATTTAGCTTTTCTAATTCATCACAATCAAATTTCAGGACCGCATCTTGAATATATTTTACAATTCCATTGTAATCTGTAATATTGTCCTGAAATGCAGGTAATCCGATCATATTAAGGGTTGTTGATGCCTCCAATGAGCCATGAATATGATAATAGTGACCATCTTTAGTCTTATATAAATTTGCACTCATTCTTCTATAGCCATTTGATTGGGCTTGATTTAGATCAGTATCTTTGAGTTTTGGACACCCTTTGGCATTGAGTTTTGTTAACCCGTCAACTGAAGCTAAATAAGCCATGAATAGAAACATCAACGCATGCTGTAAATCTATAGTAGCTTTGTCTGAAATAAAACCAAAACGCTGTTTTGAGATCAATCTTGCTGCCATTGCTTCCAATGATTTCAGAGCAGCTGAAACTTCTCCTTCTTTGAGTCGACATGGTAAAACCATCTCTCCCGATTGATCATTTAGATAGGTAATGTCATTTTTCCAAGCTTTAAACTCTTGTGGTAAATTAAGTGTAGGGTCTTCTAGTAACTCAGAGAGAATTCTTTGAGTTTCAGTTATTTGAGAATATTCACTGAAAGTCATGGCTTAATATTGTTCAAGAAAAAAAAGATTAGTATGGCTCGTATTTCATAGCGATTTCATTGATTTTTCCATAACAGAAAAGATACTGGCATAAATATATCTTTGGGTAGTAATTGGCTTAGAATTTATTAGTTCGCAAACTTTTAGTACCATTATCATTTATCCGAACTCTCCCCACAAATACTGTAGAAGGTGGGTCCCAATCCAATAAGGGACACATTCTTGGCCATTTATCCGTCGATCAAACAATTCCCCGAAAGCGGAAATATGTTTTGGTGAAGTTGTTCCCCACGAAAATATCAAATAATCATGATGACTCCTTTTTGCTGAAATCTGGCTCCAATACCACAATAGACAAAGTTGATAATTTCAGACTAATACAATTAGGTGAAAGGATTTTGATTATCTACGGAACGTCAAATTGTGAAAAAAAATGGGAGAAATTAGATCCCAGGTAACATTAATTCCAGATAACCTGATGTCACCATAATGAAGTATTCTCGCTACACATTAACATCTATTTCGATTACAGATAATCTCTTTAAATAATAATAATTATTATATCTCCAATAATTTTAGAATAACTAGAAAATATGAGATCATTCTCAGTAAGAATAAGCGATTCAACCTTTGTGGACACTGCTGTTCTTTGTCAGTCTTCTTAACTTCTTTCCATAAAAGTACATTGGTATGCCGAATAGAATAAATAACACTGTCAATCCCATAACCAAGCAAAGAGGTTTAACAAAACCACTCTTTATGGTCCAAGGAGTCAGGAATTTAGTGACTCCATAAGCCCAGACATTTTTATTAACCGTTGCGCTCACCATGTAATCTCCAGCAATTGGTTTATAGCAGTCAATAGCATAGGTATTGACTATTGTGGGTATACTAGCAACTTGAATACCAACAAAGAAATAACCAATCATCACAATAAGTTCCCATTTCCAGCTATTTTGATATCCATAAGAAGTGACAAGAACTCCTGCAATCAAGATTAGTGTATATGGAATCAAAGCCGGTATTCTCATTTCGGCTTCTCTAATTCCGTTGTTTCTTCTTGTTGCAACCTTACTAATATAATCTGATAGGGGTCCTGAAGTGAAGACACCAATAAATGTTCCAATGAAAAGAGCAAAATTAAAGTAACCAACTTTCTCTGCACTGAAGTTATAAGGAGGAGACAGGAAAACTTGAGTTGATGTCAAATTGATTGTAATAAAAACAGATGCAGAGAAGGAGAAAACGAATGAAGACCATTCAATGATTGGGAAAGCAAAGATTTTGATCGGAACCCAGATTGGCCTGATAATGGATGTATCGTAGCCTAATGCTGTAGGCGAAACTAATTTGAATTGGTCCTTTGAAGGATAGCCCTTATATAGCCATTTATCCTCATGCTTAACCTCAATTTCCTCATCATCATTTGAACTAGTTGATATTGGATCACGTGCAACCTCTCTGAATTCGCTTACTGGTTTGATCTCCACAGAATGGTTATGCTCTTCTTGTTTCAAGACAATCGAATCATCTACAGCATCTCTGTTCCATTTTGTCTCGGGTAACAGGAAAATGAGATATAGAGTCAGAAAAACATAACCTGCCACATTTAACCACCAAAATGATCTCCATCCATATCTTTGTGACATTAGACCAGAAAAAACAGGACCAAGCTGGTAAGCACCAAAGTAGGACAAAATATAAATTGCGCTAAACGTTCCTCTCCAATGCAGCCAAACAACATCAACAATAATCATGTTTGGAAGAGTTTCAGAAGGTCCAGATGCAATTCCATGAATAACAACAGCTCCCATAAATGAACCATAAGACTTTGCTCTTGCTCTCCAAATGCAAGCAGCAATACCAAGAATACTACTAAGAATGAGAGAAGGTCTTCTTCCCCATTTAGTAGCTATTGGCACCCAGATGAAATTAGAAAATCCAAAAACTAAGACACAGACACCAGTAAATTGTAGAGTATCTTCTTGCGATCTATCCCACTCTTCCATTAGGTATGTCATTTGTGCAGCCACCGAAAGAGGCCCTAATGCTTGGAAAAATGCAGCTAAGAAACTCCCAAGAAGAACTAAAGTCTTCCATTTTAGATTCCAATTTAAAGGATCATGCTTATTATTAGATGGTTGAGGAACCAGAACATCACCTTTGGAGTTTGAGGTGAAATGAACGGTTTTGAGATCCTTCATTATCTCAGTTCCTGGAATGACATCCACATGTAATGTTTCTTCCACCTCATTTCTCTCCAAATCTTCCTCAATTTTTAAGACTTCTGGCATTGTCAATATTAGATACTCTGCCACCAATCAAGTCGGATTTACTATGTAACACAAACTCTTAAGATTAATTAAACTGTTATGCACTGGATCAGGGCTAGGATGACACACTGAATTTATATAGATATACAGATATTTAGTGGAGTAAGTAGCAAAACTTTTCCTTGGTAATACATTAAGAGCAATATAATTGGAGTCTACTCTCTGGTTAGAAACGTCACCTCTGAAAGCTTTAGAGAGTATTTCCGCCAATTTCTCCTCCTCCTCTTCCTCCTATAATTCGCACTAATAATTTATAAAATGGTCATTTAGTGTTGTATTGTACTGAATCACAAACATCTGGTGGCACATATCCGCCACTCCAGCGACTCTTTGTTTAAGTTAAACATGTTAATGCGAATGTCAAACTATCGTCACCTAGAAAAGATAGGAGAGAAATGTAATAATATTGTCTTATTAGTCTCCGCTTTGCTACCCCGCATTTTAAATCTTTCATGAAGCATCCAAACTAGCCTTTCGTATTCATATAATAGGCAGCCTCATCTATTGGAGCAAACACTCGTAAGAGCGGGTTTCAAAATAATACACACCACAGTTCTAAGGAGTTTATCTTCTTAGATAGGAAATTCCTGGGGAATCCATATATTTAGATTGACGTGATTGTCATTAGACAGACATCATTTCTACAGATGAAAGAATCTGAACGAAGATCTTCAGATCTGGTTAAATAGAAAATTACGCCTACCCCAATGACATGTACTGCTCATCAGTTGACTTGTCCATCACTGTCTTGAACACTTCCATCATTGTTTATAGTGAAACTGACAATTTTACCGATCCCTTTAGGACTGATCATGTAAAGTTCCGACGTATCATCTGACTTTCTTATAGGATAATTATCATAGGCATTGCTGGTGCGTATATATGGATATAATGTAGTAGCAGCCAATGAGACTGATAAAAAAAGAGACAAACAGTATAATTGTTTTAACATTTTTGCCTTGCTTGGTAAATGTATCGACTGAATCTAAGTACCCTAAAAATAGATCGTTTCCCTAAATGCTGGTGTAGGCGAATTTATAGTTCCACTAAGACTCTTCCATTTTGTTGGGCAACATGAATTGACTCTGTTTGGCAGAGTGTGCTACTTCCTGATCTGTCATTCGGCTCGTATGTTTAAGGGTCCTGCGCTGCCATGACTTGCATGACATTATGAGTTGATCATTTGGATAAAAATCAACGAAGTTGTTTTCATTGTCATGCATTGTATTTATAAAAAACAGTGATCCAAGCATGCGACATATTTAATGTTGGGACCATATGGAGCATATATACCTGTACGCCAAAAGAAAATATCAATGGTCTAGCATACAGGATGTTTATTTGATCGATAAATCTCTCGGTTTAACATATTAATCGGTCGAGTTTCTTAGCAAATAGAGTCTCAGATTTAAACTTCACACTAAGGAACTTCGGAATTCTACAGAATCCAATAATTGGGAACCACGCCTGACCAATTCCGGCCTTTGGCCCTAAACTAACAAAGCAATTACTTTGATCAGATTCACCGATCCATTTGACAGTTTTGTAGTTCCCGGTTCCAGATAGATACCGTATAACATTTTCTTTGGTAGTGTTCCACCATTGATTTCTGTAGTTCAAACCCTTAACCGGAAAGTTCATGACATCACCAACAGCAAAAACATTTCCGGTAGGAATTGCGGACACCTGTAGAGTCTTATCGACTTTTATTTCTCCTCGGCTGTTAGTTAAGTTAGAAAATGGGTTTTTCGGGACAATTGGCTGTCCTCTAACTGTAACAATGACTTTATCAGCTTGAATTTTTGTGTCTCCAACTATAACGGTATCTCCTTGAACTTCCGCTCTTTTTCCCAACATCAAATAGACATTCATGTTTTCGAGTTGATCTTTTACAGAATCTCTTACCTTTGAAATATGATTTACGGTCAGCAATTGGGAATGGGGGTGAATTATAGTCAATTTTTTCTTTCCGGTGGAGAGCTCTTGGGTAAATTCTTCTGCTATTTCTCCTGCTATTTCACACCCGTTGTATCCTCCACCTACAATTACGATGTTGGAAGCATTCTTCAGTTCTTGATATTGAGATTTAAAATAGGATTCTGCACCTTGTAACTGCGACCCTTCGAACCGGGTCGTATCGATTGGATCCGGCCATCTGAAACCTGTTGCAATGACCAGAGCATCAAACGTGATTGTTTGGTTGTTCTTGCTGATAACTTTTTCATTATCAAAATACACTGCTTCGTCTATCACACATTCTACCGATTTGGGGATCACTTTTTCCAACGGGATGGTATGGTCGGATAGTCCTTCCATAGCGAACATCCTCACCACTGCTGGCAGCAACAAGACATACTGTCTTGGAGTAATGAGGGTCACCTGTATTCCCTTCTGATTTGCTAATAAACGGGCAACTGGGACTCCAAAAAGTCCTCCTCCCACGATAACCACTCTTTTATTCTGTTTGGACATACTACGTTTCTGGCTGTGTTCCACTTACTACATGTACTAGTTAAAATGATTTCCAATGACGACCAACAACCTATATAAATCAAATAAATACACCAAGAATGCTGCCTTGACAATATCTCTGGGACTGGAATGATTTATGGGGGTCTTTCCGGATCGGGAAACAGTTCTCTAATCTGTTTAATTCTTCTTAAACCCGAGAATTATAGATGATTATGATCGGCCAAAGCGGTATCCGAGTTTAATCAGAAGTCATCGAAAGGCCACATTCTGAATTGAAAGAACATGAAATCTATATTAAAAGCATTCTTTCAAACAAGACAATAGATTGACCCATGTAGTAAATAGATGTTGTAAAAAAAAACCTGAAAGCTCGGAAAATAAAATACCATGGGGAAGATATTAGTAAATATTGGGTGTGCTACCATTTAATTAACTGATCAACCCCGGTGTTTTTTTTTAACATCACAAAACGTTAAACCATTTTCAGTGTAAAGTCGATAGTAAATTTGATTTCTACTTGCGGTCTTCGTTCCTAATATCCATCTGATAGAACAATAGTTATGCATAAGCGAAATTCGGCATCTTTTCCATTTTTTGTTATCCCCGAGAGCTTGTCTAGAGTTTCAAATGAATATACTAATGAATAGACTAATGACATTATAACTCTTCACTTGTGCCGAGCAGAATTTCAGCTGTTATTCTACAATTGTGGATTATTGTCTAGTTGTTTGTTGACAAATTGTCTCGTTTTGGTGTCCATAACGGGATCTTTAGCCCGGTATTAACCCGGCAATTTATTACTTCTCCTCCCGAGCTCATCGCGACCACCGAGTAACAGTCAGATTTCGATAGTAAGGATATTCCTAATTGATCATGAGCTTCTTTAACCAAAGAGGGTGTTTTAATGTTTCCCCTTCCTATATAGGCACCAACAGGAGCTTCTCCTGAGGTTTCTTTCAACAACAAAACCACTTTTTTGATCATTTCGATCTGATCGTCGTCGCTGAGGCCCTTCCAGTCAATCCAACGTAAACTATGGTTAGCAATTCCACGTCCATCTCTAGTGCAAGCCCGAGCGAAAGTTGGGTTCTTTGCAAAAGCTTGAGCCACAGCATAGAGTCATGTGATAATTGAACTCCTTAAAGAGTCTTAACAATCTCCATGGTCCAGCTCTGGACCCATATTCAAATTCGCTTCACTCATGAGATTTCTGCCGTTAATCATTTCGGTCGTAGCATAAAGGAGATCGCAATTCTTGCACCATTCGGTCATTCAGGATCAACTCGATATTCTCCATATCCAACATCACATGAACGTTTATAATCTGGTAGTCTTTTGGCACGAAGTCTAGAGTGTCCATTGTCGAATTACTCGTTATTCTTGCTACCAAAAAGTTCACCTTCCATTAAAATCAACATCTTTCATCTGGAACATTGTCTCCTTAAATACAAAATAGCAGGATTTATCAACCATAATCATAACAAGCTGTTAAGGTGGGGGAGCATTAACGGAAGTACACCGAATTGTTCGGTGAAGACTAAATATCACTTAGAGGTGACTGATAAAGTTTTCAGAGCTTCTCCGAAATCCTAATTAGGCATATCGGAAGATCTCCTAGAAATTCATCCCACGTATCCTTCCCTATTCTTGGCTCCACTAACATACATTATAAATATCATTAAAACTGCCAACGATTTATAAATGCTTTGCTAATTATTGCCTGTTGGTCATAAGTTGGATTGCGGTAACTCAATTGTCTTTTACTTATTCCGCAAGCATTTTAATCATGACACAAATCATGTGATTTAGGGAATGTTTCCTTCTTCGAGGAAACAGGGATAACATGGGAAAATATGGCGGTGTATATAGAAAACACCTTACATTTGTCTTTTCTAGTATTAGTGAAATGACATTTTATTGTAAATTTGGCGACAATTGGTTATGAGGTCGATAATCACAATAGTCGCGACTTTTAAATTGTTATCCATTTCCAAAAACTGGGAAACATTCGTGTTTTACGCAACCCTGATTAAGATCATCAAATGACCCTTTTAAATGATGGACTACAACAGCGATAGGGGTTAAATAGTGCTTGTTTTTCGGGATATGGCGGATTTTACTTCTGGAAATGTCCCATTTCAATGAGGGGCTGAGCAGAACAAACATAGCATGACATGAGGGTCCTGAGCTAAACCAGACTCGGCTGGTGAACTTCTCGTATAACCACCATTTGTGATCGTATGTATCTGGCTGAAAATTTAGTTTTGATTGTTCTATTAAATTCCATGTCATTTTAGGAGCACAAATCTCCTTTTTGGGAGTAATTTGGAATTCTGATAGGTAACATGGAAATAACAGCAATATTTTGTAGGGTAGTCATGGTTGCGACGTTAATAATTATATCACCTTTTAGGAATTTGCAGTTCAATTGGATTCTAAAGGGGGGATCATGTGGTTGGGGCCAGACGGCTCCCACGGACCGGAAGTCAATTGGAAGACATGATATAATCCAGTCATTCATTTATTGATCATGGTCGGTTGAAATCGAGTTGGATAGTTGAAAGTATCAAGATGTTCTGATAGAGGTTTTGTTCTTCCGATACCGCCTTGGATCAGATTAATCAGTTGGAAAAATGGCTCCGTCTGTATCTCGTTAGAAGGTGAGAAAAATCGTCAGGCCGTCATCCGGTGTCCCGCAGGCAGAAAAACTTCAACCCCCGTGGATACTGGGCTCCCTCGAAATCAACGCCCTGACGATATGCGGCCTCGGACAGAGAGCATTCGAGGAATTTCTGGATCTGGGTATGCTATTTTTAGATCTGCAGCTACCAGAGATTTCCATTAATAGTAAATTGCTAGCATATTAGTGCACTTGGAATTGTAAATACATGGAGATGGCCTTGACATAAATAGAGAGCAGTCTCCCACCGAAATACACAAGACAAACAAAGAAATTGATAGCAGTCTAGTTCTCTAGTTGAAAATACTCTTAGAAACTAAATAATCATGCAATACAGAAACTTGGGAACAGTATTGGGATTCGCTGCTACTACATTAGCTGCCTACGTTCCATCCGAACCATGGTCCACTTTGACCCCAGAGGGAACTTTGGCCGGTACCACTACCGACTACACCCAATCGTTTGGTATTGCCATCCATCCATTGACAACCGATGCCGCAAAGGTCAAGAGAGACGTTGTCACTCAAATCGGTGACGGCCAAATTCAGGTTACAACTGCTACCAGCTCCGAAGCTGCTGTTGTGACTCAAATTGGTGACGGTCAAGTCCAAGGTGCTACCGCTACTAGCTCCGAAGCTGCTGTTGTTACTCAAATTGGTGACGGTCAAGTCCAAGGTGCTACTGCTACCAGTTCCGAAGCTGCTGTTGTGACTCAAATTGGTGACGGTCAAGTCCAAGGTGCTACTGCTACTGAAGCCGTTGTGACTCAAATTGGTGACGGTCAAGTCCAAGGCGCTACTTCTACCGCGGGCGTTGTCTCCCAAATTACTGACGGACAAGTTCAAGCTTCTACTGTCAGTGTTGCTACGCAGGTCTCTGATGGACAAATCCAGGCCACTGGTTCCGCTGACTCTTCAGATTCCAAAGTCGTTTCTTGTGCTAGCGACAAGGCCTTATCCTTGACCTTGAATGATGCCATTTTGACTGATTCTGCTGGAAGAATTGGTTCCATTGTTGCCAACAGACAGTTCCAATTCGATGGTCCTCCACCACAAGCTGGTGCTATCTACGCTGCTGGATGGTCCATCACTGATGACGGTTTATTGGCTATCGGTAACAGTACCGTTTTCTACCAATGTTTGTCCGGCACCTTCTACAACTTGTACGATGAGTCCATTGGTGATCAATGTTCTCCTGTGGAGCTCAGCGTTGTCGACCTCGTCCAATGTTAAAATTTTGGAGTCTAACTTATGACTATTTGCTATTCCGAGGCCCAGCATTTTCGGAATATATTAACTAATACTTGCATCATTCATTGTATTATCTATAACGTTTATTTTTCGAATCCTTATTTCTTCTTCATCGTTCCTTTCATTTTTATATGTTTATTAGCTTGCATAAATCGACTCTCCTTTCATAATAATAGCTGTCTTGCAATGGCGTTATAATAAATGATTGACATATTCAAATCTGTATTCATTAATATCCTTTAATTACCATATTTCTGCACAGCCATGATCTGGGGGATCCGGATTAACGCATGGCGGTGTTTTGTGGTGGCGCAAAAATCTTTAGAATGTTACCCGGATGTGGCGAAGCTGCTTCTGCTTTCAAGATGGGGAAAATGGAACTACCGGGTGATTTGCTAAAAAGACAAATCATCATTAATTTGTAGCTTATTGGCAGAGAAAACAAGAATATTTAGAGATAATAAGAGGGTTTAACGAAGTCGTATAAGGGTTAATAGAAGACTAGAAGACGGTGTGAATCGAATTGGAATAGAAATATACACCAAAAATGGCCGAAAATCCGCCAATTGATTTGATTGACGTGTGTCAGCTAGGGTCGTTGGGAATCAACCCACAGTCCTTCAGCTTCATGGGCACGACGTTGCAGTCGGATCACTATGTTTGTTGTAGGGAAACTGGAGATGCTGGTAACTCGGTTGCGATTGTAGATCTGAAGAACAACAATCAGCTCACCAGAAAGTCAATGAACGCCGATTCCGTCATCATGCATCCTACTCAAAACGTGATTGCTCTCAGAGCAAACGGAACTACTTTGCAGGTTTTCAACTTGTCCTCTAAGCAAAGACTCAAGTCCAACATCTCAACTGAGGCTGTTATCTACTGGGCCTGGCTGGACGAAACAACTATTGGATTGGTCACCGCCTCCTCTATCTTTACGTGGAACGTCTTCGACGGCACTGATAACGGACCTGTGCACCTCACCTCTAGGCATGTGTCTCTCGCAAACTGCCAGTTGACTAATCTTACGGCAAATTTTGATCTGTCTTGGTTTGCCCTTTCAGGTATTGCACAGGAAAATGGTAGAATTGTTGGACATATCCAACTGTTCTCAAAGGCTAGAAACGTTTCCCAAGCAATTGAAGGCCATGTCTGTGGATTTGCTAAGCTAAAGTTGCAAGGATCATCAGTGGACACCCAATTATTTGCATGTGCATCCAGAACTGCAGATGGTGGAAACCTACATGTCTTAGAAATCGATCATCAAGATGGTGCTCCAGCCTTCACAAAGAAATCTGCGGACATCTTCTTCCCAGCCGAGATTTCTAATGATTTCCCGATTTCCATCCAAATTGCTAACAAATATGGAATTGTTTATGTCTTAACCAAATTTGGATTCATCCATCTTTACGATTTAGAAACCAGCAAAAAGATCTTCTTGAACAGAATCTCTTCTGATCCTATATTCACTGCCTCCAGTTTCAATGACAATGCCGGTATAATTACTGTGAACAGAACTGGTTCTGTTCTGGCCGTTGAAGTTGCTACTGATAGAATTATTCATTATATTCTAAAGAACTTAGGTGACGTTGAGTTGGCCCTCAACCTCGCATCCAAGGGAGGATTGCCAGGTGCAGAGAATCTGTTTACCCAACAATTCAATCAATCCTTAGGCACCGGTGACTATCAATCTGCTGTCAGAATTGCAGCCTCTTCACCTCAATTAAGAGTTCCGGATACCATAGCTAGATTAAAGTCCCTTCCATCGCAGCAAGGACAACCAGCACCAATTCTTCAATACTTGGTCTATCTTCTAGATAGAGGTTCTTTGAATAAGTTTGAAACTTTAGAGTTAGTGAGGCCACTGCTACAGCAAAACAGAATAGAGACCTTGGAGAAATATCTGAAGGAGGATAAATTGGACTACTCTGAGGAGTTAGGAGATCTTGTCAAACCATTCAATACCACAGTGGCATTAGCTGTTTACTACAAAGCTGAAGTTCCAGCAAAAGTTGTGACCTCTTTAGGTGAACTGGGACAATTTGATAAGATATTACCATATTGTGAAAAGTCAGGATACCATCCAAACTTCACTGTTTTGATTCAGAATATTCTAAGAGTAAATCCTGACAAGGCTGCTGAATTTGCTACCCAATTATATTCCACACAGCCAGATCTTGACGTTCAACAAATTTCAGATATCTTCTTGTCACAAAACTACATTCAACAAGGAACCGCATTTTTACTAGATGCTCTAAAGGAAGATAAGCCATCTGAGGGTCATCTTCAAACTAGATTACTAGAAGTCAACTTGTTGCATGCTCCACAAGTTGCTGATGCTATTTTAGGCAATGCTATGTTCTCTCACTATGATAGACCGACAATTGCTGCTCTCTGTGAAAAAGCAGGTTTGTATCAAAGAGCATTGGAACATTATGAGGATATTAAAGACATCAAGAGAGTTATTGTACACTCAAATGCATTGCCTATTGACTGGTTGGTTGCTTACTTTGGTAAGCTGAATGTTGAACAAACAGTAGCTTGTTTAAGAGAAATGTTATCCAACAACATGGCACAGAACCTTCAGGTTGTTATTCAGGTTGCTACCAAGTATTCTGAGTTGATTGGTGCTATTACTCTGATCAAAATTTTTGAAGATTTCAAGTGTTCGGAAGGTCTGTATTACTATTTGGCTTCAATTGTTAATGTCAGTCAGGATCCTGAAGTTGTTTTGAAGTATATCCAATGTGCTGCGAAACTCGGGCAAGTCAAGGAAATTGAGAGAGTTGTCAGAGATAATAATGTTTATAATGGCGAGAAGGTCAAGAACTTTTTGAAGGAGGCCAAACTCCAGGATCAACTTCCTCTGATTGTGGTCTGTGATAGATTCAACTTTGTTCATGATTTGATCCTTTATTTGTACAAAAATGAGTTTTTCAAATTCATTGAAGTGTATGTTCAACAAGTGAATCCATCAAAGACTGCCCAAGTAGTTGCCGCTTTGTTAGATGTTGATTGTGATGAATCTATTATTAAGTCTCTGTTACAATCTGTTCTAGGACAAGTTCCAATTGCGGAACTCTGTGAGGAAGTCGAGAAGAGAAACAGACTGAAGTTACTGTTACCATTCTTGGAGGCCACTTTACAGTCAGGTTCCACTGACAAAGCAGTATATGACACCCTGGCCAAGATTTATATTGACTCCAATAACAATCCAGAGAAGTTCTTGCTTGAAAATGAACAATATGATACTTTGATTGTCGGTAAATACTGTGAGAAGAGAGATCCATATCTTGCATATATTGCCTATGATAAGGGTCAGAACGATTCAGAATTGATTAGAATTACAAACGAGAATGCTATGTACAAGTACCAGGCAAGATACTTGTTGAAGAGATCGGAACTTCAATTGTGGGCTACGGTTCTTTCCTCTGATAACATTCACCGTAGACAATTGGTTGACCAGATTGTTGGCACCGCTGTTCCTGAGCTGGAGGATCCGGAGCCTGTCTCGATTGCTGTCAAGGCTTTCATGGAGAATGATCTATCTAGTGAATTGATTGAACTTCTTGAAAAGATTATATTAGAACCTTCTCCATTCAATGATAACCCATCTCTTCAAGCTCTACTAATCTTGACTGCAGTTAAAGTTGAAAAGTCCAGAGTTCTTTCATATGTTGAGAAGCTGGAAGCTTATGATCCAGATGAAGTTGCGCCTCTATGTATTGAGAATGGCCTAAATGAAGAGGCATTTGAAATATATAACAAGTTCGAAAAATACTCAGATGCTATGAGGGTTCTTGTTGAAGAAATTCCTTCTTTGGATAGAGGTGAAGCATATGCTGAGAAGCTTGAGAGGCCAGAAATCTGGTCTCAATTAGGTGCAGCTCAATTGAATGGTCTAAGAATTCCTGAAGCTATCGAATCATATTTGAAAGCAAATGATCCTTCTAACTTTGATCATGTAATCGATATTGCAGAGCATGCTGGTAAGGAGGAGGAATTGGTCCCATTCTTGGTAATGGCTAGACAAACTCTCAGAGAGCCAAAGATTGATGGTGCTATAATTAATTCATATGCTTCATTAGGTAAATTGAGTGATATTGAAAGGTTTTTGCAACTAAGTAATGTTGCTGATCTAGAAAGTATCGGTGACAAACTGTACTCCAGCAGCAATTATGACGCCGCAAAGTTGATTTATTCCAATATTTCTAATTATTCAAAGTTGGCTTCTACTTTGGTCTACTTGAAGGACTATCAGTCTGCCGTTGACTGTGCACGTAAGGCTTCGAACGTCCAAGTTTGGAAACAGGTTAACCAAGCATGTATCGATAACAAAGAGTTCAAGTTAGCACAGATGTGTGGTCTTAATTTAATTGTTCATGCTGAGGAGTTGGATGAGCTGGTGAAGCAATATGAGTACAATGGTTACTTCTCCCAACTTATTTCTCTTTTTGAAAATGGTCTCTCCTTAGAAAGGGCTCACATGGGTATGTTTACCGAGTTGGCTATTCTTTATACCAAGTATCAACCTCAAAATACTATGGAACACTTGAAGTTATTCTGGTCCAGAATCAACATTCCTAAAGTTATTAGAGCTTGCGAGAACGCTCATTTGTGGCCAGAACTTATTTTCTTGTACTGTCATTATGACGAGTGGGATAATGCTGCACTAGCAATGATAGAGAGGTCCGAATCAGCTTTCGAGCACTCTTCGTTTAAGGAAATCATTGTTAAGGTGGCCAACTTAGAGATTTACTACAAAGCTATCAACTTTTATGTGAACTTACATCCTTCACTGTTGACTGATTTGCTTTCTGTATTGACTCCAAGATTGGATCTACCTAGAGTTGTGAAGATATTTGTCAAATCTGACAATTTGCCACTGGTGAAACCATTTTTAATTTCTGTGTTGGAAAAGAATAACTCTGTGGTTAATCAAGCCTATCATGATCTATTGATCGAAGAAGAAGATTATAAATCTTTGAGATCTGTGATCGAGGCACATGACAAATTTGATCACTTGGGTCTGGCAGAGAGACTTGAAAAACATGACCTTATATTCTTCAGACAAATTGCGGCCATCATATATAGAAACAACAAAAAATGGAACAAGGCCATTGGTCTATTGAAGACCGATAAGCTTTGGTCTGATGCCATCGAGACTGCAGCAATTTCTAAAAATGAGAAGGTGGCTACCGAGCTTTTGACTTATTTTGTTGAGACTGGTAATAAGGAATGTTTTATTGCTACTTTGTATGCCTGCTACCATTTGATTGCTTATGATGTTGTTTTAGAGCTATCATGGTTGAACAATTTGGCTGATTACATTAAACCTTATGAAATTTCGATCGCCAAAGAGAATCAAGATAGATTAAATGAAGTCTACAATGATCTAAAGACGAGACAGTCTAAGGAAACTAACGAAGAAGAGGAACAACCAGCTTTGGGTCAGAGATTACTTTTAACTAACGGTTCTGGAGCTGCTTCTGCTCCAGCAATTGGATTCCAGGCCACTGGTATGGGATTTGGTAACGGTGGCTTTTGATAGCCGTTTATTCTTATTTGTATGAATATACCGTTTTAGATT
Source organism: Ogataea nemodendra (assembly GCA_030567775.1). NCBI lineage: Eukaryota > Fungi > Ascomycota > Pichiomycetes > Pichiales > Pichiaceae > Ogataea > Ogataea nemodendra. The sequence goes on from JAJLSV010000013.1 coordinate 485,915, forward strand.
ACGATTTGATTGGTAATGGGCGATACGATATTTCCATCTTTTCTGAAGAACTTTTTTATTAAACTTAGGCTAGTGTATTTTCTTTTTAGTTTTTAGTCTTATAATTGTTACTGAATCTGTATTTACTAGCAAACTGGATTGTATAAACAGTAGAGTGTTTAAGATAAAGAAAAATCACCATTCTTATCCTTGAGGAAAAAGTCCTTTTCAGTGACGATACAATCGATGTTTTCATGAGGAGTTACGTCAAAAGATGGGTTCCAAACATCTATTCCGAGAGGAGCCATCTTAACTTTAGTCAATTTGACTGCTCCTTCATCATTTGTAGCAAGGCTTCCATCAGAAGATAGTTCCGCACCCATAACTTGGGTCAGTTCATCTTTAGGTCTCTGTTCGATTACTATCTGGTCACCGTGAGATCTTGTAAAATCAATTGTTGTTGTTGGGGCAGCTCCAATGAATTTGATTGAATCATAGAGGGAGGAAATCAATGATAGTTGAAAAGTTCCTATTTTGTTAGCTAAATCCCCATTTTTAACAATTCTATCGGCTCCAACAATAATGAATTTGATAGGTGCCATGTCTGGCATACTTCTATCGATCTTTCCTCTTGCTAGAGAGTCTACCAGGAAAGACGCCATATTGTCTGTAATGAGAGTAAACGGTATTTTCTCGTAGTCGAGTTCAAAAGCCGTCAATCTGGATCCCTGGTTGTAAGGTCTGGTCTCACAGGCATAGACATGTGACATTTTGAAATCTGAAGATGGGTTTTTCTTTGCTTCGTCATGTAGAGATCTAATAATTCCAAGAGCCGTCCCATGACCTGAAGTTGCTAATGATCCGGTATTGCAAATGGTCATGACTGAGAACGTTCCTTTGAAATTCTCTTTTTTTAGACATTCATAAATGTATTTCACTCCATGTTGGCCGATTCCGTAATTTGAGGCTAGATCCTCTTTGAAGAGGGTTATTGAGAATTCACGGATCGACGAGTATATCTGATCGACAGATTCTGACTTCAGGATGAGTTTTTTGATCTCGTTGCATCCATTCAACAGATTCACGGCAGTTGGTCTTGACTCGACCAGGATGTCAATTCTATTCAAAAGCAGATTTTTGAACTGTTCGAAATCTGCTACATTATAGCCGTATGGATTGACCTTCTTTTTGACCACATCGTCTAGCTCCACAACCACTGAAAAACACCCAACCAGCATGATTGCTGGTGCTCCACGGGTATACATTCCCTTTATAGCGTCGTAACCTGTCAATGTTTTATTTTCAGCTCCTTCAAACGGCACCATACCCTGGATCTGCAAGTACTCCGTTTGGTATGGAATCAACAATTGGTTCAGAATGTGCAATTGCGATGTTGTTTCGTCAAATTTGATTGCTTCCAATGACATTATTGATTGTATATCGTCTTTGATACCCTTCTTGTTGTGTTTTATTCACCATTTGCTGTTCACAAATCTCCAAGGGTCTTATTTCATTTACATGCTTTCTTAATATATCAGAAACTAAAATTGTCGTGCCCCAAGACACAATAATTGAAGATGGAATTTTAACTTTCTCTGACAAGATGATGAGCAAAAAATATGACCAACAGAGGGAAACCAGGAGGTTTTTTTGCATTACAGCAGGACGGTTGTACATTAGAGACACTAACAGAAACAAATCCAAGGCGAAATCACAGTGAACAGTATAAAACAGAGTGGGAACGGGAGAAATCAGGGGAGTAGCCATCGAATAGAGGAATAAGAATAAATAAGGGGCCGAAAAACAAGAACAGGAAAAGCGATAGACAAAATGGATACAGGCTCTTCGACAAGTTCCTCGGGGACCCAGAACACCTCAAATTCAGCAATTATCCCAGTTTATCCATTAACAGATACTCTGGCGATGTTGTCATTGTTTGAGGTGCTACCGAACTGGTTAAGTGTGATCCTTCTGGTGACTTATTTGTCATTGGGATCGTCACGGTTTCTCAGATCCACACTGTCACTTGTTTTCAGACACAAATTAAACGGACTGGACCCTTCAGCCATGGGAGGAATATCTGCTGCCGCAGAAGAATCAGGATACTCGATATGTGTCTCTGTCTTTGGGTATCTTTCCTTGGACTTTCTCTTGACGTTGTGTCTACTTATAGTGAGTCCAGGTCTGCTCAATTACACGCATGTTTTGGCAAAGGCCTTCATAGCATCCAATTTGGCTTCCACGAAACAGAGGTATTTACTGAATGCCCTGCTTTCCACATTTTTGTTGCTTTTCTTCGAAAATTCTATCACTCTGGCCATCAGATATTTTGGATCCTTTTTCCTAGATCAATTCGGTGGATCCATCTCTACAACAGGATTCCCTGATGAAATTTTCTATGCCACATATGTGCGTTATCCAAAAAACCCTTTGAAGTCCCTTCTCTACCATCTATCACCTGCCAAGGCTAGCAACAGAAGAAAAATCATCATAGGAGTCGACCATATAATAGAGTTCCTCTACTCCACGTTGTCCATATACACAATAATGCGTAATATTAACCCAGTCCTGCGAAGACTAGTATTTTACAACAACATTACAAAATCAGTGGACAATTTTGCATCTGTTTCTGTCCCTAATCGTCTCCATATAAATAAGGCTTCACACATATCCGCATTAAATCCCACCTCTGATGATCTCGCTACTTACAATACCAAACTAAAATCTCCTGAGAAGATAGAGACTATTGATATTTCGCCAGAAATAGCCAAATCGAAGCTACCTGGGATCTGGTCTTCTGAAGATTCTCCAGTCAGAGAGGATTCCGAAGGAGAAGAAATTTCAAAAGGATCTGAAAAAGTTACTCCTGCCTCTTTTCCAACAGACCATCAGATAGTCAACATGAATGATGTATCATCCGCCAGTCTGGTGGTGGCTCAAAATTTTGAAAATTATTGCAGCGTCGTGTTATTTCCATCGTTTGATTTCACCAATTCATCGGTATCATCTCATACTTCAGCTTCAGCTTCAGCTTTGACTTCTAATTCCACTACTATGTCTTCACCGCCCTCTAAGAGCAAACTCAACCCATATATCGAGAAGAAAATGAAAAGCTATAGCAGCAAGACCCAACAGCCTATCTGGGCGTTTGTGTCTGCTGCAAAGACAATGTTTGGACGACCAGATCTTTACTCAGGAGATCATTACCAACATTATGCGTTAGTTACGACTGGAAGAAAAACCGATGACTACAAAAGATCTCTTGTTAGCTCATCTCAATGCTTCATTTGGTACACAGGTGAGACTGCTATTGCATTTGAGTTGCGAAACGTCATAATTAGTCAGCTATTGGTTAGGGTCAATGGCATAGTCTGGGAGCAGGCATCTTCTTGTGGAATAGATGAAAGAGAACTGGTTACGGTGAGTGGTCTGAGTCCTCTTTCTCAATATGATATCGATTTCATAAATATCAATAAAAAAGGGGAGTACGAGCTGTTGGCGACGACTACCGTTAGCACGATTCTCAAGAACAGAATTCTTACTGAGTCTAAGCATTCAACACCTTTGGCCACTTTGCAGGATTCTGTTGTTACCACGCAGGCTGCTATAGATCGTGAGAAGCTGAAATTGAAGAAGCTGAAGGCTGACTGGAGAAAGAAATCTACCTCGCTCAAGTCAGAGATTGAGAATTTTAATAATAGATCTAATTTTGGTGATGAAAGTAGAAACTACAAAAAAGTTGAATCATTGAGACAAGCCGTTGCCAAATCTGAGAGCGAAATCACAAACTTATCGAAAGAAGCTGAGGAGTTGTATTCCAAACAAACAGAAATTGATGAAAAATACTTGGATGGAAAGAGGATATTTGAATCTGAAATGAGGCTGCTCTCTAACTTCGAAAGTCAGTACAGCGAGAAGATGAGAGAGAGAAAGGGACAGGTGATTAATGTTCATAATGAAAAGGCTCCATTGGTACAGAAGAAGGAGAGACTTTTGAATAAGAAAGCCAGGATTGAGAACGACATCAAAAGGCTTGAACAAGAAATAGAGGATATCAAGGCTAATGAGATTAAGCTGAGACAGGAGAAAAGGAAAGCTAGAAGTGATGAAAGAACTGAAAAGTACAAGACAATAATCAATGATATCAGGAAATTTGAAAGACAGTTGAGAAACGAATACCAGAAATCTGGACTTGATGGTGTCCTCTAATTAAACTAACGGATAATGACTACAATTTACCTTAAGCTCTGTATTTAGGAAACAAAAGTACGATTGTAACAATATTGTTGTAATATTCATCCCCTGCGAATGGATGAAGGTAAAATTTATTCGAATACTTTTCCTATGTACAAAATGCTGAAATTAAACCCTCTGACTTCAGCTCTGTGGTTCTTTAAGAGAGTTTCCGATGTTGTGGAAATGCCTATTGAAATACAACAGACCTCCTGATTTTTTATCGGTGTCTTCTAATGCTACCAGGATATCTTTGACGGTACATGTCCATAGTTCATGGTTGTATACACGGAAAACTTCATGTTTTTTGCAAATGAGAATTCTTTCTGAATGTGTGGTTAATATTGGTATGTTTATTGGCAATTTAGATGACTCCCTGTTTGGCAATGAGGACAATTGGTGAGTATCCCCACTTCCATAGATTTCCCATTCGGACCTGTCAAGATTTTCGAAGGGCCTTGTATATTGGATTTGACCGTTAACATCTTCCCTGGGTTTTGATCCTCTGGAGAAGTTCCTTGCCACTCTGACTGATTCCAGATTGGGTTTGAGGATGTGAAGAGCCAGATAATCGAGATTGTGAAGAGTTTCAGATGTTTTTGACGGGACCTGTAGGTTGAATTGTAGCAATGGTTCTGGTTGGATTGTCAGTGACGAAACTGACGAGAGAGTCAATCCATGTAAATTTGATGGATTCAAAGCACCTTCATATGAAGCTGTTAGGATCATTACTGATAAACAATTATGTTAGTGGTAAATTTTCTATGGATGTCAAAATTGACACTCACCTTGTGATCCTATGGAAGACATAGCATCTATGAATGCTTTTTTTGGCAATTGTGGTCCATTTGACACGTATCTTTTGAAAATTGGTGCAAATCGTATTGCCCTCATCGCTAGCAGACCTCTCTGTGTAGCTCTTGTTTTGTATGAGTGATTGTAATTTCGTTCAAAGATTATTTCTGTCTCCTACTGGTGAATAATAGGTGAATATGAAAATTTCGTGAAAAGTTGTCTCGGGTCAAAAAAGTATTATTTAAAGACAATCTCGGAGTACAGAACTCGATGATTTTTATATGATTACTATTGGTTATCTTTTCTGGAACCATGAAGTTTCCAAAGTCATTAATAGACAGATTTTCAAACAATTTGCCAAAAGAAAGCATTAAAATACATCAAATAAATAAAAAAATAATATATGATTCTCCAGTATTCAGGACTCCAGCTAAATGGATTAGCAAGAAACGGTTTTTTTCTCCTGGAAATAGACTTCAGTCTTATTCCGAGCTGGAAACTAACCCATTCACACAGCTATTAACGTCGCCACCGAGAATGACCCATCTTTGCAGAATCGTGGTTCCCAGAGATCTGTTGATTCGGCTCAGAGTGGTGAAGAATAATATCTCTCTTAAGCCCCAGTTCGAAATAGTTCTGGTCCCAGATCTACTGCCCAGAAAAGATGGCTCGATACAATATTACCCTGCAGATTTGAAACTATTCAGAGGAGTGAACGCACAGGCAACGTCATCAGAGTCCCGTCTATCAAGTCTCTATTTCAATTCGTCAGATGCTGTTCCGGAAATTGGATGGTTATCAAAGACCCCAGACGTGGTAGCACAGATCTATCTGGACTCGTTGGAGTCCTCATTCCGCTCATTGAATAAAATTGAGATCCAAAACCAACACCATCAAAAAGTCTTTCTTGCTTTCAAAACTAATTCAGACCCAAACGTTCAATTAATCCAAAGGTATGGCTCTCTAATCCCAGTATTCAATATGAAACGACTATTATCTGAACAACCTAAATTATATCACGAAATGGAGAACTTCTTTGAACCAAAAAACTCAACTAAAATGACCGCAATAACTATCGACAAACAGACTCGACCATTTGTCCATAAGCTGTATCTCTATGCTATTCTTACAGAAAGAACCAACTCCCAAAATATCCCTACAAATTCTTGAAGCTCACGTAGATTATAATGATTAATGTCAATTATTTTCTGTATATATCGCTCTTTTAATGATAATCATACTCCTATTTCCTTCTGATACATAACGGTAGTCCATATAGAACAGGAGCAGCACCATTTAGATATGGTAGTATGCAAACATTCCGACTCTGGGCGACAGAATTGGCTATGTTCAGTTTCTGGTCCACAACAGAAGATCGTATGTCAGTTTCTTGAAACAATCCCCACTTCTCTAGAAACTCTAATGTAAACTTATCTATATCCTTGTCAGTGACATCCCATAAATTGGCTAGAACCATAGGTGATCCTCCGATTAAATAATTGTACACTGTTCCATGAGGCTTGAAAACACCATTCTTCTTTAGGCTTCCAGATGAACATCCTAATAAAAGTGCAGGCGGCAATTTATTCATTGCTTTCACAACTTTGGACCTAATGTATTGCTCCCCGCCTCCATGGCCAACATATACGTACAATCCCGAATTTGTCAATCCATTCTTAATGTTCTCTTCTGTTGGTTTCGTACCTACCAACCCCGACCAGCCTTCCATGGCATTGAACTTATGAGTAAAGTTTGCCTCCGTACGTTTTAGGTCTCCCCCGGGATTGATCACGTAGTAACCTCTTCCAGTGTCAATACCGTTCTTCAAAATGAAAGAATTATGGTTCAAACTCCTGGAAAGTAATTCAATAGACGGCATTCTTGATACCGAAATGTTTCTTAAACAAGGCAATGATTCCCATGGAATGTCGACACATTCTGGAGAAGGGATTAGAATAACATGGGCAGAGTCATCTATGTCATTTCCAAATGTCTTGTGTGAGTCAAATGCGCATTCAAGCTCAGCGCATAATTCATCAAACTGTATTTCATCGAATGCAATGGTCTCTCCTTGAAATGATATGAGATCTAACATGTAATGCACTAAATCGTCTATTGCACTCCGTTTAGATCCACTTTCCGTACTTAATTGAAGCCATATTTCAAAAAGGAATTCACTCTCTCTCACAATTTCTATTGCCCTATTTTGGTTGAAGGCTCCTCTTGAAGGTAAATATCTCTGTAAAATCTCCAGTACACAGAGCTTGAAACTAATGACTTTCTCCTTGCTAATTTTACGGGTTCCAAATATCCCTTTGAATCCCCCTAGCCAGCTGGCATCAATGCTAAATAATAGTGTCATCAGTCTTCTATCGAGAATCTTTCGTCTTTTCCACCAATCGGCTCTATCTTGTTTTGTCTTCACATTTGATGTGACTTCCGGTTTAGTGCTTTCATCACTTTCCTGAATAATTAATTTCAACTCTTGCAATACTCTGGAAAAGGAATAGAATGATTGCTTGGAATCTCTTGAATGATGTCTTTTTAGTGAAAGAGTTAACATCAAGGGATTTTTATGACCACTATCAAATATGGATAGCAATAAATGTCCAGAAATTGATGAAACTCCCATGGTGACTACCCTCCAGTTGGTGGGTAAGAGCTTCATCAAATCATTATCATCGATGGAAAATGTCGGTTTACTAACAGGTATCTTTTCAGAAGGCCGAGGAAGAAGCATTTCAGGGCATTCAACCATAGAACATAACTGTTTGTCGTATTCTAGAGATAAATGTCTTGATATTTCTTCTTGCTCATTGATCAAGCTTAGGAAATCATAGTCCACATCAATAGATAATGCAGATAAATAGAAAATGGCAGTGGATAATAAATCCGAAAGCTCTTCACGTTCGATTCTATTTACCATTCCAGTTTGGAGGACCGACTTTGTTCCTAATATGCAACTCTTCAAAAGCTGGAGAGCATGCGCTTCTTTTCTCGTTAATGATGGTGTATTACAACTTACCCTGTTTGATATTGGAATGCAAATCACAGAGTCATTTAAGCCAGATGAGTTCGGATCTGTTGATAATAAGTTCAAGGCCTTATTAAATGAAACTTTTACCTTCACTAATTCTGAAGTTGGATAATTTAAAGTGGTTGATATAATACCTTTCAATGAGGATATCATGCGTCGAAATATAATTGAGTTCCATGTTTTCATCAATAAATCATGATCCGCAGAGTATGCGTAGTCGTTCGCCGTCATCAAATCTGTAATATTTCCATCTTCACCTATTTTAGGAGAAGCAGTTGTTAGATACTTTATTGCAGAGTCATTTCGCAAACAGAAATCTTTAAAATTAACAATATCACAGGTGTACTGATAATATAGCTCATTGGAAGATAGATTCTCCAATTTAAGTTGAGTGTTCACAAAGATCGACCTTTCATATAGTTCATTCCCTTGCTCAAGTAGATCGTGTGACTCTTGGACTTTGTTTTCAAATATGTTGTAGCTGGAAATCTTAAAATAGTTTAAGGACCTAACCATGGCTGATGAATGTGTACTAAGAAATTTCTGGCATTCTGATTTGTAATACTCAAAATCACGGTGCAACCCTAAATTCAACATAATGTGAGCTAAGTAGTGATATGATTTAAAAATCTCATACAAACACTTGCATTTCAATGTTATTTTATATGACAGGTTGAGCTCAATTGTAAGGAAATCATGGCTAAGGAAGTTCTTAATAACAGATTGTAATATTCTAATTGATCTTTTCATATCAGCAACTGCTGTGGTGTAATCAAAAACAGAGTACCTCATTATAGATGAAATTTGAGACAATTTGGATGTCAATAGTAATAATGTACTGACATTTACTTTGTTCGACTGTTTACCTATCTTAAGTTCCCCACTGTCATTAAAAATGGAAAGCAATGATGAAAAAATAAGCTGTGCCTCTTCTTTATTTTCAGTGACACAATGATATTCCAGTGTTAGCAATAAGTGATTGACCTGTGAAAAGATGTTATCTCTAACCTCTGTCAAATCTTCAGCGGATTTTAAACTCTCAGCGGCACACATTGGTAACCCCATTGATAGAGCTAGCTCGCTTTGTTTTAATTTCAGCAGAAGCTTTTGACTATCAGATAGAAGCCTCTGATGCGACCGCAAATATTCAGCTAAAATATGATTTCCATACGAGCTGATTCCATTGTAATGAAGAGTGTCGGTGCACATCAGGAGAACGTTGAGTTCATATGAGCTCACATGGTTATTCATTGAAGTCGTTTTGGACCACAAGAGCAATGAACAAAATGATTTGAGGAGCATGTTTTCATCTAATTGGCTTGATGAACTGCATTGAAGCAAATATATGTGAGCTAGAATCAAGTCTTTAAAATTGGTCATCTGAGAATTCGATTCAAATCTAAGTACATCAACAGATTTGAATGCCAAGTTAAATTCAATCACAAAGGATATTGAGGACAAAAAAAAGAGGAATAATCCATTGTCTTGAAGCTCATCCTTAACTCGCACAATCAGTTTGGAGATTGTCTCCTTTTTTGAGTCTAAATTGACTGAAGTCAGAATTTTGATAATTTCAATGATAACCAGCACTCTTATGAAATCATTGGTTCCGGTATACACCAGCGGAATTGGTTTAGATGTTCGAAGTACAACCTTTCCGAGTAGTTTTGTGGTAATTTGTAAATCATTCGAAAGACATTCTTGTAATTCAAAAGGATTCTCTGGAAGCTCCAACGTCTCATAACATTGAAATATTCTAGATATGAACAGCAAGGCATCTTCATACTGCGAAGTCTCTATTAACAAATTAGCAATTCTTTCGGATTTAGACTTAAGACAGTGGAAATTCTCTTTCTTGATCGATGTATCAGATGCTAAAATGGTAGACTCCACATCTATGCATTTTTCCCAGCAATTGAGGGCATAGTCATTGTCAGTTGTAAGAAGTTTTCCACCTACATGAAAAAATAGATTAGATAGATTCCTGAGTCTCTTCGGCTGAAACTTCCTTTGCAATATTTCAAATAATAAGCTGAGAGCTTTAAACAAAAATGAAACATTGACACTAACATCTAAATTTTTTAGTGAAATTGTGATTAAATCAAAAAGGTTCATTTGTTTTGGTAAAAGTGAGGCTGCACCACTTTCCTCTAAGCCCTTGTTGTAGAATGAGAGCAAAGCTATCACTAATTGCTGCTGCTTAATATCTGAAAAATTTGATCCTTTTACCTGGGAAAAAGCGTAGAGAGAAAATTCGTCACTTTCTGTTAGCAGCCAATTCCTTTCTGTCTTTAGAGATTCTGTAATTAACTCATATTGTTTCTTAGTTGACGTATTAAAGGTGTGCATTGTGTACATTAAAAAGTTTTCTGAGCAGAAGGAATTCCCTAAGCATCTGCGATGGCCTTCTGGTAAGCTGAGCATGAGCCTATCCCATTTGTACGAATCGGATGTAACATCCAGCGATGCATATCTGTGCACGAAATATCCTAAAGATTCCAAAGACTCTTTTTTACCTTTTAACCCAATGCATAAGGAATAAAAGGCCTGGGAGGTCAATGAATATAAGGAGTCGTTCTCTTCCAAAAATCTGATGGCTTTCACCAGTGGCTCACACTTCATTTGACCACCATAAGACGAATATTCTACCGCCTTGAAAAGAAAGCAAATCTTTGTCGATACTTCTTCGTCAGAAGACTCGATAGTCTCTAGTAAGTCGGATATCTGGTATGAATTAGCCTTCTGTATATTTGGAGAGAGTGATTTAAACCATTTATGAAAATTTGAATCATCAATTAGAAAGTTCAGAATCTTCTTCTTATATGAAGGAAGTGTCTGTGTGGAAATAAACGAGTCACTTTGGGAAATTGAATCCATGACCAGCTGAAGCACTAGCAGATGCATCTGAAATACTATTTCGGCGGTTGTTTGATCACAAATGCTTGACCTGTACTCAATCCCTTCAAGCATCATTCTGAGATCTACATTCTGTGAATAGGCTGATCCCGTCAATATATGACGAAGCCGTCCATATGTGATAGATAATTCGTTGTATGCATCCTGTTTCTCCTGTATTTGAAGCAGGATCCGTGCAAATTGGAGTTCTCTTTTGAGAGTTCCTATATCTGTAGTTTCTGCCAATTGCAATACACGAAAACATTTCTTCGTGGTGCTGATCATTTCCACATCTATGTGGTTGGTGGCTTCCAATTGTCTTAAGGCTATGCTTATATAAGTAAGTGCAAGTTCAAGAACATTATGTTGTAGATTTTGGTCGAATTGATTATTAGGTATTTTTGCTTGCAATGCTGTTCTGTTTTGACGTAACTGTATTCTTGATGCTTGTGGCCGATTTTTCAGATAGCCAGAGAGCATTGAGTTGAGGCACACAATGTCCACAGGCAAATCTATCATGAGTCGCTCTTTTCCTTGATCTTATTTTATCTATAACGGCAAGACCTCCGCCAATCAATGACGTCTAAAGACTAATATCTCTATTTTTTCGTTAGCAACACCTCTAGCACTTTATGAGACTATTATGCTTCTAAAATAACATACTTTGCCCATTCTAGTGTGCTCAAAAGTATGTCTACAATTATTTTAGATCGTTTGTTTATTTTTAAAAAACATTGATGGGTAACATATTATACAATTCGCGAAATATTATGGTGCGCCACATGATCGTGGCGCAGAAATATTCAATCTTCCCCATAGCTCCTCTAGGAGTGGTAGCCATCAAGAGAGCTATAGGGAATTTGGCATATGTATGATAAGCTGACAGAAACTAGAAACTAAACTAGAAACAGTATCATTTTGCTGCTTTTTCTGTAGAAGGTTGTATATTAAGTTGAATTTAAAAATAGGTCTGAATTTATACTTGTCTAATTATGTAGCTGTTACGTTCCTCATACATGATACTCGAATCACATTATCACGATATCAACTCCATCTTTCAATATTACAATACTAAATTCACCCTCAATATGTTTGACCACACTGGTAATATAGTCAGATAAAAAAGGGGAAAGTCCTATTATCCTCAAAATGTAATATTGATTAACTATGGTATATACCAAATAGAGGATCCGAAAGTCTTAAAATTCACCTGGAACAGGATACTGGGAAACAAACTTAACCACCTCGTCGGCTAACTTCTTAACCTCAACACTCTCAGCTGCCAAAGACTTGAAATCAGCAAGCTTCTCTTTTGGTGAAGCACCAGATTCTTTGGTCTTCAAGTCGATGGTGATCTTGATGGCCTTCTCTATTAGATCGGCTACCTGTTCAAACTCTGGCTTCAAGAAACCTCTGGTTGTCATGGCTGGAGTACCAACTCTCAAACCAGATGGGAAAAGCGCAGAAGTGTCGCCTGGAACAGTGTTCTTGTTGGCGGCAATGTTGATTCTTTCTAAGACAGCTTCAGCTCTAGCACCATCGATTTTCTTTGAACGCAAATCGATGAGAATCAAGTGTGTGTCAGTACCACCAGAGACCAAATTAAACCCTCTGTTTTGCAAAGCCTCAGCGAATGCTGAGGCGTTGGAAACAACGTTGGTTTGGTATTCCTTGAATTCAGCAGTAGCAGCTTGCTTTAGAGCAACTGATAGAGCAGAAATGGTGTGGTTGTGTGGTCCACCCTGGTGGGCTGGGAAGACAGAGAAATTAATTTTCTTCTCTAATTCGTATGGGATTTCTTTTCCCTTTTTGGTGACCTTTCTAATACCCTTTCTAAAGAAGATCATTGCACCCCTTGGACCTCTCAATGACTTGTGTGTGGTAGTTGTAACAATGTCGGAGTATGGGAATGGGGAGTCAGTGACACCAGCAGCAACAAGGCCAGAAATGTGGGCCATATCCGACAAGAGATAAGCACCGACTTTATCGGCAATCTGCTTCATTCTCTTATAATCGACTACTCTGGCATAGGCTGAGGCACCGGCAACAATTACCTTTGGTCTGAATAAAACTGCAGTCTTCTCCAATGTGTCATAATCAATTAAACCTGTCTTTTCGTCCAATCTGTAAGGCATCGTCTGGAAGTACTTGGAGATGTAAGAGATTTTGGTGGAAGGGGTTTGATAACCGTGGGAAAGATGGCCACCATGAGGCAAGTCTAGACCCATTAGTCTGTCACCAACTTCTAAAACTGCCGAATAAGCATACAAGTTAGCTGGGGCTCCTGAAAGTGGCTGAACATTGACTCCCCATAAAGCAGGGTCCAAACCGAAGGCTTCGAGGGCTCTCTTTTGACACAGACTCTCGGCCATGTCAATGAACTGGTTTCCACCATAGTATCTCTCGCCCGGATATCCCTCCGAATATTTGTTTTGCATCTCAGATCCCAAGATGTCCATCACAGCCTTGGAGGTAAAGTTTTCTGAGGGGATCAGGGTAATGGAGTTCTTCTGTCTGCCTCTTTCGAGCTCCAGAATGTCATACATTTCCTTGTCAACCTCTTGAAGACGACTGGAGATCAACTTCTTGGCCTCTGTTGATAGAGCGTAACATCTCTGTCCGGTTGTTAGTATGTCGAATCTTCTCATCATATCACATATAACTCACCTTGCTTTGGACGCTCAGAGCTCTCGTAAAACTAGCTCCAAATCTACTGTTTCTCGATAACATTATTTCTCTATGTTTGATGATACTCAATTGCAAGAGATCTCACTTGATATCCGGGACTCTCCTGTTCTTTCTTCTGAATTCAATTGCAACTTCGTTGTTCTGCTTCTTTAACTTCTCTAACACTTTTATATAGCTCCCCTCGAAAATTTTTGACTTGACCAAACTATGGCGGTGAAATCAGGTCTCAGATGGGTTTCTTTCTCACTCTTTCGGCAAAGAAACTACAAATAAAGTAAGATAATCTGGTAAAACTACGGACAAAAGTATCCAAAGAACGAACCATTCTACGACATCTGTAAGACAATATCAAATCATAATGACCAGCACATTTTCCACTCCAAATAACAAACCCTCCTTTTCCTATCTCTCCAGAAACCCCTACACCAACCCCAGAAATATCGAGACCGCGAAAATTGTTGCTGATGTAAGCAATAGAATAGCTAATAGGGCAGTTTATATGATAAGATGTATAGAAGATATGAGAGGAAACGGAAGAGAAGATGTGATGGGCATAGAAAGACCCTTCTGAATGATTGATAATCGGAAATAACGTAAAATGAAGAATCCCAGTGGTGTTTCTGGAGAACTAGATATGGAGATGGGATCCGACTTCGATGATTCTTATCGAAGAGGTTGGAAAACCTCAATGGGATCTAATGGGCTCAACAGGACCAGAGGACTTGGATATGTTTCTCCCGATCATGAAGACCAAACCAAAGAAGAAATGAAAGCAGAAAATAGTGATATTTTCATGGGACAGAGTATGTATTCTCCAGAGGATAGAGATGCAGATGTGGCAAGTCTTACTCCCAGTAGTTCACCCGACGCTCTACTGAGATTCGAATCGAGACTTAACAATCGCGTTAATAAGATGTTTCATCCCCTCCAGCACGAGCAGCGGACACTGCGATTTCAGTCGAATGTCTACAATGACTCTACTAGCCGTCGGGCGAGAAACGACGAGGGCTGGCAGGATTCCAGTTGCAACAAATCCAGACATTTGGCCCACTTTCGGAATATCAAGCGGGAGAAGATCAAGGCTGACAAGCGGGGATCTTTGGAGCAGTTTGTTCTTCAACAGGAAAACAGAGATCTAACACGACATATGGAGGATGAAGCTGCTTTGCATCAAATTTCAGACCCCAATAAATACTTAGAAGACCGCGATTACGACGCTGATTATGACGAAGAAGATGACGAACTCACACAAAATTCGCAACGCTACATTCATCCTAGACGACGCTCTGTTGTGCATGAACGGCCCATGGTCCATTTTTTCCATGATTACGAACATTACATTCATGATAACCAGGACAATGCTGAAGATTCCGATGACCAGGTACAGAGACAACTAGAGGAAATGTTGCTTCTAGAACAGCTCGAGTTGGAGGAGCTCACTAGGACATTGACTTTGGATAGCAATTAATTCATTTCTGTTCCAAATGTCTGTATTTAATATATATTAACGAAATAGTCTTCTATTGATTCCTATAATATGTAATCAGCTGGTATTTCCAGGTGTCGCTCTAAAAAACATAATTTTGAAAACCTTGTTAAGAGGGTCTTCTTTTGATTTACGGCCATTTAGTATATATTTCGGGAGTTAGTACACAAAACAAGGATTCCCTAATTATCTATAGATCTCAGGGAATTATATGATACTCTTATTGTGGTGATTTAGTAGAAAATAACAGAAGCTTTTCAGGCATTTTGAAGACAAATAGCAGATCGAACCAAGATGTCTGATTGGGATGATGACATGTATGATGATGAAGAAGAAGAAGAATTATCATTTGAAGAAGATGAGGATGATTATTACAATGAAGGATCGGATAAAGACAAAAATGGAGGACACAATGACGATAATGAAGGAAATGAAACGGAACTAGAAGCGCAATATTTCATGGGGAAAGAACTACGACAAGATGAGAAATTAACCGAGTCATTGGCAGTTTTCGACAAGATAATAGCATTCAGAAATGATCCAGACCAAGAAGACAATGAATATATATTTAAATCAATCAAACAAGCCATCAAAGTCTCTACAGAATTGACAGATAACGACAAAATGCTGGAATATCTAGATCTGTTGTTGGAGCAATTACCAAGGGTATCACAATCCTATGGAGATTCTTCGCTGTCCAAGATCCTCTACAGATTCAATCATCAGAAGCTAAATATTGAAAATTCTTTTCTGGAAAGCTTTTACAATAAGCTTCTAACATATCTCGAGAATAAGGGTCCGATAGTCAGAAACAGTCTCAATGAAAGACTCTTTATCAGAGTCAATCTAGGAAAGACAGGAGTGCTGATTGACGAGTCCAAATACAATGAGGCCAATGCGATACTAAAGGACCTAGAAGAATTGGTTGCTTCGTCGTCGGGTTCCATTAAGAATGCGTTTCTATTGGATGTTCTCGCATCACAGATGATCGTGGCTACGGAACTGGTTTTCGATCTCTCTGAACTTACAAGACTAACCAATCTGGCGAATCATTCAACCTCAGGAATACCGCAATCTAGAATTGTTGGAATTATTAAGGAATGTTCAGGAATAGTCTGTATGCATTCCGAAGATTTTAAAACTGCCAATATCCATTTTCAAGACTCTTTTAAAGGTTTCAACGAATGTGGTGATGATAGAAGAGTAAACGTGTTGATAAAATTCATTATCAGTAATCTTCTAAGTGAGTCAGAGATAAATCCATTCAATTCTAGCGATTTCCATGGATTTGCCACGAAACATGAGGTCGCCAAATTAATGGATTTGTACAATTCGGTACAAGACACTGACATAGAAAATTACAATAAGTTGTTAAGCAGTGATCCTGAGTTCCATGAGTTGGTGTCCAAAGATTACTTTTTAGCACAATTCCTACCTTATGTGACGGAATTGGTGAGAATTCGTTTCATTATCAAGTATCTAGGACTATTCAAAAGAGTCCGTTTCGACAAACTATCTAGAAAAATGGAAATATCCGAAGACGATTTGGAGAGTTTATTGCTCAAATTATACCACATTGGAAAGATCAAAAACATCAAACTGGACTTGGTTAGTCATATTATAGAACAAGTGGAAAACTCATCTATTCTCGATGCAAATTTGGACCCCCTCCAGGTGCTCAGTAATTTACAGTTGTTGAGAAATTCCGATGAGAAGTTAAAATGTTTGGAGGACGAGGTTTCTCTTCTAGAACAACAAGTGCCGCAATTTAACGCTGACATGACTGAGGAAAGTGAGATATCAGCTGCTTCCTGTGATAATTCAAGGCTTAGTGAGGTATTGTTTGGTCAATTTCAAGGAGAGGGTCTTCCGAACTCTCCTACCCAAATATTCAAGCCCGAGCTTTATCTGCCGTCTTCCCTTATTCAGAAGGATATTCTAGACCTATTGTTTACTTCTAGGAACTGTGTCACTAATAAAGGTAAATCATTTGACACTACTGAAGATCTTCTAAGGGAGCTGGAAAATTATCTTTTATATATGCGGGTTTCGATCCCCGTGGAGCAACACCAGAAACTGTCTCATCTTGATAAGATCAAGAAGGACAATCTGGAGACTGAATTGCAAAATTTGACCCAGATACAATCCAAGGTTTCCGCTAACTCTGATATCGATTCGGGTATCAAGGAAATTCTACAGTCTACAGCTATGAACACTTTAGAGCTAGAGGACGAAGATGCGGTGACTGCTCCTACTTCCCAGGAGATTCTGGACAGCAAATTGACATCTCTATCTCTTCTTCTTAAAGAGATTTCCAGATACGATTTCCGAGTTCGCAGTGAGTTCAAAAATGGAGTCAAGTTGGATCAATTAGAGGATCAACGTCCGTCTCTGAATCGCAACCTATCTGCAGCATGTGGTAGTATTTTGAGTCAGGATGCTCTTCCCATGGAGTTGAGTGATAGTGAGGCCACCAGAGACAGGTGAGTACTGCTGCTGTTTGGCATGACCATCTAAATTTATTCTTGTTGTCTGGACTCTTGAAATTTCATGACATCTGATGGTCTCTAAAAACGCTCTGCTTTTTAGATCTTATTAGAGTGGAGCACCCAGATTAATTTTTCAAAATTTTTTTTTTATCAGAGGAGCTAAAAAATCTTGTTAATAGCAGGAAGAAGTTGATTTAGAGTTGACAAGGCACCACAAGTGGAAGATAGCGAACAACAAGGCGAATAAGAGATCTCAAAAATGCCTGCAAAAAACAAACAGAGTCAAACAGCCAAAAGAAGGGCAACCCAGAACCAAAAAAGACAGGTTGAACCAGATGTCAGAACGGATTCGAAAGCCAGAAACCTTCTTCAGAACGAGCCTAAATTAATGAAAAAATCCGAAAAGAGACAGGTTAGGGGTCAGAAACTCAAGAAAGAACTCAGATCGGCAAAGCTGTACGGAAAAAAGAAGGAAAAAGTGTATGAGGAAAAAGATTTGGATCTTCCAATGTTGAACAGGGCCGTGATGCCTGGTGTTATCAAGAAGAGAGGAAAGAAAGGCAAGAAATTTGTGGGAGACGATGACTCAGTAACCCTAAATCGACTCATTAAACAAATTAATGATGAGAGAGATCTGGTGAACGAATCGAAACTTGAGAAGTCCAGAAGACTAGAGGAAATCAGAGAC
Source organism: Ogataea nemodendra (assembly GCA_030567775.1). Taxonomy (NCBI): domain Eukaryota; kingdom Fungi; phylum Ascomycota; class Pichiomycetes; order Pichiales; family Pichiaceae; genus Ogataea; species Ogataea nemodendra. The sequence continues at coordinate 504,205 of JAJLSV010000013.1, forward strand.
CTCAGAAGACAGGAGATTGAGAGACGAGACGAGGAAAAGAAGGCCAAATTAGACGATAAAAAAGAGGAGCTCAAGGTGAAGGCATCGTCTGCTAGATTGGCCAGAAGGAAGAATGCTAAACTCGCTAGAAAAACAGTCATTTCAGATGTAGATAAACAGGCCAAAAAGAAGAGCGTTTCTTTTGCCTAATATTGCATTTCATTACAGGCTCATTGCTATACAGATATATATCTAACCTTAATGTACATTAATCATTTTCGTCTATATTTAGTCGTTTTCTGTAATTAGTCTTAATTCTGATGTCTCCTGGGGCCCTGTATAAGGCTTCACCATCAAATATGAATCGAACAGACGAAATCCATTTAGATTCGAACAACAATCTTTGCAATCCTGATTTTCCTCGAAAGTTACCCTGGTCTTCAATTTTCCAAATCTTTTATCCTTCTTCAAGTCCTCTACGTCCACGTTTCCAAATGAAACCACCAGTTGGTACACTTGATCCTTGGTCAGTGTCTCGGGAATATTGACTGTATATGTTAGTAGTCAGAGTTATTGATGCGGTTATTTTTTCTCCTCAACTTACAAATTTCCAGTGTCTTTGATTCCATCTGTTGTTTGAGTGGTTTTGATTGTCATGCAGTCATCTGTAGGCATCAACAAGTTGCTTCTATCTTGTTATCAAAACAAGTTGCTGGTCCTTTCCAGGGCCATACAAACCTATCGACGCATTAAGCGTCGATCGACTATAGACGATAGGCAATTAATCAATTACCCGGCCTAGCGACGAACTGGTGTTCTCCTACTGAGATGCGGTTTGCAGCACATTATTATTTTAATGGTTCATGGCAGGATGAGCTTCTCGTTAAAAACAGCTATTCATAAGATAATCTGTGGTAGAATATAGTGAGTTAACCGGTCATATTCATTTGTGTACACTGAATTGAGCAATGAAGCTAAGCAAATGTCTGTTGTTGGCTTCGGCCTCAGCAGTGATGGCGTTTGAAAACACAGCACCTCTTCTGATATCGTCAACAATATTTCAACAGTCTTTGGAATACGTCACGAAATCGATGGACGAAATCCCACTCGAGAGCCTCAGTAAGTCGATTTGCACTTCTGAAAAACAGGAAACCCTGCTTTATCTACAGATCGAGGGGTTGACTAAGCAGGACTTGTCCAGACGTTTCTTCTCCATCTTCAATAGAAACTTCGAGATATCGGAGCATGTGCTCTATGATCTCTCAAAACAGATGGAGATAAGCATTTCGCCTGAATGTTCTGTCACGGATCTCGGCATTGCTAAGAGAAGTCCCACGCAATGGGTGGACCAAATAGTCAGAAGTCAGTCCGATGTTCTTGCTATAAAGATGAAGAAAGACGAGAGCATGTTCGAATTACTAGAGATCACCCAATCCCTTTTGGCGAGTGACCACATAATTATTCAAGGTGTTCCAACATTTGCAAAAGTGGACTCTTTGTACAACCAGGCTTCCGGCTACTTGAGACAAATCAGTCGAGGCAGACGTTCTGAGCTAGTTGATGAGGAAGACTACGGAGCCATAGAAAAAGAATTGGAGGCAGCCTTCGAGGAGGTTGACCTGCTCATCGATGATGAAACTGTCACTATATACGATCAATCAGAAACAAAGGTGGTTACATATGGTAGAGGCAACTCTACTGCCGTTGACGGCTCGCTATTCGACAAATATGGTTTCTTCACTCCTGGTATCTTCATGACTGCAATTGTTTCCCTATTTTTGTTCAGTGTCTTGACAACTTCCTTGAAATGGCTTAACTCTCTTCAAGTAAGTTACAAGGCATTCGATAAACCGGTTTCGTTTGGAAAGAAGATTCAGTAGACTGTTATAAATCTCCATTTACATAACTATCAATTAGTATCACTTGTTTTTGTTATTTAGAAAAATATATTTCATTTAATGGAATGGCATTTAATTAGTAGATGTAAGGCACTATCTTCCATGGAACAAGCTTCTCGTATTCCTCCCAGTGCTTGCCGTATTTCTTTCTACATTTGTCTTCATCTCTAGTTTGTCTATGAAGCAAGAGACAGGTAAAGTAGATAATATAGAAGTAGGTCAAAGGAGTGTGGAATCCAGTAGTCAAACACCAGCTCAAAGCAATCAAAATGTCGCCGAAGTAATTGATATGCTGCGAGACTCCCCACCAGCCTTCCGCAAGCAATTTTGTGCCGCTTTCAGTCTGAATTGACTTCAAGTGTGGGAGTTGTCCCTGTCTAAATTGTGACTTTTGAGTGTTGGACGAGTTGAAGATGTAGTATCCGATGGCCATTAGGGAAATAATTGCAAAGACAGACCATGTTGGAATATCCACACCTGTGAAATAGAGATATCTGGCTTGTAAGCAATATGTAAAAGGTACCCAACACAGATCTCCAAATGCAAGCATGAATCCAAACCCATCAGTGGTGATATCCATCATAGTCAGCAATCCTTCCTCGTTGAATACACCATCAAAGATATAAAAAGTCTGCAACAACGTCACGGTAGCAAGAGCATTCGTAACATATCCCAGTTTGAGATATTGTTCCTGACAGCATGCAACATTGAAAAGTAACCATAACAACATTCCTGGTCTTAGCTCACAGAATAGTTTGATGTCCCAAGGTCCGATCCGAGGGTTCAATTCACGCCCTATAAACCAATCGAAAACAACATTTCCAGAGTTCCCTCCGACAGCCAAAATTCTCTCGTTAGTTCCAATACCGTTGGGTCTCCTTGTTGGTAAAAAGGAAGCAAAATAGACAAAGAGACTCAACAGGACAGAAAACTCCCAAGCCGTCACCATGAGTTCTAGAAAGTGTGTGTGGATATAAGTAAGTTCTGGCAAATTGAACCCGGTCATATAAGTTCTGCTGGCCAGAATTCCAACAAGCAACGTACCGAGTTCCTTGCCATTAACCAGATATGTGAGTGTGGATCCATCCCGCAAAACAATTCCCTTTTTATGTTGGCCAGGAACGACCAGATCTATTATAGCGAGACCGAAGAACCAACTTATATATATCATCCAGCAAGTCTTGTTAAAAGCTATAGTTTTCCAGTTTTGGACCATATTCGTAACAAAAAGAGACTTAAGAGTGGATAATTCGATGCTAAGTCCATCAACAACGTATTCGGGGTTGCAATTGAGATATAGGAAAAGAACAACCGCTGGTAAGCCTGCCGATAAAGCGAATGCTCCTGGCACTCCGAAGAAGTCTTTTTGTGTGGTTTTGGGATTTAATTTGGACATATCTAGACAGATCATTCAACTATTATGCAAAGGTGTTTGGGTTTTGAAGATTTAGTGGATCTTAGAGTTATTTCAAGGGATTAAATAGTGACTTGATATCCTCGTTTAACTCGCTCCGCTCGTTTAACAATTCAGAATCGTGCAAAGATGGAATAACAGTCTATTTTCTAAGCCTAATTTTGGTGAATATTTCTTATTTCTTGTCCTTGTTGGAAATTATGGCGTTAATGGTAACAATTGTTCCTTAACATCTCTAATTTATTGTTTCTTGTTATCAAACAGGATCGATTTCCATACTGTAGTTTTTTTTAAATTTGGAGACATAGTTATGATGTGGGTCGATCGACTTTTGATGTTCACGTCGATTTTCCCCTGTTCTGCAGAAGTCAAAGATGTAATTAAAGGGCAATGATATACATAACTTATATAAGGGAAATGAAAGACACCATGTCATAAAAGTTCAAAAAAGACTACACAATAATTAAACATAGCACAAAGAATATATAAATGTCGTTAACCAGCACAAATTTGGACGGGATTCTACGATTGTTAGCCAAGGGTAAGGTTAGAGATATCTACGAGGTGGATGATAAGACTCTTCTTTTCGTAGCCACAGACAGAATTTCGGCCTATGATGTGATTATGGAAAATGGTATCAAGGATAAGGGTAAGATTCTAACACAAATGTCGGTCTTTTGGTTCAACCTGCTAAAAGACAACATCAAGAACCATCTGGTTGCCTCTACCGATGAAGAAGTCTTCTCCAAACTGCCAGAGACACTTTCGCAGCCAAAATACAAGACCCAACTGAGCGGAAGATCCCTCATAGTCAGAAAACATAAATTGGTGCCCCTAGAGGCAATTGTCAGAGGTTATATCACCGGAAGTGCTTGGAAAGAGTACCAGAAGACAAAAACCGTTCATGGTAATACTGTCTCTCAAGAGTTGAAAGAAAGCCAGGCGTTTCCTACCCCAATTTTCACTCCTTCAACCAAGGCAGAACAAGGCGAGCATGATGAAAATATCTCTACTGAGCAGGCTGCCGAGCTCATCGGAGAAGAGCTCTGTGAAAGACTGGGAAAGAAGGCTGTAGAGCTCTACTCCAAGGCCAGAGATTACGCGAAGACCAGAGGAATCATATTAGCTGACACCAAGTTCGAATTTGGTCTGGATGAGCAAAATGAACTGGTTCTTGTGGATGAGGTGCTGACTCCTGATTCTTCCAGATTTTGGGATGCAAAAGCTTACCAGGTTGGTAAATCCCAGGATTCCTACGACAAACAGTTCTTGAGAGACTGGTTGACCTCCAACGGACTTGCTAGAAAGGAGGGCGTTTCTATGTCTTCTGACATTGAATCCAGAACCTCTGAGAAGTACATTGAAGCCTATGAGTCCTTGACGGGGTCTAAATGGGTCTAATGTAGCCTGCTTTATTCTTGCCCTTTATCTTATATAGTTCTTGACATGTGGCGCATTACTCATATTTGTGGCGGTGAAAGAAGTTTTAAATAATTCCTATTTAGGAAAAACATAAATATATCTTATTTAATATTACAGGGAAGCCAAAGCAAAAGGTCCATTAGATGAATAAATTGTGCAAAATGTATCAGTTGGCGGGAAGAAGGTATCGAGATACAGATCTTAAAATAGTGGCCACCGGAAGAAACACAGAGAAACAGTCGAAGACAGTCTACATAGAAAGCAAGAGATGTCGATTTCAGATGATTTCCAGGTGTTGGAGCTCATTGGAAGAGGCTCGTTCGGATGTGTTAGAAAAGTCCGTCGTAGGTCTGACGGGAAGACCTTTGTACGGAAAGAGATATCCTATATTGCAATGAATGTGAAGGAAAAACAGCAATTGACTACCGAATTTCGAATTCTTAGAGAGCTGAGGCACCCCAATATTGTCCAATATTTGCATCACGACCATATCCCCGAGGACCACACAGTTCATCTGTACATGGAATATTGTGACGGAGGAGATCTGTCCCAGCTCATCAAAAAATACAAATTGGCAAATGAATTTGTTCCCGAAAACCTCATATGGCAGATCTTCACCCAGGTTTTGAACGCACTATACAAATGTCATTATGGGGTAAACATCGACCCTGTGAACGAGATATTCGAATCCACTCCCGAAAAAGGGCCCTCAGGCATAGATCATCAGGTGATCATTCACAGAGATTTGAAGCCTGACAACATATTTTTACTTTCCAATGGCTATTCTGTTAAACTTGGAGACTTCGGTTTGGCCAAATGTCTTAGACATGAAAATGAGTTCGCAAAAACCTACGTAGGTACCCCATATTACATGTCTCCGGAGGTCTTAATGGACAAACCTTATGATCCTGTTTGCGATATTTGGTCATTGGGTTGCGTCATGTATGAGCTTTGTTCGCTCAGACCGCCTTTCCAGGCTAAGACCCATCTCGCTTTGCAGGAAAAGATTAAAACAGGAGCATATCAGCCGATACCTGAGCACTATTCACACAGATTGCAAATGTGCATTAATGCTTGTCTGATAGTAGATCCTGAAGAAAGAGCCAATGTCAACCAGCTTCTGCAAGATTCTTCATTTAAGTTGTTCCGAAAAGAATGGGAACTGATCCAATACGAAAAAAAGCTCAAAGAATTTGATGATGAACTTTCGACTAAAGAAAGTAGACTTCTTAAGGTAGAAGATACATTAAATGAGGAGTGTAAGGCAATGAACGCAAAGTTTGAAGAGATTAGAACTGCATATAAAAACGAGTTCAATTACATGCTGGGATTGCAATTAAACAAGGTATTAAGCGACATGTTAGGAAGTCAACAAGTTCCTTCGTCCATAAAGCAACAATTACTCAATAAATATACTAGCAAAGAAAACTATCAACATCAACAACCGAATTTCCAACAGCATAAACTGAAAGGACCAAGAGAACTGAACGACTACACAAACAGAACTAGAACTGGAGGAAGAAGATAACATGACACCAATCTTATATCCGTTGACACATTATTGATCGATGTTTGATTGACTGCAATTGATACTAGATATTTGTATTTCACCATTATATGAGGATGCTATTAGATTGAATACAACAAATATTTATATGTTTTTCACAGTAAACAAACTATTGAAGACATTTAGAAAATATCCTTATAGTTCTTAAGTTTGCCCTCTTTTCTTTGTAACCAGTAACCATCATTATATCTCCAAAACTTTTCTCCCGTTACTTTGTGTTTATCCTGATAGAAGAAGCTAGGCTTATAGGTTTGGCCAAGAGTATCTCTCTGTTTCTTAGCTTGTCTTTGTTTATTTTCAACCCTGTTCTTTTCAGAGGATGCAATATCATATTCTCCATTCTCCATAGCTCTTTGGTCGGGTCTGAGTCTGGTATCAGTACAAGCAACGACTGGTAAAAGATGAGGTTGAGGAGCGTTCAATGATGCTGCAAAGTTTGTCAAGTGGAACATCATCTCTGTTCTTTGATTGGCTTCCCAAACCAAAAACTTTGTAGCATTAGGGTCGGTGGCATCCTTTGCATAAATCTTAGAGTTCCAATGACCCCCAACTGTGTATTTCAGCTTGCCATCGCTAGAGAAAACTTCACCTTTAACCTCTCCCGCACTTGAGGCTCTCCAGCCCCTCTGCTTAAAGTGGAAATTCATGTAGTCACCAGTCATATGGTTTCTAATCTCCATTTCACCATAGTTATCAATGGTGGGATTACCGACAATAATACCAATAACAGAGTTTCTAACCTTTTTCCAAGAGTATGTTTCATGATCTACTTTGTTTCCCTTTTTGTCAACAACACCGTGATTAGGATATAACTCACAGAACCATGTTCCTAAATGTTTGATATCGAACGACCTACCCCAAAAATTGGTTTCGACGTTTGATTCGCCATAATAAGACCATGCTGGAGCCTGTGCTAACAATGCAGAAATTGGAGGATGATGGCTGACTTGTTCAACAAGAACCCTATATCCTTTGTCTGGTCTCGCATATTCAAATGTTTCCCCAAGAAGTGGATTGAAAGGTTTAGCAATTCTTCCAACAGTAGAAACATACTCTGAAGCTGCAAATGCAGCAATATAAACCATTCTTAAAACTGAGTTGTCGATTGTAGCAGCCTTATCTAATAAATCAGAGTACTCAATGACTTCTGTGTTTCTCTGAAGTAAAGATGAAGGCTCGTTAAAGGTGACGGGCAACGTCATTTTGGTCATATCTTTGCCTACCAACGACTTCAAAACTGCCCATAAAGATATTTTTGGTCTATTATCCTCCTTAGCCAATGTGGTTCTAATTGGATCTTCATAACCGTGGAATGTATCCTGCTCCTTGATCAAATTGAACCTTTCAATTTGTTTCTCATTCTTGAGCTCGAAGCCATTAACAACGAGATGTGATTCATCTTCCACGTCAACCGAAGTTAGTTGTGGAGGAAGCTTCGTTTCTTTGTCAACAGAAGCAATATTTTCGGATTTAATAACCGCAGGTGTTACTGGCTCGCTGGATTCCTCCTTTATTAGAGGCTCTGAAATATTGAGAGGAGTTATATCTCCTGTCACAGCTTCTTGTTCCTCGTTTTCTTCATCGTCGCTTCCAGATTGACCTTCAGCATCAAAGAATTCATCATCACTTTCATCCTCCTCCTCTAAAAGCAATGCTATCTGGTTTGGCTCTTCCTTTCTGGATTTAGCCTTGAGTAAAGATCTATCTACAACATGGTTCAAATCACCTTCATTCTCTTGAACGACAGAAATATTACCAGTGGGTCCTTCGACTTGGGGTAAACGTGGAGATGAAATTCCACTGTTAACCTCCGAAACTGCCTTAGCCAGCGTCGGATTATTCTTGATAGTTTTCTTAATTCCACGTATCTTGTCTTCTAACTGGACAATTGTCTTTTCCCTCTTCTGCATCTCAAATTCAAGTCGTTTCAGCGTGTTCTCCCATATTGTAGAGATCTCTTGCTGTCTATCGATCATCTTTCCAAACTTAGATTCGTATTTGTCAATTAAGTGAGATTGAGTTTCCGATAACATACTGAGATTTTTTAAGACATTCAGACTGACGCTAATAACTTCCGACTTACTACTCCCATCAGCTTCAGCAGACTTTAAGAACTCTTCTAAGGAATGAATTTCTATTTTCATTTGAGTTTTAGCAACAGTTAGATCAGAGCTGTTCAGGTTCGGATGATGATAATCCTCACCTTCTATATAACTGTTTTCCTTTGTGTCGTTAGGGATTGTAGAACTATCTTCATCTCCATCTACGTCAACATCCCCTACATCGCTTGAGTTCAAGTCGTCCTCTATTGTAGAAGAGACAATTAATTGATTAACAGAAGAAGGATCCAAACTGGAATCTAATGATATGCTTGAAGCGATATCATTAGGCGTTCTAGGAAGTTTCAAATCATGATCCTCCTTGATCTCTGGTAGTGAAAAATTGTCTTTTGTTCTCTTTGTCAACTTAGACAGCCTCTTAATTGGCTTCTTATAGATCGACTTTGGCGAAGATCCCGAACTGTTTCCTTGTGTGCAAGAAATAGATAAAAATTCCTCCTCGGATGACAGTGAAGCAGAGGAAGCTATAGAAGTACTTCTTTGATGAGATGGAAATTGAATGGAACTAGTCCCTTGATCAGCACTCGTACCTATGTTTCCAATATTTTGTGTGCTGGTCGTTCTAGTAGATTCAAAACTCTCTCTATTTCTGTTGGTCTTCAAGGTCTTTTGCTGATATGGCTCCAACGCTTGTGATTTTTGTTGTCTCTCTAGGTCTTTAGCATATCTTATCGCATTCTGCAATGCCCATACCCATCTGTTTGTCTCGATTACATGGTTAGCTTTGAGATGCCATCTTAAAGAATTCGTATCAGATCTGTTTCTAACTATGATTTCAAATTTCGACTTTTCTGAGCTGTCCATCCTCAATTGTGCGCTGGCTAAGTGAATCATTCCTCTACAGGAATTATAAATATCGTTAGGAGATTTGTAATATGATAATCTTCCTTCAGAATCCAAGATGAACCATCTGAGCTTGTAACCGCTTGCAAAGTTGGTCCATTTCTTCAAGAACCCCTTAAATGTCGGTGGTCCAGACTGAGGCACACCAGATTGGTTTGTGGAATCGATCATTGATTGGTGATTACATGAGTCCTTAATCAACTTTCTCATTGAGGATGAAACTGCTGAGTCAATTGGAAGCTTTCCGTTCAAATTTCTCTTGAATGGGTCGCCTCCATGTTTCAGAATGAATTTCACCATTTCTTTATCATCCTTCTTTATGAATTCCAGGAGAACTGTATCACCCGTAACTGGATCTGTTCCATTGATGTCAAGAAGATTTTTGATTCTTTGGTTACCTAAGAGAGCGTCAAGCTCATCGAACTTTCTGTTCTCAAATGCATTTCTGAGCTCGTTAGCCTTTATCTCGACAAATCTTGTTCGAAGATCAGCTAAAAGCTGAACAGTATCCATGCTGGAAGAGCTCTCAATCGGCTGTCTAACTTTTTTGTTGACAATGCAATCATTGATATCTTCCAAAGACATCAGATAAGAAATAACATCATTTCTCGATGACATCGACACTAGATGAAGAGCCGTATTTCCGTCCTCATCTTGAGCATTTACATCATCCACAAGCTTGTGCTTCACAATGAACTCTATTATTGATAAAGGTCCAACTTGAACTGCAAACAGCAGTAACTGTCTGAGAAGCTTTTTAACCTGCTGATCATGAACGGCTTCGGATTTAATGATCTCCACCAGTTCGGTTAGCTTTTCAGTATCTGAGTTTCTCAGACAATCCAACAATTTCAATTTCAATAGACTAGGATTGATTGTTGCCTGCGACGATCCATTTTCCCCGGTCTGGGGCCCTTCTGTCGTTATCGTCATCAGTATCTTTTAGTTTATGACCTCTTCGTTATGATCGGATCCTTCGGACCTCCAAATACCCAAACAATTACAGGTGCCTCCGATCTCTAGCAATGATTACACTGTTCTGCTTCCGCTCTGGCGTCCGCTCTTGTTCACCGATGGCTTTATTGTCCTTCTCAGCAGCTCTCCTCTCAATATCTATTTGTTATTCGGCAACCCTTTTGTTTTCAGTTGTTGGCGTTGGTGTCTGCACAGCCTCGTTCAACAATTTTCACTAGCCACATATTTAATGTGGCTGGTTATGAACCTCCTCATCGAACGGCACCCCATCGTAGATAATGGACAGAGGTATAAAGGACGTCAAAATTCGCCCTGATATGATGGAGAAAAGGATAGAAAAGCATCAGAAAACAATGTCTGCAGAGAATCCACAAACAGGCTCAAAAGCCAGAATCCTTGCCAGGATCAACAAGCACCAGAGAAAAAACATAGGCGACATCCTCAATGTGTACGGTGAAGTAGGAATCGATGAAAAGATCAAGAAGATCCTGTTGAAGGAATTAGAGCTGGACCACATGACCATAGGGTTCAAGCATGATGATATAGAGGTGGAAGTTCTGAAACCAATACCGTTCGACAATAAATTCGATAACTACGAGCAAGTGTACACCGAATTCGTTGAGATGTCGAAAATCGCAGCTATCAAAAGAGGCTTTAGTCACATCGTCGTGGATGAAGTCTGGTATCCAGAGAAGACTCTGGAACTGGCATTAGCAGCTGCCGTTCTGGCCATATTTGTGGGTCATTTTGTTCCAAATCTTGTCTACGACAGAATCCTCTGTAGCTTTTTACCTCTCCCTAGCGACTGGATCATGGCCATCAAACAGTACAATGACTTCATCCTCGTCAGCACAATCACCATCCATGCCATAGAAGTGGCTATTTTCATTGTTCCTCGTTTCATCAAGTACCGAGTTGCTCCCGATTATCAGATAGAATGGCTCTTGTTGACCACAGTCGAAGGGTATCCGAGTGTCAGACGGTTTGACCGTTTGGTGAAACGAAAGGCAGACAAGATGTCCAAGATGGATTGATTGTTTTTCTGAGACAGAGTTGTCATATTCAACAGTTTATTCCCCGATATATAGTGTTAATTCGTATCAGTTGTTACCAGTATTGGCCTTATGGTAGAATGTGTCTGGTCTATCGACGCGTATCTGCGTCGATATATTTTCTCCTCAGACAAGCCTTGAAAAAGAACAGCTAGCTCTATAAAGACTACCTATAACGGATAACTGAAGATGTCAGCCAGATATCGAGAAGCAGAAGGCCAGTTGAATGTTATAGGCTATATCCATAGAAAATAATATGAGTTTCAACGAGTTGGTCGTAAGTAATCAAGGATCTTAAAGACCAATTAAGTATACTAACCTGCGATCCAGAATCTTTCTACCACATTTGGAAGCTACAGTGAGCTGGTTCCTACAGATGTGCATCCTGTTCTGGCTGCTTTACTGTTATTGATAGCAATGGTAAGTCTGTTGTATTGTGTCATGTTGCCAGCCAGCGGGAAAAATAAGAGCAGTCCACTGTTGATCTATCTGTTGATTGCAGCTGGAGGGTCGTTGTCTGCAGCTTTCGGAATGTTATTTTTAGCTTCCTTCGTTGGAGTTTATGCATAAAGTATAGCATTTTCTTACAGGGTTGATTTATTCACTATAATGAGCATCTGAATTTATATACAATTAAATGCTGGCCGAGGTGAATGTGTCTCAATCCACCCTGAAATAGATCGATTCAATTGTTTTTCTTATGACTTGTTCTCATTGCTGTGGTTCTCCACAGCTCAGATACCTTATTCTTGTAAATGATGTAAAATGTGGGGGCATAAACAAACAAGATTCCCTTGACGATCACTGCAGCTTTATCTGCCCATCTGTCGTAATCAATATACTCACGATAATAACCGTATTCGGTCTCCAATAATCTCAGAGCAAGAAAAATAATCGCCATCTCGCTGATTGCCTGCACAGGGAACATCAGAGTGAACATGAGACGTCTGGCAAACGAGATCCAGAACACAGATCCTCCAAATGTCCTAACCTTGTAGAAATTATACAGATATCTGAACATCTCCACCAACGAGGTGGAAAATAGAAGAAGACTGAACATTCTGTTCTTAGCTGTCTTAGGGTAGTTCAAAAATAATCCCAATAGAAGTAGTCGAATCACAGTTGTAAAAATCAATCTCCAGCCTCCAGGTTTCGAAACGTTTTTGCCAGAAACCAAACAGAAAATCGTCAGATAATCAAAACAGTCCACCAATATCGTCAAGGTGCTAACACTGAGGTAGAAATCAGCGATCCCTCCTGGGAGAAATCGAGATCCTGTGAGAGGGAATAAAACCAATAACCTAAGATAAACTGCTAGCCATAACGCTCCTCTAAAAAGATTTGATATCAGCAAATAACGCTGCGTGTTATTGTATGTACCACGACTGATATGACTTGTTGAGGGAGTCATAGCTTTAGTCTGATGATTTCTAGGTCAGCCTTGCCATTTATACCCTTTTTCATTCATTTCATATCTGATCAACTACTCTTAAAACATCATTTTGACAGTTGTTAGTGAAAATTGGCTTACGTAATCTGATCTTTGAAAACCCAAATATTCATAATAAGAGATCGATGAATTATAAGTAATCAAGAATGGGAAATCGGACGATCGTAAAGGATATCTGACAGGATGAAGGTGCTGAGATGGGTACTAATGGTCACAGTAGTGACTGTGTCTGTGCTTGCTTCTTGGTCGTCGGAAGATATTGAGATATTCCGACTTCAAGATGAGTTGATTCAAGAAACCAAAAACGATAATATTAACTTTTACAAATATTTAGAGCTTCCGAATACCTATCAATCCAGTTATGAAGAGATAACCAGGGCTTATAAAAAGTTAAGTCGCAAACGTCATCCTGATAAAGTTAGGAGAAAGGAGGGAGAATCGAAGAAGGCATTTGCGAAGAAGAAGAAGAATGCTGAAGAGAGGTTCCAAAGGTTATCATTGATTGGGACAATTCTTAGAAGTGAACGTAAAGATCGATATGATTTCTATTTGAGGTCTGGATTTCCTAAATACACCGGTGGGAAATACTTATTCAGCAGGTTCAAACCATCTTTACTGCTAGCAGTAGTCGTTGTGTTTGTGATTTTATCGGTCGTCCATTTTCTGATGCTTAAACTGAATGCTATACAACAGAGAAAACGAGTAGATACATTAATCGATACAATCAAACAAAAGGCATTTGGTCCAATGGGTCTTCATTTGTCAGACTTTCGAGATAAAAGGGTGTTTCATCTCAATAAGCTGTTTGTAGTGAAAACGGACGGTTCCGTGTGGTTGGTTGATAAAGAGCTTGTTGAAGGAGAGGATTATGAGGTGGATGATAATGGCCGTGTTTTATACAATATTTCCCCTGAAGAAATCATTCCTAGAAATAGAGAGCAGAGAAGAGCAGAGAAAAAAGCAAAGAAAAAGGATACTTCTGTTCCAGAGACCCTGTTGCCTGTTACCCCAGACGAAGTTCCAGCTGTTGGACTAAAAGATACCCTTATTGTAAGATTTCCTGTCTGGTTGTGGAATATCAGTGCTGGAAGACTGTTCTGCATAATAGGTCTGAATCGGTCTCTCACAAAGATCATTCAAGATGACGCTCAAGGACCTCATTCTACTAAGAAGCCAACAGACGGCCAGGAAAAACGTACTTTACCCAACGGGAAAGTGATGTATAGTAGAAAGGTTAAATAGATAAAAATATACTACTCTTAACAGATATTGAAATTGAAGGAATATAACATTAGTGTACATCGTGAAACGTTAAGCAAAATAACATAAATAAAACAAACTTATGTGAACAAAAATCATTTTCTTCTACCTCTATCATCATTTTCATCATCATCATCCGAGTCACCTCCTGAATCTGTGCCTTCATTCTCGTACGATCCAGGGGCATCACTCTCTTCACTTATATGAGAACTCATAGCACGGAGATCTCCACCATCAAAGTCATCCAATTGTTCCTCACCATCAATGACTTCCAATCCTCTTCTAAACTCTTCATTATCCCCATTATCTAAGATAATGACATCTTTGGTTCCTTCAATGGAATCAAGTCCTTCCATTCCACGATCACTTTCATCTTGAGTGTTATTTACCGTATCGTTCAACTCATTTGGATTTCCGAGAACCTTGTTATACATTGAATTGATGTCCTTCAAGTCTGTGTTGATGAATTCGATCCACTTGTTGAATTTGGTTCCTTCAAACAGCTTGTCGAACAAAGAATTAAAAATGTAGAACGACGATTTTAAATAGTACGGATTTGTCAGATCGTGTTCATCCTTTAAGATTTCAAATGTCTGATCTTCCCTTGTTAGACCAAAATTCTCCACATAATTTTGGAATTTATGTATCTCCTCTGCTATCAATGTTAGATGGCCCATATATCCAAGTTTAAAGTTAGTGTTTGCTTCATATTCTTCAGAATATTTGAAACAGAATAAAATGTAATTTGGAAGGTTGAAAAAACCTGGAAATTCTTCATCCGGCTCAAACCCTAAATTTGACTCCCCAACGAGATATGAATCAAAGTCCCCAAATAAGGACCAAATCAAAACTTTGTTAAGACTTAGGTTGTCATCAAATTTTGTCTCTTCCTGGTTAGAAGCTTGGTCTTCATCCCAATTTGCCAACCTCCCATTGAATATTTGTTGAACTAGATCGAACACCACGTTGTGCATGAAGTTATTCCAGCAAAACTTTTGTAACTTAAGAACAATAAATGGTATCGCACTGGTTTCAAGAAGTCGCAATTTAAAAAAATTTCCTATTGAGAGATCCATAGGCAACTTGACAAATTCTTCCTCCTTAAAACTACAAATACTTTGAGTATCTGCATCAAGAGACAAACTTGCAATGGGTCTAGTAATATCCTCAGAAACCACTGGACCCTTTGATCCCTTGTCAGCAGTTTGATCGCTAATATCATCATTAATAACATCATTCAGCGCATCCATTACCAAGCACTCCGTCTTTCGAACGTCTCTCCACAATTCC
Source organism: Ogataea nemodendra (assembly GCA_030567775.1). Lineage (NCBI taxonomy): Eukaryota > Fungi > Ascomycota > Pichiomycetes > Pichiales > Pichiaceae > Ogataea > Ogataea nemodendra. The sequence continues at coordinate 519,475 of JAJLSV010000013.1, forward strand.
CTTTTATACATAAGATAATCTAACTTGGATGATTTGTTCATGAGAATCATATTGGAACAATGCAATAACTCTGCAATCAATTCCATTATCTTGAAACGTTCATATCCTAGAGGTTCTATTTTGTCTCCAATAGAACTTTCCAATTGAGGGATCTCATTCATTTTGTAATATTTATCAGTAAGATAGTTATCTTTTATCTCATCCAAATGTAGAGAAAATAACTTTAACATTACCCCTAGATAAATAGGATCTCTTGAATTTGGCAAATATTTCGTACTATCAGAGTCTTTTTCAAATGAGTCAGATAGATCCTCGTCAGCAGCACATGCTTCTACAGAATGGATCCAATCAAACTCATCATAATCAGAATTATTTTTTCTAATCACTTCTATCACCACCGATACCACTGTTACCAGCCCATATCTTCCATAATTAATCAATATGTCTAACATTTCTAAGGTGCATTTCTTAGAAACTAATTGTCTGGTCAAATCATTTGGGCCAATATTTGGGTTTTTGGCACGTGCAGCAAGAGCTTGTTCAGGATCTAGTGGCTCCCCATACTCGTTCAATTGCTGCTGGGAAGGATCATCCCAAAATCCAACATTTGAACTGATCCCCACAATTCCATTCAACAGGTTACAAAGGGTGTCTTGAATTTGATGATCCATGAAATTAACCTTCACGAGTTTCAGAATATTGAAGATTAGATTTTGATCCATAAGGATATCGATGAGACCATTTGGACTATAAGGTTTATCGGTTGATATTAGCCTCACAAGTAAGTCGCATGTTGTCTGGGAATAAGGTATAAACTTCATAAATTGTGTCGTTATTTGATCATATTTTTGTTGAAATCTGATAAAGTTCATCAAACCATTCATATTCGTTGATGCGACGCTATCTATTAATTTCAAGAAATTATTAAGAAGGGTTAGATTGTGACATTGTTTAAATCCTTGAGATGCTTGAATGTCAAGACTCAAAGATTTTGATTCGCCATGGGGCATGCCTGTAAACTCCGCTTCATCATCACTTATATCTGGTCGCTGCAAATCTGTGAAAAAATCATCGACATCCCGATTCAAAAAGCCCTTCCACAGCTTCACTAGAAGAGCATCATCTGTTCCTGCCAAAATAGTTGGAGTTACCGTTGTACTTAATAAAATCAATATCTCACTTCCGATTAGAGATCTCTGTAAAGCTCTTTCAAAAAGATTGAGGTCATTATTTTCTTCCTCAGACTCCAATTCAACATTATTACCGCCCTCAAATATGTTATGCGATAGCTGTTTGTCTTTTAAGAGAGCATCTTCAGCAGATAGATCGATAAGGGGCAGATCTAGAGAGTATAATATGTAATCTATGATCAGTTCCAACGCTTCCGGCTGTGAAATATAGCCTATGAGTTTCTGGTTTTTGGCAAGATTGATCTCATCTATAAAGTTTGGTTGATCTATTAGTTTGTTGAAAAGGGTGATATTCAATTTCGGATAACGGGGTTGAAACTCGACTGTGTGGCTACTGCTGTTCTCCAGAAGAGACTGGTTTAGAGTGTCATGTTCCTGGATGGTTTGTAATAATTGTGAGGCCGTGACACTTACTGTCTGGTGCAATGGAGATGATGGATCTGCTGGATATTGCACTCCTGCAGGGTCTGTGAGACTGTTATAAGAATCAGCAGCTGGATGGGAAGGTAAACCGGAAGGGGGTGATTCGAGCACCCCAAGCGACTGTCTGGGATAAATCTGCTGTTGATCAAGATCAATCTCAGCAAGAATCTTGTTTATCGTGGCATTAGATAATGAAGAATTGAAAAAAGGCCAAATTCCAGACATCTTAAGGCTGCTGGTGGTTGTTTAATCCGTGCAAAGAGAATGGAGGGGGCGAGATTCCAGTATTGGGAAAACCGATACACCAAAGGATACTTCTGCTACTGTTTTTCCTGTATGTTTGCTGTCGAGCTTCGATATGATATCAACCCTTGTTTAATGATCCGCTGCAAACAATAAACCCCCTAGTGTCCGGGGCAACAAACAACGTTCTGCAAAGCAAGTCAGTGGCACTGTATCTTGTTTGTATCTAATTTCTCAATTCCACTTGTCCAGGAATCTGACTCGTTGTCCGATATCTTCCACGTTTTTGTTGCTTCCTGGATTCAAGAGTATTCTGTCGCAACAATAATCTTATTACTGCCCTACTTACGTTCATATATGTCCACTACTCTCCTGCTAATTTGTAATCGGGTACAAAACCACCCAGTACTCGTAACAGGTGAGGCCGCTGGAAACTTTCCGTGCAAGGATGTCAACTTTACCGCTTTTCCTTCATGTTAGAATCTGTGATTAGGTAAGCGAGGTAAAGGGTCCTGTTTTTTGGACGATTATATAAGCTTTGTTTTCGTTCTAGGGTCGTGCCATCTGGAACATCCCTACACTCCAAACTAATCACACCTCCTTGCACCAGTACCGTTTCTCACGCGACTCCTCGACATCCGTGCCCACCTGTCATGAGCCTCCTTCCTGAATTTGGACTTACTTCCATACTCGCCACCCCAGGAAACAGAACTCAACTCGTGATCCCTGGAGTTCCGATCGGCCATAAGACAGCCATAGCCAGCCACATATCTGTTGCTACATTATTATCTCTTCAATTACACGCGGTCTTTCACGTTTCCGTGTCTCCAGTTGATCTGTTCCTCTTCTTCCTTCCTTGCTTCCTATCAAACTGATAAGACAAAATTAGGCAGCAAGGCTGTGCAATGGGGAAACAATCTGACCAATCTGGACCTGTTCGGCTAGGAATTGGGTGTTTCTCTGAGTCGGATGATGGTTTTTTGGAGTCTAATTCGTGTAGTTCTATGGACATATAAGTAGATTGAAGCAGTTTAAATGACGGTTTTCCCCCGTTTTCCTTTCCAGGAGAACTCTCTTTTGGTAGTTCTTTTGAGTCAGAGACCCCGGTCGTGTGCCACCCAATTTGCCACCTAAGTGAGTCTCATCTGTTTTAAGCAAATTAAAAGGCTATAGAAGTCTCATTAAGTTTCATATATGGTGTTTCTTCTTAAATAGAATACAGGAACTGGATTCTTTTAGAGATTGGAAGTGTGTTGGTCAACTAGTGATAGCAGTTAGCCCAGACACCCAAAGTAAAAGAATTAGAAGTCAAAGAAGTCTTATATACAATCATATACCCCTATTAGTAGTGGGTTATCTTATCTATAATAACTAAGAGGGTCTTAGATATTAGTTTTTCCAGATGAAGCTCTCGCATTCTGTTGCTTTATCCATCGTTTTATCGATGACTGCGGTCCAGGGACTGATTATCCCTCAATTTGATGACCTTCCTGTGGAGTTCTCGCTTGTGGCTGAATCAGCACCGGTGGTTAAGCAGGAGGTTGCCAAGGGTGAGGCTGCTGTCTCCGACTCTTTCATTACTGCTAACTTGCTTTCCGTTGAGGAGTCCAGACCTATAGTGACCTCTATGGTTGCCGCGCAGAACTTGATTCCAAACTCTTATATTGTTGTTTTCAAGACTGGAGTCCCTACCGAGGCCCTGGACTTCCACATGAGGTGGGTCAAAGAAGTTCATTATAATACCCTCATCAATCTCGCTGAGGATTCTCCGGAGGAAGTTTCCTCACAGGAGTTTGCCGCATCGGCTGTCGAGTTGACTGAGAAGTTCGGTATTGCTGATTTCTTCAATGGATATACCGGTAACTTCCCAGAAGCCGTAGTGGACCTAATTAGAAGAGATCCAAATGTTGCTTTCGTTGAGATGGACTCCAGAGTGTTCTCTGATAAGTCATCCACTCAAACTGGTGCCCCATGGGGTCTTTCAAGAATTTCCCACAGAGAACCTCTCAGCTTAGGCAACTTCAATCAATACTCTTACGATGACGTTGCTGGTGAGGGTGTCACTGCATATGTCATTGACACTGGTGTCAACATTAATCACGAGGAGTTTGCTGGCAGAGCTAAATGGGGTAAGACTATTCCTGTAGGAGATGAAGATATTGATGGAAACGGTCACGGTACTCACTGTGCTGGTACCATTGGTTCTGAACACTACGGTGTCTCCAAGAATGCCAACATTGTTGCAGTTAAAGTCTTGAGATCAAACGGTTCAGGATCAATGTCTGATGTTGTGAAAGGTGTTGAATTTGCTGCCAATGCCCACATTGCCGAAGCAAAGTCCAAAAAGAAGGGTTTTAAAGGTTCTACTGCTAACATGTCTCTTGGTGGAGGTAAGTCGCCTGCCTTGGACTTGGCCGTTAATGCTGCTGTCAAAGCAGGTATCCACTTCGCAGTTGCTGCTGGTAACGATAATGCAGATGCTTGTAACTACTCGCCAGCTGCTGCTGAGAACGCCATTACTGTTGGTGCCTCAACTCTCTCCGACTCTAGAGCCTACTTCTCTAACTATGGAAAGTGTGTGGACATTTTCGGTCCAGGTCTAAACATTCTCTCCACATACATTGGTTCTGACACTGCCACTGCTACCCTATCCGGTACTTCTATGGCATCTCCTCACGTCTGTGGTTTATTGACCTATTTTTTGGGATTGCAACCTGAGACTTCTTCCATGTTCTCTACCGCTTCCATTTCTCCAGCTCAGCTCAAGAAGAATATGATCAAGTACGGTACTAAGGATGTGTTGTCTGAGATCCCAGATGATGGAACTCCAAACATTCTTATATACAACGGTGCTGGAAAAAACATCACTGACTTCTGGGATGTTGAATACGAGGCTCCATCTGAGAACTTTCAGGGTGATCTACGCTCATTCCAGGAAGATTTAAAAGTTGCTGCTAATGTTGCTTTTAGCGTTGATTCCGTTAATGAAGATTTGCAGTCAATCAAGGAGATGTTTGGTGACATTCTACAAGATGTTAAAGGCGGAGTTGTTGATTTGTTCAACTAACTGTCTTGTGAACAAATAATTTGCTTAATTTTGTGCCTCAGAACTGCATCTTTATGCACAGTTGCAGATTGAATATGATGTTTCAAGGCTGGCAGGTCCGTTCTTTGTTTGGTTTGTTTTTATTTGATATCTGGGTCGTTTTTTTTCTGTTTTAATTTATTTGATCTCAAGGCAGCACCAATCTATTTGTCAGTTCATTGGTAGCGTGTATCCTTGGTTGCATTGATAACTTATCACTTCTCTCCATTGGATATTTATGATGTTGTATAATTCATATATTATAGAGAGTTGTTCTCTCAATACATGTTAGAAATTTTTAAAATTTAATGAAACGCATTTTCTAAAATTCGGTTAAATCAATCCAAGAGCTTACAGTATCTTATCTCATGGTTTAATGCGATGAATAAGTATCTCCAGGTATCTCCAGGTAGCTCTAGATATCTCTTGTTCTGTCGACGAAATGAGTCATGATATCTCTAGAATACTATGATATATACCGATTTTAAACTTGAAGACAACAAAAAATATGTCGCAGATATAGTTGACATTCGACGAACTTATATCTATTAACTATAAAATACAATTGATCTATGATTACACGCTATCGTAAGTACCATGCGTTCGATAAGTCTGACAAGCTATCTAGAACCTGATATGACTTTTAAAATGAACAACAATGGACTGAAAACAGCACAGACTATTAGATAGAGTCGATATAAAAATATCCAAACGCATACAAAGAATGACAACTCCAGGCCAAAGATGAGTTCTGTCCATATATGGGTCTGAGAATAGAGAAGATTAAAGATAGGAAACACAACTCCTATCACAGGGATATTTTTGAGCAAAGATTGCATCACCTCATGGATATGAAGAAGTATTGGACCAAAAGAGCTGTCTACCTGACAAGTAGTTGGCAAATCGCCCAGTTCCTTTGGATGTATGCTGTTATGCGTTTCTGAAGAAACGTCCTGCGGAAAATCCTCTATTTCTTCTATCTTCTGTCTTTTTTGTTTCTGTTGGATCTTCCAACGATTTAACAAACCACGTTCCCTGTTGGGATAGACCACTCCGTTATTGTAGAACTGATAATCCCAGACATTTCGATTGAAATCACTGCCGTGGAACTTGTTGTTTTGTAAATAATTATCGAGTGGACTGTCCTTTTTCATGCCAAATCTTCCTTTTAGCTTATTTTCAAACCAATTGCCATTCATCTGCGGCAAAGACCTGGAGTTCTCTACAAAGGTTTCCTTGAATACATGCTCTTCTTCTCCATTAGGTTTTCTGACCCTCTTAACCTCTCGCTCCACTCTCAGATTAGACTCGTTTCCGGGGTGTTGGGTTTGATTTAACGGTTTCAAAGGCTTCACAGGATTCTCCTTAATAGCAATGTCAGGAGAAAGTTCAAATCCTTGTTTATTTATCTCCTTATTCTTTTTGTGATCGACAGCCTTCACAGCCTTCACAGGCTCCATCCATCTACCTCCTTCTCTTCCTAGCCGAGTCACCGTGGGCATAGATTTAATATTGGTCTCATAATTGTTCAAATTGATACCTTTTGTCTGGGATCGCTTGTTAAAAAGCCTCCGTATACCACTCTTCTTGCGAAAAGTGAAAAGATCATCCAATGAATTATCGACATGTGTTTCACGAAAAGGTGCCTGCTCGTTTCCAGTGCTCTGTTCCTTAGCTGCGTTGTAAAGATAGTAATCCGAGCGTTCCGACTCCACACTGACGGTAGAAGCCAAATCGGAAGAATCAAAAGAGTTGATCGATAATGCGTCATTCATATAGGGACTCGAAATGCCATCAACTAACGCTGCCCTCTGCGAATCTCTGGATCCTTGAATGCTAACTAGGTCCCCATAAGAGGGGCCAGAAACATGTCTGGACCCAAGTCTAGGCAAATTGACCACCAAGCCCGAATCCATATGGGAATAGATATGTCGTTAGATTGCTACCATTCAAGAAAATGCCATACAAACATCTCTTGTGTCAAGAAATCATACAAGTTTATTCATCTCTCCCTTGTAGATAATAAACGAGATCCCAAATCACAAACCAGCCCCCTTTCACATCCGGATGCTGAGATAATCAAGCCGCTTCCGTTCCCAGATTACCTAATCACAAATGAAAATCATCTCAAACACGAGATTACGTCATCAACACATGGGTGTCAACAAACAGAGGAAAACAAAAACACCAAAACAGCGGCTTACCCGTAACACAGAGAAACGAAACAGGAATTTTTTGGCCAGTCAGCCTATCATTGGCTATGCGGTGCACGGATGTATTTCAAGACAGCTCCTGTTGTCGTATTTGCCACAAGGAGAGCTACTAAGGTCATGAGGGTTAATGTAAGCGTCTAGCAAGTGTCTAGGGATGTCTGATCTTATAAAGGAGAAGAATATGGTGATTGTTTAGGTCTAGAGACGTTGGAAGAGTCTGAAATTTAGGTGATTGCAAGTAAGTTGTATGGCGCGGAAGAGAAAAAACGTTGGCAAAAGGAAAAAATTGTATGTTTTGTATAAAAGTTACAAATAAGAATTTAGATTTGGAGGGGAAGACAGGGATTTTCTTTATATGAATTGGGTAATCAGCTGAGCAAGAGTGTTGGAAAGTTCACATTTATAGATAAGGATACTTTTAACTGAAGCAGACACGTTTTTTTGGCAACAGCGATAGCAGAAATTGTATAATAGTACTTGCTCAGAAGGCGTGGTCGGTTTTAAGCTATATAAATGAGCAGTTCTGGAGTGGCTGAACAAGGTGGGTCATCGGGACCAGGGTCATCTGAATCATTGTTAGTGGTAGGTGAATCGATGGCCAGCACATATGTGGCACGGTCGGGATCGGAGTCCAATTCGGGGGTCAATTCGGGAGTCACTTCTGGTGTCAATACAGAATCTACCTCCCACCCTCCATCTACACCGCCTACAGCAGACAAACATGTTTTCGGTAGCCAACAATCACAATCGTCGCAATTACAAACTCAAATGAGAGAACCAATGACACCATCTTTACGCAAACCTTCTTCCTTCGAGTCCCATCAGTTTCCAAGAACCCCTGAGAGAACCCCCCATCAACTGCTTCATGAGGACACTCCCCTGTTGTCGCCCACCCATTCGCACTATTCGTCATCACATTCTACAACCACTCCGTCCAAGCGGAAAAGTACCGATTTCTATAGTCTTCTCAAGTCTCCCGAAGTGAACCGCAACGATGTTGATCTAAAGAGAAGATCAGTCGAGCTCAATAAGATCATCAATAAGTCCCCAGATAAAATGAACCATTACATATTCCACGATGGTATTCCAAATTCTCCAAAGAGACTGGCGGTGTCTTCCTTGACAACTGTATCTTCAACATCTCCCTACCGATTGCACAAGAAAAACGAAAGCGAAATCAAAGAAATATCCGAGAACTTAAAAACACGTTTGAATTATGCTAATCTCAAGATACAACATGGATGGTCCAATAAATCAATCACCGAATTAGAGAAAAATCTAGAAAAGGAAAAATCAAAGAAGATACTGACTCAAAAGGATAAGGAACAATACGATAATTTCTGGAGTCTCAAGAGTGACCAATTGCCGAGCTATTCTCAGCCTGTGATACAAGAGGGCACTACTTCACCATCAAAATCACCATCCAGTCCAAAGAATCTGTCATCTCATACGAGACGGCCTCAGCCATCAAGGATGAAACTTGATGACGTCGCAAGTAGGCATGGTTCCGCAGAAACCGCACTATTTAAAGCCTTATCTCCTGGACGAAAGCCTAAGCTCTCAATTGATTCCACTGCTAGTACCATTACCCTTCCACCACTAAAACCTTATGAAATAGCAGCAGATGTTAATCGCCAACACCAGAGATCTGCTTCTGATAGCAAGCTAGAGCAAGAAGCCATTATGTCTTTAATATCACTTTCTTCCCCTGTGAAATACAACGGATCCGATTCTCCTTCTCCTCCTCAACATTCTTCAAAGATGCGTCCATTAGCAACAGGTGGGCTACTGAATCCATTATCCTCTCCTAAATTGACCCCAACGTCCAAGTTCAGAAGCAAGTATGAGCTTAACAATCCGCCCCATTTGCCATTCAACTACAGTGGTCCTAAAAACGACACAGGAACCACTCATCTGGCAGGATCAGATAAAGAGGAAAATACAGACGAAGAAACAGATATTGAAGACGATGGGTCCTTGAAGTTTAAGAGCCAGAACAACGTGCAATCTAATAGCCCGAAAACGGACAACAATTGGGAGCTGAAGGGATTGGGGTTGACCTCCAAAAAAACTGGAAAAGACGTGGTTGAAGACGAAGATGATGACCGCACCGCTAGCGATTATTCTGATAGATGATTTGTACGTGCTTCGACACTGTTGATCATGCGAACTGCTCATTTTGTACTATTCCTTAAATCATTGTTTTCATTTTCATTTTCCTGAATTTGTATTGTTTTCACAGACATTTTCTTCTCCAACTTTGACCCTTCTTGCTTCATATTGATGACTGACTTATGTTTACTCTTATGTTTTACTTTTATGTTTCCGACAATATTCCCTTCGTCTTCTTTGGACCGTGTTCGTTTGCTAAACGATTATTATTTTTATCATTTTACGATTTCCTGTATAGTGACAGACTTACAATTGATTAATAAGGTATGGAATTGGTGTAGTTTATGGGCAAATGTGTCCAAAGTAGGTTGATTAATAGTCTTTTTAGTAGCTATCGAGACTTGGTGGTCGAAATGGGGGTTTAATCGACGCGTCGATTTTCTAGCATCTTAAACAGTGGAGGTGAAGATATTTGTTAGTAGATTAAGGGCTATTTAACAATTCATAAGACTGGTTGGAGCAATAGGATAGGTATATTGAACAAGTAAGACGCTTGAAAACAATAGATAGCGGAAGAATATGAAAGAAATCGCTAAACCATTTCTAACGCATCATGAAGACCTTGTTTTGGATGTCAAATATGATTATTATGGACGACAGTTAGCCACTTGTTCTGCGGACCAACATGTAAATGTATTTGATTTGGATTCAGTGACCTCTTCATGGACTCTGAATGATTCCTGGAAGGCACATGACTCAACGATTGTGAAAGTGGACTTCGCAAATCCCGAATTTGGACACTTATTGCTCTCTATATCATACGATCGCACATTGAAGATTTGGGAAGAGAAATATGATGAACCTGTGGGATCAGGAAGACGCTGGAAAAGGCTTTGTACCATTGCAGATTCTCATGGACCATTGTATGACGCATGTTTTGCTCCATCCCATCTAGGACTACGTGTGGGAACCATAGGTTCGGATGGAAAATTGAGGCTTTACGACTCGTTGGATCCATCCAACCTTAGAAACTGGTCGTTGGTTCATGAAATCAACATTCTCAACTCATCTGTTGCTGCTCATTTGCAGAGCGATTTCTCATTGAGCTGGTGCCCTTCCAGAGTTTCCAGGGAGAAGCTGGTGGTGAGTGCTTTAGACCAGGCATATATTTACTACAGAGACGAAACAGATAACAAATTCAAGCTAGGAGAGGTTCTTCCGGAACACAATGGACTCATAAGATCGGTTTCATGGGCTCCATCGATGGGTAGATGCTATCATCTGATTGCCACGGCCTGCAAAGATGGATTTATGAGGATATTCAAGCTTGTTGAAGAAAATGGAGGCGAGAATTTCAAAATTGAGTTATTGGCGTCATTTAACGATCACAAGGGCGAGGTTTGGAAGGTCAGCTGGAATCTAACGGGCACAATACTAAGCAGCTGTGGTGACGATGGATTTATAAGACTGTACAAGTCCAATTACGCTAATAAGTTTCAATGCATGAGTGTGATAAGTGCGGAATCGGGGAGGTGAGGTGGACTATTCTTGACAAAAATCATACACATAGAAAGTAATTATTATATAGCTTGTCAGATAACCTAATGGTATGTTAATCTAAAGACACTTTTGAGAAATATACTCCACCAATTGGTTGAATTTTGAATCTGGGATCTGCTCTTTGAATCCGTTGAATTCATCTAATGAGTTGAGATTAGTTTCCACCTCTTTGAAATTAGTTAGACTCTGCTGGTGTATCTCCTTCAAGTTTGTGATCAGTTTTTCATTTTCCTGTTGGAGATATTCCAGTTTTATGTGCAGACTGTTGATCGATTTCTGTTTGAGCGGGAGAAGAGTGCTTTCGACAATCTCCGCTGGTTCGAGCGAGTTGATAAAGATTGGATCACTCTTATTCATTTTCCTGAGACCTGATTCGTGTATTATTTCATCCAGTTCGTCGAGACGTGATTCAAGTTCTCTCTCGGTATATATTCCTTGGAATTCAGAAAGCGACTTACTGGTCCACATCTCTGTGATTTGACGATGGAACTCTGTTAGGGCCGTAACATCTGTTTCTGGATAACATTCTTTCATCTTTTCTACCGTCAACTTCTTTACTGTCTCTTCTAGCGAGAATTCTGCTGCTTTTCTGAATCCTTCGAACCGAACATATTTCAATTCATGGTGTATTTGGTGTTTGTTTTGGCCTTTGGACTCGGGTACTGATATCGGTTTCTGTTTCTTTATTTTTCGATTTGTGCCCATATTTCCAGTTATTTTGTCCTCTACAATTGAGTGACTGATACCGACTCTCTTTATCCGGTGTTTATTCTCTGTTTTCACCTCTTCCAACAGTCCCAGTCCTTTGTTATCTCTAACATTACGATTTTGCTCGTATCTTTCCTCAGCATATTACGTAATAACGATTCTGCTTATATAAGAATAAAATAACCGTCCCTCATTTACATAATATATTACGTAAGATAAAATTTGATCTTTGCTCCAGAATTGCGCAGCCTTGAAATCTAAAATTTTTTATTTTTATCAAAAAGGACAATTTCATCAAGTCAGAAGAATGAGAGAGGGATATTCTTCCTGAAAAGGGCTCTAACAGGAGCAGAAAGGACATACAGACAGAACAAAAGATCATGCGAATATTTGCAACGGCAGAGGAATCAGGGTGTTTGAAGGAAATTGTTTGCTGCAGAGGAACAGACTCCTCTAGACAGGCTGCTCCACAGCCTGAAGGAATAGAGATCCATTGCGATGGTGCAAGGTCAGAACGAATCCAACAATTTATTTTGTTTCAAAATAAGTATCTAATAGCTACTAGGTTCGGAGGAACAGTTGTTATCTACGACTATTTAGACGGATACAAAGAATTGAAAAGATTAACGGGATTAAACGAGAACTCCAAAGATGGGTTTGTTTCTCTTGTGGCCCAGGAGGACCAAGTTTATGTCTGCACAGAGTCTGGAAAAGTCTCGGTTTTTGATCCCACCAGCGATAGCAGTTTTGTCAAAACACTGAAGATCAAGGGCCCGGTTTCGTGTTTTGTAAATGATCCGGAAAGGTCGAACGTTTTTGCTTACGGAGGAAAGGAGAACGACGTCACTGTCGTCCAACTGGATCCAGAAAACGAACAGATCAAACAGCTTTTCAAGGCCAAAAATGTCACAAACAGTAAACTGGATCTCAGAGTTCCGGTATGGGTTTCGAAAATCGTATTTACAACGGAAAAAGACGACCCCAATGACCTCTTCAAACTGGTGGCAGTCACTCGATACGGCCAGGTGAGATCCTACGATTCGTCCAAATCTAGAAAACCAACATTGGACTACCAGCTCGTGGAAAGACCTATCTCAACTCTTTTGAGACTAAATGAGTCTGAGATAATCTGTTCCGACACTCATGTCACTACCGCAAAATTCAACTTCAAGACCGGAAGACTTCTAGGAAAGTTCCAGGGTGCGGTTGGGTCCATCAAAGCCATCAACTATTTTGAAAACGGAAGTATTCTCGCCACAGGAGGACTAGACAGATACCTCAGATGCTTCGATATTGCGACTAGAGAGCAAGTAGCTAAGGTTTATTTAGGAACCCAGATAAGTGATGTTCTGATTATTGAAGACGACCAATTGACTACTACCACTACTACTACGACCACAGGTGCTAAGGAGGAGAACAAAGACCAGTATAGTGAAGAACAATCAGACTCTGACAATGAGTCTGAAAAGGATGAAGAGGAAATGTGGGCTAAACTGGAAAGCAATCTTCCTGAAAATAGAAAAAGAAGAAGACTCTTCTGAACTACAATCAAAACAAAATAAATAGAATAACCTAATAATGCATTGTAATCGATCTAAATTCTATTATGTAAAATTTTTGGCCATCTTTTTATCATGCCCGGCCTTTCTATTGTGATTAGCTCTCGAAGATTTGTTCTTATTATTATTGGTTTGCTGCCTTTTGGTGTCAACCGATCCTTTATCTCTAGAACCCTGATTGCCGTAATTGGGGTTGTTGGAATTATCTGATCCATCGTCATCACTGGAAGGTCTCGCATATTTTGTTCCTCCTCGAAGACTTGAGTTCAACGATCCTCCAACATTCATCACTTTCTCATCGAGATTTCTGAATTTCTTTGGACTTTTTTCTAGCATTCTTGCCCAACCTTCAATTTGTTCGTCCGTCCAATTCAGTTCCTTTTTCAGTTGCTGTCTGTAATTTGAATATCTGGCTTTTCTTTCTAGAGCTTCTGGATTTGACCGATAAATCTGGAACAGTTTAATCTCCAGCCTCTCCGTGTCATTGTCCAAATATTTATTAATTGATTTTGCTTCATCAAACTCATCGTCTTCTTCATAGTCATTCGTGACAGACTTGCGAGAATCGTTACCTCTAGTGAGTTCTTGGTCCTCATAAGTGTCATCAGGCTCGTCTTCATCTGATTCATAAAGTAATTTGAGAGCATTAGCTAAGGTCTTCTTCTTCAATAACGATTGAGTTTCTGAATCTTCGTTCAAGACAAAGTCCTTTTTGCCAAATTGAACATCCTCATTGTGAATATTATTATTACTGTATACCGATCTTCTTGCAAATGTCTCCTTTGGGGGAGACCTGGAAGCGCTAGGCCTTTTTTCAGTTTCCTTGTATTCCTTGGTCTGGCTAATGATTCCATCTGGATCATCCAGCAACTTTCCTATAATCTGTTCAACATTATCTTTATTATCCACCAACAATCTTTTGGCTTTGAGCTCATTTAATTGTGGGAAGAATTCCAGTAAGCTCTTGATGGAGCTCGGATCGAACTGTCTTTCTCTTTTATATATTAAAAATGTCAATTTTTCTTTCAAATCAGGGTTCATCTCCTGAAATTTCTTCGAAAGAAGGATCTTCGCAGCCAAAGGATACCTCTTAATTAACTGAATCTTACTGCTCAAAGAGAGATTATTTTGAAGAATTTTTGCAATCTTGGCAGAGGTCAAAGAAACCAGAGATACCAGCATTATTTCAAAACAGGTCTTCGAATGAACCGATTCTCCCTTGTTGTATAATGTCTCTAACGTTTGTATCCAATACTCATCAACGAAATCCTCAGAAAAATCTCTGCCACATAGTGGTTTACCTCGCCCATTACCCTTGATGTTGACTGTTCTCTGATTGAAGCTGGAGTTCGTGGCTCTCTTGGTTTTCTGTCCTAACAACATGCTTAGCGTTTCGAGATCCAGTGTGTTGAACTTGGCCTCACTGATTACGTTTTTCAAATGATCTTGCAAAATCTTGATAAGTGAGATGGAATCGGATCGGGAGTTCAATTTTGAGTTCAGAGACCCCTCTATAAGGCTTCTGACGATGTTCACGTTCAAAAATGACTGGTTGACAGATGAGTTTTCGTAAGCTAATTTTAAATATACCTTACAAAAATCCCAAACAGACTCTCCTCCAACTTTCAAGTTGATTAAATTGTAGCACTTGATGAACTTAAATACTATGAGCTTGAGCAGCTTTTGATTCTTCAGTATATCTGGATTGATTGCCCCCAGAGAGAAGATCCTTCCGGACTCCTCTGCCACCTCGTGGAGATAAACCTTGATGAAAATTACCATTTGTTGCTGACTTTTGACCGAAAGTTTCATATTTCGGCTGGATACAATGACAATTAGCTTCTGGAACAGACAAACATAATCTTCTAGAAGATGTTGGAATATAACAGGATCTTTATCGATCAAGCTAGATCGAAGTTTAAACGGTGGGAATGCCACAATTGGAATGTTAAACGTGCGTATTTCACCATCCATCGTTTGATTTGTCGAGATGTCTTTCGGTTATTGCGTCCTCAGACTTTTTGAATATATAAATTGAAGTTTTGATCCTTGTATTTTAGAGAGAACCTTGTTCCTTTAAAATGACTCTATCACATTTTCTTTGTCGATCGTCTCATTCGACGCAAAATATTACGAGGTCGATATGTGCAGTCGATCGTCGTATAATTCATTGTCTAACGTCGATTCTGGAACATGTGTTAGTGAATAGAAGACATGTTCCTCTTGATTAGAAGGATGGATTGAATTCAACAGAGTTAACAGACCGCTCAGAAGCAGAAAACAGAACATTCAAAGGTTTTACTGACCAACAGGTTAGAGATCGAGACACCTAAATGAGCAACGTGATATCTGTGGGGATAACAGCAGTTGCTTTGGGTCTTGTTGTTAATAACAGCAACACCTATCGTCCTATTCTAACCGCTATTGGTCTCTCTATTATTGGTTACCAGCTCAATAGTTATCTGATTCCAAGAGTCGGAAAGCAGTTCATCAGACGTGGACTTGCGGGAAAAGACATGTCAAAAGTAGGAGGGCCTGTGATTCCAGAAACTATGGGGATCATTCCAGCTATCACATATCTGTTTTTGATGTTCTTCTTCATTCCATTCATGTTCCTGAAGTTTCTCAATGTCGACTCGGATTTGGCAGGAAATGTGTTTCCTCATAACAAGTTGTCGTCGTTTCTCGGGTGCCTTTTGTCGCTGGAGTCAATGATTCTTTTAGGTCTCCTAGATGATTTATTTGATATCCGATGGAGACACAAGTTCTTTCTTCCTGCAATCGCCTCAATTCCCCTTTTGATTGTTTATTATGTTGACTTCGGAGTTACAGATATCCTGATTCCTAATTTTGCCCAAAAATGGTTCCATGTTTCGTCAAACTCTCTTGATTTGGGCATTTTCTATTACGGCTATATGGCTTCGGTTGCCATTTTCTGTCCCAACTCAGTCAACATATTGGCTGGAATCAATGGGCTTGAAGTTGGCCAGACAGTTATCATTGCCATTCTATTACTGTTGAATGATCTATGGTACCTGATCATTGGAAGCTTTGATTCTCCTACTTACTCTATTCACTTATATTCCATGTGTTTCTTGATTCCATTTGTGGGAGTTTCTCTCGGATTGCTCAAATACAACTGGTATCCCTCCCGTGTGTTTGTAGGAGACACATGGTGTTATTTCAGTGGCATGGTGTTTGCAGTTGTTGGAATTTCAGGTCATTTCGCAAAGACTCTGATGCTTTTCTTCCTCCCTCAGATCATCAACTTTATCTATTCTGCGCCGCAGCTTTTTGGTCTGATTCCGTGTCCTAGACACAGACTTCCAAAGTTTGAAGAAACAGATGGTTTGTTATACAACTCGTACACAGAATACGGAGATATTGATGAGGGAAAGGAGAAGAAGCTCACAAATGCTCCTCTGAATCCAAAGCTGGCACCAATAATGCTTCTTTTGGGAAAATTGAAGCTAGTAGGAGTTGTCACAGAGGAGAAAAATGGAAAGACGATAATTAAAAAGACTTCTAATCTTACAATCATTAATCTAATGATTGTTTGGACCGGCCCTATCAGAGAGGACAAGTTGTGTCTGTTGATTTTGTCTATCCAATTTGCAGTTGGATTCTTAATGCTGGTCCTGAGACACACGATAGCTCCTATGCTTTTTGGGTTTGATAATTCATGGAGCATGTTAGACAGATATAATTAAGATCAAAAGATCAAATATATTAAAAGGGAATAATTTAGATTATTTAAATGGATTATAAATCTCAACATATTGTGCATTAATTACTTGGAATTCCAGAAAGCTTGTCTTTCCGCTAGCAAACTATCTGCTAATCCCTGTATTTCTTTATGCTTGATCAAGTCTCTAGCATCGAAGAATTCGTCGAGGCTTTTTCCAGCGAGTCTCTCGTATTCGAAAGCCTGGATCAACAGTTCATACTTATCAATATCTTTGACAATCGTAGCTTCGAATGTTCTCTGTTCCTCATAGTCAAGCCAGAGCTCCACGATCTCCTTGGAAAAGGCAGCGTTATATGGCTGGATGATCTCGCTCAAATATTGAATCGTGCTAAACTCTCTTCTATTCTTTTCTTTCTTTCCAACGTTCTTGTCATGAGGGACAATATCACCCACCAAACTCTCAGCAATATCATGAACTAAGGCTATCTTTGCACACTGTCCCAGATCCGGCTTCTGCGAAAACCTGTCCTGATTAAGTGACATGGCAATGATCGACATCCGATACATATGATCGGCGATAGACTCTGGGCTGGAAATAGAGTGATCCACCCATCCAGTTCGTTTTTGTTGCTTCAATAAAGAGGTGATCTGGTAGAATGCCGTGATGTAGTTGTAGTTGCTTCGGCATTTCTTCGATGGAGTGAGCAGGTCCAAGATATCTTGAGGAACCACACTTCTGGGGTTCCATTCAGTGGAAGTAGTCATTCTTCCGATACCTTTCAGTTTGTTTCCAGTATGAAGCCTGAATATGCCTCTTGTTGCCGCTTTAATCATGCCCTGGCAGAAAGAAGGAATAAAAACTGGAAAAGATGAAAGGTAAACAAATATTTCAGAAGACTAGTGCGGCTTAGTCAACATAGCACAGCCTGAAAATTATTGATCAGGTAGTAAAATGAAAACCAACGTCCAACATGGACTAGTCAGGACTAACAAGGGCCAGCCAAACACTACAGAGTCTACTAAGGACTATTAAAGCATCTTGTCACACTTTTTTAAATTAAAGTTTACATAATGGAAAAGAAAAGCAAAAACGATATGCACATCTCTCCTTAAATTAAGCAACTAATTCAACAACACCACCAGCAGCTCTGATCTTCTCCTCAGCCAATTTGGAAACGTATCTGGCCTTGACAATGACTGGGACGTCAGGAAGTCTACCCTTACCTAACACCTTACCGTAACCCTTGGCTAGAGTGTCAATAACAACGGCAGAGTCCTTGGTAGATGAGGCAATTTTCTCATCCTTGTTCTCAACAAGAGACCATAGCTTGTCCAAGTTGACAACTGGTTGCCAGAAATGGTTTCTTTGCTTGTGGAAGTATCTCATACCGACTTTACCGAAGTAACCTGGATGGTATTTATCCAAGTTGGTTCTGTGGTGGTGTTGACCACCAGCCATACCTCTACCACCCGGATGCTTTCTGTGCTTACCAACACGACCGTTACCGGCTATAATAAAGAGAGTTAGTACTGTGTTCTATCGTTGGGATACAGATACAGATGCAGATAGGAGATATTACATTGTGACTTGTTGCAGAATCCACACTGCCTGGAAATATGAGCTCATGTGCTCTCATTATGTCGTCTGTTTCATTTGCTTTGTTACACAACAGCCCATGAACTCCAGTGTCGAGTTAAATCAATGATAGTTGGGTCTCGTGTAGAAAATTTCCTTTCCATCATGTAGTCAACATATTCCAACATTTATGGCTCTGCCTTCTCAATTTCTCTACACTATTGATTCAACTATCCAAAGTATTCCTCAATAGTACTCTCATGTTGCTGTGCAACTCTCATCTGCTTCTTGTTCATTCTAATCTTAACATACCGGAAACGTGACCTCTGTGCTTTCTGGTCTTGGTTAATCTAGTTGGCATCTTGATACTATTCTATTACAGATAATTAAGCAAACTACCTCTGATCCTATCAATCTAGTGATGAATATGAATCCAAAATTACCTTATAACTTCTTTTCTTCAATTGTTCATCTGCCCAACTCTGAGACTACACAGGCTCTATCGCAATCTGCTACTAACTGTATTTCGCTCTTTGGTCTATAAAATTTCTAAAAATTTTCACTCACGTGATCAGCCTTCGGTTTCAGGTGTTAATATCAAGACCCTTTTGATATCACGTGATAATCAAAGGGCTATGTAGACGCGACGAAATGCGACGCAGATAAGAGTAGTCTCACGTTTTTACCCCGGATTCTTACTTAAAGTATTGTATTGCTTTTAAAGGATACAAAATGACCACTCAATCGTTACGAGCACCAAGATCGCCCCAGACCTCAGCATAACTGCTTTTTCTATTCGTTTCCGGAATGTAATACCAAATAAACAAGTAGAAGCACAAACACACGAAAGCAAATATCAGATACGTGTAGCCACCCAAAATGCTGTTCAGGATCGGGAACGCAAATCCAACAACGAAACAGCTAAGCCAGTTACAATCTGTACCCCACGACTGCGCAATATCCTTTATCTCTACCTGAGAAACCTCTCCAATTAGTAAAAATGGAATCGGTCCGCATCCAACAGCAAATGTTGCCACATAGATAAAGGTGCTCAAGATGGTTAGGATTGAGTTTCCCATAACAATACCCATGCTCATGCTAACA
The DNA here is from genome assembly GCA_030567775.1 of Ogataea nemodendra. Lineage (NCBI taxonomy): Eukaryota > Fungi > Ascomycota > Pichiomycetes > Pichiales > Pichiaceae > Ogataea > Ogataea nemodendra. Next base: position 538,936 of record JAJLSV010000013.1, read on the forward strand.
CACGAAAAACACATGAATGCGACAGAAAACAACAGCATAGGTCTGCGACCCACTTTGTCCAGAAATAATGAGGCCACAAAGGTAATCAACATATTTCCAGTACTAATTAAGCAATTGATAACGATGGCGTTGTTTGGAAACAATCCGGTGAGAATCTTGACTCCATAAAATATTATTGAGTTGATTCCGCTCAATTGTTGACCGATCATGCAAAACGTAGATACAACTTTGGAATTATGGTAATTATCATTAGTCAAGTAATTGTAGAAAGAGAGGTTTGCCAGTTCGGGATTAGTCTCTATTAGTTGAAGATGCCTTTTTTTCTCCTCTTTCCAGGTCTCCAACTCCAAAGCATATGCTACGATATCATGATTTCTCAACTTGCTAAGAATGGCAACTCCTTGTTTTTCGTCACATTTAGTAAGAATCAGCCATTTAGGAGACTCCTGCAGAACAAAAATGCTCAAGATCATTGCTAAAAAGGATATAATACCTCCACTTCCCAGAATAAGACGCCAATTGTCTTCTGTAGACCAAAGTAAGCCCAGTAACTGAGATAACAGAATCCCCACATTAATACTCACCTGATTCATGCTTCCCAATGCCCCTCTCAGAAAAACAGGGGAAACCTCATTTATGTACAGGGGAACGAAAACCAGTGCAAACCCAGCTCCCAACCCGCTCACAAATCTTCCTACAAGCATCCATATGTAGCTTTGGGCCCTAAATTCAACCAACGATCCCAATAGATAATATACCGAAGTAATGATAAAACTGAGTCTCAGCCCATATCTGGTGCTGACCTGACCAGCAATAGTTGACGAAATAAGACCACCAATGGAAAATATAGAGGTAACGAGACCCATCTGAGAACTGTTCATATTCAATGCATCTACCACCAACTCCTCAGGAGCATTCAGCTCCGACATATGAAACCCATAAAGAAGAGCATTTAAACATACTATAGCCACACATGTCACTAGTTCTGCTGTAAACCCTCTTGAAGGTTTCCGATCCATGGTTTCCGATAACAAAGGGGTAGACATGATAGCACCAGATCCCCCAGATCCTACCATAACTCGAGCCTAAAAAGTCTGTAAGGGAGAAAAAAGTGCTCCTTTTCCCTTTGAGATACAATAAACTGCGATAATTACCATTAATTAAGGTCAATTGATGTCAATTTGTATTCTTTATCTATCATATCGGTGGAAGACTCCTTGGGGAGATCCAATTTTATTATCGCTCTTACCTTACCTTCTGGTTGATATAAAACATCTGTGCACCAGATAAGATCTCCATCTCGGTCGGAAAGCTCGTTTATCAGTGATTCAGATGGAGATGAAGGGCCATTCGAAGGTTCAAGGACTAGTGATGATGAGAACAGAGGCCTAGAATCGCTTAGGATGAGTGTTAATGCTGATTCACTCGATCAGACCAAGGTAAATGAGCAGGTAATTGCAGAAAGACGAGGCTCTTTGAAAGAAGACGCTGCAGCTCTTATAAAGAGAAACGTAAATCAGCGTTTGGGAATACCTACAGGACTCCGTATACCGATCTTTGCGCTTTCTGCTGGGATTGTTGGTGGAGTTGGAGGTATGATGTATGGATATAAGGATGCATCATTGAGATATTTGGCCTCTAACTCTCATAGGCTACCAACGACTCATAATGGATGGTACTATTATCATAAACGTAAAGGATACTATTGTCTAAAAGATGCCATGGCTGCTGGATTCAAAACTTGTGTGAAACTGACGTCTTTCACAGCACTTCTGTTTTCGCTTGAAGCTGCCCTGGATTACTCCAGAGGAATGAAGGACTTTGGAAATACCATGATGGCCACTTCTTTGTCCGGGTTCTTCTACGCCTGGGCCCAAGGAATGAGACGAGTACAGGCACGGGATTACATCAAACGAGGCGGAAAATACGGCGCAGTTTTTGGTTTGACTCAGGACCTTCTGATGTTCGTTAAAGGGGGAAATGTATGGTACATTAATAATGTCTTTGGGATAGAGCCAAAAAGACTCCGTGACAGATTTGTACAAAGTGATTAAAACCATTGTGACATACTTATTTGTATATAACACCATTATTTATTTATCTATTTATTTATTCGTCTTCTTCATCGCTATCCTCATCGAGGTCTGGTAATGGATAATTTAATATGGCGGCGATTCCTGTCAACTGGTTCAGCTGTTCTCCGGAATCGTGTAGACTTGAAAACACAACCACCTCTGCTCCATCTTCTTTCACCTTTTCCATGAGATTCAAGTAATACTTTCTCTTGGCAATATCATCGCTTTTGAATAAAGTGTCTGTGATCATTAGAACTTTTATGGAACCCTTGATTTCTGCTGCTTTGGAAACCTCCGTGTCTCCATACCACGCTTTTCCTTCATCTTCATTCAACAGTCTGGAAAATGTATCGAAGATAGCCACATTACGTTGAAATTTGGTATCTGAAAGTCTTCTAATCAATTCTGGAGTCTTGAGTGCCTCCTCTAGTCCCTGCAAATAACCTGTTGACGCATGTGCAACCATGAACTTTGATTTCGCCTGTATGAGTTCCTTATTCTGTGTGCTGACAGCGATAGTGAATATCTGATCAAATAGTTGTTTTGCTGTAAAGCCAGGAGAAACCAATAGAATAGCTTTGAGCTTGTTGATATCGAAATGTCTGATAACAGATTCAGCTGTCACCTCCAAGAATTTAGCTAACGACTTATCATGGCTGCTAGAGTCTCCTCTCTTCTTTCTGGGTATCGACTTATCAATCTTGCTTCGAAGAATAGTCATGTTATCTGTGATGAGACAGATGTGAGCCACTCCTTCCTGAAGAACCACGGCTCCAACCTCTGCCTTGGCCTCTACAGAACACGAATTATTCACCAGATCCAATGCTATATCATCCCAGTCATTTTTGAACAGTGTGAACTTCTGATTGAATTCCAGTTCTGCGGTATGATACGATCCCAGAGGAACGTCTTCCTGTTGTTGTGTGGTTCTTCCTTTGATTCGCATCACTTCATCGCTTGGAGTGAACTCAATTGACTCAACATTGAGACTCAAAGTGATCAATTTTCTTACAGTTGATGCTTTAGATGATCCAGAGCTCCCAGAAGGTCCACTACCGGGTTTTTTCACGTTTCTAAATGTCTTTAATCGAACCTCATCGTCTTTAGCTATCAAATTATATATAGTCCATAGATCCTCTTTGTCCTGTGGTACCAGCGAGATTGACCCACTTTTGTCCTTTTCAAATGACTCTGATATCAGTTTCATTGTTTTATTCGTTTAAGCGTCTCCAAACAGAGAAATACATTCGTTTGCTGTCTCTTGCTTTCCTCTTGAAAGAAACATCTATAGCGTATGATGGATGTCAGAATTTTTTATTTTTTTCATTCTTTAGTCATAACCAGCCAAATGTTTAATAGCTCTATAAATTGATTATTGAACAAATATTACTGTCTAATATACTAAGATTAAACAAATAGCAATATATGTAACGGTGATCAAAAAGTAGACAAAATCAACGGACCACAGCGTTGACAATAGAGGTGTTCTTGCACAATTTTCCATCTTTGGAGACCAATCTGGCATCTGGTTTTCCTTCCTGTTTGTAAACAACCTCAAAGGACTCATTGGTGCTGAAATTTGGCTGAACTTGTTCCCAGATCTTTTTCTTTGGATTCAGCACCTTTTCTGGAGTTCCATCATATCCCTCGAAGAAAAGCTTGTCTCCAGGTTTGGCTCCTTCAGGAGGATTAACAAACTCAACAGTCTCACCCTCTGAAGCACAAAGAACCATAGCAGACGACTTGATACCTCTCATAGTAACTGGCTTCAGGTTGGCAATCACAACAACATATCTCTGTTGCATTGCCTCCAAAGGATAATACTTGACAAGTCCGGAACAAACAGTTCTTGGACCCTCTTCGTCTCCACATTGGATGGTGGATACATAAAGAGCATCAGCATCAGGATGTTTGATGGCCTTTTCTATGAATCCGACTCTGAAATCTATTGATGAAGGATTAGGAGGAACCACAGCTTTGGCAGCCTGTGCATCAGCTTCGGCCTTGGCCTTGGCTTTAGCAGCTTTTTTGGCTTCCTTAGCTTCCTTAGCAGCAGCCCTAGCAGCATCATCGGCTGGAGGTCCCTTCTTAGATGGAGTTTCCTTCTTCTCGGCTTTGGTTTCTTTGGTTTCTTTGGTTTCTTTGGTTTCTTTGGTCTCCTTCTTTTTTTTTTCTTTTACCTCTCTTGGGACTACTAGGTCCAGATTCACCTTCAGTGGACGATCCACTGAGACAAGGGTGTTTTGCACAAGATCTAACCATCTGACAACGTGTCTGTATTTAGACAGATCCTGCTCAGAGCTCCATTTTTCAGCGTGTGGCAAGACAGCTTTGAAAACAGCCACATCTGCAGACGAAGGAGATGAGCCCACAATGTAAGTTTTCGATCTCAATGACTCATTCAAAACATCCAAGTTTTCTGAAATACTGGTATCAGCCACTGTTTCCCATTGCGACTTCAGTCCAAGCTGCTCTGTGTTGAGTTTCTGGTCTTGCAACAACGACTCGTTGATCTTGAGTCCTTGAAACTTTTCACTAATGTCACTCATGCTACTAATTTCCACTATGCGACAAATCTTTTGCGAACACCCACCAAAATCCTGCTTTTGTGTGTGTTTCTGGTGTCCAACAGGCTGTTATTTGTTGATTTCTGTGTATTTTCAGAAAGAAAAGGTCAAACAAACTGGGAAAAAGCCCTTTTCACTGATTTTTTTAGTTTCTTGTATTGCGCGGCGAACGAACAAAAGGTTAATAAAAGGACTATGAGGGGTTGTTTTCCGTCTGAATAGCCATTAGAACATATTAATGTATGAAAAGGAAGAAGAATTAAGTATCTGTCGACGCAAACATAGTACATAAGAGGCCACAGGGTCGAATAAGCGTGAAAAACCAGCAAATAGTCGCAATTCTGCGGTTTCTCAGATATCATAAATAATGGGTGGATCCCACTACAAAAAATGGAAACCGCAATATATAAACTAAATGGAACAAAAGGAACCAGAAAAAGGACAAATGATAGCGATTACAAGATAGATAATGATATGAGTCAAAGTCGCAGAAAACAAACAAGAAGAGTAGCCAAGAAAAAGGTGTCTAGGGCTTGTAATAGGTGTCGAAAGGCCCATATGACATGCGATGACTCAAGACCTTGCAAACGATGTATCACAAAAGGAATCGGCGACTCATGTGAGGATGCCCCAAGAAAGACTAAGAAGTATCTTCTGGACCAATCTCTGTCTGCGGAGTCAACAGCTTCTTCAATTCCGGGTCCAAGCAACGAATATGCATCCAATTATCCCCTCACTGCACACATTGAATCCATGGGACCCGCTCAATCGGCTTCTCTGAACTCCAGCAGCTCCCAGAAACCCACGAATATACCAGTTCCTGAGAAACCCAACTCAAACACATTGTCGCCTTTCGCAGTAGAGGATGTCGCTGGGTTGCAGCCTACGAAGTCGTCGTCAGAAAACAAACATTTTATGTCTTCTGCGGCCAATCTCGAGTATTCTATCCTTGGAAGCATCATTAGACAAGATTTCCTCAGTCCAGACTCGTCGAATTCAAACCCTCAACAACCGACTCAATTTCTAAGTCCCACCGTCAGCAATTCGAATTCTGATGAAACCGTGGATTACCTCAATTATCAGCCATTAATGACTCAAAACCAACCCATATTCTCATCTAATCAGGTACATTACCCAACATCGTCTCGACAACATATTTCAGTTCAATCGCCACAACAGTTACCTCTTCCAACGATGTCCGACCTTTCTTCAAACATGATACAGCAGCAGTTACTCCACTCCCAGTCTCAGCGCAGTGCTACTTCCTCCTTGCCATCTCTATCTGCTGGGCAGATCTCATCTATACCAAAGTCAGATCTCTATGGTTCAGCCCCTAAATGTGATCCGACCACTAATCAATACTTTATTGGTTCCACTAGGACTGTCGAGGGAGCTCGCAGATTCACGTTCCCAGAAGTCGTTAAGATGATCTCACAATTCAGAAATCAGAACCCACTTCAATTTCATGAGCGCAACAAGAAATCGGCTATCTCATTCTGCATTGGTGTCATAGAAGAAGAAGGCGATCGCAACTATCTTAATCATAACGGTGATGATAACGACACCAGTTCTTCGATTAGAGATCCCATCAATGGCGGCCTAAGCAATACACCATGTGGTCTTCACTTCAAAGAGCCATCTGAGATTTATTCTAAAATTACTGCGCCGTTTTCATACGTGAAACCGTACCATGATTTAAACTTATATCTTCGAAAGAGATTTGACAAAGAGCACCTAGTTTCCATGGCAAAATCAATATCAGAATATAGACCCTCCTTCATCGCAGGCATGATTCATCTTAAAGAGGATGATCTGATTTTTGCGGAACAGTGTTTTCAGAGAACGCTTTTGGAATATGATACTTATATTTCGATTTCTGCTACTCCAACATTGGTATGGCGAAGAACGTCTCAGATAGCATATGTTGGTGATGAATTCTGTATTCTCACAGGTTGGAACAAATCGCAACTGTTAGGAAAGTCTACATTTGCGGTTGAAATTATGGATGACAAATCCTGTGTGGAGTACTTTCAATTATTTTCGAAAATTGCATTTGGAGATTTCCGAGGCGCCACGATGACTGAATGTACTCTCTTGACACCACAGGGGGAGAGTATTCGAACTTCGTGTATCTGGACTATGAAAAGAGATGTTTTTGGAATACCCATGATGATTATTGCCAGTTTTCTACCTATTTTAACTTGACGATAACTTGTAACATACTTGTGTACGCACCTATATATTAGAAACCAACAAAAAAGACATTTAACTACAGAAATAAGCCAAATCTCCTGCTTACTGAGCCAAGATTGACTTAACAAATTCGACATAATCAATGGTCTGTTCATCAGTGACATTGACACCCTTCAAGAGTTCGTCAACCTCACTGTCTGAAAGCTTCTCTCCCACAGATGTGAGGATGTATTTCAATTCTCCGACACCAATGAAACCAGTGAGATTCTTATCGAAGATCTGGAACGCCTTGATGTAGTCTTCTGGTTGGCCGGCTTTCTTGAATCCATTTTCTCTATTGATCAACGACACGTAGTTATCGAAAGAAAGTTCGCTTGGGGCCGACTCTTGCAACTCTGAGATCTCCTGTAAAGTTGGATTTTGTCCCACCGATCTCAAAAGATCTCCTAGCTGACTGACTGGAACCTTTCCGGTACCCTTTCTGTCAAATAGAGCAAATGCATCTTTGTACGCCTTAACGTTCTCAGTGGCTGCGGACTGTGTCAAAACATTACTAGTTAATATTCCTGTTTTCCCTTTTTTTTGCAACAAAAGATCACTTACCATGTCTGTGTGTGTCTCTGTTAAGTGTAATGTCAAAACTTGGACTGAATCACTTAAGTTTTATGTTAAGACAGCTCTCTACCGTCTTTTGTATACTTATATAACCCTCTAAAATTACATGTAAACAAATAATTCGAGATCAACTCGCTGACATAATCATATAACATAATCAACAATTTCCCAGATTGAAGAGTTTCAACTGATCAATGGCAATTAGAGCCCTTTATTGAAGGCGATCGGGAAAGAGTATGCTTGAAATGGCAAACTTCATGAAGGAAAAGTGGAAATGAGCAAGCTAATGAGAGTTTCTGGCGGAAGAACGAATCTTCCGCCCTGTTGTTTGCGGATACAGCCTCTGGATCAGAGCATAGTGTATCTGGGAACCTATAAGCTAGTGAAGGATGAGGATAGATATGGCAGTATTGAGATTTGGAGAATACAAAATGAGGCTTTGGTACCCGAAGAGGAAACAGGAAACTGTGGAATGGAGAAACTCAGCGAAATAAGAACCGATGGGGCCATTTTAGACTTGAAGCTGGATTCTTTTGATCCACATAAATTGGTTAGTTGTCATTCGACAGGAAATTTGATATTTTGGCAGATCCAAGATGATTTTGTATCTTTGAAAAAGCTTCTAGATTATCAAGCTTATGAGAAATCCACTTTGATAACCTCATTAAACTTCCACGAGACGATTCAAAATAGGCTGTGTCTAAGTACCACTACGGGAATATGTTCGGTTATTGAGCTTCATAACAATGGAACAGTCACTCAGAGAGACATGGATGGAACGCATGATCTGGAATGTTGGTATTCTACTTTTGGTGCACTTGATGCGTTGGAGAATGTGGTTTTTTCCGGAGGAGACGACCGTAAACTGATTGCTCATGATTTACGGATGGACCAACCATCTTCCTTAATTTGGCAAACGTCTCGTCTTCATGATGCCGGAATAGTTGCCATTCTACCCGCTTCTTCTAAATGGCTTTCACAAAGTTCCTATACCTTGTGGACGGGATCATATGACGATACAGTCAAATCTGTGGACCTCAGAGTTGTTGCTCCTTCTCCTTTAATCACAGGCTATCCACCTTTCAGAGCCAAAACTACAGTACAACTCGATGGAGGTGCCTGGAAGCTGATACCCAGTCCTACAGATAAAAGGAAGGTACTATGTTGCAACATGTACGCTGGTGCAAAGGTATTGAATCCGCTATCTGATGATACTATAGAGATTGAAACTAAATTTAAAGGAGATCATGAGTCAATGTGTTATGGAGGAGATTGGACCCCCGAAAGAATAATCACTTGCAGTTTTTACGACAATGTTATACAAACATGGCAGTATATATAACTTCTGATCCTTCTTCTTGTAAGTATAAACCATTATAAACTATTTATCTAGAGCCTGACTGGAAACCCAGGCCTTGAGTTTCTCATAATCAACCTCGTTCTTCTCTGGATCCTGTAATAGATTCTCATCTGTATATGAACCAGTTGCCAACTGATTGCGTAGACACACAATTGATGGAACTCGTGTCACCTGATAGTCCAATAGAAGACCCTTATTCCCCGGCTCATCGCTCTCGACATCAACCATATTCACCATCTTTGAATCATCGATGTCGTATGCCACTATGCGCTGTAATGCACCTGTCTGTTTATTTGAAGCCGTCTGTCCACGATAAACAAAGTTCATCAATAATGGTGTATGTGTAGGAAAAAGATTTTGAAGCTCTTGACGATCTCTAACAGCCATGAAGATCCGATTTTTGGTCGGCCCAGTTGGTGGATAAACCACCTGTTTAGGCATAATAATCGGGTTTTTCGATGACTGAATATAAACTGCCACCCCTCCAAGTAATAGAGTTCCCCCTAAAATCCACTTCTGTTTGTCTGTCAGAGTCATCTTGTCAATTGGGTTTGCATTCGATAAAATAGTTGTCCATCATCACTTCAATTGCTTTCTGTTGAATTAGATAAAGGCCTTCCAGACAGAAAAGTATTCGGCTTACGTAATCATAGAAATAATCAAAATCTGGGGAATATCTGGTGCACAGATGGTAGGCCATTTTGGCTAGCGACTCATCTCACTCCCCCCACCTGCGCATTGGGCCTCGGTTGTGTTTACGTCATGATGCTTACTAATTATGTCAGCATTAGTGAGCTTAGATAATCAAGAATTATCTTTCTTTCCGCAGCGAGTCGAAGACCTCAATAGAGATAGAAAGTTCAATGTGGAGAATCTACTGGAAGAACAAGAATGATGCAAAACAAGTTATTATAAATTAAGTAGAGCTTTTACAGGTGATTTAGTGTCTACAGTGGATCTGCAAAGAGGCATAAGAGACTCCGGACAAGAGTCGTTGATTTGTCTGATCGGAAATAGAGATTTAGAAGCTCAAGAGAAGTGTTGACCGGTTAGGCTAGACCCCTCAATAGAGCATAACTTATTGAAAATGACTGATTTGGAGACGGAAGATGTGTTTGAGCAGATGCCTATCATCTCTCCAACAATATCACCATCGAGGGCGGCGACAGTTAATGTGGAAGTAGATAATGCAGCACAGGTTAAGAGAAGTCGGTTACCGGAGACCTTGCCTGTCGTGGAATGTATAGCAAGGGCCAGGATTCCGACTACACAAGGTCCAGAGATTTTTCTGCATCTATATGAGAACAACGTTGACAATAAAGAGCATTTGGCGATCGTTTTTGGAGAGGACATACGTTCACGGTCACTTTTCAAGAGACGGGCTGGCGAGACACAGAACGATAGAATGACTAGAGGAGCATACGTTGGACGACTCCATCCAGGAAGAAGAAACGCGGACAAAGATGACGTTTTACATCTAGAATTGAAGTTTGACGAAGATGGGTACCTAATACAAGATCCAAAGGAGATTCAGGAAGACCCTACTTTAGTAAGAATCCACTCAGAGTGCTATACCGGAGAGACGGCCTGGTCTGCCAGATGTGATTGTGGAGAGCAATTTGACGAGGCAGGAAGACTTATGGGCGTCAACGGGCATGGCTGTATAGTTTATTTGAGACAAGAAGGCCGCGGTATAGGACTTGGAGAGAAGCTAAAAGCTTATAATTTACAAGATCTCGGTGCAGACACCGTTCAAGCCAATTTACTTCTGAGACATCCAGCTGACAAAAGAAGTTTTTCCCTAGCAACTGCAATACTTCTTGATCTAAATCTTGTGAATATCAAGCTATTGACAAACAACCCCGACAAGATTATTGCCGTCGAGGGTAAAAATCGGTTGGTGAAGGTGGCGGAAAGAGTCCCTATGATTCCTTTGGCCTGGCAACATGAACATGGAGGTATAAAGTCCAAAGAAGTGGAAGGATATCTGCGCACTAAGATCGAGAGAATGGGCCATCTTTTGTCAAAACCGGTGGACCAATAGATGATGCTGAAATGTGCATGTTTAACTTTTTATTACTCATCTTAGACTACATATCGTAAACGACAGTCATATTAATTAATGGACACAAAGTAAAAAATACTGGCATTCGAACAAAGTGCTTTTTAATATGTAACTGAACTAACAATTGGCAATTTCAAGCTAGCAGTCTCTCGATATCTGAAGCAATCTTGCTTGGAGTCTTGATGGAAGAGTATCTCTGGAAAACATTCCCTTCCTTGTCAATAAGGAACTTTTCGAAGTTCCATTTGATGCCTCTAAATCCTAGAAGACCTGGCTTTTGCTCCTTGAGCCACTCAAAAACAGGATCTGTGTTTGGTCCATTGACATCCACCTTCTTCATCAGGGGAAAATCGACTCCATAGTTTCTGCTACAAAATTCGACGATCTCCTTCTCGGTCCCTGGTTCTTGGTGGCCAAACTGGTTACATGGAAATGCGATCACAATGAATCCCTTGCTCTTGTACTTATCGTATGTCTCCTGTAGCTCTTTGTACTGCTTGGTAAATCCACATTTTGAGGCCGTATTAACGACCAAAACAACCTGGCCTTTCAGACTCTCGAATGGAAATGCATTACCTCTATTATCTAGGGGACTGAACTCGTAAAAATTCGACATTTCTTTATCTCTAAGTAACTCACAATGCCTCTTCTTTGAACTTCGTCTCCTCATTCACAGTTAAGTTGCCAAAATTGCTTATATAGTTTTTCTTCCAGCCGGAATCGGTGTAAGGATGAATCTAAAATCGTTCCGAATCTGAAAAAATCTAAACGGTTTTTCCGAGGCCCAAAGAGTAAAGAGGTGCATAAAAAACAGAAGCCTCGAATCAGTTGGTGATCTGATAAGATAGAGACTGCCGAAAAACGAACTGGATGCCAGTCGAAACAAAAGACTAGTAAACAGAACAGATTAACCGACAATATCCACATTAAAAACCTCACAGTCAACAGAAAATTAAGGATCCACTGCGTGTGTTTCATATACCAGGATGATTAGTCCTGGTTAGATCTAATAGTTAAAATCATCACTGTCTCTCATCTCCTGGAATTGGCAGATCTTTTCGAAGACATAACATGGTCCGAGCCATGGGGTCTCTTGCGACCAACCTCTGGAATCTCGGACTCGTACTCTTTCACCACACATCCAAGAAGAGTCGTACATCTTCTGCTTAGTTCGGCAATTGTCCGGCTTTGAAAGAAGAAATCGAACTGGAACAATGGACTAGTCTGAATATCAGCCCGAATTCTCTCATATAAATCGACACGGTCCAGTCCATATCTGTATAACTGAACAAGTAAGTAACGATCCTCCTCTTCGGTGAAAAGTCGTCTATTAGACGATGACGGAGGGTACCTCAAAGACAGTTCTAAGAGAGGAAAAGTCGTCTCAGATATCTTCCTTCTCAACGCTTCCTTCTGGATCTTGTTTCTTCTAATCCTCTCCTCTCCCACCTCGATCTGTCCGATATATCTCTCATATCCCTCTATTAACGAGTAGTTCTCCCAAAACGCAGTGGCATATTCTTTCACCTCGTCAAAGGTTTTGTCTTCAAATTCGGATGCGATAGCATTAAGTGAGTTGCGTCCGTATTTGGTGTTGACATGAATGAAATGGAAAAAATCACGTCTAGACCAATTACCATACCCCTGATTTATCAACTCCTGTTTCAGGTCTTCCTCCTCTTCGGTCAAAGGACGGGAGTTGTCTATTTGCTTTTGCTCTAGTTGCTGGTTCAGCTTGCGTTGCTCCAAAGTATCAATTGGGCCTTTCGTCAATTCAGCTTTTTGTCCAGTCTTCTTTTTGTAATAGTTTCTTTCTAAGTCATACAACTCCAACAGTTGTGCAGGGAAAAACTGATGGTCATAAATAGTGAGTTGCTTTGGTGGTTTTGGACCCTTGAATTGAGGCTGCGCAGATCCACTCCGACCTCCAGTGTTCAAAACATCTCTATAATACATATCTATGGAGTAGTTCTCTTTTCTTTCTCTTTTGGATGGATTGATCCAGCTGTAGACGCTTCCTAAAGGACCGCCTGCACTAACATCCTTCTTTTGGAAGTTCTTTCCATCCCATTCATATAACGAATTAGAAGACGTGAAATTCTGTAGATCATCTAAACCTAATTTTGCATACTTGGAGTTAAGCTCCTGAGTTTTTTGCTCCGATTCCATCAAAATCTTATCTATCTCATTGTCGTCTAACTCTTGTTTCTGTTCTTCTTCTGAGGCAGTGCCCCTACTTGATAGCACCTCAGCAGCTCCAAACTGAATCATATTTAATAACTCATCTTTGGAGTTGGCTTTATTCTTATTATCCTGTTGTGAGTTGAGATGTCTGCCCTGTTGAATCACTAATTGGTCAAGTCTCAACTTTTGTGATGCTCGCTCAAGAACTTTCTCCTCGATGGCATTTTGAGTAACAAAACGGAAAACCTTGACCTGCTTTGTCTGGCCAATTCTATGAGCTCTATCCATGGCCTGTAAATCCGCTTGCGGATTCCAGTCAGAATCATAGAGGAAAACTATGTCGGCAGAAGTCAAGTTGATTCCAAGTCCACCTGCTCTTGTGGTCAAAAGAAAGACGAACTTCTTAGAGCCAGGGGCGGAATACTCGTCAATTGCTTTAATTCTATCAATGTGGTCTGTTTGTCCATCAATTCTGCAGTACTCAAACTCTCTAAATACACAATAGTCCTCTAAGATGTCCAACATTCTGCTCATCTGAGAGAAAATCAAAACACGAGAGCCCTGTTCCTTCAACCTCTTCAACATTTTATCCAAAATCTTCATTTTCTGGGAGTTGTAAACCAAATGTTCATCAGTGGTATAAGGTGGTCCTGGCTCTGCTCCTTCGAATAAATAGGGATGATTACAGCACTTTCTCAGTTGCATCACAATGTTGAGAAGTCTAGTCTTTGACTCCCTTTTTCCATTGGCACCATTGACGGCATCTATGTCTCTCTCCAAAAGTTTTTGATACCACATCTTTTGCATCTGAGACATATTTACATACACATTCAGTTCCTTTTTAGGAAGAAGGGATTTTTCGACATCGGATTTGATTCTTCTCAACAGAAATGGCTGCAACACCTTGTGTAATTGTTGTACAATAGAGTCATCTTTGCTTTCGGACTCGCTGTCACCAGAAGAGAACCACTCATCAAATGTTCCGGAATCGGCAAACACGTCCGGCAGTAAAAAATTTAATAGTGCCCATAATTCGTGCAAATTGTTTTGCAATGGAGTACCAGTTATAAGCATTCTATTTTTCGAATGGAACATTCTGATGATCTGGGACAACAATGAATCTTCGTTTTTAAGTCTATGGGCTTCGTCAACCACTATGTACTCCCAGTTGAATTTCTTTAAAGCAGATTTTTCCCTAATCACAATTTCGTATGAGGAGATCACCACATCGAAGCCGCAAGGCATTATCTTGTTCTTAATAATTTCATTTCTTTGTTGTTGATCTCCGGTTAAAACTACAGTTTGGACTTCTGGAGTCCATCTAGCAAACTCCCTTTGCCAGTTTTCCAGAGTGGACTTAGGAACAATCACCAAATGTGGTCCTGGAATACATTTCAAATATCTGAGATATCCAAGGAACGAAATTGTCTGTAGAGTCTTACCAAGCCCCATCTCATCTGCAAGAATACCTGACAGATTGTTCTCCCTTAGAGAAATCAACCAGTTCAATCCCTGGATCTGGTAAGGCCTCAAAGAACCATTCACATAACTAGGACTCTCAGTAAACTCAAAGATCTCTGAAGTCTCTTCTTCATCCTGAAGAAGTTCTGCATCCTCTTCTTTTTCTGTCTTTCTTCTACGGTGATCGGAAATCCCAGAATTTGCTAAAGAAGAGTCATTTTTCAACAGTTCCAAAACCTCAGCGAACCGTGGATCTTTGGTGGCCTTCGAATCTATAAAATGTCTGAAAAGCCCCGTTATTCCCAACAGATATTTGAATCGTGTAGCAGTTTCCTCTACATTGAACTGCTTAGTTTCACTTTCGGCTATGTATCTTTTCCGTCTTTCCTCTTGTGTCCATCTTCTTTGATAGCCAGCGAATCCGCTCAGATCATTCAAATACTGATTCTCTTCTACTAAAGCCACAGGGCCTGGTGTAGTTTCTGCAGAAACCCCTGTACTTAATATAGCCGCTGTTTCTGTCATGACAACACAGTTTTCTGACCCTGTTTCTAGTCACTTAGATCTTGTTCACTAGCATCTAAAACAGACACCTATATAAAGAGCATTTGCTCTTGTTTTTAAACAACGCGTGTGGTTTTTCTTGCTGAAATTTCCTAGGATATTTAGTGGCAAATTTAGTGGCTGGTGTTTTTGTCTTTGTGGCGCAGAATTACTAATCTCTAGAAAAAATGCAAGAGATATAGATATTATCAGGTTCTTGATTCTTCAAAAACATCATAGAGAGCTCTAGTGACCAATATAAGAGCCAAATCAGGCTAAAAACACAACACAATGATAGCAGTGAATACAAAACAACAGCATATAAATGCTGAAAGCGGGATTCTCTCGAGAACAGGAAATATAACAGACAACTTGAAGGCTCCAGAGCCTGAGCATTGTCCTGGGCCAGCTAGTGAAGATGCAGGAAAAACAGATGCCTGTGCTGGATGTGCAAACAAGGAGATTTGCGAGTCCCTTCCGAAGGGACCAGATCCAGATATCCCTTTGATCAACAAAAGACTCGAAAATATCAAACACAAGGTTCTAGTTCTTTCAGGAAAGGGAGGAGTTGGAAAGTCGACTTTCACATCGATGTTATCGTGGGCTTTAGCGTCGGATCAATCTCTTGAAATCGGAGCCATGGACTTAGATATTTGTGGTCCTTCCCTTCCTAAGATGCTGGGATGTGAAAATGAGTCGATCCACTCCTCAAACTCAGGATGGTCACCTGTTTATGTGAGTGATAACTTAGGAATGATGTCCATCCAGTTCATGTTGCCGAGTGAGGACTCTGCTATCATCTGGAGAGGAGCTAAGAAAAATGGTCTGATCAAACAGTTCTTGAAAGATGTTGACTGGGATGAACTGGATTACCTTGTGATCGATACTCCTCCAGGGACATCCGACGAGCATCTATCAGTGACGACATATTTAAAGGAGGTTGGAATAGACGGAGCCTTGATAGTCACTACTCCTCAGGAGGTTGCATTGCTGGATGTGAGAAAAGAGATTGACTTTTGCAAGAAAGCCAATATAAAGGTTCTAGGAATAGTGGAAAACATGTCTGGATTCGTCTGTCCAAATTGTGGAGGAGAGTCAAAGATTTTCAAGCCTACAACAGGCGGAGGAGAACAATTAGCCAAAGAACTTGGGTTACCATTTTTGGGAAGTGTTCCTCTTGATCCCAGAATTGGAAAAAGCTGTGACTCTGGTGAAAACTTTTTAGACATGTATCCTGATTCCCCTGCCTGTGATGCCATTTTGGACGTGGTCGATTGTTTGAGAGAAGAGATCGAAAATGATGATGAATAGACATGATTCCTCTCCTTATTTAACATAATCATATTTTTCCTTGAAAATCTTGATAACGCATGAGAGGTTTAATGATGAATAAATTCGAATACGCTTTACAAATATCTCTAATATTTCTATACTGAATGTACAGATTAATTTACTAAAATACTGATATCTATCTAATATACCGAATGTTCATCAAAAGTGATCATTAGATCGCATTCTTACCGTCAACCAAACGGGGGGACAACTTGCTTCTAAGATAATTGGATTCGCTTGAAGGCAGGGGGATCGTTAATAGGAACTCTTTATTGTAATTCAGTCCCTGCTCGAATATTAACCGAATCAACTCCCTATACATCAAGGTCTTAGCAACCTTAATATTGGAATTCGTTTCTTCTAAAATCATTAAATTGTTGACCAATTTATTAACCATAGAGTCCAATTGATCTAAGGGATATTCCCAATTTGAGATAATAGAGATATAAGAAAGGTACAGATCACCGCCTGTAACCCATTCAGGAAGAACTTTGAAATTCAAAAGAAGATCCTTTAATTCACCAAATGACGAACCTGAGATTATTAAATTAGGCGCAACATCATCCAAAACTAATTGATGAGCTTTTTTAAGAAGCTGGGCATCAACAAGAGACCATGCAGCCTTAAGATTATCGCCTTCAAGCTTGAATTGAACAGCTCTCGCTTCATATAACAACGACAATGGTAGTTTGAACTTATTATGTAATGCTAATAGATTCGCATTTTCTCCAACGAAGTTCAAGGAAGTAGCATTCGCCTCTACCAACTTGCGAACTTCCTCTTCGCAAGTGATATCACTGCTAAGGTGTTCTAAAACAAAAATTGCTTCTTCAAACAACTTCTGAGATTCTAATTTCTTTCCAAATCTCTTGATTATAGAATCTACCTGGGGTTCTCCCAGTTTAAAAATCTTGTTTAGTTTCTTGACTAGCAGAAACTGCATCTCATCTGAATAACTGGAGATAATTTCGGATGGATTACCTAAGATTTTAAATATAGGAT
Organism: Ogataea nemodendra; assembly: GCA_030567775.1. Taxonomy (NCBI): domain Eukaryota; kingdom Fungi; phylum Ascomycota; class Pichiomycetes; order Pichiales; family Pichiaceae; genus Ogataea; species Ogataea nemodendra. Next base: position 556,333 of record JAJLSV010000013.1, read on the forward strand.
AAAATTCAGTGTCTGCGGTGGTCACCATTCCCAGTTTGTTGTCATAAGAAATAAAATCTGACACCAGTTGTTGCAATTCCATGTTAGAGTTACCGTATTTAATTTGTAGCAATAAGGTAACAGACCAGGAGAGGCCATAAAGATGACGGATGTATTGATCAGATAAGATTAGGCCTGCAAGTAGCTTGTATATTTTTTGGACAGCTTCAGGTATCAACTTTAGTGAAGAAGACTTGGACCACTCCTCGAGTTGCTTTTTGGCCAATGATCTAACAGACGGATCATTAGAATCTATTAGTGTCAAAAGTACTGATAGATGGTAGTTAGAGCTTTCAATTGCACAATCAACAGCTTTGGAAATCTCACCTGAACACAAGTAAACATATATCAATTCCAATTTATCATTCTTATTAGCTGTAGTCAATCTACTGATTTCATCTGCATTGTATTCTTGTAACCACTGAATTAGAAGCTCGCGACGTTTTAGATCAACAAATTTAGCTTTCATAGCAGGATTGTCAGAACAGTAGTTTTTGTCACTGCTGGACAAAAACGCTCCACAGTATTCATCATCAAAGAGTCTAGCAAGTAAATCCCAAATCATATAGTTTGACGAATTCTTGAACGCATGAACAATTGAAGATAGAGAAATCTCCTCATCGAACTTTATAATAGGAAATGAGCTCGTGTTTCTGAGTTCGATCTTTGAATTCTGGATTTCATCCCTTAATATTATCTTGAAAAAAGATATATCATGAAATGCAACTGCAGGCTGCTTGATTTTCATAGGTTGGGAGTCACCCTTGTTATTAAATAAGAATTCGTTCACTGTTTTGGTGTCGAGATTCAATTTTTTACCCTCATTCAGCTCACTTGAAAATACAGAGACATAACCACCAGAAATATCGAATTGTTTGTCCCAGTCTTCATCCACCGGGAACTCACTTTGAGTTCTCAAAGAAAGAATGTCGATATCTTCTATTTCAGGTTCATACGCTTTAACATGTACAAGTTCATTGAAGTTAGGTTCATCTTCAGACTGGAGTTCCTCCATCGCCATAACCTCATCCGGATAATTTGTATCAGTTGGTTTGGAGACCTGGACATAGTCTTCAGTTTCATTAACCGGTTTAGATGACGGTAGAATGGCTGGAGAGTTCAAATAATTTGAATCATCAGCCCATCCGCCAGGAACAGTTGAAGAGTAATCTGATCTAGGCCTTTTATTCCTAGGATTTCCCTCCTGAGAATCGGAAAGTAACCTTATTAATCTGCCATTTTGGTATTCGGATATGTTCTCTAATGCGATCTTCTTTATTTTTGTCTTGTTTTCTTCGTTAGCCGCTTCGGTTTTTATTTGATTGTTGAATCTCTGAATTATCTCCGGTTCGTCCTCATCTTCATCCACGAGACCCCAAATACTGAAATGTTCAACGCTGAAGGTAAACTTTCCGGCAATAGGATCGTAATTGATAAAAGTCATTCCAGGAATAGATTTCAATTTACCTATATGGCCAGAAATTTCTGACGAGAAAGGATCAGTGATTCTGGTCTTCGTAGACTTATCTAACGGAAAACACTTTTCGACGCTAACGACAGCTGGAACATTTAATCCATTCCCTCTGGAAGGTTTTTGAACACCTTCTGGATAAACTAGAAGAAGGCGAGGTCTGAACACAATATAAGTGCCCAATAATAAATTCCATTGACCCTGGAAGAAACTTAGATCAACAGGATACAAGAATGTCACTTGTCCAAATCCTAACCTGCCAGCAGTAAAGTTTTCAACATGTGTTAGCTCAGCGGGATTTGCATTAGCCAACTCTTCAATTGAAGGTGAGCACCAATATTCATCTTTAAGCTCTTTTACCTCCACATTTTCCTTCGTAGACATTTTGGAGGTGGCATCATCCTGTTTATTAGAACTCAATTCAAGACCTTCCCCTTGTTTTGTAGTTCGAGCCTTCTTTGTCGGTCTTAAGTTAGGAATTGTTATAAGAGGAGGAGTTTTCAATGGGATAATACCTTTCTTCTTGAAAATAACATCGTCAGGAATTATTTCTTGATAGTTTTTAAATGTTCCTCTTGGATTTTTGACTATTAACTTTCTAAACTCGGACTTTGACGCGTTCTGATTAAGTCCATTCAATGTTGTACCATGGCTCGCTATTGAGGTGCAACTAGTGTCAGGTTTGTCTTTCTGAATTCCTGGGAAAGAAAATATGTTGAATGGGTTGGTAGGAGAGAATATTCCGGTCACATTTTCCAAGGTATATTTGTGTAAACTTGGAAGTCTTGAGGATTTCCCCAGTCTGCTCAGGAATGATGAACCATTTGATGATATTGAGGCTGCTTCGTTTGAGTTTACTGAAGACGAAGATCTCTTACGTTTCATTTGAGGTCCCAATGATGAGGTAGTAGACTTGTGACTAGGAGTTAAAGCTTTGGGCATTTCAGCCACATATGTGGATGCTGATGCTGAAGATATACTCACACCGTACGGACTCGAAGTTATACCATTTTGTTGAGTTTGCTTATGTTGAGACTGAGTATTATAGGTGGAATTAAGGACAGCGGGATTAAATAAATTGGTCGAAGTTGTTTGGAGGTTTGATAATCCACCATTGGTTTGCTGACTTCCAAATAGTCCACCTCCTGTGCTGCTCGGTTGTGTTGCATTTCCGAATAGACCACCACCCATGGTTGCCTGCTGGGTTTGGTTTCCTAAAGAAAGCCCATTCGACATTGTATTATTGCTGGCACCAAAAGAGAATCCAGAAGTTGGCGATTTGTTGTTTGTTTGAGGTGCCAATGCATTGGCAGTTGTCTGTCCTGTTGTTTGCGAGTTCCCAAAAAGACCTGTCTTCATTCCCGAAAAAGAAGTAGACCCAAGGGGACTCGGTATTGTGGTGCCATTGCTGGCTCCAAAGGTGAACCTTGAAGAGGGTTCCGTTGAGGATCCAAACATTTGAGTTCGGCTGGACAAAGAACTAACCTAGATAAATTGTAATTGCGGAACTCAGATATGATTCAGAGTCACTTCTAGCGATATCACCCTATTGTACCGATATTTTGGCCGTTTTGATCCTCTGTACCCAACCAATTATGCCCAATTACGAGACTATTTGTTTTTTGTTTTATGGTCATTAAAATTTTGATGTTTTCTGAATCATTAATGACTCGGTATTTATTCTGACAGAAATATGATCTAAAATATTGAGATCCATTATTTAGGATTAAAGAGGTTTAAGAAGAGGTTTAAGAGGGAAGACAATGATATTAGGTGGTGTTAAAGGTGGAAAAGTCAGATAGAGCAATCCAAATAATAGGTAAATACATATCAGTGTTTGAGTCTTGAATTAGAAAGAAACTATACTGAGGACCGACACATTGATTGATCAGTTCCTCAAGTAAGGGGAAACACGGTCACGATGGATGTAACCACGGACTTCGGGTATGCGTCGGTGAACCTTTCCTTGAACCTACATTGGGTTTTTCTCACTAACTGGGTGATAGCCTTATTAGGATCATTGGGAATTCTGTTCTATTTTAACCGTCTAGTGGGTTCATTGATATCATTGTTGCTCAGGTACTTATTATGGAAACGATATAAAATTCGAATAAAGGTTCAATCAATCAAGGTCTCATTCTTAGCAGGAAGGATTTTCTTTAAAAATGTGACTATAATAACTAAAGACGAGCTGATCCTGGCCCATCAAGGTTGGTTGACTTGGAGATATTGGCTGACTGGAGTCAGAAGAGCAGGCATAGATATTGCAGATGAAGAAACGGATTCAACGAAAAATGAAAACCTTCCGACTCGATTTCTCCTAGAAGTATATGGTCTAGAGACTTTCATGTACAATAGATCGTACGTTTATGATGACATAATGGAAAAACTGAAAAAACAAGACTCGGTCTCCCCTGAAAGCAATGACAACGTGAAATCGTTCTGCTCAAAAAGAGAGTCGCCATCCTCATTTCCTGATTTTGCGTCAACAACCGAAGAGATAAACACAATACATGATAAAGCATATGAAACCAATGGTAATAGTCTACCGGCGGTCATTAAACTGCTGCCAATATCCATGATCATTAAAAGAGGCTCTTTGGTAATCGGAAATGAGACCACCACTTCTTTGCTGGTGGTTTCTTATTCCATGTTAGATGGGACTATAGATGGGGCAGTCCCAGGATGCGCTCTGGATAAATGGAGAGTTAATTTCGATTTTAAAGCGTCACAATTGCAAGCCTACCTCAAACCAAACATATCTTACAAACACATCGATAAATTGGCTAAGGAAATCGAACTTCTCCATAGGGACCGTGTACAAAGGTTTCTCATATTTCTGGATGCTGTGCCTAAATATATCAAAACACAATGGAATAAGAAGCTAGATAACCATCGAAAACAAGAAGACGAGAAAGTATGGTACGGTCTGGAACGTTATCTGACCACGGCTACGTTGAATAAGTCTACATTAGGCGAAGATGCAGGTAATCATGATCCGAAGGCGGATGCAATGATATTTAAAAAGACAGATTATGCAAGATACACACATATTTTTGATTCCGATTATGTTGATTTCCATTATTATTATGATGTCCCAGGGGTTGTCCCTGATGCTCAATCATCTATAGCTGATCCATGCAATTCCCCAGATATAGGTAATGGAGGTCCAGCTCCGGTGAATAACCTTGACTTGAAAATTTCACAAGGAACTGCACATTATGGCCCTTGGGCAGACAAGGAAAGAGCATACTTACACAGTATGCTGTTTCCAGCAGCTTGTCGTAATAGCGAACCTTTTGAAAAACTAAAGGGAGGTATGACACGACAATATGTTGGTTTTAAGCTCTTTGTAGAATGTGTGGATGACTTTAGTCTACAAATTCCATTCAAAGAGGGAAGTAAAGATATACTATATGCCAAACTCCCGAATATACCATCTGCACCTTCGGCTCCAAGACCATTTGGTTGGTTAGACATAAAAGTCAACCAAGGGTCTTCTTTCCGTTCTTTTTCTTCATATATTCCAACTAAACAGGAAGGTTGGAATAATACTCTTGATGTGGACTTGATAAATCCTGGAGTATTCTCCAGTATCAATCATAACCTCTTTTTTAGAGCAAAAAAGCACACATTGAGTGCGAATATAGGATATCCCCTCCAGTGGAATGGAGAAGCAAGATGGATATTTTCCCATAAATCTGATAATGCAGAGATATTCTTTCTGCGAGAACATATTACCCTATTATCTGATATGTTTGAAGATTTCAGTTCAGGAGATCCCATGCCATACGAGCTTTTCAGACCATTCTATTACGATATAATCTGGGATATCTCTAATTACGTTATTTGTTTGAACTTGAGTGAGAAGAATATTGTGGATAATCCTCTGGATCCTAACGATAATATTTTTGTCTCATTCAAAGGATCAGACCTGAACATTAATATTGGAATTCCTCTGGATACGATATATAGAAAGTCTACCACTTTCGAATACCAACTATCCACAAGTTATTTTGATTTGGTTTTTGATTTGCCCCCATGGCATACGGGATATAATTTTATGAAGAACAAGGAAGTGGGAAAAGCGTTCAATTTCCATCTAGATGGATCATATACCTACTTCTCTGCCGTTGAGATAGACTCGGTTGACAGGATCATTATAAACTGTACTTGTGAAAGTACTACACTAAAATGCTATGGTTCTGTTATTAGATATGTTTTGATTTTAAAGGCCAATTATTTTGGTGAAGATATTCATTTCAGAACTTTAGCTGAATTCATGGATGATTTCAACGGCAGCACATCAGATAAGGTAAAGCACCAAAATGATGTTTTTGGCATCAGATTACAAAATGAAACTGATTTATTTTTCACCTTTTATGTTGAAAATGGTTGTCTTATCCTGCCTTCTCATATATATGATTGTGAATCACATGTCTCGTTACATTTCAACACCTTAGACATCGATCTCCGCTTTAACAATTATTACATGGATTTGCAGGCTGACTTTTCAGAAATCAATGCTAGATCCCTGGATCAATGTAATGAGTCAACAATAGCTCTAACTACTCTCAATAAGCCCTCGTTTGAACCAGAGATGGTAATTGACTCTCTTTCTGTTCATGGTCATAGAGTATTCGGCTTGCCTCCAGATGAACCCACCTACTTTTGTAGATGGGATTTTGAGGCGGGTGATATTATTATTGACTCATACCCTTCATTCCTTGATGCTTTTGATCGTTCGTTATCTTCCATTGGTGTTGGTTACAATGATATAGAAAATTCGCTTGGTATACCTGAGGAAATCGTCACCGATATTGTTAATTTATCATTTAATTGCCCGAAATTTGAAATTAATGTTCGAGGCTCTGATTATAGTATAAGGACCACTCTTACTTCTCTCTGCTTTAAACTTTCGGATCAGGCAAATGATCAATACAACACAAGAATTAACCTTGAAATTCAGGAAATATTAGTCGACTCATTTAAGGGAGGCGTCAACGTCATGCAGATTAGAACATCGCTTTATCTAACTGACTTTGTTAGAAAGCCACACTCTCTAACTAAAAGGATGAAACAAGTTGAACACATCAAAGCAAATGATGGACCGTTTCATCGCTGTCCATTTTTACTTCCCACTAAAGCAAGAGATGCTAAATATTATAAAGACAGTGGTTCTATTAGGCCGTCCCTTTGTTTACCGGATGTGCCTCCTCCTTTGAATTCACGATCAGTAGATCTTTTAATGAGGAACTATCCTAAGAGACTGCAGAATCTGATGATAAGCTGTAATGACTCGGAGGTGGCCTCCACAACTGAACTTGGGGACTCCTATTTTTTGAAAGAACAAAGTCCATATCCAGAGGGCGTGACATTTAATGATGATCGTGAGTATGATCATGTAATTTTAGACTTTGACACAATAGAGGTATTTTTATCACCAGCGGTCTCGTTGGTTATTTGCGATATTATGTACAAGTTCAACGAATGTACTATAACAAATGTTCTGGACAACATACAAATAGACGTCATGAAACATATAAATGAAAGACATTCCCAACTATTGACCGAATTGAATTTGAGATTTTGTACCCCATCCATACACTTAAGGATTGCGGATACTCTTCGTTCTATGGATTTCATCAGTATGGAGTTAACAAAGCCATGGTTGTCAACATCATTTAAAGATACAGATAACAACACCAAAGATGTTGCTATTTATATGCATATTCCACACCTAGATATTGCTATGGTGAGAGACCAAAAGCGTCAACTCACTCTCAATCTACAAGAAGCTGAAGTTATCTTGAATGATTCTGCTTCCAAAACAACTCTGAAAATTGATCAAGAACATATATCTGTTGATACTGACCCTAGAAGCTTACTATGGGTGTTTAAATATATTGAGACAATAATCGATCAATTACAAGAGGCTATGTTAATAGACGAAATGATTGTCAATAACAAACAGAGGTCTAAAGTCGAGTTAGCTTATTTGGTTTCGACTGCGGGTGTTAATCATTCTGTGAGACATGATCCAGCTTGTATCACAAAGCCCTCATATGTTAATCGTTTCACTGATGATCACATACGGCTTGAAGATAGTTGGAAAATTATCACAAGATTAAGGCATGTGATAAATAACCTTCCGAATGATTGGCTTGTGCAAACCAATGCGATGTTCAAGGCTACAAAGTGGGAAGCTCCTCCAGATGCAAAAGAGCGGGTATTCGAAGTGTTCCAAAATTGGAGAAGGTGGGAGTTTGACAATATTGAAGATAGCTATATTTTGAAAAACATATTTGGCACCCAAACTGTGGATAAACTTAAGAAAATGATCTCCTGTTCGGTTGATTTACGGTTATTAAGACTGAATATTTTTCCATTCAGAAACATGTTGGTCTTAAGAGGCATTGATCTAACATTCAATTCGAACAAGCTATCTGCGGATATCGAAAAACTTGCTAGCACTCTGGTAGAGAAACATGTTGAAGATGGAATCGATCTTGGCATTCGAATCGAATATGTCACTGTTGATTTATGTGAAATTAGAAATTCTATTCCATACCTAAGAGAAATGATTGAATCCTCACTATTTAAATCAAATTCAAATAAACACGAGGACATCAATACTGATAGCACTGCCAGTTCTACTTGCAGTCCAGAAGAAGTCTCTGCCGATGGTATTGGTCTCATTTTCACACCACTACATTTTAGTGTGAATACTTTTATCAATAATTTTGACTTTCGTGTTCGAATTCAGCGATCTGGAGTGGACATACACAGTGAGACTGTAACTCTTGGTCTTACTGGTGTAAAAGATCAGGATAATATTCCATTCACAATGAGCCTACATCATAGTTCATTGTCTATTGATTTACTGATGGAAAATAGTAAATTGTTTGAATATCAGTGTGGTGATCATTTGTTTACTCTCTGCAATGTTGGATCTTTAGATGGTGGTTCTAAACTCATAGACATTTCTACAGCTTCAGTGAAGTTTAGTGCAAAAGAAGGAACAGACAAATATATCAGAGCAATGGACATCATCATGTATAATGAATATCAGGTTATTCAGCCATTGGTTGAGGCGGTTTCCAATATTAGAAGAACTGAAAAAGTCTTGACAAAGGACTCGACTACCCTTTCGCAATCCTCAGTCTTTGATAACTTAAAGTTTAAACTTTCAGGAGGTATCAAGTTTCGTGAAATTATGTTGGAACTGGAGTTATTATCTCCTCTCATTCATGTCCTAGACATTCAGGATTTGTCATTAAATTTCAAAGTCTCCAAGGATGGCATTATAAGCAATTTTAAATGTTTGAGAATGAACATGTCATTGATTTCTAATATTAAAGGTTATCTTATTCAGTACTTTGGCACTACAATTGGGAAGTTCAGCATTATGATGGGAATAAGTGCTCCTCAATGCGCTTATGACATCTATATAAAAGCTCATGCTGATCAATTGAGAATGAACGCTGCCCAGTACAATGCTACATATTTAGTTGGAAGGGCAAACGATGATTTGAAGATTATAACCAAAAATGTCGCAAAGTTCGCTGATAGAATAGAAAAATTCAAGTCTCTATTCACTACTGTGGCTCCCAAGTCTGAAACTGTTTCTAACATGGAGCCAGCAAAATGGTCTGCCACTAAACTTCAGTTGGGTGTATCATTTGACTCTCTTTCTATGTTATGTTTATTGAACAATAACCAACTTTTCATGGAATCGTCAAAAATGGGTCTTGACTTCTCTATTTCAGAAATGGTAACAAGTGATAAGCCCTATGGTGAATTGGTCCTTCCATCTGTTAAGATTAATTTTGTGTCGCATGGAGCGCAGTCTAACAGATTCACTGTCTGTGATCTTCATTGTCGGGTTCGATTGTTTGATCTACATCTCCCGGGAGAAACTATTAAGAAAGTTGAGATCGCAAGTGACTTCTGCCGATTTGTTCTGGATCTACATTATACCAAAGAAATCATCGACATAGTTCTAGACCTCCAGAATGCTGTTAGAAGATTCAAGCTCCCTGAGAAATGGTCTGAGAAACAAGTGTCTGATTCAGAAGGGAATTCGTGGGATATTTTGAATTCCTTTTCGATCCACATTATCTCAAAGAATTTATGCATAGGATGGTTGTTTCCAAAACTGGATAGAAAAAGGGTCACTTACATGAATATAATTCCAGGATTCATAGCAGGTTATGAAAGCGCGGAGCTTGTTTGTAGTAAGACAATTGGCAAAGCATCTATCGTTGGAATGTATATTTCAACAGCTCATGGAGATACCCCTTATACTTATTTTTCGACATCTGATGAAAGTCTAAGTGACAATAGGGTATTTTTTCCCTGTTTTGAATTGATATATGGAGAAGTTATAGAAGATGAAACAAAATCTATCAAGGCTAAACTAAATGGTGATATAGTTGATTTCAAGCTACAAACAAGTTTATTTTCCACCGCTGATACTTTGATGAGTTCAGTGGCTTCTATCCAGGAAAAATTAGAATCTTCAAGAACAGCCCCTATATCTGTACAGCCAACATCAACAAATACTAAAGATTCTCCGACTTTTCTGAATACAATTAATTCTAGTTTCAAGTCCATTTCTTGTTTGCTGGTATTTCATGGAGCTTCTATTATGATTTACAACCCGAATCTAGTAGTCAATGGTGAACTAACATCTCTATGTTTGCAAGCTCCATCCCTGAAAGTTGCTGCTAAATATACTAAATCAATGGGACTCCGAAAAAAACATGAACTTTCGCTACAGGCCCTTACCTCAGCTACTGACAATTTCTTATCATCTTCTTGCGTGCCAGTAATACTTGAATTGGTACAAGGCAGTAGGGGGTTCCTCAAAAATACTAGCGCAGACAGAAGGAAAACTAGTTTTGTTCAGTCTCAGTCGCAGCAAGAACAGAAGCAACTAGCCTTGGACATCGAGAAAGTGTTTGAAAACTTTAAATTGAATATTGCATTAACAATCGAACCTCAAAGATTGACTCTAAGTTGTGAGCCGAGTGCCAAGGTTAAAGCAACTATATCCACAAATGGTGTTCACTGGCAATTTAATACCGATAATGATTTCCTTTCGACTCTCCTTTATATTGATGATTTGAAAGCAGAGCTCCAGCATGTGTATTCCAAAGAGACAAGTGGTTCTGTTTCTGTGAGAAACATTCTTCTTTCTGCTACAACTGCAAATGTCAACCATATCAAAACTATTTCTACAGTTGCAAGAGTTTCAGATATAGAAGCTTTCCTTAGTATGCAGCAACGTCAAAATTTAGACATTTTCCGTGATATATGGCTTCCTGGTGACATTTTTCCTACTGTTCCTATTAAAAGGACAGATGTCTATGCACCAGCAGCGAATAAAACGATTTCATCAATCCTCCGAGAGGTATCTTCCACCACGGCATTGCCTTGGTTATTGACTCTTTTGATTAAAAAAGGAAAACTCAAGATTGATCTTGGAATATCTCTAGGGGTATTGAATCTAGAATTTAATGATGTGTGGGCGAAATCTACTAAGTCTACTAATTGGGATCAGAATTTGAAACTTGAGTTTGGAAGTATCGCCGTTGTGTCTGAAGGTCGTCTTGGGGGGTTGTTGGTCGTCAAAAAGGTAAGAATGGCATCTGCCATATCTTGGGCAAAAGACCGAGGAATACGTCAAATTCCTCTTGTCCTTTTATCTGCTGGCTTTTCATCTTTTGAAAGCAAGGTCTCATTAGATTACCATGCATTTTTCATCGTCAATTTAAAAAATGTAATGGTGACGATTTATAATCAGAGTGTGGAGAATGATGCCGACAGACTTGTGGGCAAAGCATCAGTTGGCTCTTGTAATGTCTACATGACTGCATTGACGGCCTCGAACTTTGTTGATATCTACACCACTGGATTAAGAATGAAACAAGATATCAAGATTTCGTATCATCAAGTTTTAAATGACTCTGTTTTAGACCAGGATCAAAGTATTATGAGCAATGCCCCATCTAGTGGCTCCATTCAGTCGCGTTTTTCTACAATAGACCGAAAGAACAGTGACATTGGAACCCCAGCTGCAACGGATACTTTCTTGGATGTTGTTGAAAAATTCCATACAGATCTCGATGTTAAAATTGGCTCCCTTCAAATTTTCGTGTTTCCTAGTACATTATTAGATTCACAAGCCCTTGTGTTTAAAATTGGTTCTTTTGCTGCTAAGTTCGGCCAAAGAAAGGCTCAAAAGCTTGAAAATGATCTTGATATGTCTATTGATGATTTGACTATATCTTTGTCAACATTTAGGAATAAACCAACAGAAGCATCTCTGGACGAAGATAGTGTGCAGACTTTTATGAGGCTTGCATCATCTGCTTCTGGGGGCAGTATTTTTGTGTTCCCCTCATTCAGGGTGTCAATGGATATCTGGCAAGAGTTTGGATCCAATTTGGTGGAGTATATATACAATTGCTCCTTCGGAGGAAATGTGGATGTAAAATGGAAACTTGGCTCTATTTATTTCATTAAAGAGATGTGGTATTCACATGCTACCACACTGAGGACTAGGCTGACTGCCCTACGTATATTTATGTCTGGCTACGGAGAAGATGCAGAAGATCTATTTGAAGAGAATTACAAAGAATCCATTTTCGAGTCTGTGAATGTTGAAGACAAATTGAAAGATGTTGAATCTGATAAGAAATACGAATATGTGCCATTAGAAGAGCCGAACATTGATGCTCCTCAATTGAAAGATCTTGGAAATGCCACACCTCCATTAGAATGGTTTGGTTTACATCGAAAGAAGTTTCCAAATCTCACCCATCAGTTTTTTGTTATTGGGCTTCAGCAGATGGTGAAAGAGGCTGAGATCAGATATGCGAGTGTTCTCTAGTGAAATTTGACTCAATCTTTTGGCCCACTTATATGAATGTATAGTATTGAACGTTATAATTTATTTGCTAAATGATGGTGATAAAAATTGTTATCGGACGCTCTCGAAAAATTCGTGATTTATAGATCTATAGAATATTTATTTAGACATTTATTTTATAGGTAATGATGGAAACGATAATTGGCTCGATAAATATAGATTAGTTGAACACAAATAATAGGGATAAGATGAGAATATACTGAAATAAAACATGTTTGACCCAGCTAACGATAAGAGAAGTCGACCTCCAGCAGTGAGTCTGCGGCCATCGCTTACCAATTTAAGCCAGAGGGGAAATAAGGAAACAGATACATCACGACCATTGAACGAAAACACGCAACTCAGAACCAAATTTGGGCAGAGACAATCACAGATATTGAACAGAAATCCAAGTAACTTAGAACTCCGGGAAGATGCATTCAAAAAATTGGCTATACCTGAATTCGAAAGCACAAGGACAAGACATAACACAGTGACCACCAATATGACGTTAGACTCTCTGACTTCTGCTTCCAGCTTATCGTTGAATGATACTACTGAAGGAGAACATGACTTAGTTAAAAATTCAAAGCACAACAAAGACCAAATGAGTTCGACCTGGGCTCTGGCAGATATTCTTCACTCATTAGGAGATAAAGAGAAGCCTGCGCAATATCTAATCGATCGATCCAACGAATTGATAGTTCTTTTACAGGAACATGAATCTCTTAATAAGGACTTGGTATTCTCTTCTGTGCTCACCACACTTCAGGGTCTCTTGTTTCATTCTAATTCGGTAGTTGTTGCTTGTGGTTACAGGATTCTGCGATACATTATGACGGATATAGAGTCTCTGTCTCAATTCAAACAGCTAGATTTGGATATCTTTTTAATTTCCTCATTAGCAAAGGACAATAAAAATGTCATTGAAAGAAGAGAATGTTTTCGTTTACTTAGAAAATTTATAGATATCGAAGGAGGATTGGATTTACTTGATGTTGGTTGTGTGCGTTCGTTAGTCTCCATTACCGAGAGTGCAGATGATCCTCTAAAACTTCCAGCCTTTGAGACTATTATTGAAATTTCAATACTCCATCCTGGATTATCATTTAAAGCGAATGGAATTACGTCTTTGCTTCATTCCATACTTGAAGGCCCAGTCGCAATAACAGGAGTCTGCTGTGCTGCATTTATTAAGATGCTGGAATTACCCACCACGAGACCCTACATTTTGGATGAAAAGATCATTCAATCGCTGATCTCTCCATTTATGGACATAGGACATGTAAAAATGGAAAAACTCAAGAGTATTGCCTACATAATAACCTCAACTTTGAAAACGTGGTCAGGATTAATAGCATTTTGTCAAAATGACTTCCAGCCTTTGAAACAACTGATTTGCTGTCTTACTTTCGATTCTCAAGTGATCAAAAGCATTGTTATACATATATTTTCGGACCTATTCAGGATCAAGAAATTACCTTGGATTGATACAAGAGATGATAGTGATTCAAAGTTTTTCCTTTTCAAAGAACCCCTCTTGGTGGGTCATCCTACTAAATATGGTTTTGCTTCTAGAAGTGAACCTGAAAAGGAGAGTTCTATCATTAATCATTATACTGCTCTGCTACTTCATGTTTCTATGAAGTGTGACTTAGTACCTAAGCTGATTGCTATTTTTAAAAACAGCGTAGATGTTAAGCAAACCAAAAAGATAGTTGTTTTGCTCTCCGAAATCTCTTTCATGCAAACGTTTTTAATTCCCGATCAGCTTTCTATCTCAATCGAACCTTCCTTTAAACTGAATAATCTGATGGAAAAGGATCTGAGAAGACACCATACGTCTATTACAACAGGATATGACTTTCTGTCGTCTGAAAATAACAACTTGAGAGACCTAAAAACAAGAGTCTTATATCAAGTAGAAGATACTGAACTGAAAAATATGTTGATTAACACGCATGTGTTGGCTACCAAAGACTTTTTTAAATGGGATTGGACTTTAATAATTGAGTTGATGCAAGGTCCTCTCAGAAACTCTAGAAAGCTGGAAGAAGTCGCAAGCAACACAAAATTCTACAAAAGACTGTTGTCGTTTTATCGTCCATTTAAGTACAGGTTCTCGACATTAAAGAAGACCAGAAATAATCAAATTTATGTGAAAGCTGGTTGCGAAATCTTTAAAAATCTGCTTTCCAATGCAGAGGGTGTACGCTACCTATCTGAAAACAAGATTCTTCCCCAAATTGCAGAATGTCTAGCTCAGGTTGATCCATACAGTGGAATAACTGCGAGTGACCCTTTATTCTCAAAGAACAAATTAGAAAGCACTTTAAGTTCTGGTTTTTTCTCCTTTCTTGGGACTTTGTCTGCAGATACAAATGGATTGCGTATGCTTGGGCAATGGTGGATTTTTGATATGTTGTACCATATCACCGATCGAAACACGGATAGGGCAGATTTGGTCAAAATTATTATCAGGGTAATGAATTATAACACAAACAATCATATGCGTTTATTGTTGAACAAAGTGGCAAGTACCGGAAATTTATCTCTCAGATTGTTCTGCACTAAGTTTTTGGGTAGCTTACTTGATAATGAAGAATGTGAGGACTTTGCGTGTTGTTCGTTGGTAAATCAGTTGTGTGATGTTGACTCTCACGTACGAAATACCGCAATTGATTTGCTGACGGGTTTTGCAAGAGACGAGGATAAAATTATCAAAATCATAGGCAATAGGCCTTCCATAGAAGTGTTAGGTACGATAGGGATCCCATTGATGTTGAAGTTGCTTTCTGCCAGATCAGGATTCAGCTATTTGCAAGAGCTCGACTTTGTTGAAATGGAAATGGAATCTTGGATTGACAGTAAAAATAAAATGTATGTTGAACGGATCGAGATGTTTATTATGAAGAAACTATTCAATTTCGGCAAGGTTACGAATGAACAACCATATCACTTTTTTGGTGAGCTAGTGAAGACCGTTGAAGGTTTGGAGCTCTTTGAAACCACAGAGACGTTTTCTTCATTTACTAGTATTATTGACTCATATGCAACATTGCTGAGGACCAACGAAGAATTTCGTTTTTATGCTGATTCTTCTGTAAAGGAACAGGAAGAGCTTTTGTTGGATCTGAAATCAGTCCTCTGGGCAGTTGGTCATATTGGAGCATCTGATCATGGAATATCTCTATTAGAGATGTCTGGAGTTGTTGATGAAATTGTATTTATTTGTGAGAATTCGATGAACTGGTCTATCAAGGGTACGTGTTTCTTTGTCATGGGTCTTATATCCCAAACTGGTCAAGGAGAGGAGGTTCTAGACGATCTTGGATGGTATCCGAAAAACACTTCTTTGTATTCTAATCTTCCTGTGTGTTTGCCCAAGGACCTGTCTAGCTTTTTTAACACAGATGGCCCTGAACAGAATACTGATCTAACAAAGGTACCGAAAAACACTCCATCAAATGAGTTTGAAATGATAATGGAGACCGACTTCATTCCTTATTTCAATAATCAAAAAACCATGTCATTCAGCAATTCATCTACTACTGTTGCTGGACTGTTAGGCTCTTCTTCTCTTGTTTCGACAATGTATTCGCAGGAGTATTTGGTGCTGTATGACGTCTATGAGAATCTGATTCTACTTCTTGTTAATCAAGCAAAGGCCTATAACAACCTCAGTAAGCTCAAGAGCCGATTTCCAGTTCTGTTTGAGACAGAGCCCGCCTTATTGAAATTGATAGTGAAAATATTAGAAATCTACAGGTTCAAGCCAGGAGTTAGGAAGTATTTGTTATGCGAGCTCATCGACTTCCGTTCCATTATGGAAGTACTTTTGAAACGCAACAGAAAGAAAACCAAAGAAGTAAATATTTTTACTGGAGCAGGAAGCCATGTTCCGACCTCAAATGGAGGTGCCCCTACAGGTGGAATAAACCAACAACCTCAGTCTACTTCTCATTCCAGTGCGACACAGGTTATGAAGAACTCAGCGTTGGAAAAGTCCCGGTCGATGACCAACATACACTCCATAGAATTTAACAGTATCAATTCTACCAATGGCAACGGAGCGAGCTCAAAGGTATTTGGAAAAAGACCTCCGTTTGAGTTGTAACGCATGTCACTTGTGAACGAGCAACCCCGTCATGCAAGCATATGTCTCCGGGATTCTGATACTATCCATCAATCCATTATGTACGAGTCGGGCCCGACAACACCAACTAGTTGCATCATGTCATGTTAATATTTTTTGCAAGTGGCCCCTCAGGGTCCTATATCTGTTTTTCCTGGTGTGTGGTTCATCTATGGCAAGCCATGGGCATATCGGGGCCTAGCCAGGCTGTTGGAACCCTGCTAGGAGGCTAATTACACTATGATTCTGCCGACCTACGCCTAACGAGATACAGTGTGCGTGGGGTCGTGCCAAGACAGCTTCACGGAAGAGCGCAATGCTTGGCCCGTTCGCGGAGAAGAAATAGTGGGGCAAGAACCACGGGAGAGATCGATATCTAGGGCGTTGGGGTCGTTCGTGAGGAGAATAATTAAGCATTCGGTATTCAGATTCAATAGATGTCGGCTTGGTGTTCCAAATGGGTATTCAAGGGGCTGAACTAGTTATTTTGAGGAATTTTTGGTGTTTGGGCTCTAATATAGCCGGTACCGACAGTCCGAGCAATAGTCCGCGAATCCTCCAGGACATGTCTCCTGGTTAAAGTTTTTGGCTGTCAGACAGACAAATTTGGTTCTCTATGTTCACACGACCAAGACCAGAAAGACCGCCATACACTTTACAAGAAACAAGTCACACTTTCCAGACAAAGAATGGTGTTCTCTTTGACTTGTACAGGGTGTGAACGGCAGAGAATCCGGACTGGTAACTTTTGATACCATCACCGTTTCCATGTCGGCTGCATGGTTAGATTTTGGCCGAAGAATAATTCTGACTATTGAACACCTCGATTTTCAGCATTATCCAGATGATCAAGCTGAAAATGATTGACTTTTCCAGGGTTTCGGACGGTCTGGGTTGAATTGTCAATGGCCATCTTATTTGTTCTCTATGTACCCAGGAGCCACGATGAGCTTTTCTGGGTGAGGGGATGGTTTCAAGGGGTTTGTGAACCCCATTGGTAATCACTGAGCGTTGTCGGTCAATATTTGGTCCCTCTCCACGGGCCCTGAAATTAAAATTTGGTGCAGCTGTATGTCGTCCATGCCAGAAAGAAACAAATATCCGTGACTTTATGGCTCCTCACTTCTCTTTTAGACCACCCGCGACGGCACCCCTCATTCTACCCTATACAGTAAGGCTGAAGCCACTTCTGATATTAGAAATACAATGTGCCCGTGTTATACAAGGAGAATATGGCATGCAACATCTCTATAGTTCGGATGACAGTCCAAGGGGTGCAAATTTTCGACTAAAGTTTCCTCCCCCGCACGGTTTTTGTGAAGCAAAATTAATACTATCTGTTCTGTTTTGTCTATGCAAATCTGGTGTGACTTATTAATACGCCTGTGGAGATGGCTATCTTGAATGTCGAACAACGCAGTATAAATAGATCAAGATATGTCCCTGTTGACTCAAGCGCTCAAGTGTCGATTGATGGCGATCGCTAGCACCAAAGTTATAAAAAGGACATAAAACATGACCGACGATATTGAAAAACAGATCTCGGACGAGAACATGGAGCACTCGTCCAACTCTCAACCAACAGCTATCTACAACGATGATGAACACACGGTCAACAGAGTGTATGCCTCAGATGATGGAAACTACATCTGGCTGGGTGGAAAAAAATACTCGAAACATGAGCTGATAGGAGCCTTTGGTGGTACCATGAGCGCTGGTTTGGCTCCTCCAAGCGTCCACAAATTTGCAAATCCTGCTCCATTAGGGCTGTCTGCCTTTGCTCTAACTACATTTGTGCTATCTCTGGTTAATGCTGGAGCCATGGGTGTCTCCGTAGATAATATTGTCGTTGCTCCAGCTATTTTCTACGGGGGATTGATCCAGCTTTTGGCTGGTATGTGGGAGATGAGTCTCCAAAACACTTTCGGTGCCCTTGCATTGTCGTCGTTTGGAGGATTTTGGATGAGTTTCGGAGCTATATCTATTCCTTGGTTCAACATCGCAGGTGCATATGAGGACGACGTTGAATTTCGGAATGCAGTGGGCTTCTATCTGCTGGGCTGGACGATCTTTACATTTATGCTCATCATATGTACGATGAAGTCCACAGTCGCCTTTTTCTCGCTTTTTGTGTTCCTGGATATCACCTTTTTGCTATTGGCAATCGGAAAACTGGCTCCATCAGACAACTCTACCAAGGCTGGTGGAATATTTGGCGTAATCACTGCCTTCATTGCTTGGTACAACGCTGCTGCGGGTGTATTTGACGAAGGAAACTCCTATATCACTATCAAGGGTGTTGCTCTTCCACAATTCGGCAAAAAGATGATCTGAGATCTTGAGAGCTAGTTTGTATGTCATATATTCGATATTTAATGAATTTGAGATTATTTTGCTACGGGTCCACCCCTCGAAAATTCACTTTCCTTGTTTACTCGAGAGTCAGCAACATTAATGTTGTCGCATTGCGACAACATTAATGTTGCTCTTTGAAACCCATACACCAGTTATTAGGCGCAGCGACGTTTTTGCCGTGAAATTTTTCACTCGACTGGTGAATTTCCGTCTTGCTCCCTCTGTGGACTGCGAATTTGGCGCACACGCATCCATTCCCCACACTTTGGTCACACTTCTGACTCGGGAAGTCTGGATAACACGCCATTTGACGGGATGGGCTGGCTATCAATATAAGAGGTTTGGCCGTACGTTTGCTGCCGAAATTGTAATGTAACTGATAGTTTGAATCAAAGGTCTATGCTTCAGCTAGTATATATCTCCATATCCTGGCCAGATTCACTGAAAAATTTCAGAGAGATTTAGAGCGAATGATATGCATCTAAAAGCGCTTTATGCCAGATTAAGATTAGATAACAGCTAGCTAATCTTAATTGGAGACCACATATTGCGGGTATATAAAGACGATTGTTAGAGAACCTGACTTGCAAGACATTAGATGATTTTAGAATTCGAAAGCTGTGTACTAAGAAGTTTAATCAGTTCAAGACCCAAATCAATATTGACTCGTCCATATTTCAGAAGTATGAATTCATCAAGCCTGCAACATCATGTTGAACAGGCCGTGTTCAAGCCTGCATCCAGGTTGCTGGCCTCGGATTTGAACCCTCATGCTCTAAATGCAAAATATGCTGTCAGAGGAAGAATCCCTACCAAAGCCGAGGAACTCAGAACTAGACTTGCCAATGAGTCACATTCTCTTCCTTTTAATAAGATCATCAATGCAAACATCGGAAACCCTCAACAACTAGATCAAAAGCCTCTCACCTTCTATAGACAGGTCCTGGCCCTTCTCCAATATCCCGAATTGATGGACAACCCACATATTTCAGATACCATTCCTGAGGATATCATCCAAAGAGCTAAAGTTCTATTGGACAATATTGGCTCTATTGGTGCTTATTCTCATTCACAGGGTGTTCAATTTGTCAGGAAATCTGTGGCCAACTTCATCTCTAATAGAGATGGATACAAAAGCAATGCTGAAGATATCTTTTTGACAGCAGGTGCTTCCACTGCAGTCTCGTACTTGTTAGGATTGCTTTCTCTCGGTCCCCAGACCGGCTTCTTGATTCCAATTCCTCAGTATCCTCTCTATACTGCCTCTTTGGCTCTCAACAACTCCACTGCACTTCCTTACTATCTCAATGAGGCAGATGACTGGTCAGTAGATTCTAAGGAATTGGTCAAAGTCATCAAGGATGCTCAGGCTAAGGGCGTTCAACCAAGGTGTCTTGTGGTTATCAACCCTGGTAATCCTACTGGAGCCATTCTGAAACCTGAAAGTATTGCAGAATTGTTAACCGTTGCTGCTGAATATGGTCTGGTCGTCATCGCAGATGAAGTTTATCAAGAGAATGTATTCAGAGGCGAATTTGTCTCAGTAAAGAAAGTTCTCCGTCAACTACAAGAACTAGACAATACTGGACTGTACTCCAATATTCAACTGGCTTCTCTCCACTCCACCTCTAAAGGTATCTCTGGTGAGTGTGGTCAAAGAGGTGGTTACATGGAACTCATTGGCTTTGACAGCAGTGTTACTGCCGAAATCATGAAGCTTGCTTCTATTTCTCTCTGTCCACCAGTCTCAGGGCAGGCCTTGGTAGAGTTGATGATTAACCCTCCAAAAGAAGGAGATGAATCTTATTCTCTTTACAAAAAAGAGACACAAGGCATTCATGCTGCTTTAGCTGAAAGGTCCTCCCTTCTTTATGAGGCTTTCAATCAAATGGAAGGTGTCTCTTGTCAAAAACCAGAAGGTGCCATGTACTTATTCCCAAGTATCACCTTGAATGAAAAAGTCTACAAAAAGGCTGAAGAGCTAGGAATGGAACCAGATGAATTCTACTGTTCTGAGTTATTGGATAACACTGGTATTTGTGCAGTTCCAGGTTCCGGTTTCGGTCAGGTCGAAGGTACATGGCATGTTAGAACCACTTTCTTGGCTCCAGGAGTTGAATGGATCAGCAAATGGTCCAAATTCCATGCGGAGTTTGTAAGCAAGTACAATTAATATGTGATTCACTGCTTAATACAATATCTCTAACTGTACTTTGTATAATGTATTAATTGATTAATTATAACTTTATAACTAATATTTTGCCGTTGAAGCCTCAAATGCCGCTTGGTCAGCAGATTGAACATCAATGCAGGAAACAACGAGGGACGATAACCAAACGGGAAGCCATCCAATGCTGACAAACAGCCATAGCCAACTTTGCAATCTCCTGTAAGCTCCTAAAAGAGCATAAAATGTCTCTACAGGACCCTGCCACAATTCAGAGTCTAACCAGTTGGTTGATAGAATTCTGTTCCTGATTTCCTCCTTCAACAATGACAATCTAAAATATTGAATCAGGTTTCTCACTACATCTAACTGAAACTCTAATTTGTTAGCCAATCCAATGAATGTCAACCATAGGAATGGAGACGAAAGAAGCAACCAGAGGGTGTTCTTAGATGAACCCTTGATTGGACCATACCTCACAAATGTCAGAGGAAATGCAGCGATGGAAGTTAAAAAGGATAGGGAGAAATGAACAACCAAACAAGCAGAAAGCATAAAAGCAAAGTAAAAAAGAGAACAACCGTTTAATACCCTTACAAATTGCGCAACATACAACGATGACTGTCTTCTGTACGTCAACAGGGACGGAAGAAATGAAACTAAAACACTTGAGAAAACCAAGAACCAGGTCAAAGAAAAATAGAATGATTTATTTTCTTCGAACTGCAATATCGTTTCCAAGTGCATCAATGAAAGTCCAAATCCAACACAAAAAAATAGTATGGCCGTGAATGCCAATAATCCATAAATCAAAGGCAAGGTCTCTATCTTGACAGAGTCATAGATAAATTCCAATTGTAAACTATTCAAGTTGTTGTTCGTCATAATCGCAGAAATCGAACCCACCAAATAAGATGCTGCAGTGAAAACAGCAGCAGGTAAATAGTTTCCAATCGATACAAACTCAGTAGGAGCTAGAAGGAGGTAGAAAAAGAATGATTGGTGGAATTTTTCTAATAGGTTATTAACAGCACGGAAAACTGCCTCGATTACTCTTCCTAATGTGGTAATGTCTCTTCCCTCGGTACCCCTTGCCTTGATAGTCACAGTTTGTATATTCCATCCACTGAAAGCTTCACACCCATTTCCTCCCCCATTATTTTCTGCTCGTAGTAACCCAGTAGTTGCCATTTCATAAATTCCTTTGATAAGTGTGGTGAGACGATTTGGATAATCATCCGTCCAAAGTTGTCCCTTCGGGGTATTGTGTAATGACACTTTGAAGCCCTCGTGTTCACTGATCATCACTGCACAGTTAATCAAATCTAGATTAGGAAGCTGTCCATTGACTCCAGCATAATTGATCTCCAGGAAATCCAGGCCATCAGCAGCAGAAGGATATTCAATCACAATAGCACTCTCTATTGATCCACCGGTATGATCCAAGCTGGAATGGTATGCCTCCACCCATCCTCTCAATGTATCTTGTCCGTCTTCTGGGAAAACAACAATAATATTTTTAGACCATATCGATAGCCTATGGAAATATCTCGCAAGGCCCAATGTTAATGCTATGCCTCCAATGTTATCCTCCCCATCGCTGGTGCGCCATGGCGCTGCCAAGACCATAGCCTCGGTGTCGTCCCCCTTTGGAACATGATATATTCCGTAAGTTGTGTATAGACTCTCTTGATTTTTGTTCTCGAAACGAGGTGTCTTGTATCCAACATCGTCCAGCCATAATTTGACCATTTCGTGTCTGTCTTGCATCGTGTCATTCAGATGATTTACTATTTCATCACGATAGCCTCTCACAAAGTTCCATTCCGATTCTCTGAAGAACGAATAAGCCTGGGAAGGCATCAGTGCATTCTCAGAAATGTACGTTGATCGATACTGGCCGTGCAAAGGCAATATGAGAATCCACAAGATTCCGATAATCGCCATAATCACAGATGCCTTCGGTAATCCACGTATCAATTTCGGGAGAAGTCCCAATTTGTGTATTTTTCGTTGAATTGTTTCCAATAATGCCATGATTTCGTGGTGTTTTAACGTTTTTATTGTCTGGTATAGTTGATTCTCTAAGCAGTTACTTGTTCTGTGTTGGTCACCAA
This sequence comes from Ogataea nemodendra, assembly GCA_030567775.1. Lineage (NCBI taxonomy): Eukaryota > Fungi > Ascomycota > Pichiomycetes > Pichiales > Pichiaceae > Ogataea > Ogataea nemodendra. The sequence goes on from JAJLSV010000013.1 coordinate 579,532, forward strand.
ATTTTTTGCTTCCTTTCTATTATCTACTTTATTGAATTATTTCTCTCACTTTTTATATCAGGTACATTATACTCCCATTTCCTTTCACAGTTCAGGCGGTTATAGATCGTTTTACTCGTTATTTATACCTCAATTGGCCAAATCTAAAGAACAAGGGAAATAAATATAAAATGAGATCAACTTAAACAACCCCTCAACTTGAAAAAAACTAAATCTGTGCACCTTTACACGAGTTAATCTAATAATGTATTATAAATCAAGTTGTAATGAAATCAATATTAGTGGTGTTTATATGCATGAAGCCAACATAAATGGTATCAAATAACTGTACGACTAAGACAAACAAAAGATAGTAAAATAAAAATATAGTGAAATAATATGAAACTGAATTACAGACAATCGATTGTCCTCTCATAGATTTTGAATCTCTGAATTGTTCTCATCAACAGGATCAGAAGATGCAGTTCCATCATTATCATTCCCTAACTGATCCTCAGATTGTCCTGTAGATAAAGTGTTTCCGAGGGTCACAGTGTTCACACCGTCCCGCGTGCGTTGACTAGCGACTCCGACAGGAAATAAAGGGTCTCTATTCACAAACACCCCGCTGGTTAAACCGGCACCACGGGAGATAGGGCGTGTTAGCGATTCCCTTCTGGACAAATGTCTTCCTCTAGTTAAATATGTAGCCGTCTGTGCTAATGGATGGTCCGAAGAAGAAGTTCTGATAATAGGCAAACGATGTAAGGTGTTCTGGGAAAGATTAGTCGTCTCGCTATCCCTGATGCTCATTGGATTCCTCAACCGCCCATTAAGATTCTGCAAAAGACCTCTAACTAGTCCAAACACGCTGGCATGGTCGGAGCCACTACTATTGCTGCGAGAGCCGTTATTTCCCAATCTGCTGGCATTGGCGTCAGCTATTGTGGAAGCAGTGGTAATAGTTGGGGGCGCTGTAGTTGCAGCTCCTTCACCTTGAGTCCCTCGAAAATCTAGTGATCCCTCTCTATCGATATTGTTATCTTGATCTGGCATTATAAAAGTGAGATGTCTGGAATTAAAGCCCTGAATAAATGGACGACTCTCACTTATCACTCTTGCAAGGTTCGGTAATACAATAGTAGTTTCATTTCCAATGTTATTCTCTCCACCGTCACCGTTAGCAAATGCATTCTTGATGCTGTCTCTACAAAGTGGACAGCTATTGTTTGTTTTTAGCCACTCACGAAGGCAAGACCTACCAAAAATATGACCACAAGGCATTCCAACAGGAATATGAGTGTATACGATCTCTTTTATTTTTTCTTTTGCAGCGGAAACAGGAGATTTACTATCAGCTCCAGGTTCTGCCTTCCGTAATTTCTTTGGATGCTGTTGACCATCTACAATTTCTTCACCCTCTTCAGCTTCGTCATCGCTTTCATCACGATTTCTCTTCTGTCCGATCTTCATAGCATTATTCTTCTTGTATCCCCTAGTTTTACGCCTAAGAGCATCTTCCTCATAATCGTCATAGCATATAGCACATTGTCTGTCGGTCTCGCAGAGTTCTGAAACATTTTTGGTTTCTAACTTATCAAACGTTTCAATTGGTATTCCAGAAGCTTTCTTCACGGACGTTGCAATTGTTCGCAAGGCTATAGTAGTTGCCAATCTGATTAACACTTGTAGATTTTCATCGTCGCTGTCGTTGATGTTAGGAACATGGAGAATTAAGGAACCGGATAGACTGTTATTAGCGTTGCTGTCGGTATTAGAATTATTATGGGTTGCAGTCGGTTGTCCATAAATGTAGTTGACGGTGAGAATAATGTTCCTAGAAGGCTCAGAAGAGACATTGTTGGATCTGTCTGGAATTATCGACGATTCGGTGTTTGAGTTATTGGTCCACGATCTGTCGCTATTGTTTGGTGTGTTAGTTGTAGATGTAGGAGGCCATGTCTGTGAGTCATTTTCTTGTTGTACCACCCGTCCTCTATCTGTTTCGCCCAGTGAACGATATATAGGAGCAATTAAACTATCCAACAACTCATTTGCAATTCGTTGTTCTCTGTACACACCTTCATTTGAAACATCAAATGCTGGGTAGTCTAATCCTCTAATTTGTTGTTGTTCAGATGAAGCTTGTTCTGTGTTATTTTGGGGTACAGCGATCTCCGGCGGAACCGCTTGTCCTGTGTTCGAGGAAACCGTGGTATTTGTGGCGGGCAAATTTGCCCTATTGGAATCAAGTGGGGAGCTTGCGATATTTGTTGCCACTGGGTTTTCTGATACAACTTCTGTCGATAATGCAGATGCTGATGAGCCTCTATTTGTGGAAAAAACAGGATTTCCTTGCGCTATTCCACTAGGATAAAAGATATCGTTTGACGACACATTATTGCCTGCAGGGCCCACCTCGATGATAAGATTCTGACTAGATCCATCCGCATACTGTATGAGAACTGCAGGCAGAACCAGCCGCCCAGATTCGGATGTTGATATTCCCACTGTAGTCAAATTCTGACCAAGAGGTTCTACCGAACTCATTTCTCTGTCGTAAGAATAAATTCTCTTGCAATGTATGCGGTCCTTAGTTTTTCGTTCAGCCGATGACTTTGATGTGGGCACCAATCGCTATTCTTGTTCTATTTCCCCCCAAGAAAACTCTCTCAGCTCTTAGTAAGAGTTCCTTCTGTATCTGTGAGTCTTTTGTGCCCTTTATATGAGTATTAATGTGTTAATCCAACAAAGACAAAAAGAGACCATCACACAAAAGATCTTCAACTTCTTTTTTTCCCTCAGATATCAATTATAATTGGATATCCGCAGAACAAGGAAGACACTTTTAATTTTCATTAATCTTAATTTTTTTACCAATACAAGTCTCTAACTTGATCTCATGTGCCCACTCTACATACTAATACAGGATTGTCGACTACTTTTGCCTCAACAGGGCCCCCTTGGTCGTAAATTCAGTCTCTTATAATCACAAATCCAGACTTTTGTTTGATTATGTCATCAATATGGAGGGTAAGAGGAAGAAATGGGGAACTAAAGGGGGCCAAAGGGGAATGAAAGGCAATGAAAGGCAATGAAAGGTGATGAAGGTGGACCATCTAAGTATAAATAATGCTATTCAGTGGACAAATGGATGTCCCTTTTGTAGTTTGATAGGCTGATCTGGGGTTAATTTAGTATTTTTAGACTACTTGTTATATTGACTGTGGTTTTTCCGTCTTGAGATCGATCTCTCGAACCCACTTAGGTATGGATTCCAGAGGTTTCTGGCAGGATTGATTCGGTGATTTTGGAAAGATTGAGATTTGATGAATAGCCGGCATAGCTCAGATGTTTCGAAGTCTTACTTGTTGACATGAAGACGTTCTGGAAGGACAAAAAGGATAATTCTTCGCTAGTTAGAAATCTGGCTTATGCTTACCAGTTCGTCGCAAGGAACAAACTAATGAGATATCTGATAACTTTTGTTTTTGTTTTTTTTTGAATAATTTCAGAACTTGACTGGTGATAAGGCTATACCGTGTTGATCGGTTAGTGGACTACTGAGGAAATAGTTATATTGGGGTCGATATCGCTTGGTTTCAGATCATCTAATATGAAGTCTTTCCCGTCGAATGATGATAACACTGAGCAAGGATCCCATGCAGACCACGAAGGTCTGCATTTTCAGGCCATACAGGTCTCCGAGATATTTCCAGATGTTCCTATCAATATCATAATGCAGACTCTAGACGAAAATAAGGGCAACTTAGAAAGTGCAAGTGAACAGTTGCTTAACTATGAGATCGTGAGAAGCCTTGATGAAACAGCCCAGGTTGTTCAACCGTATCAGAAGGATCAGAGCGAAAAGGCTGATTATGTGTCCTTAGCTAACATGTTGGATGATATAGATGAGATTTTACGTATTCTGGGACTCGATGCCACTAACCAGGAAATTGTGAAGTCCTACTATCTTAAGAATGGAAAAAATGTGAATCGAACCATCTGCCATATCATAAGCAAACCCACACTCCAATCAAATATTATGAATGGATTTAAAGCCCCTAGTTTTCTGGATGTTGTCTCTGTGAATGAGTCGGCATCTCCTAGAGTCTCTGATCGTGAGACTAAATTTTGGGAAGAATTTCAAGACTTGAAGACCTCCAATTCTTTACTCAATAAACTCCCAGAAGACTTTTATCGTTGTGCTGCCAGATTTTTCGATTATAACATACATCCGGTTCTCGAAGTTTCGTCTAGAATCATTAATGATAAGTTTCTGATGTCCAATATGTCCAAATTTGACTTTTCTATGAGTTCCTTTAGTTTTTCAAAACCACCGGTATCATGTACATCTCCGAAAGCTGCAAATGATATTTCTGTTAAGCTGGGCAGGAACTTTTCTTCATCGCAGTCCAAATGGACTTTAGAAGATATTAATAACGTTACGAAGTCTACACCTAATGAAACTGTTCACTCCTACCGCTTACAGCCAGTCAATAATCAATCCAACATTAGCTTGCAGAAGTTCCATGATGGGCAGGATGATCTTATTAAGAAGATCTTGAAAGAAGCTGAAAGAATCCGTAAACTTGACTTACATGGCCTCACTGTGGAAAACGCCATCTATTGCACCGAAATTTCGTTAGATTCCTGGTGGGAAGAGGAAATGGCGATCCGAATTGATCTTGGAGAAAATGTACGCACTACTAAAGCTCTTCACGGTGAACTGAAGATCATCACTGGGAGAGGACATCATAGTGCAGGGGGTGTCAGCAAAATCAGAAACTGTGTGAGAAAATTACTAGAGAACAGCAATTACAGTTATGTGGACGAGGGTCCAGCTTATGTCGTAGTTGCTAAGAAGCCAAAGTCGAAAAGGTGAGTACACATTTTACGAATTGGGGATAGATAGATATATATACAAAATTCATTCAAGTTCTGTGCGTATAGACATGATTTAGAATTATGGGATAATAAACTAACGTCTTTTACCCTTATCCTTTTGTGCAAGCTTACCACCAAGCTTCTTGTCGACGTAATTAGCACCCATAACATTCACATAGTCATCATCAGCAGCATTCTCGTCTGACTTGTTCACGGCACCAGTCTCCAATCTCTCTTTTCTCTCCTTTTCAGCAACCTCTTTCTCGATCCGGACTTCCTCCTCAGTCTTACCAGACTGATCGAACTGAGCGAACCTGGTCTTAAATTTATTCAATTTTCCCTTGGCCTCGGCATCAAGCAACGAGACATCTGGCTTCGATCTGTTCCAAATAGGATTGTTTCTCTGGTCAGTGATCATTCTTATCTCTTCCTTTGGAAATTGGGATCTACGGAACAACACGGATCCATCTGAGAGTTCTATTTTTGTTTCAAATTGGTGATAAATGGCAGGTCTGGCTTTTCCCACTCTAATGCGCTTGAGAGGTCTTTTTGGAAGAGCTGCTTGAATCTCCAAACGACCAGATGCATATGTTCTAAACAACTGTAACGTCTGATGAGCTCTTAGATCAGTGGTTCTTCCTATAGTCGAAAACATTTTCATTGCCTGATGTTTCTTTACGGCTATAAAAGCTTTTTATTTCCTGGACTGATTAATAAATACGAGTATCATGGCTCCTCATTATATATATCTTTCATTCATTTGATGTGAAAATTTCAATGATGAAAAAAATCTAGAGGAAAAATAAAAAAGGTACTAATGAAACTCGAACTCAAGAACATATTTCGAGCAGGTATTTCCCTCCGTACTTCGTAACGGATGGGCCATGCCTAAAATTCGAAAATTTTTCGAATTCTGTTATGGTGTCGACCAACAATTTTAAGGAACTTATGGAATTTCTTAATCGATGCCTAATTGAGAGGCAATAAAGCCTGGCTAGCTCAATCGGTAGAGCGTGTGACTCTTAATCACAAGGCTGCGGGTTCGAGCCCCGCGTTGGGCTTATTGTTTTTGGAACTTTTTTTATGAATCAATTTGAAATTCTATCCAGCTGAATATTTCATCAAGTCTTCAAGAATCTGATATAGAAACCCATGTTTTTAACAAAAAAAAGCTTGATCTAAAATAGGGTTATGAGGTAAACATTATCTATGCCAGTGATTTTCATTATAGTCTCTTAGCTATATCTAGTGAAAAAACGTTAACAAAGCCTGGCTAGCTCAATCGGTAGAGCGTGTGACTCTTAATCACAAGGCTGCGGGTTCGAGCCCCGCGTTGGGCTCTTCTTTTTGTCATACGAAAGAACAAATTGTTATTTATCAATTTTTTATCTTATAAACTAAGACTGTATGAACTTGAGAACTTGATTCTCAAAATCAGCTGCATTATCAAGATACACATGATGACCAGCGTCTTTCAATATTCTAAACTTAGCATGTGCACCATCAGCTTTATTGGCATTTAATCTATTGATGTCCTGAACCATCTGGTATCCTCCCACTTTGCACATCCAATCAACATCTCCGTAGAGCCATAGAGAGTCCACTCTTATCTGGTTTGGAAGTCTGTCGAGCATAGGAAGCTTTGCAACAGCTCCAGGGGCTAAAATTCTGGTCAAAGCATATTCGCCAGACCCCTTTCCCAGAAGAATTTTGTTTGTGTAACCATTCATATCAATAAGCTCCTGATTGTCCAATTTTCCAAATCTGTTATATGTCCATCTCCAAATGAATCTTGAGGAAATTGGTCCTAAGAGCCTTGCTATCTGGAATGGAGAGTAATTGGCCTCCCACAGTCTTATGAAGAATTTATTAAGTTTTGGAATTCTTCTGACTTGAGAAAGGGCCTCTAAATGAGCCACATCTTCGTCGTCTGACATTATCGACATTGACTCATCAATTATTATTTCATCTACCGGCGGAACGTGGCGCTGATGGTCATTCAACTCGTTGGACAAGTCGATTCCCTGTTCTGTAGCAATCTTTGTCTCCTCGTCGAGAGACATTTTTGGTTGATTGTTATTATCCTTGTAGAAGGAGAAATCATTTCTCTCTATTCCAACAGGCGAAATTAATACCAGTTTATCTACAATTCCACGGCCATGTTTCAAATAGTAGGCCAAAGATAAATATCCTCCCAAAGAATGTCCCATCAAAATAAAATGATCCAGACCCTTGACCTTTCTCCATGTCTCTATACTGTCTATAAAAAAGTCTTCAGCCTTCAGAACGTCATCAATAGTATCTCCTTTTAGGTTCGGGAATGGTGGCCTGCTCGAGAGACCGAATCCAAGCATATCTATCACATGGATCCGGATACCAGGAACGTTTGAGAGGCCATCAAGATTTTTGTAGAAAAATCCCAATGCTGCACCATATCCATGAACCAATACGACCTCCAGAGGCTTTTCTGTTAGTGGTTTTTCGGTATTTTCCAAGTAAAACTCGTGGATATATTCTTTCTCGGCATTAATAGGGGTATTAATGATCCGGGAAGTCTTGGTTGCGGTTGGTTCTGGGAAAAACGGCAAGTACGAAAGGACTTTCTCTTCATAGAAAGTCATTGGTTTGCAGGAAAAATACAGCTTGAAAGCGTCCACATAACCGAAATCGATCTCGTTGACGTTGCTGTTTGAGCCCGCAGAAGACACCGATTCCTGTTCATGGGCTGGGGAAAGATTTGGAGAGAACTTCGAGGGATTTGCTTCTACCGTTGTCATTCGCCAGTTCTTCTGATCGATACTGTTGATGCTTTATGATTATTTTGTAGATCCAATTGTAACTGTAAGATAATTTACTTATCCTGATAAAGAGTAAGGGTGGCAATTAAGGAGCAAAATAAAAATGTCATATGCGAAATATATAAAAACGGGCACGGTATTAAATTAAGGGATTAACAAATCCTAACACCGTAGCCCGAAGTGTGTTTTTTGTGTCCACAAGACCAATATCGGAACTTGTAACAATCTCTTTCAGGATTTAGAAGGCGAGAAAGTCCAGTCCGCCTTGAAGATTAGTGAATTCACAATTGTACTTCTTAACAACTTCTGTCTGCCAATATTGCATTCTATTCTCTAATTCTGTCCGTTTTACCTGTTTTCAAGGTATCTACATGATTAGCGAACGAAAAAGTTCTTGGTCACGTCTTATATATCACATGATGTTGATTTTAGGCTTTGACGTGAAATAATTGGTGCACAACTTTCTTTCCGTGCAAGGGAAGATTTCTCTGGGAAAGTATTAACGTATACTAATATTGACTGTATTTCCCGACCAATTTCCATATGAAAGATGATTTACTACAACTTCCATATTGGTTTGTTATATTGTTAATAAAACGGCAATTTTGTCAATAATTTCATTTCTTCAAGGACTCCTGAGCGACCCAGCTTCTATCTTTATGAATCTCTCTTTTTTTCCCCTTGTTCTCTCGCGCTATCGTGATCTCTCGGCCAATCTGCCACAACTTCCATTGAGGGTCTTCCTTCGCGCCATTTGTCCCGGAATACCCCACCGATCCAATAGAAAAAGCACACCACTTTTGTTCGTTGTTCCTCTTCAAACAACCCTGAAGATGGCTGGATTTCATCCACACAGTAGTTCAGAAGTCTGGGCTCTCTACAAGACAATCCTTCGCAGCCCTGATCAAATAGAGCTGCTCCCAAAATCATTCGCCAAACAGGAGTGGTGAGCAGCCCACTGGAATTTTTTTGTGTTACCTTTGAGATCTACAGGACAAAGGCATTTGCATCAGAAAATCACACAGAAAAAGAGTCTCAAGCACCATAGAACGTTTGAAAGCGGGCTCAAAACAAAGAGACTAATTGATCCAGAATACCAGCACACTTTGACGCCAAATCAGTCATAATTAAAACAATTGTGGACGAAAATCCAAAAAAGGATCATTGTGTTTACATCTACATGGCGAGCAAAGTAGTGGTGTATTCAGATCCACTTGTAGATCTTCTAAAAGATCCGAATCTCAACAAAGAAAAGGAAAAAACACAAGAACTCATTCAATTCATCAATGATATAGACGATTCTGAAATCAAGTCCTGGTGTATAGAGAGTTTCGAGATCCTAAGAGACCTTGAGAAAATCGAGGTCAGAATCAATAATTGGGAGTTCCATACCCTAGACTTTCGTCTATCACAATCGCTTATACTAAATGAGGAAGACTTCAAGAAGCGCAAATTCAATTCAGAACTCTCAAAAAGAGTCTCTTCAAGCTGTCTGGAACTGCACAAATTCCTCAGTCAACTGGGAATAGAAGTAGACGAACTCAATGGTTTCAGCAAGAAATTGAGCGCCCTTCAAAGAATCTCTGATCCGGGAACAATTCTCACAGAACTTGCCTTGAGAGTTATCAAGCTCAGAGCTCAGCTTGTCGACGAAATCTCCATTCATTACTCTAAAGCAAGACTAGTTAACATAGGTATAGACCTTGAAAATCTCATCTACGAAGAAGGACAAATGGAGAACGATTACAACGAAGATGATATCACTGAAGATACAGTCCTTAACTATAAAAACTTCATAAACACTCTTTTGCAACAGCTAAACGATTGTGTCAGTTCTGGTGATACTATCGGTGCAATGGAATGTATTTCTGTCGTTACAGATGTGGAGAAAATGTTCGAAACCATGAAATTGCAAAAACTACAAGCTAGACAACGCAGAGAAAAATCAATTCAATCCTCAGAGTTTGGATGCCAAGTAGATGATCCATTTAATGGGGACCGCTTCTTTGATAATGTGGATTCAGACTCTCCAACCTCTACAATGACAATGGTTGAAACGGTATCCGGTGAAGAGGATAGTGAACAAGAGGGCAGCGTGGATAAAGCGAATACATCATTATCTACAGCCAAAATACACCAAAGAAGGAACAGAAGAATGAACAACCAGAACAATAGACTGTCAATGAATCTCGAAAGTTCAACTCTGCACAGAACAACCATCACTGAGAAACTTCCGTATCTGATGTCTGCCTTCGAAGAAGCCAAAGCTACACAAGAAGAACTGAAAGAGGTAATATCCTCGCCACAGTTAAGGCGATATGAGAATCCAAAGAAAAAGTCGAAACACAAGACCAAAAAAAACTCTTCGAAATCTAGTGTCGAAGATTCGGCATTTCCTACAAACGAACAACTAGGTGGCCAAGGGATATCCAAAAATGTGACAACGCACCAAGCTTCCCAGCGACAGCATAATCTGTCACAGGCACCAGCTCACAGTACAAAGCCATATATGTTATCATCAGAACCAATCACTCCTATATCCTCTACAATGCCACCTTCCATTCAGCCTCAACTCCCTAATCCGTATTTGCAGAACTCTCTGCTCAATGTTTTCTTTAAGCCACAGATTAAGGATCCTATATACGTCTCACCTCCTCAAGCAACCCAAAGCAGTCAACCTAAATTGGAATCCGAAGCAGTGGTGGCTCAAAGAAAACCGATGAAGAAGAGTCCTTCAAATCTTGAAAAACTACTGAAGTTCCAGGTAGATGGGGATACCAAGAACCTGGCCCTTTCTCCACAGAAGTTATCATCTATCGAGTTAGGACTAGGTAGGGTTAAGGAAACTGTCAAAGAAATTGAGCAGCAATTGCCGATGAACACAAAGCTTCCATCTACCAAAAATGGATTTAGTAAAGACACTATTTCCACAGACTCTGCTCCGATGTCTCATTTTAGTTTGGGAAGCTTCTGGTCAGCTGGATCGAGGCCCCTCCAGCCTGTTGTTGGCAGCAGCTCGAAAACCAAACATATTCCTAAAACACAAGAAGACTTTTCGTTCCATGACATTGATAACCTGATTGATTAAACAGATTCGTTCTCTATCTAGTTCATATAATACATATTTGTGCATACGTTTTGAAACATTCCAGTGTTCAGATTTACATGATAATGACTTTGCAAATTCATATTTCAATTATGATTTATATACAGGGTAACTTGTGGTGTCTTTAGTCCTCAAGCCTAAAACTGCGACACTCTCTCAAAACTGTAATCTTTGATAACCTTCATAGCTCTTGCGACAGAGGAACCCGCATTAAAGTTCGATGAGTCATCCACCTTGACTAGATGCGATCTAATCACTCTCGGATCGTTCTTAAGTGATCTTAGAATTTCACGTTTCACGGCACTGGAAGAATCGAAGAGCATCAAGAAATGTGATCCTTGGAAATGAGACTCGTTGGCTTTTTTCAAGATTTTTGGTAACGGTTTTAATCCTAGAGAAACAACATCTCTTACAACACCCTTGTTTCTTATCACTAGTTTACCTATAGTTGAGGCGAGTCTGTGATTCATGGCAATTTATTCTGTTAGTATCTAGTTTATGATTTTCTAATTGAAATGTTCACTTACTCTTTTGCCTCCCCATGAATAGCATGGGGACTTGAAACTCTTGCAATAGCCACCAGCTCGTAAAGCATACTCTATACTATGTTTTTATGTTATGGCTCGGCCTATCTGATCTTTTTGTCTACAAGGTCTTTCTCAGTCTATATCACTGCCATTGGCGTGCTATAAACCTTATACTCCACCAGCGAAATCAGCAAATTTTTAAAATATTACATCTCTGCACCGGTAATTTGCCGCGGCTTGGCTGACTGCTTCTTATGTAGATAACCTAAAGCACCATAGGAAACTATAATAAGACCTAAGTAGGATTATCAGAGGTCAGGTGAAGGTTCAAAAGAAGGCCTGTAGCCAACCCTGAACTCTGGTTGTAAGAAAAGAAGTTTGAGAGAGCTGTATAGAAACAGTAGAAAAAATGTTTGAGTGGATGTTTGGAAAGAGGTTGACACCTCAAGAGCAAATGCGAAAGAACCAGAGACAGCTGGAGAGGACTCAGAGAGAGCTCGAGAGAGAGAAGGTCAAACTCCAGCAACAGGAAAAGAAGATTATCCAGGATATCAAGAAGGCTGCTAAGGCAAACCAGTTGAAGACAATTAAAGTTCAAGCGAGAGATTTGATTAGAACTAGGAAACAGGTTGAGAAGTTTGATAAAATGAAGACACAACTACAGGCGATTTCTTTGAGATTACAGACTATGAGGTCGTCGAATCAAATGACCAGCTCTATGCGGGATGCCACAAGACTTTTGAGCGGGTTGAACGGACAAATGAATCTTCAGAGCTTATCGAGAATAGCAATGGAGTTCCAGAAGTCTCTGGACATAATGGACCAGAAACAAGAGATGGTTGACGATGTTATGGATGATATTATGGACGACGAGATAGATGTCGACGACGAAGAGGAAATAGATGAGGTGGTCAGCAAGGTTCTGGACGAAATTGGAATTGACTTGAACTCCAAGTTGGGCGACCAGATTCCCGATACTCTGGGATCTTCTACGATGGAGGTGGAAAGCGGATTAAATAGCAAGCCGCAACTTGTGGGCGCCGAGGGTGGTCTTGACGATGACCTGCAAGCAAGATTGAACGATTTAAAGAGATAATTCTGCCAAATGTTCCGTCCAGCCACTATCTTTGTCTTCTAAGTTTATATCAATATAGTTTAATTATGATCTTGCAAGTCGTACTGTAACTGATAGCCTTCCAACTCGCCAGGCATCTGATCGCGCTCACGTGGCATTGATCGCGTGTGAACAGGGTTCTACTTGCGGCAAGAGATGAGATGTGACGTCAACGTCCAAATTCGCTTGTGGTCCCACTCCGCGCTTCGAGGTTGTCCAGCATCTAGGTGGCCCTGGGCCCGATACGTGTCTCAGGTCCCTGCTGGCATCCCCGCACATGTGTACCTCCTGCAGTCGATCACGCATGGTGAACTATTACGGGATGTTACGCGGGCAATGAGGTACCAGAAACGTTCTGGCGAAGGCGAATTGGTGGCTGCGTTCCAAAATTTGGCTGCGAGCTCTCCTCCTCATAATTCCCCAGGCAAGACAGGTGGTCTGCTTACGTAAGTGTGAGGAAACAAATGTGCAGTAAAAAATGGATTGCAGCTATTTTTGTAATAATATCCTTCTCCTTGTTCTGTATTAAAGGTATATATTATAAACGTCAGGGTCCTTATAAGATTCAGAGTGTATGATTGTGGAATAGAGAGCCAGTTTTAGTGTATGAATGCAGAAGAGTTGCAGAAGGGCAAAGATCAGGGTGAAAATTAGAGTTTAATCAGAAATAAAGCCAAGATTGTTCTAGGCAGCGTTAGAATAGCTGTTGCAATAAGTAAGCTATAGATACACAAAAAGAGTTTTTTGATAACCAGTCATTTGAGAAGTATTTCATCTTGATCTTTATTGCAGAAATCAAGAAATTGCTCAATTGTGGGACTGACAGCCAGACCAATCAACATCGTTTCAATCCTGACAGAGACAAAGTTGTGTTTGCATTACAGGACATTTGGGCCAAGATTTCCATTGTTACTTCTTAGCTATTTTAGTCGTTGCTATCTGAAAACATCAAAATGGTTGCCACGATCATGAATGCAGGCTCTTCAGTGGAGTCTCTTGACTCTGACAACGCAGCAAAGAAGTCTGGGTTCCTCAGGAAACTGAAAGATAAGACAAAAGCTATGGCGCACACAAACCATGAAAATGGACACTCTAGGAATGAGGTAAAAGGAAAGCTTCATGATGAACAGCCAGATCTTAAGGCAAATAAGTCTCACTCTATATTCAAACATCTCAAAAGTCAGCACCCCCATTCACATTCACATACGTCTCCTCCAACTCCTCCAACTCCTCCCTCTTCCAAAGCAAAGCCGACTTCTCATGGGGCAGAAATACCGCTTCCAAAAGCACAAAACCACCATTTTGATCTTAGCTCTTCGACTCCACACTCGCAGTCTAAATTACTGAAGTCAAACACTTCAATCGGGCACTCATTGATTGCCGACTCCAATAAACAGATTAATGAAATACTAGGCACATCTGGAAATGTTATAGCTTCTCCAAGAGAGAGTCCATTATCTAATTCTAAGACTATGGCACCAGAGAAACCACCGGCATTACCATCTGTCGACGATTATAGGCCTCCCTCGAGAAGGTCAACGAAACTGGAATATAATCCATACGGAATAAAGAATGGACTTCAATTCAACAGATCATCATCCTTTTCAGGTAAAAGAGGTTTGTTTGATCCTTTGGATGATGAGTCGAATGTCTTGCCGTATCCTGTCGATATGCCTAATAATCATCTTCCTGATGAATTTAAAATGGAGCATCAAACATTGTTCGAAGAATACCAGTTCCCTAAAGAGGATATGGGTAATATTGGATCCGGTGCTTCTGCTTCAGTAAAAAAAATCCATCGTGTTTCGAAACCCAAAGAACTGTATGCTTTAAAGAAATTCGTTCTTTTTAAAGATGAGACTCCGACTGAATTTTATGAGCGTGCTTCCAAAGAATATATTATCCACAAAAACTTGTCCAATGGTTTACATATTGTTCAATGCTTTGCATTAATTAAAATTCCTCATCAGTCTAATTTGACAAGAGGTTGGGGATTCGTTCTAGAATTGTGTAAGGCTGATCTTTTCACCGTCATGTCATCGCCTTCATGGAGTTTCGCTTCAGCATCAGAAAAGATGTGTATTTTCAAACAGGTTGCATTTGGAATTAAATATATTCACGAATGCGATATAGTTCATAGGGACATCAAACCTGAAAATTTGCTACTGACTGGACAAGGTTGTGTCAAGATTACCGATTTTGGTGTTTCTGATTATGGTCACGAAATACCTGGCGATTTCAGTTCAAAGATAAGATTCAGCACCCAGCTTGTTGGATCTCCGCCTTATCAACCACCAGAAGTTCAAGACTTCCATGATATTCCAATCTCGAAGAGAACGCCATATGATCCATTCAGGATGGATTATTGGGGGATGGGTATTCTTTTGTTTGCTCTTTTTTACAACGGAGTGCCTTTCCAAGAGAGTTCAAAGAAGTGCTCTCAGTTCAGAGATTTTGATTTATCTTATCAAAAATATTGTTCCAAAAATCCCACGTTCAGGAAAAACGATTATAACAAAAATCCAGGTATTGAGTACAAGTTTGCAAAGAAATTCACAGAAAAAGGTGTGGCTAGAATTGCTTGGAGACTGATTGATCCACATCCAGGAACAAGATATACTTTATTCGAACTTTTTTCTGATCCCGCTTTCCAAAATGCTGAAATGTGCATTAAAGAGAACGAGTATGAGTGTAATTTCTACCATCATCATGATTCAGATTTTAAAGGAAAATACTTATATGGTTCTCATGACAGCCATGGGATTAGTTCCTCTTCGGTAGAATCTTTTTCAGGAATTTCTCGCAGTGCTTCTGTTACTAGTTCAGCAGCCTTGGTGGCTAGATCTAGAACGGGCACCATACAGTCTATTGCTAGGACACCAAGTATGCTAGATGTGGGAAAACCTAAAACTAAATCAAAATCTTCATTATTTGATGGTATTTCGATTGACCCCGATCTTCCTAAGCATGAATCTACAGGAAGAAATGGAGATAAAGTTCCTATATCAAGACCGTCATTCAGTTCCTCTCGCTCTTCTTCTTCAACTGCGCCTTCACCGGTTTCAACTATTATGCCACAGTTGTCTGAAAATGCACCATCAACATCTATTACCTCTGATATTCAAGAGGACCAATTTATGGATGCCTCTTCTGTCCTTAATGTACCAGACGATGGTATCCCTCTAGCTAGGAGTACTTCTACTGTCACATTGAATTCTCTGTGTACTCCAGATGGTTTAAAGACTATTAATTTGTGTGATCAGGATGAATTTAAGGTGATTCCAGTTGATATTATAAAGAAATGTGGGTGCACGAAGAAACATCACAGTCATATTGCTGGACAAAGATAAGATCAATCGATTCATTTATTTATTTATGTCATCTAGACGATTGTTATACTTGCTCCTTATTACAATACTTACAGTTACAGTTGATTCATGAGTTTGACCAAGTCCTCTGATGATTTTTCGTATAGCTGGGATAATTGTCTAAACATGTTAACTCTCGTGCTTCTGTTTCCAGTATTACTTTTAGTGATATCCCCTGTTTTTTAGATGACTTTTTATTCTTTCTTTCTTTCTTTCTTTCTTTCTTTCTTTCTTTCTTTCTTGATGCTACCTGGAAGATTTAGCTCAAGCTTTTGACTTTGTAATAACAAGCATTAATAAGCCGCTATCAGAAAAACTACATCTTACTTTACTATACCTTTAAAATAAAACGTATATTCAAACGATAGATTCAAGAAAAAACAATCGGAGAAAAGCTACCCTGGTTAAAATCAAATCAAATCAAACAATAAGCTCGAATAGAGCTATGACTTTCAAACGATTTTATGAACCCAAGAGTAAACAAAACCCAATGAAAAGCAAAACAAAGAAACATGAATCAAAAAAAAAATCATAAACGTTGAAAAAAATCATTGCGGGTGCGGTTTCTCAAATGCAACTATGAAACAACTTAATTTCAACTTTTCCTCTTACTATTAGGCTTCAGTAATTCAAATGAACACATCAACTTTTTGTTCACGTTCATTACAGCACCCCAATTGTCGAACTCTCCACAGTAGTTTGGAGCTGAGAAAATCGTAACAAGCTTACGTTTAGCATAAAACTCATAACCTTCCTCAACCACCATATGACCTCTTGCAACTAAGTCAAACTTGAAGTGATCGCAGAATTTCTGAACCACTTTTCGGTTGAAGCAATAGGATACTCCTCTGTCATTCTCTGACCAGTCTCCAGTGAAACCTGAAGATGCAGTGAAAGACAGAGATGAGGACTCCTGCGGATCTGACCACAGTAAATCAGCCAATAATCCGCTATCAGGGATATCTGTGGGCCTATGGATTTGTTTTATTTGATTCAAGTCAGTAAGCTGAGGAGAAAGTCCACCATGCACACAGAAAATCCTGTCAGCAATAGTAGCTGCGACAGGTAATGTGTTGAAAACATCAACAATCATCTTCCAAACCTTCAAGTTAGCCCTTCTTTTACATTCATCATAAAAACCATACATTTTAGTAATGCTTGCACTTTCATGGTTACCTCTCAACATGAAGAAGTTTTCAGGGTGTCTGATCTTTAAGCATAAGAGTAAAATAATAGTTTCAAGAGACTGTTTCCCTCTGTCAACATAGTCCCCCAAAAAGAGATAGTTGGAGCTCGGGGGGAACCCGCATAACTTAAAGATCCTAACTAGATCAGTATATTGGCCATGAATATCACCTACGATTTTCACAGGGGCAGCCAACTCTAAAAGTGTCGGTTGGCTTAGGAAAATGTTTCTAGCTCTAGCACAAATGTATTTTATTTCAGATGCACTGATGATGAATTTCTTTGGAATTTTCTTCGAAAGGCCAGCTTCGACAAGTCTCTCGATAATATTATCAATGTCGACAGCAGAGAGTTCCGTTTTTCTTGTTGAGCACGATTTTTTTACAGGGGTCATAGGTTTCTGCTTAACATTCGATAAAGATTCATCATTAGGTATGGGAACTAGTAACTTGGAAGATTCAATGGTCTTGAAGTTGTCAGTCGTAAAATCGGATTTCGCTTCCGGAGTACATTCTTTCGAGTGTTCTTGGATTGGATAAAGTGAGGTCTCCTTCGAGTTAGGAGGTGTCGTTGTTGAACTCACAGATGATGAGGAGAAAGTTGTGAAGCAGGAATCAGCATTGCTATCAACGGAAGAGCAAACATCTTCGGAAACCTCCTTTACCGGAGACTTGGAGATGTTAAGTGTCTTTGCCAGGGACGCAGCTATCTCCAGCTCATAGTAGACAGCCTCTTGCGACAAACTGTGTTTGTCCTTTTTTCTCGAATCCACATTGTCAATTGATTTACAAGACTCTTCAGAGGATGAACGTCTGGCGGGCACTTCTCTGCTGTCCTTCTCATATCTGTGGTCAAAAATGGTATCAGTATTAACTTCATTAACCGTAGCGGCGAGTGGGTGGTAATTACCACCATTGTTTGTGTTAGCAGCATTGGAAAGACCTGGTGAAATCTCTATATTGCTGTGTCTTGTAAAGCTGCTATTCTGATCAATAAATTCATTAGTTTTGTTGTCTTTGGACAGTTGTCCTGTAATATGTGTCTGGTATTGTCGCGCCTTTTGCGACGGGTCTGGGTCATCCGTAGAGGTACCGCTAGATGTCACAGAAGAAGTTGAACAGCCATCTTTACTGGGTGAATTTCCCATATTCTAGCGAGATTTAAGTATTGTTCTTAGCAGTAAATTGCCTTCACTCTCCCGCTGTTGAAACCACTTATTTGGTAACCGTCTTATTTCCAGTAAACTTAGTTATATTTCTTAACGTAAACTTCAGCTCTTTTGCCGTTTTACAAGGCAATAATCAAGAGTAATTCACCTTTTGCAAACTCTTTCTTCTAAAGAAGCCGCCTCTTTATAACTTCTATAATAAATGGCTTAAGACCAGGTCAAAATTTATCGGTTATTGGTGCTGTTGACCCTTGTTTTAAAATGGCAGAACTTGCGTAAATTAGGCCGGGTAAGATTTTACTGGGGAACTGATTCCTTCACTGTTCTGGAATGGAGTACTACTTGTGATTGAAACAATAACTATATGTATTTCAAGCTATAGAAATTACGAGATTCTACTGAGGAATCTCAAGTACAAGTTTACCAGTCGTCTTACGACCTTCAAGCTCTTCAGCAGCCCTTGGATACTCAGAGAGAAGATACACCTTGGAAATCTTGATGTGAAGTTTTCCAGAATCTATCAGGCTGTAAAGAAGATCTGTGTAGTGCTTGTATTCTTCTGAAGTAGCAATATAGCCGTGAATCATAGGTCTGAGGACCTTGAGGTTCTTGGCCGACAATCTATTGATAGAAAGAGGAGGAACAGGACCGGATGCATTACCAAAAGATACAAATGTTCCTTTTCTTCCAAGTACAGCCAATGAAAGTTCTGCAGTAGCCTTCCCAACTGAATCAAAAGAAGCATTGACGCCCGCTCCCTTAGTTATCTCGAGGATCTTTTCGATCTGTTCTTCCTGGGTAAGTTTGCTAGAGTTGAGAAGATATTCAGCTCCGGCTTCTTTAGCCAACTGTAACTTTTCATTCGAGGAAGCAAGGGCTATAACGTGAGCCTTTTTAATCTTAGAGATGAGCTGATCCAGAACCAATCCAACACCTCCAGCAGCAGCTGTCACTAGAATGTAGTCACCTTCCTGAACGCTGTAGGCCTCATTCACAAAAGTCAAAGCTGTTAATCCCTGGATCAATGTAGCACCTAAAAGCTTCAATCTTTCATCGGAGACATCGTCTGGTAAATGAAGAAGGTTAATTTTCGATGAAACTTTGGTGTATTGGGCAAATGTCGATGCAGAAGTGTAAGCGATCTTTTCTCCAACTTTGAAATTGTTCACCTTAGAACCAATCTTAACAACCGTTCCAGAAGCCTCTCTTCCAAGTAAATATGGAGTCTTTGCAGGGTAAAGACCTGTTCTGAAGTAGCTCTCGATATAGTTGATTCCAGCATACTTATTCTTCACGAGGATTTCATCCTCACCAATTTCCGGTACGGGGTAATCTTCATATTTTAAAACATCAATTCCACCTGTCTCGTGAAAAAGAATCACTTTCTGAGTGCTAGGAATCTCAAACGACATTCTTCCGATTGTTGAACCTAAATTTCTACTATAATTTCTCCCTATTAACCTTGTAGTATTTACAGGAGAGAAATGTCTAACTAATAAATTCATAACGGTTATCGGTAGCGATAACGTCGAACCTACCGATTAAATATATAATTTTATTTCGGCTCGTAAAATCAACGCAAATCGCACACTTTGTTACATTCCCCATTCCCTCATTAAGACGCCGCAGTTTGCCAGGTAGAGCCTCAATAAGGACATGTCGTGATTCTTCCAAGTGCTTTAATTAGGCTCACCTAAGATGACAAATCGGCTTATGTAATCGTCTGGATAGTAAACGAAAAGCTGAGGAAAACGTGATAAGATGGCATTTGAATACTGGATGATACAGTCAGTAGGTGAATTGGTGTGTTTATGTTGTAGCAAATAAGTATATGGTTATAACCGGTAGATCTGTCGGAGTTGATGGTGATTAGCAGCATAACTGAAAAATAAAAAGATTAAAACTCCGATGCGGGGAGTCGAACCCCGGTCTGCACGGTGAGAGCGTACTGTGATAGCCGTTACACTACATCGGATTTTGTTGAAGTTTTTATAAGTAACTAATTTATATTGTGGTCAACATACGTCAATGTTCAATTATCTCTTCTAACTGTTTAAGCATACTAACCTTAAGATCGTATTAGATCATGATAAAAAGTAATCTGATTTCTCTACCTCAGATGATTTTAACAAGTTTACTTATGTCTGAAATGAGGTTGAGAACAATACAATAATTTATAGTTTTGGGAAATTCAGATTTTTGTCAATTCCAACCTAGTTTTCAGCTACAGCTAACATGTTGAGCCTAGGAAACACATAAAAAGTTTCTCCTTGGAAATCAAAGGTTCTGGATTTAATGGCCTGCATCATTTTGTCAGAAACATGGGAGTATTTCAACATGGACTCAGGGAATAACCACTCGAAACCACAAACTATTTGAGCTTGGACCCTGGAGAAATTGAGAGGACGAAGTAACTCTTCAGCATACAGAGGAGAAACTCCTTCCGGATGAGTGAGATAAGCTGCATTTTCAAGAGTACGATGAGCTGACTCACCATCTGAAGGAACATAGAAGTCCACTAAGATCAATTTTCCGCCTGGAGACAGATACTTTTTCAATTCTGAGATTACTTCTTCAGGATTTGGGAAATGATGAAGTGTGAACGTACTGAGAATCAGATCAAAGGTACCATAATCAAGTCCCTCTGGTTTTTCTAATTGGTTTTTAGCGTTGAAGGTCTCATCCATGATGTCGTATTGATATGCTCTGACTTTCAACGAAGGATTGGCCTTTTTGTACTTGTCCAGTCTCGAGTTGAAATTGGCAATCTGATGACTGGAGATATCGAGACCAAGGACTTCTGATTGCTTCAAATAGGGGGCCAAGTGTTCCTCCAGGATGCCGGCTCCACAGGCGAAATTCATCACCTTGATGTCTTTAGCAAAAAATGACGAGATCTGGGAAGGATCTGCTGGGTCTGGAAGGTAATCGGACAATCCATATTCTGGTTTATGAAGGTCACCCACAACTGTTCCTGGAGTATAATTTGGATCGAAATCATGTCTCAAAATATAATAGGCAGTTACTTTGAGTGCGGCTCTGATCATAAAATTATCAGAGAACTTAGCTTTTTGTTCTCCATAATCCTCCACATTGGCATCTCTCATCCGACTGTATGAAGACATGACTGTTGGATGTGAATGGTCTGTGTCTAGGAGATTTGTTTAAAAATAACAGCAGATCAGGGAAAAAGAATCATTTAAATACACTGTTTTGAGCAAATATTCGTTACATAGAAAAATAAGAACTGTCTAATGTGTCATCCATTCGAATCCCGTCTAATCGATAGAATCGAAACCCGAGACTCGCGCCCTAAACTCTAGGCCAGTCCCTTTGTCCATGGACTACAAGGTGTTATTTTCCAATTTCTGCGGACTTCAGAATCCAGACACTGACGCAGAAACTAAAACTACTCTAATTAATGTATCCACAAAGCGAAATGCGACGAAGTAGGAATTATGCTTCGTCACAAATTATTGAAGCGGACAGTTGTGTAATTCTCCTTCCAGCCATTTGTGCAATATATAGATCGATGTGTGCTAGTATCGCTGGTACTCCGGAAGTGTATGTAATATGTATGGAGAAAGGAGAAAATGAAAAATTAGCACGGATGTTAGAAAGAGCAGACCGCCTGGTATTTATACTTCTCACACGCGGTGAAATTTTTTTACACGCATTATCTTCCAGATAAACGTGTAATGAGACCAGAATTAACAGACTAACACCACCTTATTGCCACTATACACCATAGTCATTGCTAGATAATAGAACCAGGATTCATAAAATGTCAACTATCACCTTTGTTACCGGAAATCCTAATAAATTGAAGGAGGTGGTCGCCATTCTGGCCGATGGAAACTCAGAGACAGGAACAGAAGCAGGATCCAAGGTTGGAAAATTCATTATCAAAAATCAAAGTCTGGATTTAGATGAAATCCAGGGTTCCATCGAACAAGTCACAATCCACAAAGCAAAACAGGCAGCAAAACTCATCGAAGGTCCAGTTTTGGTTGAAGATACCTGTCTGGGCTACAACGCTCTCAATAATTTACCAGGTCCATACATTAAATGGTTCCACAAATCTCTGGGTCTGCAAGGATTGATTAAACTTCTGGCAGGATTCGACGATAAGTCAGCTAATGCAATCACTACATTTGGATACTGCGAAGGGCCAAACGACGAGGTGAAATTGTTCCAGGGAATCACTACCGGAGAGATTGTGAACTCCAGAGGCCCTACAGATTTCGGATTCGACTCCATCTTCGAGCCACATGGAACTGGGAAGACATACGCAGAGTTGAGAGGCCCGGAGAAGAACAAAATCAGTCACAGGTCCAAGGCACTGGCCAAACTAAAGGAATTCCTACTCTCTCAATAGTTGCGATATTATATGTTTTTATTTGAAGACATCAATATTAGGGTCCGCACCTTAAGTCGTATATATATAATAAGCCTCCAAGCAAATGAAAAAAACGTTGAACATATGAGAAAAAACGCACTGTTACACAAATAGATGTCCAAACAATCTCTTGGTAAACCAGCAAATTGCAACCATGATGATGGCCAGACATATATAATATCCTTTGGTGACTACCTGATAGCTAAGCTTGGAACGGATTCTGCTGATGTTGTGGCTCTCGATCTCTTGAAGACATCTGGCGTTCATTTCGAAAATATACTTGGCTTCTTCGATCACTTGTTGCTTTTCAAGCTCGGTCAACGAGTTCCTGGTTTGCAATTCGTAGTCTCTCTTGTAAACGATTCTTAGAGATTGTAGGTCCTCTACATCAAACTTGAAGAAGTTTGTTCCCATGAGCTGGATTTCCTCAAATGACTTGCCCTCTATCTGAGGGAAGAGTTTCAGGGATCTAGCCACCTGTGAGCTCATGACTCGTCCTCCGGCAAACAATGCGAGATACATCACGTGCATGTAAGCTAGCAAAAGGTATGGCTTTTCTTGCGAGACAGAGAGGATGTGTTCAGTAAATTCGATTTGCAGAGGAAGAATAGGGTTCTGAAACTTCTCTGGCCTTTCCTTGTAGAAAAACATGAGATCCTGGTGAATCTTGTCGGTTCTCAACATGGCAGGCTTGTAGACGTTTTTGAGGATCCCAGAATATCCCGAGTCCTTTGCGATCTCTCTCTCTAGAGCAATTTCTATAGTGCGGAATATGTGATAGAACAGCTGAATCCCTTGTCTGTAAACTTTAGGGTCTCTTAGGGCGATGGCGAACTTGAGCGTCACCAGCTTGTCGATTTTGTCATGAGCAGATCTGGTTTCGGTATTGATTCTATTACCTAGAGCACCGATGTCTGTCTTTGCAGGAATAATCTCTGATTGGGGTATTTTGACTACCATTTTCTTATTTTTTGCATATACTTTTGCTATTTAGCATCCAACTGTCTGCTTATATGCTTCTTGTGTATATCTGGGAGAAGAAAACACCAACTTATATATTTTATGTTTAAGGGGCAGTTAAGGGTTATTATTTATATGACTATGCGAAGAGAAAAATCTGTCTGAAAATCTGCCTTTTATTCTGTATTAATGTGTTTTTTCTTGTTCTTTCGAAAAGTCCGTCCGTCAAACGTTAAACGCGAACACGGTTTTTGCTTGTATTGGAGTTGATCTCGTATTGAGATGTATCATCTCTATTAGAGCGTGTTCTCTCTGTTCTCAATTGTCGTGTGTCATGATTACATGAACAAGGTGCATTAAGTCCGCAAAACATGTGTCATTTGTCAGAGTCTTCACATACGAATGTTTCAGACATGGTAATGGAATTTTCGCTCTGAAATAAATCACGTAGAATCTGTTGTTGGCAAACTCAACTGACCATCGTGAATGTGATCCATGCTTTTGGCTGATTGATGACTGTCTGTGGACCAAACAAATCCAGGGCTTGTAAATTCCTTTGATGTCTTCATCATTTCTGAATTGCTGGTTATCTTTAAGTTGAACCGGGTAACACCTCAGGAAGTTTGTGATGAAAAATTAGAACAACTAACTAATGAAGATAAAAGCATATACACAATGAGTTATTAGAGTATCGTAGCAATTAACTTTGATAATCCAGTGGAATTCAGCATGGGCGATCTCAAGGAGTTTGATGCTCCAAATTTCAAAAACTCAACCTTCAGACTTGACAGACCGTCGACATATCTGTTGAATAAAGCCAGACGAGATGAAATCAATGGGTATTCAAATCTCAGGAAGTCAATGAAATCAGCAACCATTTATATCGGTAAATTGTCGTTTAACACAACCGAAGAACAGTTGTTTGAGATGTTCAGCCAATGTGGAGCAATTAAAAAGATCATCATGGGACTCGATAAATTGAAACTCACGCCGACCGGGTTCTGTTTCATCATCTTTGAGAAGCCATCGGGGGCTCTTAATTCAATCAAATACCTCAACAAAACAAAAGTTAATGGAAGGTCTATGGAGATCGATCTTGACCCAGGATTTGAAGAGGGTCGTCAGTTTGGGCGTGGATCCGACGGAGGCCAGAGACAACCACAGCAGTATCACAATAACAACTACAACGGAACTCGTAGAGGCGGCTATAACTCCAGAGGACGTGGCTACAGAGGCTCCAGAGGTGGCTACAGAGGCAGGGGAGGCTATCGTGAGAGAGATAGAAATTCTGCATTCCAGGAAAATCGCTATAACCCACCATATCATGGCCAGGACCAATCTGAATACTATCCACAACCAACCAATTCTGGACATTATTACAACGAAGATCTTCCTCCTCATATGCGCAGCCAACAGGACTCCTATGACCAGCAAGATCCTGCTTTGCTTCCTCCTCAGCCTCCTCTCTACCAGGAAGACGAACATTACCCGCCTCCCCATAAGGCCAAGCAGGACCTGCCACCTCACATGCAACAGTAATTCTGTATATGATGTGTATCCTTTGTTGATTCACCTGTATATTAGCCATAGAATCAAGATCTGCCTCTCCCTAGAGCAGAGTAGATAAAATCGCGTGTAAGGATGTTTTGAAACGATGTGTTCCGACGTATCAGATGAGAAAACCAAGATTTAGTTTTATATCAAACATTAGGAAGTCTTTTTGTTCTTTGGAGAGCTATTACAGTTAAATTAGGTATTGACAGGAAACAAAAAGCGTTCTAAAACTCGATAGTTAGAGTCTGTGTGTCATTCTGGCGCGAGAACTAAGTTTTTACTTGCATTAGTGGTGAACCCACAGGTTATTAATAGGTGCCTTTGTTAGACAAAGATAGCCCCTTTAGTAAACGTTCTTTGTCGTAAATAAATTGAAAACTGCAAGAGATATTGGCCCAAATTCGCAACTATTGAATCTGAACAATATGTCGAGCGAACAGGAGTCGAAGCAGATAGCCCAATTCAAGGAAGCTGAACGTCTGGCATTTGAAAATAGCGAGTTTTTCGAGAAGGTCTTGGACACAACGATATCAATTTGTCTATCGACACCCTACAATCAATTCAGAATCCAGTATCAATGTTTAAGTTTCATCTACAAGGCCTTTTATCTGAATCGCATCGAGTCTGCAGAGCTTCGGAGTAAAAATTGCATGAAGTTGGTAGATTTGCTGGATTATTTCATTATCCAAAATGACGAAAGAAAACCTAATTATCTAATTATCCAAAAATGCATCGAAATTCTGAACTCAACGTACGATCTCATGTTTCGTGAGATGATTGAATCTCCAAATGAAGACAAATGGTACCAGCTATCAAATATTAGAGATTATCTGATCGCTTTGTGGCCATCCTCATATCCATTATTACCATTGAACAAGGAAACAGATTTAGCAAGATCCATTGGCTGTAAAACTGCAATAATTAAATTAATTGGTAAAGTTATTCAAACCCACTTACCTCCCTCCACTTCAAGAGACAATAATGATGATATATCAATTGCAATGGTTAATAGAGACCACCCTTTCCTGTATGGCTCAGAATTGTCTTCACAAGCTCAAAGTCTTCTAGATGGTTTCTTTAATCTTATCAACGGTGATTTGCTTATACCAACACCTGTATTTTCTACAGTGATATCAACTCTTATGGCCTTGTTTAAGACGAGGCCAAAATACCTTTCCAACAAGTTCATCAACTTCATCCTGGGCTATGAGTCTCTACTGAAAAAGAGTTCGAAATTTGAGGAAGGTGATCTTTTGAAGATGAGACTTATCAGAAGATTCAATGACCGGTTAGATAAATGCTTGATATCGTTTTTGCTGAATAAGGGCTTTATAAATAAGGATCCAAACTTGAAGACAAGATTCGAAAATAAATTTGGGTATCTGGTTGAGAAATCCAGAGAGCAAAAACAAAGAGGTATTTTAACTGATGATCCAGAAGAGGAAGATGAAGAAGTAAGAAGAATCAAAAGAAGAAAAATAGAAGCTCAATCTGCTCAAGAATCAGATCAGATTTACTTCTATGATGAATCCAAGATTGCTAGGTCGGACGATTATAAAGCTCTCTACAGACTGATTGATGCGAAAGACAAGCTATCAGATTTCGATATGTCAACCATACCTAATGATATTTTGTCTACAATAGTTCTAATGGCATTATCAAAGGTCGAGACAGCGAAATTAGTCAAGGGATTGAATACTATATCGGAACGTTTCAAAGATATGTATGAAAGATATAAAGATCCATCGGCGCTGGATCAGCCAGCGGAATATCCAAATTATAATGAAGATGAAGAAGAAGAAGATGATTACAATCCTACTGCTACAATATTCAAGAATGACAGAGAACAGAAGACGGATGTAGATGTCGACGATGTTGGTAGCATCGGGGAAGGAGATCTTGGGAATGATCCTTACGTTGTACCTCTACCAAAGAAGCTTTTACCTGCACATAAAAAGGAACAACTTAAATTGATAATCAACAATTTCATCAAATTGGCTACAAAGCAACAGAAACAGAGTCAACATGCTCTGATTCCATCATCTCAGAAGAATAGTCTTAATAAAATTGCCATTTCAAGTTGGGACACTGATTCATGGGTTAGATTATTGTCGAGATTGGCTACAAGAGGTTTGAATGACCCACAACTATCTAAACATGTAAGGGATTCACTGTTCGAGTATCTTAAGATGGATATGAAGAGTCGAATAGATGCTGTTATTGAATGGCTTAACGAGGAATATTATAGTTTCATTGTATCAAAATCCTCTGAGAATGAACAAGATACGCCTGAAGTGTATCTTGAGTATGCAAATCTGGTATTGGATAACTTGATTCCTTTCTTGGAGTCATCGGACAGAAAAATATTTATCAGATTGCTAAGTGAACTGCCTTATTTGGACAAAACTCTGATATGGAAAGTGAGATCTTTATGTGTGGACCCTATTAGATCTAAATTAGGATTCCAATCATTGCTTTATCTCATCATGTTTAGACCACCGGTTTTACAAGATTGTCTCTCCCTGCTCAAGAACATGCACGATGATACCGGAAGTGACCAAAAGTTAAAAAAAGAATGCCTCAACTATTTACAGAAGTACTCTTGAGACAATTACCAATCAATAATTACAGACCCTTTCCATTAGTAATTGTATATGTATATATGAAGTGCATTCAATCGTACATTCATGCGTTCACGTTTGGAGTGACTTATAACAGTCCTTGTTTCTTCAACTGCTCGTAAATTTTCTCGCTCATTACATTGCCTTCTTCATCTTCAACTTCGATTCCGTTGTCTTTAAACTGAAGTTCGTCTCTCTTCTTCTTTTTCAAAATTTCATACAACTGCAATACGTCAGCTATTTTATTAATATCTTTGTACACTTCGTAATTCTCAACAATTCCAAGCATTTGGAGACCCTTGAGATGTTTAGGGTCTTTGAAATGTTTGGTAAATGTGGTTTTCCCTTTGAATTTTGTGTTTCCACAGATCTCACAAACAAATTCCATATCTAAGCCTTTCAACTTCCATAGCCAGTAAGGAATTGGTGTTCCATCTGGCCCTAAAGGAAGCTCCAAAGGATTGTCAGATCCACCTTTGGAGCCATTTGTTTCATCATCGGAATCGTTGTCAGCCTCGGATTCACTTTCGTAATCCTTTTCATATTCTGATAAACTCTTTACATCATTTAGTTCCAGTTGTTTCTCTCTATTTGTCAATAATTTAAACCTCTCAGTTTCACTTTTTGAGCTGGCCAACTGTTTGCTCAATAGTTTGAGCATCTCAGAGATGGTATATTCGAGTTTCAAAACGGTGAGTCTCTGCTGTTTGTTCTCATTCTTTTTATGTTTTTTACCCGTTAAATGAGAGTTGTATACGGTTTCCTTGGTGAAAACTTTATCACAGATAATACAGAACAAAGAACCATCTTCTTTTGGTCGTGGATCAAGTTTTCTGCGGTCAAAATCGAGTTCAATCTTGGATATCGACTTTTCTGGGAAACTTAACGGTTGGATTTTAATCCAATAGTTATTGAGATATTCCGAGAGATCTGTGAGGTAATTCAGATATTCGGTAGTGTTCTTGATGATGCTTGTGGTACTTAAATTGGATAAAGAGTCGAGATATTGAGAATAGGAGGGAATTGAATCTGGATCAAAGGATTTATCTCTGGGCAAATTAAGCCACATCCTGTAGAGGTCCGTGAGATCTAGAAATTTGCCGAGTGATTCTTTAGGGCTGAATAGCCGGGAAAGTTTCAAATCAGCACTATAAGAACTCAGAATTCTCTTTCGGACTCGTTTCTTCTGACTTGTGAAAACCTCTTCGATATCTTTATTGCAGGAGAACATTTCAAATAGATTTTGTTCATCTTTACGGATATTATTGCTATCTAGTCCCATTGCTGTTAGCTGCTTATGTTTCCGAATCACCTCCTGATACAATTTGTCAAAGTTCCCAAATTTCGTTTCCGTCTTTTTGATTTCTTCCGTATTCTTGGTATTGGACTCTATGAGACTCTTAATATTTTCATTCAGTGATCTATATTTTTCAACAAACTGTTTCACCTCGTGTTGTTGTAATAAGGTTTGACCTATGGGTCTCTTTTTACCGCCCAAAATGCCATGGTCTTTGGTGGAACGATAGATATCTGGGTTCCTCTGAATTCTTCTGGCAATCGCTTGCTCGATTCTCTCGAGTTCTTCCAACAGTGTTCTTTCGTCCTCTAATATGGTAGACATTCTATCTTTTGGGACTATCAAAGAGCTATTCAGGGATCTGATCTCCGCTTGTTTCAGTTGTTTTGACTCCAATCAGTACTGTTGTTGAGGAAGAAGGGCTTGTAGAGATGATTATATAATTTTTTATAGTGTGAAAATTTCCATTTTGGTGATGTACGCTATACTATAGGAGTCTCCCTGAGATATTCTGGAATCCAAGATTAAGGGATACGAAGGGCATAATCGTGATTATATAGCAACAAGATGGTCACAGCGTAAGTATGGAGAGCTTTTTCGAACTCAAAAGGATGAAATTAACATAATTGAACTACATGTAGAGTGCTGTTTGTGCAAAATGCTACTCCAACAACAATCACTATGTTCCATGATTTGATTTCAAACGAATTACCGCAATCATTGGGTCCCTGGAACTTCGAATTAAAGATCTTTCTCAACAATAAATTCTCCAAACCAGGAAATATTGAACCAAATCAGGTCCCAAATCGATATCTCTACACTTTGCAATTGTCATATCTTGAGAACCAATCTATCAGCATCATAAATAACACGAAGTCCATAGTGACAACCATTCCAAATTCACAGAAAATACTAGAAGAACTGGAAAGCAATGTCTCCACAGGAGGAGATGTCTTGGGAGAGCAGGACTCGGCTTCTAAGCCGCAGAATGAGAGACTTAATAGAGAGTTACTACGACACATAAAGAACGGGTGTTGCAACAATTTGAGTATCAATACAAACGAGAATTTTGATCTTCTTCTAAATACAAAGCTCACGAGTCTGTGGACAATAAAACAAACTATTAAAGGAGAGGGTGGATATGGCTACCTCATCAATGTTCC
This sequence comes from Ogataea nemodendra, assembly GCA_030567775.1. Lineage (NCBI taxonomy): Eukaryota > Fungi > Ascomycota > Pichiomycetes > Pichiales > Pichiaceae > Ogataea > Ogataea nemodendra. The sequence goes on from JAJLSV010000013.1 coordinate 609,658, forward strand.
TGGTCTCAGTAATCCTGAAGATGCGTCTAAAAATTCTGGACTTACGGAGAAATTCAAACTACGAACCAGCAATTGCTTTCTCCATGGATTGTTCAAAGGATTTCTGATAGAAATAGAGCATATAGACAACATAGAAGCTAAATCTCAGGGTCTCACAGAAGCAGAAGCAAAAAATGATTTGATTCTAAGATTCACAAACAGCATAAGCAAGATCAAAGGGTTATTGGAGCTGTACAAGTTTCCAGAAGGAAGTCTGTGTTTCAATGTTTTAAGCGATTCTAAACTTGACTATATGAGCGATCTGTGTCAACAGTATTGTGATGCTCTACAATTTTGACTTTGCTAAGTTAATATCTTTTCTGTCTTCCAAAACTAAATATATCAGGGTAATATATAAATCTAGTTCGTTAATGTATCTAGTTAATATAATTCATCCAAAGCGTATCATAATATGTTTAAAACCTTTCCATATAAACCTATTGTGAGTATCAAATCAAACACTTCTCAAAAAACTCCTTTCCCTTTCGATCCTTATTCTAACTGCAGTCTTGCTCTGCTCTAGCAATAGAGTCTTTTCCTCCTCTGTGAATGTCTTGTATCCCATTTTAGTTCCCATATATAGGGTTGAAGAGTTTGAGAGATCAGACGGAGTTTCTGGTCTTATGTTTTCAACCAGAGTCTCAGAAGAACTGGAATCATGGTTCTCATTCTGATGATAGCTATCCCTGTAAATGTTATCCAATTTCATGATCGATAAAGATGGCTTTGTTCGGAGTGTCTTCCTTTCTCCTAACACAGGACGAGTTTTCGAAGAAAGGCTATCAGATATTCTTCCGGGTATCTGTGATTGTACCAAATTCATTTTAGATTTCTGATTTCTAAGAGAACGAGGCTGTGATGTTATCTTTGATGCTGATGGAGCGATTGTGGATGATTTGGTCATCATGATGTTCTTTTCTTTGGATTTCAATGTAGCCCGGTAGATTCTCTCCACCTGAACGTGGAATGCCAATTTTTGTAAATAAGACCTGATAATCTTGGCTTTGTCGTCCCTGTTGAATACCTTGTTATTGGAGTGAAGTCTCTGGCTGTTAAGAATTTCTGTGAGAATGTCATGCTTGACAGCAGGGTTGATCTTGTGTTCCCTGTATATTCCCGATTGATTCAGTATGACATCAATATACCGCTCATCTGGCGAATTGGGCTTTAATACAATGAACTGAAAGTTTGGAATGTTGAACTTCGGAAGCTTGGAGAACTCTTTTGGAAAATCACTTAGAATAAGATTCGATCTGAACTTGTTTTTAGTGTAATCTATCAGGATTCTATAAGGATCGTCCAACAGGGTTGTCTCAAATAATTGGATGTTGTATACAGAATCAAGTTTGTCATTTATAATTACATCGCTGTTTGTGACAGGTCCCGAGTTTTCTAGCTCCAAAAGTGGACTTTCAGGAATCCAATCGAATTGGCATGATCCAGAACCAACAGTCTTTAGAAATGCAGCCAAGTTGTAGATCTTGAACCTCTGAAACATGTACAACAGAGACTTTATTTGAAGATCGACTGAATCTTCATCCTCACCATTCAAATACTGGGGAATATTCACTGCAACTTCATTATGGGACCAAAGGAATCTAAACATCTTGTGTCTGGGGATGATTAAAATCTCAAATTAATCCATCTATCACGACTTGGAATTCTTCTGTTCGACCTTTATTAGGCCTCTATACAAGTTTTGATTACCTGATGGCAGACCCTTTTATTACGAATATTGGTTTGTGCAAATATGCCTTGTCCTCCCTTAACTCAATCCATTCCCCCTTGTTCTTTAAGAAACAATGTGGATTCTATCTTAATAGCTCTCCCCAATAAGGAAAGAGATAAACAGGGAGGAAAGCAGGTATCGACGCGACTATAGTCCAGTAATTTGGACATAATTGTTACGCGCAAGTGCGTGATAATTATACATGTATGAACATCTCTGCACGTTTTATTTGGCCGATCGATGTGTATCGACGTAAAACGATTTTTTGAGGTGCACAGATGTATTCAAAGAAACCCCTGGAAAAGTTAGCAAACGAGATATAATAAGTTTCGAACATGGACACAAGCGATTAGGAGCGGAACAGGGAGCTGAGCTAGTGCGAAGACGTCGTTAGATGTGGAATTGAGTACACTTTCAATCAATTTGGTTATATATAGGAACAATAGAGCTGAAATTCGCACTTGAATCTAATTGTCAGGCATTAATTTGACTGGTTTCCAAGACAAGAGCGAATTAAGGTAATTGAAGACTTGAACGACGGAAAGAGTTGTGATTGCAGTATCAAGGGGCAATCATTAAGTTTTGGTACTTTAACAAGGTACTATAGCGACTGCTTACTAGTCATAGAGATAAATAACAGTTCAAAGACGGGAAATCTGTGACGGATACATCATTCAAGACAGGGAAGAGCTGTGGTTAAAGGTTCAAGATTCAAACGTCATTTATTTGAGTTGGTTTTGCATAAATTAGACGAATATCAAGTAAGATGCCACAAGGAAAGGTTCTTGTTGTTTCCAATAGGATTCCTGTGACAATCAAGAAGTGCGATGATGAATTGGTTTCTGGAAATCAATCTTACCAGTATTCCATGTCGTCTGGAGGGTTGGTGACAGCTCTTCAGGGACTGAAAAGACCATTTCAATGGTATGGATGGCCTGGATTGTCAGTAGATGGCTCTGGAAATCGGGAAATAGTAGAGAAGGATTTGAAGGAGAAATTCAATTGCTATCCGATATGGCTGAGTGACGAGATTGCCGATCTGCATTACAATGGGTTTAGCAATTCGATCCTATGGCCTTTATTTCATTACCATCCAGGTGAGATGAACTTTGATGAACTTGCTTGGGCTGCATATATTGAGGCAAATCGTCTATTTTGTGAAACAATAATAGACAGGATCGACGATGGAGATCTTGTCTGGATTCATGATTACCACTTGATGCTTCTTCCATCGATGTTGAGAGAGAAGTTGAATGAAATGAAGTACAACAAGGTGAAGATTGGATTTTTCTTGCATACACCATTTCCTTCCAGCGAGATTTATAGAATTTTGCCTGTGAGACAGGAGATCCTGGATGGTGTTTTGAGTTGTGATTTGATTGGATTTCATACCTATGATTACGTGAGACACTTTCTCAGTTCTGTCGAGAGAATCTTGAAATTACCAACAACTCCACAGGGTGTCAAATACAAGAATCGACGAGTCACTATTGGTGCATATCCAATTGGAATCGATGTGGACAAATTCTTGAGAGGGCTAGAGTCTTCAGAAGTCAAGGGCAGAATTAATCAACTGGAGACGAGATTTGGTAAAGATTGTAAGCTGATTGTAGGTGTGGACAGATTGGATTACATCAAGGGGGTTCCACAGAAGTTGCATGCGTTTGAGATCTTTCTAGAGAACCATCCGGAATGGATTGGAAAGGTGGTTTTAATTCAGATCGCTGTTCCATCTCGAGGCGACGTGGAGGAGTACCAATCACTAAGGGCGACTGTAAACGAGCTGGTGGGACGAATTAATGGTCGGTTTGGAACTGTTGAGTTTGTTCCGATTCATTTTCTTCACAAATCCGTAAATTTCCAGGAGCTGATTTCTGTGTATGCTGCCAGCGATATCTGTATTGTTTCGTCGACGAGGGACGGTATGAATCTAGTGAGCTATGAGTACATTGCATGCCAAAAGAAACGCAAGGGATCCTTGATTCTAAGTGAATTTGCCGGTGCTGCACAGTCTTTGAGCGGCGCGCTTATGGTGAATCCGTGGAACACTGAGGAGCTTAGTGAGGCCATTTACGAGGGTCTGATTATGAGTGATGAGAAAAAGACCAGCAATTTCAACAAGATGTTCAAATACATTCAAAAATACACTGCCAGTTATTGGGGCGAGAATTTCGTCAAAGAGCTTACCAAGGTATAGTTTGGACTCATCTTTTTTGCTACTGTATAGATGCACATTTTTATATTCCTATATGATTTTTTTAATTTACATCATTTATCTAGTTAGTTTTGTTTATTTAGTCTTAATTTTGTTTCATCCTGTTTCATCCTGTCTTATGAGGTATCTTTATGTATCTTTTCTGTTGTATTTTGGCTCTTGCAAGCCGATTTTTGCTGGTTGCAAGAATGAAGCAGTCGCATCCAACAGGAAATAATTTTGTCTGGTGGGCAAAAAAATTTGATATCAAGCTATATGGGTATTTTTGTAATTGTTGGGAAGTTAGTCGATTATTGGTGGCTTTCAGAACAAGAGCTCACGTAAGATTGTTGCTAAGCAGATATACTTAATACCGGCCATAGGAAAAAGGGCCTGGACGATCGGTTTTAGAGATATCACGGTTGGAAAGAAACGGTGTTATACAGGGCCAGAGACAGATAGCCGGAAGGTGGTCGATTGAGCTTGATAGAGAAGTAGAAGAGGCCAAATAGGCAGAGTTTCAGACATTTAGAAGTGAATTGAAGCAGAACTTCAATCGAAAAGACATCCTTGAGACTCGCAATAGTCATAGAAGTCGGTTTAAATCAAGTCTCGCAGCCCCGCACATCCCTTAGACGCAGAAACCAAGACAATCAAAAATGGGTCAGCTACTTTCTCAGCCCATTACGGAGAAAAACATCACATTGGTCCAGCATGACCACATTTCCCACTCCATTGGAGAAATGCAGGGCTATAGACTCACCATGGAGGACGCGTATTGCGATTTGAACGATATCATAGTAGTGAAGACCCGAAACAATGCTATGGAGTTGAATATGAGTGGCTTAGAAGACCTACAAGATCCCGAATCAGTTAATCAATCGAATACCTCAAGCAATGAGCAGGCTCCCTGCAACGATCAAAGTAGCACACGCAGCATTTACGATACCAATTCTCTCCACAGTATGAATGATGATAATGATAGCGATGACGTCTACCAGAGCGACTATGACGACAGTATACGCCGATTAAAGATAAATATCTATGGAGTATTCGATGGACATGGAGGCTCGGGAGCCTCGAAGTTCATAAGTGAACAGCTTCCAATAGCCTTAAGAGACGAATTGATAACCACAGTAAACAAGCTATCATTTGAAGAAAAGAAGACCCTGGTAGAATCTAAGGATATTCTGCCACTGATAAATTTCCCAAGACTTCTTAGGAACACCTTCATGAAATGTGATTCTTTATTCTATCACAAACAGGGCAATAATAGTGGCACAACTGCAGTCGTGGTTCTGATTTTTGAAGGATACATCTTTGTTGCTAATTCAGGTGATTCCAGATGCATTCTTAGTTGTGGCGGAGCTACGAAGTCGTTATCTTTTGACCACAAGCCTAAGAATTTTGGGGAATTGATGAGAATCCATAATGATGGTGGTTACGTTTCAGCAAATAGAGTGAATTCCATATTAGCTCTAAGCAGGGCGTTTGGAGATTTCACTTTTAAGATGAACAATAACAGTAACCATACCAGACGAATTTTAGCCAGAACCGATCCAGGCATCAAATTAGTTCCACCAGAAGAATACCAAGTTACTGTAGATCCGGACATTATAATCCATCCCCTTTCGACCGGAGACGAATTCCTAGTGATTGCATGTGATGGAGTTTGGGATTGTTATAAGTCTCATGAGTTAATTCATCTAATAAGACACAACTTGTCTTTAGGGAAAAAGCTGCCAGAAATTAATGAGCTCATTTTAGATAATTGTATTGGAATGGCGAACACTATTACCGGAATTGGTTTCGATAATATGACTTTAATAATAGTGGCTCTCCATTCATCCTTCAAAGATCTTAATAGCTGGTATAGTTACACCAAGAACAAAATATTAGATGAGAAATTTGGTACAGTGTGACGTCTTGGCTATTCGTATTTAGTTTTATTACCTTTATATCCCTATTAATGACTGTTCATGTGTATAAACTTTCATGCGGCTTCTTAAATGCCGGATCTTACTATCGTTGCTTTCCGGTTTCTTTTCAGGTATAGAATACCCTCAATATACGGATTTTTTTGTAACAACGATCTTATATTTTCTGATTCTTCACCGTGTCAGAAGTCTCCTTCATTAAATCCAATACTTTAGTCATTGAGCTCTCTCCATAATTCACACCAAAAGACTGTGAAGTCTTCAATTCACCAGATAACCATCCTTTCAAAATCTTACGCCTCTGTAACTCGCCCAATCTTGAAGTAGGCAACTGGTCCAGGCCAATAAATGAAACTATATCTACCACCAATCCACAGTGATTCAAAACTTCGTTCACAATCAGAGGTACCAACGAAGTTAAAGTGCGGGTGGACCTGTTTGTCTCTACAATTAGAACCACATAGTTTCCAGTCTTGAATACACAAGTTCTTCCGATGGACAATAAACTTCTTTTCTGACCAGATGAGCTCATCGAAAGTCTCTCTGCAGCAGCTTCTATATCTCTGGCAAAAAATTGCATTCCCATTACTTCAAAAGTCTCTTCTATCTTGCCTAAAACATACAACAATTGTAGATCAACCATATTACCATTTTCAAGAGTCTTTGAAACATTGTGCAAAAAACCAAAGTCACCAGTACGTAAATAATTTAACTCCTGGTTCCAATTATTGATCTTAGCTCTAAACATCATCCTCTCAAAATCATCAGACTTTTTGGTTAAGGTGATCCCAGATACAGTGGACTCAGAACACACCCATATCTCACCCAATTCTCCAACCCTACAAATTTCTAACTTCTCAGGATTAACTATTGCTAATTGAGTGTTAACAGGAACGATTCCACAGTCTTGTAAACGGATCCCATAAAAAGAGTCGTTAGGGTTGACCAAGGAAACATATCCTTGTGACAATGCCAATGGATCCAGACATAAGTCAACAGGAGTAAAAGAGAGGTATGACCGAAGAGATATCATGGGATTGCAGACATGCTGGTATACATTAGATACAGCAAATGATGACAAATTGCTTTCTTGCATGTGTTTAATGAATCTATTAACCAAATCTGTAGATGGTCTTCCATCCCATCCAATCATTAAGTTTTTCAAGCCGGATAAATCACATCTCTTTGGTTCAGGGCTTTCAATGGCGTGCGCTATCATCTTTTCAGTGATAAATACATTTTCAATTTTAAATCGTGATAAACTCATGAAGAATGATGATGGACTGACTGCATAATCAAGAGGAGAAACCAAATAGGTTGCAGAACCCATGTAAACGCCCATCACCATCGTCTGCAAAAATCCAACGCCTGAGCAATGTCTCACGCAGGCCAATAGTGGCTTCCAGGTGTTCATTTGACATGTTTCCTTCAAATTCTTACACATATCAAGTAAATTAGAATTGGTTAATTCAAAGCCAGAATATTTGTTATCAGCAGTCCACGAAATCCAAATTAATGATTTATTCTGTTTGCTTTTTGAGTTTCCACGGTACTGAGCCATTTTAGAGTACATTATATTGGGAGAAGTAACATTTTTAATATGTTTCGACGTGTTTCTGTATTTTGGTATAGTAGTTCCATAAAGAGAGGAATAATACTTCAGCTTAGGAGATGTAGGCCTGTTTTTCAAAATAGTTTCAACCTCTTGATTGACAAAGACTGCTTTGACATTATAGTCTTTGATGATCGAGACAAATGATGAGCAATCCTCATCAAGACGCGTTGTATCAGTTGGTGGAAGCAAAATGACCACAAATCCCGCTATCCAGCAAGCATACAGACAAACTATCACTTCATCTGACAGAGGGTACATTAATATCACATGATCCCCTGATTTTAGATCCTTCTTTTCGAGGATATAAGAGCAAACAGCAAAAATTCTGTTTTCAAATTTCTTCCAGGATAACGGTTTGCTTTCCTTGATGCTAGTTCTATCAACGGAAGCATATGCCATTTCGTCTGGTTGCTTTTCTGCTCGAATCTTCAATATCTCTAGAATTGATTTAAAGTCAGTGAGTTTGAGATTCGCACGATCATCCTTACATGTTTCTCTCAAATCAAGCCCTGAGTACTGACGTTCTGCATAACTAAGAGCCTCCGTTCTCTTCTCCGAGGCATATAGAGACCAGATACCACCCTTGATATCATTTCCCCGAGGTATAGTATTTAGGGAAACTGCGATATTGAACTTGACATAGACAGAAGCTAGCTTGCCTTCTATAAATCGTCTTTTGCAGAGCATATTCGCTATCTCCATTCTTCCACTTCTTGGTGTTCTTGGTAAAACATCTGGAGAGGTGATAAGAACACAATATGGTCTCAAATTATGTCTTTCCTCCAATATTTTGAGAGCCTTAGATGCTATATCATCCATAGCAGCCTTATCTACACCGCTAATTGTCCCTAATATCGATTTTGCTGATGGAGATTCGATCACAGCCACCGATAGCTGTTCTTTATTAACTCTGATGTTGAAAAAAGAGCACTCGGATACTTCAGCTATATTTCTTGCTAATGACTTTACCAAATGGCTGGAGTAATGGTATCTGCTTTCTCCGAATTTTGGAGTTATTCTAGGTGTATCTGACTCGTCACTATTTTTCGATTGCAAGTATTGGTCATACCAAGTAACTGTTTGGCTGATTCTATCTTCATATAGTCCTAGTACATATAATTTGCCATTATATGTGAATCCAAGCAAGCCTGTTCTGACAAACTTAAGGTTAAGTATACCCTCATAATCAGAGCATTCGGCCTGAAATATTGTCTGGGTAGCTTCAGCCAATCCCCAAAAACCTCCTGAGACACAATGTGAGTCCACCCAAATCTCTCCAACTTCCATTGTACCACTTAAAAACTTGGTTTCAGGATTCACGATTGCCAAAGTGGCGTCAGGAAGTGGGTAACCAAATGATCCAATTCTAATGTACTTCAATGAGTCACCATTATCTGAAAATGTTGAACTTGGAAGGGGTCTGTCACTAACCACCTTAACTGTGTTCGTGGTCAAAGAGGCCTTGTCTATCAAAAGTTCAGACAGTCGTTCATTATCATCATTATCATCAAAAGCATCATTAGGAAGATCATCTGTTAGGGGTTTATGAAAAACACACCCCAGATTTTCTTCCTTTCCAATCCAATCTTTCATTGATACTATTGCACCTCCATGTTCATTTAAAGACAAGATAGGCGCTATCACCTGTCTTGGACTTTTATGGCCTAGCGGCTTAAACCACCTATCACTTAGCATATCATTGAACTCACAATCCACGAAAAGAGTATTGATCAAGCACCATTTAACACTTGATAAATCCACTTTAACCTTTTTATTGAAGGTTCTAGTCATCTGAGGAAATGACCGATAGTTATAGGCAACCTGCTTCAAACCCAAATAATCAGACAGGATTACAGTGACTTTGTACTTGGAAAGAATATGCGCAAACAATCCCGCAACTTCTGTTGATCTTTGAGGAGTCCATATTAACATATTTCCTGTGTATATTGTAAACAGAGCTGTGTATATTAATCCAATTGACTCTCTGGCATCCAATGTACTTAAGAAAATATTTCGTGGTCTATTATATCTTATATCCGAGCGAATAAAGGTTTTTGGGTCATAATCGGGGGCACTTGTCAAAATTGATGTTAGTGATCTCATCTGATGCATTATTGTTCTATGAGATATCACTACTCCTCGTAATTTTCCAATTGAACTTTTGGTATATTCAATATATGCAAGATCTCCAATCTTGATTATCGACGAGGCCTCTATCTTGTTTGATGAATGGAAAGTGCCTGTGCCTGTACCCATATCGGTAGTTTTCCAGATTTCCATTCCCTTTGGCCATAAATTTGCCGATCCATTACTTTGTTTGTGAAAATGCTTATAGACAGTCTCTGACATTAGACAGAGATGTGATTGAGTATCTGTCATTATTTTAACTAGTTCTCTTACCGGAAAACTGCTGCTCATTGGAACAGCCACAGTTCCTGACAAAAAGCAACCATACAGAGCAGCAACGAAATCGATCACTTCTATATTTTGGTAAACCAAACATACTCTATCACCCGGATATAATGCTGCTTTATTCTTGATCTTCTGTGCTATTTTCTCGGCCTTGAGATACAACTTCTCCCAAGAAATGGATTGGGACTCCTTTCCTTTGCTGTCAACAACTAATATGGCTGTTTCCTTCCTGTAGACTAACGCTCTATTTTTCAAACGGCTTGGAAGATTTTCAAAGCCTTTCTCTAATGTTTCCTCCTCATTTCTAGGATCCAAAGGTTTTTGCAATTCTTCGAGAACCCCTTGCTTATGACATTCACTAAGTCCATGGGAAAAGTACTCCTCATCGTAATTGGACGGCTGGCTATATGAGAAACTTTCAGTGTTATCATCAGGCTGCGATGAATCTGCCTTTGATATGAAGTCAAAATCAGCATTTTCAGATGGAGTTGATGTTGAAGTGCTAACAGTGCTGTTCATTTTTGATAAAGCCAACCCCTTCGAGGAAACGAAAGTGGAAGACACTGACGGAGTCATAGCTGAACCTGGCGAATTGATTACATCAACAGGCCCTTCCTCCAATATATCATGTCTCTTCTTTGCATATCCTTTTTCAGTGATGTATCCATCCTGGAACTCCGCTATAAGCTTCAGAAGCTGTTTCTCTACGTGTTGTGGACAGTTCCTGGGTATCGTGAAATCCATCGTTCAATTATCAAAAATACTCACTCTCCCGTCAGATACCTGAGCCTAGCCACCGATTGTCGCTTGTTCTCCCGTCTTTGTCTTCTTCCGCTGCGGTATATCTCCTCTACTACTATATTTTAAAGAAGGAAACTATTGTTCAGGCAATTAAAAATACCAATCCAAACAATCATAAAATAGTGGGGCATCAAGGGGAAATATTTGTCAGATGTTATGTAATCACAAAAAGCGTACAGACGCGTCGATGAGATGATAAATTGGTGAGATTGGGGTTCCTATGGATCTCTCTTGCAAGACAAACAGGTAATGACCTTCTATAATTTGGGTGTGAAGGACCATTGAGTAGTTGAAATTTCGATTTGTACAACCTAGAGGAATATATTAATGCTTGGAATTGAAGCCGATAAAGATGGTGAAGATACAATGTCTAGCGGATGTCTGTTTGGTACCTGTAAGTAACGAGGCGGATAATGGCCTATTTGGTTAGCCTATATTTCATATATTAACGAATTGAAAACTAGATTGGAACCGGAAATCCATCGGTTTCTGATTATGTCGCTGTTGTTGAGAAAATGGTGAGGGACAGTGGCTTGAAAAGTACTCTTCACAGCGCTGGAACCACAATTGAGGGTGAATGGACCGAGGTGATGGATTTGATCGGCAGACTTCATGAGAAGGTTCATGAGCTTGGGGTTCTGAGAGTTCATAGTGATATAAGGGTTGGAACTAGGACCGATAAGTCACAAACTGCTCAAGATAAGGTTGACATAGTTGAGAGAAAAATAACCGAGTTATAATAAAAGTACTTAGTAGATTCATGACAATATCTTGATTTTGGTTTCTATAAGTATCACTATCTAAATTTTAACGCTAACTTATAATTTGTTCCATTCACAACATTAGAAGACCTAATAATCCGACAATAGCACCAAATCCAACAGACAAAGCATTTGCTCCTGCAGTTGAAGCGCTTGAGCCAGATCCAGCATCAGATGAAGAATTGGAAGAAGTAGTGGAAGATCCTCCCATATCCATACCAGACATTCCAGACATAGTAGAGGTACTGTTAGTGGTAGAGGATCCTCCCATATCCATGCCAGCCATGCCTGACATGTCTGACATGTCTGACATGTCTGAGGATCCACTTTCCATTGCTGCTTCCATGGTCTTGGACCAGAATGCATCCAACAAAGTGATAGATTCAATTGACTCCAACTCTACCAAGGAACTTGCAGCATAATCAGCATCAACTTCAGAGTCGAAGTCAACTTCAGTGCTGTTAGAACATTGAGATCCATCATATTCAGGACCTTCCTTCGAAACGATGATATCGACACAGTTGTACATGTAGTCGTAGACACCGTAATTTTCGGTTGTACCAGCACAAATTACCTGGATAGTACCTGTCTGATTCTCTACATTGTACTCTTCTGGCAATGTCAAAGCTGGAATGCAGAAGTTTCCGGGATTTTCGAAGTCGAATGGCTCGTAAAGCAACACATCAAAATCCTCAGAAGAAGTACAATCAGCATAAGGACAGAAATAAATGGCACCAACAGACTTGTTGTGATGCATATTTATGTCTAGCGGCGATCCATTAGGACTCCATTCAAATCTAGGCAATACAACGGAGTTGTCACCACCACAAGGTCCCGTCAATTGGGTATCCCAGTTGGTTGCATTTCTTTCACCAGGGAAAGGTATTCTGAAATGGGCCTTGGCAGTTGCTGTTAACACAGCTAGAGAAATAAAAGTTTTCAACATGGACATTTTTGCTGTATAGATATAATTCTTGTTGTGAGATTAGAGCATTTGAGGGATGTAATCGGACTATTTATACCTGGTCCCATTTCTTTCTATGGTCTGAGCTGCCCATTAAAGCTATTTCGACAAAATTACCCTGGCAAAACAATACAATGACGATTGACGGAGACTCTCTGTGGTTATACCACTCACACACAATAGGAAGGAAATTGGGATGTAAATCAATTAGTCGAACAACCGATAAATGCTGGTGCTTTCCTGAACTCAAATGAGCAAATAAACGCACCTTGCTATCTTTTCATTGGCTGTTCAGAAGACGATCATTGTTTTTAGAGCTGTATAGAACCATTTAGGAAACAAGCATCAGTCCAAGTATTGCACTTGTACAATAGTTAGTCATATCGTCAGTAGCAATGCCTTGCATTCAGTTACTCTGATTATTTGGCGTAATAGTAACATCCCCAACAGGTCGAAATCTCAGATCTTAAATTTTTCAAGGCAGTGAACTTTTTCAGTTAAGCATCCCCAGATTTGGTTCTTGGAAGCCTGTACAAAATCTAAGTCGAAAGAATACGATCAGAGGAACGGCAATAATAGAGTTTACTCCAACGAAAGCTGAATTCATTACATATTTCATGAAATAGAAAAAGTAAATTATATGTTACCAATAACAACTGACTTTATGACAGTATAATCGTCTATACCGTATTTGGATCCTTCTCTGCCAAATCCAGACCAGCCGACACCACCAAATGGCAAAGCAGCCTCAGTAATGGCACCAGAGTTGGCACCAACCATACCTGTGTTCAGGGCCTCACCCATTCTGAAAACTCTGGCGTAGTTGCTGGAGAAGAAATAACCAGCAAGTCCGAATTCTGTGTCGTTGGCTAGTTCGATCACTTCCTCTTCGGTCTTAAATTTGATAAGAGGAACCAACGGACCAAAAGTCTCCTCCCTGTTGACAGCAGCAGTCTTTGGAACATCAGCTAGAATGGTCAATTGGTGGAAGTTAGCACCAAGTTTGGTTTCAATTTCACCTCCAGTCAACACCTTGGCACCCTTACTGAGAGCATCTTCGATGTGAGAAGATACCTTAGCAACAGCTCTGTCGTGTATGAGAGGGCCATGGGTAGTTTCAGGGTCTAGACCGTGACCCAGCTTAAGCTTATTAACAGCTGCAGTTAGTTTCTTTGCAAATTCATCATAAACGCCTTCTTGAATGTACAATCTGTTAGCACAAACACAAGTCTGACCAGATTGCCTTAATTTACATGCAATTGCTCCCTGTACAGCAAGATCTAGGTCTGCATCATCAAACACGATGAAGGGAGCATTACCACCTAATTCGAACGAGATTTTCTTCAAAGTGGAAGCAGATTGACCCATCAAAAGCTTACCAACTCCAGTGGAACCAGTGAAGGAAATCTTTTTAATCGAAGGAGACCCGCAAAATATAGTGCCAACAAGTTTGGTTCTTGCTTGATCCACAGGCAAGACGTTGACGGTTCCCTTTGGGAAGCCAGCCTGTTCTACCAAAGCAGCAACGGCCAAAGCAGACAATGGGGTCTCGGTTGCAGGCTTGATAACCGCAGTACAGCCTGCTGCGAGAGCAGCACCTAATTTTCTGGTGATCATGGCAGATGGGAAGTTCCAAGGAGTCAAAATACCAACCACACCTATAGGTTGTTTGTAAGTGAGGATTCTCTTTGATGGGTCTGCTGATGGGATGTTGTCTCCGTATATTCTAGGAGCCTCTTCCGAGAACCACTCAAAGAAAGATGCAGCATATTTCACTTCACCTCTAGCATCTGCCAATGGTTTACCGTTTTCGATAGTGACCAGTTTAGCCAAGTCCTCGGCATTTTCAGTCATCAAGTTATACAGTTTTCTGAGCAAGATGCTTCTTGATCTTCCTGTTGTCTCTTTCTTGAACTTATCATAGGCAGTTTTGGCATCCTGGATGGATTTTTCAACCAGTTCGATCGGTGCATTGTAGACCTCTAGCAGTTTTTCGCCGGTAGCTGGATCCTCCACATCAAACGTCTCTCCAGATTTGTGGATCCACTCACCATTCACGAACGCTCCCGTCTTGATAAGACTGGTATTCTTGATACCACACTTGGCAGCTAGCTTTTTAATATCCGCTTCTGTCGACATATTAGAATTATAATTGGTAGCAAACCTTTTTAGCTTATGGAAAGCATTCGAATAATCAAAATTTCCCCATATCGTCCAAGCTTTCTTATATATAAGATCCTAATGTTTGAGTTCTCCTCTATCTATCCTATCTAGGACATGTCTCCCCATACATGCGTCGACATACCCAGGTGGTAGCACCATCTACCTGCTACTTAATGAAAATCCCTCACCGGGCGCATTTCACTAATCTCGGGGCTCAAGAGTCTTGCAGCGCAGGGAGCCTGCCAACGAAAGACTCCTCGGCGGTCCCAACGGCCATGTCTTAGCGGATATGTCTTCCGAGTCCAAGCTTCTGGTTTTCCGCTAGCACCCGCTGAGACTGGATGACGCTCTAACAGCGCAAAGTTTTACCAAATGAGACAAACTGAGAAATATCCGAACGTGATTGTGATCATGTGACTATCTCAGTCATGTGACTTAGAATTTCAGGCGCGTCGATTTTCTCAATGACTCATTAGCTGTCGAAAACCAGAATTGCCTAATTTGGCAAGTCTGAGATTTTCCGCGGGCGGTTAGGCAGCACGGGAAAGATGAGATAGCATTATCTCTTGGGAACAGGAAGGTTTCTGAAAATTTTTCTTAGATTGGTTGATTTTGATGTTTTACTTGCCAGCAGAAGGTGATTGATCAGCAGACAGCATCACAAATCAGGTTCTTACTGAGTGAGTTGAGATTGAGGATATCAGATTGTAAAAAGTTCGCAAAGATGTCGAAAGGTAAAGTTTGTTTGGCTTATTCCGGAGGTTTAGACACCTCTGTGATCCTAGCATGGCTCTTGGAGCAAGGTTACGAAGTTATTGCTTTCATGGCCAACATTGGTCAGGAAGAGGACTTCGACGCTGCTGAAAAGAAGGCTCTTGCTATTGGTGCTACCAAGTATGTTTTGGTAGATGTCAGAAAGGAGTTCGTTGAAGACGTACTTTACCCAGCTGTCCAGGTTAACGCTATTTACGAAAACGTCTACTTGCTAGGTACCTCGTTGGCCAGACCTGTGATTGCCAAGGCACAAATTGCTGTTGCTGAGCAAGAGGGATGTTTCGCTGTCTCCCATGGATGTACCGGTAAAGGTAACGACCAGGTGAGATTCGAGCTTTCATTCTACGCCTTGAAGCCAGACGTCAAGGTCATTGCTCCATGGAGAGACCCGGTTTTCTTCGAGAGATTTGCAGGTAGAAAGGATCTATTAGATTATGCTGCCGAGAAGGGTATTCCTGTGACCCAGACCAAAGCTAAGCCATGGTCCACTGATGAGAATATGGCCCACATCTCTTTCGAGGCCGGTATCTTGGAAGACCCAGACACCACTCCTCCTAAGGATATGTGGAAGTTGACAACCGACCCTACTGATGCTCCAGATACTCCAGAGGACTTCACTGTTGAGTTTGAAAAGGGTATCCCAACAAAGCTCCTGCTCTCTGATGGAAAGACTGTCACTGACCCAGTGGAGCTCTTCATCACTGCTAATGCTATTGCCAGAAGAAACGGTGTTGGTAGAATCGACATTGTGGAAAACAGATTCATTGGTATTAAGTCTAGAGGATGTTACGAGACTCCTGGTTTGACTCTTTTGAGATCCACCCATATCGATCTGGAAGGTTTGACCTTAGACAGAGAGGTCAGAGCTATCAGAGATACTTTTGTCACTCCAACTTATTCCAAGCTGCTCTACAACGGTATGTATTTCACCCCTGAGTGCGAATATGTTAGAACTATGATCCAGCCTTCCCAAAACACCGTCAATGGTGTCGTTAGAGCCAGATGCTACAAGGGATCCTTGTCCATCTTGGGTAGATCCTCTTCTACAGAGAAATTGTATGATGCTACCGAGTCTTCTATGGACGAGCTCACTGGATTCCAACCTCAAGAGGCTACCGGATTCATTGCTGTACAAGCCATCAGAATCAAGAAGTACGGTGAAAAGGCCAGAGAAGATGGCAAGTTGTTGACTCTTTAGATGTTCTCGTTTTACTGCTAGTTCTTTCTAGCTCTATTTAGCTCTACTTAGCTCTACTTAGCTTCCCTTCTCAAATCAATGTTAATGTCACTATCTGCTTATCTAATATCGGGCAAGAGCGATCTTCATCTGCCAAAATAATTTATGTGTCTATACGGTGGACGACGAGTGAGGTCAGAAAAGACATAATTAATAAAAAAGTGTAGGCAAATAAAATTGAGATTGTTGGCAAATGGCGGCAGTTGACAAAGACTAAAGACGATAGTTGCTTGCCAGGCAAAGACAGGCAGAAACAGGGATAGATATATAGAGGGATAAGGGTTTTGTATAGTATTGTGAAATTTTGAAGCAAGCTGAAACGACGAGTTATAACGGAAGTTTTAGGATCGATCTTTTGTTTTACAGGACAAAACAAGAAGGTGTTCACAGTTATTTGTAAAAAACACCATTTTCGGTGGAAGTTTTATCACATATATGACCACGAGGATTATAAGAGGTTGAAAAGAAAGGTTTTCAATTGAGTTATATAAAGCACTCCTCAAAATGAGTGAAAGAGGACCAGATCAATGGTTCGAAGACATCAAAAATTGCAAAGCATTGCCTGAAAATGACATGAAACAACTATGTGAAAAGGTGAAGGATCTTTTAATGGAAGAGTCTAACATTCAGCCAGTGCGCTCACCTGTTACTGTTTGTGGAGACATCCATGGACAATTCCACGATCTTTTGGAGTTGTTCAAAATCGCAGGTGGCTTCCCAACGGGAACCAGCTTGAGCACTAATTACATATTCCTGGGCGATTACGTTGATAGGGGGTACTTCTCACTGGAAACGTTTACTCTATTAATGATACTAAAGGTGAAATATCCCCAGTATATTACTCTAGTGAGAGGAAATCATGAATCCAGACAGATTACTCAGGTTTACGGCTTTTATGAAGAATGCCTCAATAAGTACGGCTCGACCATGGTTTGGAAATACTGCTGCCAGGTGTTTGATTTCTTGACGTTGAGTGCGATTATAGATGGAAAAATATTATGCATTCATGGTGGACTTTCTCCTGAAATAAGAATGCTAGACCAGATTAGAGTTCTAAGTAGAGCTCAAGAGGTGCCCCATGAGGGTGGTTTTTGCGACCTTGTGTGGTCTGACCCAGATAATGTTGATACCTGGGCAATTTCTCCGAGAGGTGCAGGATGGCTGTTTGGCGCAAAGGTTGCAAGAGAATTTAATCACATCAATAACTTGCAATTGATTGCAAGAGCTCATCAGCTTGTGATGGAAGGTTTCAGATATCATTTCCCTGACAAGGATGTTGTCACGGTTTGGTCAGCTCCAAATTACTGCTATCGTTGTGGTAATGTCGCCAGCGTCATGAAGGTTGACGATAACCTGAAAGTTAATTTCCAAATCTTCAGTGCTGTGCCTGACGATACTCTCAAGATCAACCCTACTAAAAACCAAAAGTCGGGTAATGAATACTTTTTATGAATGTTATCTTCCCTTTGTAGAGTTACGACTGTTTGATGAATTATTTTTATTCATGTTTAATATTCTGTTTGATTCCTTTTGTATATTTCTCTCATTTGGCAATATCAAATTATATGATAGTGTATATCTTGCGACATTTCGACTTTACTCCAAATGCATTGTTCACTTATAAGGATGTCTTTTAAAGCTGTTAGTTTCTATTCTGTGATTTGGAGACTGATGGTCAACATCGATAATCAAAATGATCACCATTTTGGCACTCATTTAACACCCGTTTTTATCATCTACCCCTCAAGCGTGAACCCCACAGCGTGTAATATTATGTGCACGTATATTAAATTGGCAGAGTATTAAGGCTAATCGATTTGATGACATAGAAAAACCATATCATATAAGGCAAATTAAAATGTGATTGATGCTTATTAAGTTTAATGTTTATACATATATATGTTTAGGAATAGTGGCAGTCAATCCTTACTTGAGTGCTGGGTATTTTTCAGTGGAATATTGCAGAAACTGGATTTGTCATCGAGTGAAAAAGTGCGATTGACTCGATAAACGAACAGTACGACTAGCATAACGGAAGATAAGAGGAGTAGGTAGAAATGATGTCTCCTTCAGTAGATATCGCATCTTCCAGTAGTGGATTCAATCAACATTCCTACTTAAATGGGAAAAAAGGCACTGAGTCAAAGGTGGAATCGAAAGTTCAAGAGTCGAAAGACACAACGAGTGATTCGAATCTTCAGATTAATGTTTCATCCCCGCAATCTGTTTCATATCCTGACTACAGACCAGGTAACCGTGTGAGAACGCCCTTCAACATACCAACTCAGAGGCGATTGGAAACATTGGCCGTGTTCCTTCATGTTAGCTCAATTGTCGTTCTTCCGTTCATATATTTCTTCATGTGGTGTTTTCCAATATTCTGGCCATTTTTATTATTTTACACCATCTTCTTGTTCACATTCGACAGAACTCCATCCAATGGTAAATCTAAGAGCAGATTTTCTCCATATATGAGAAGTCTCACACTTTACAAATACTTTGCAAGTTACTTTTCGGTGACCTTCCACAAAATGGCTGATCTAAAACCTACTTATACCAACCAAGAGTATGATGTGGAAGTCTTCGAACTACCAGGTCTGTTAACTCGAGTAATTCCTTCTCAGATCTTATCCCTTTTGAACAGTTTTGGCCTAATAGGTAAAAAGATTGTTAAGAAGACCAAGGAAATCCGAGTTGGACCAAGGTATATCTTTTGTTATCACCCACACGGAGTTATTGCTATGGGTGTAACAGCAGGAATGACAGTAGATGGAGTAACTTTCACCAAGATATTTCCAGGGATCAGAATATTTGTGACAACTTTAGTGAACCAATTTCACCTTCCTTTCTATAGGGACTATCTGTTGAGTTTGGGATGCACATCTGTCTCTAAAAAGAACATTAAATCTTTATTAAATCAGGATGAGAGTCTAGTAATAGTTGTTGGTGGGGCCACAGAAAGTTTACTTGCAAAACCTGGTCTGAATTCAATTGTACTAAACAGAAGGAAAGGTTTTATAACTATGGCCTTAGAGGCTTGTGGAAGACCTGCGAACCCTGACGGTGATGAAAGTAATGACGATATTTCTTTGGTTCCTGTTTATGGCTTTGGAGAAAACAACATTTATGATGTCTACTATACTAATGACGCTGAACAGGTAGATAGGAATGAGGGCTACATAAAGAAATCCTTGAAATGGTTTCAATTATGGTTGAAGAACAATATTGGTTTCACGGTTCCTATAATTGCTTCAAGAGGAATTTTAAATTATGACTTTGGTTTATTACCATACAGACGACCAATTGATGTAGTTTTTGGAGCACCAATACCCATCAAGAGGCTTAACGGACTGAAACCTGGAGATCCAGTTACTAAGGAGGAAATTGACTACTATCACGGGATATATGTTGACTCTCTCCAGAAGTTGTTCCACGATAATAAAGAAAAGTATCTCACTAAATGGGATCAAGAGCTGATTATCGTCGAATAGTGAATTAGGACATTGTTATCTCTTTTATGACGCGATCTGATTCTAATTTCTTTTGTTTTATTCTCAATTAAAGCATTTTTTGACGTTATCTATATTTGATATGATGTATCATACGTATTACTTTTCACATTTCCGCTTGGCTGGATTAAATCGTGGTCAATTAGTACTTGTTTGACAACTCCATTAACAATGTTTATAGCTTCCATATCTCTTATTGAGTGCATGATCAATTGAGGAAAGCAGGACATCTGCCGAATTGGTGGAATATCTTCGATTAGCATTGATTTAAATCACAGTTGATTAGTTCAATTGAAATCTGTTTAATGGACCAAAACCGTTAGTGCAATCTCGGTTAATTTTGATGAGTTATTGAGAAAGACCGGTAATCTTGTATCGAGAGGAAAGAGTCTATTTCAAGTCATCAAATGAATTGCCACTTTTACAGCAGACTCGTCGATCAGCTCTTATCAGCCTGATTTTAGATCTTTCTGTTCTGGCCTCTGCGATACAGCCACAAAATTCATGAAAGTTTCTGCATATTGAATGGGATACATTTTTTGATTTTCATATCAGTTCAGCATGATGGACCCGGTCTTCATAGATGTCTATTCCACTTTATTTAGTACTCAAAATAACTCTCAGATAAGACAAAAAAGGAAACTGATACGATACGATTCCCAAAAAAATTCAAGAGATAAGCATGTCCAAATTTGTTCACCCTCACGAAATTTATTGATAAGCTAGATAGCCAGAATACATTTCAAACTTTCAGCTCATGTGACTCCTCGACAATCTGAACAGAATCAACAACAGGATCAGATGATTTTGTTGAAATTATTGTATTTTGGGAGCTGATCTCATCGTGTGGAATCATACCTAGGCCACGGGCTTCTTCAGTGGTGAATGTGCCGTAATAATCATATTCATCGAGACTTCCTGCATCTTCAATAGGCCATATTCTACAAAAAACATAGTATGTGAACATGGCAGTAATGAATCCAAAGAACATATTGCCCTTGTAGTAATTATACATGCCATCGTTTATGTATATGGATGGGGTGATGTCATGAATCATTCCAGGAAGATTGAGAGAAAAGGCGATAGTCCAAGCCGCCAAAGCTCTAAAGTTGCATCCATAGGTGAAGTAATAAGCTCCTGATTTATCCCCAGTATACAAATCAATAAGCTTTATCTTCCTCTGCCTTATCATCCACATATCACATATCAGAACGCCCAGTAATGGAGTCATGAATACGCCGAAAGACCCCATAACAGTCAAAAATACTGAAGCAGTGTTGTAAAAAGTCCAAGGACAAACCACCCAGGACAGCAGAGCTGAGATTATTGAGCCACGGAATATATTCACATATTTAGGGAAAACTCCAGCAAGATCCATTCCAGACGGAATACCAGTGTCAACTACCGAATTAGAGATCTGAGCCATAGTGTAGCCAAGGGCACAGAAAAATGCAGCTGCTCTGGATTTTGGTGAATAATCGTTATCCAGCCAATATTGTAAGATATCAAGAGGATTCCAAAGAGTCACACCGTAAACTTTCATTAAACATGATGTGGTTATGATACCCATGGCAGGAACAAGAGTGGAAAACACCCAAAGTCCCATAATATTTCCAATAATAGGATCGTGTTTCTTAGTAGCAAATCTAGTGAAATCTGATTGATTTGTTATTCCGGTTACAAAACCTCCGAATGTGATGGAAAGACCACTCATCCAGATCCAGCCCAACTCTCCACCTGTGGCAGTGGTAGTATTTTCCACCAAAGGACCAAGAGACCCTGCCTGGACCCTTGCCCAAATGACCATACCCAGCATCACAAAGAAATTGTAAGCTGATGAAATAGCCACAGGAATCGCAACATTTTCCGGCTTAACCTTCAGAATAATCATACATAGTAATTGAAATACAAGAAAGGAAATACAATCCTTTGTTGTCATGTTGACACTTTCGGGGAAAGTGTTTTTCATGTTTTGAAAAGTTGGAAAGATAGTAGAGAGAATTGCACCAATACACAACCCACCCATCCATGCATTATTACCGTACCATACAATTCCCAAAATGTATCTCATTGCAATTCCAAGTCCTGATCCATATATGCCGAAAACCTGCCTTTGATTAACCGTGAATCCAATGTGAAACTTTGCACCAACATATCCATTCAAGATAGCGGCTAGAAGAGAGAAAAACTTGGCCACTATCATCACACCAACTGTCTGAGGGATTGATAGTCCCAGTTCAACCAACGATGATCCACGAGTATATCCTGATGGGTTAAAGTTACCACAGTTCCAAAACCCCATGAAAGTCCAGGTATTCCATGTTCTTCTTTCGACAGTCAACGGAATTATGTCTATATTCGACCATCTGTTCGGTTTTGTAACAGCACCACTATGCGGAACCTCTAACCTTTTAATAATTTCTTTGAATCCCATTACTTCTTAAACTTGTTACTCTTTGTTTTTTAACTGAGTGGTTTAGTGTTATTAGAGTATTAGAGGATATATATATATATATTTCAAACGTTCTGTAGATATATCGTCTCAATCAGGTATACAAAGAGATATGATTTGAAAACCGTGAGATTTTCCTAATTAGGAATACGATAAGAAATTGAGATCTTCCCTAAGCAATTTCAGTTGATAAGATAATCTATCTAATCTATCTTTACCTGATTAAATTCCGAAGCAACAGAAACTGTAGGTAATCCTTTTCCAATAGGCTTGTACT
This sequence comes from Ogataea nemodendra, assembly GCA_030567775.1. NCBI lineage: Eukaryota > Fungi > Ascomycota > Pichiomycetes > Pichiales > Pichiaceae > Ogataea > Ogataea nemodendra. The sequence goes on from JAJLSV010000013.1 coordinate 632,522, forward strand.
CAATATGTTCAAAGCCTTCAAAGCCCTGTGGCCCCCCAACATTTAGAGCCTCTGGTGTCGTCCATTTCTCCGATGGGGAAAACAGCATAACATAGACTATAAGCCCGTATCGATAATCCTGAGTTCCGACAGCATTACCATCGCAATCTACAAATGTGATGATATCAGGCACACTGCAGACTGGAGTCTCTTTCCCATCAGGTGCTACTTTAAGAACTACAATGTTCTCGTTTTTGAAAGGAACTCTAATTTTGTGGGACTTATCATGAATATCTTCCACATCTACAGTTCCAAACCCATACCCACCTTTCAATATCTTCTCTACTAGAACAATCTTACCAGTCATCAAGCATTTGGATGCCGAAGGTCCACCAGTTGCTTCGATCAATCTTTCAGGTAAGTGGTCCAAGTCAGAACTCGATCTAGAAAGAAACACAGCACGTCCAATTCTCCAGGACAACGATAAGGTGTCTTTTATATTTTCCCTCTCTAGTTGATCAACAGTAATAGAAGTAGCACACAAAGCGCCTTGGCAGCCTTGATTATAATGAGAATCACGCATTATAGCTTCGGCTTGCTTGTCATCAGTAGCAGATTTAATGAATATTTGCATACCATTGCCGTCAGATAATGCCATATAAGGATATCCTTTTAAATGATTATATACGGAAGTAGTACATTGCCAGCACGTTGGATAGGCTCTACCTTCAGTATCTGCATCTACAAAGGGAATACCTTTCTTGGAAGCAACCCATAGGCCAGAGAATCCATTAACGCCTCCTATTTCCAAGTCGTGCACCGCGCTTGTCTTTTCTCCCTCATATTCTTCAATGAAATCGACGACTTCAAGTAGCTCATCTGCATGCATACGCTCGGAAGTGATCACCGGAGATCCAAATATTGCAACCTTGACAGTTTTTCCTTTTCCATTGGTCACTTCTCTGAATTTTTCAGCAGTCCAAACTTTGATTTCACTGCCTTCTCTTATTTCTTTCTTCAGTTCAATAACACAACCGCTAGTCTCTCCACCTCCTCCACAGCCAAGAATATATGTTCCGACTCCAATGAAGTCAATATCAATTTCGCTCAAGAACCACTCATTATTGATAACTTTAGGAGTATATTTTGAATAATCTATAGGCTCTATTACGGCCTTAGAAGCTTTGGAATTCTTCATAATCTTTTGAGAAACATAATCTTTCTGTGAGACGATATCTAGATCGTCGAGCTTCACTGCCGCATCATAATCGACTTCACCTACAACTTTGACTTCAAAATGATAAACGTTATTAACGTACGGAATTGCATCCGAAATTACATTAACAACCTTAATAGAATCGAATTTTGAACCTCTTTCAATAAGGAGTTTAGTTGCTTTTTCAGTAAGCTCGACAATTGCCATCTTTTTCTCAGCATCGGTTCCATTGTTTGATCTGATTTCACTTTGAGTAGACGAAATTCTTCCTAAAGCTGCACCTATAGCGTTGGCTACCTGAAAATAGCGAGGCTTGATAACCTTAGAAGCTCCGTCCAGAATATCCGGTGCCAGAAAAGATCCGCCTCCAACGCAAATGACTGGAATCGGATCTTGGGAAGTCTTCATTCGATCGATTACCTTTTCTAACATTTGCTTTAAAGTGGTTTGATATCTTTCTTTGAAACTGAAATCAAACTTCCCAAGGATCCTCGAGGGTTCTCCCATATATAATTCTTCCGGTAAGGATTTAACTCCTGAGCTATCCACCAATTTTGAGAGAGTCACATCAGATGTTGTTATTGTGACACCTCCAAATATTATAGACCTGGTAATAATTTCAGCACCAACAGACTCGGGACCAATGGTAAGATTCTCACCATTATCTCTAACAATTGAACCCCCACCAAGTCCAATTGACTCAACATGAGGCATGGAAAAGTTTATCTTCACACCCCCAACGTATGAATAAGTAGACGATTGCCTTGGAAACCCAGTAGACAAAAGCTGTCCAACGTCGGTAGTGGTTCCCCCAATGTCACAAACAATTACGTTTCTGTCAACAACATCAGGATCTCCAAAACACAAAATTGCTGCTCCTCTCATGGAGTTTGTTGCACCAGAAGAAAAGGTCCTAATGGGAGTCTCAAGAGCATCCTTCACAGATAAAACGGTTCCATCATTCTGTGATAATTGAACAGTACAGTTCAATCCAATTTCGCTGATGCTGTGAACAAACGAATTGATGATGATGCGTCCAAACTTTTTGATAGATGCGTTCAAGATAGTAGCATTTTCCCTTTCAACATAGCCAACTCCAGAGATTTCATGTGATAGTACGACATCGCTTCCCGGTAATTCTTCAAGAATTATATCTCTTGCTCTCAATTCGTGAGCAGGATTCAAATTTGAGAACGTTGCAACTACAGCCACAGCACTAATTCCTAGCTTCTTAATTTCACCACAATGGTATCTAATAGCACTCTCGTCTAATGGCTGGATATCTTTGCTGTTAATGTTGGAGCCTCCGTTCATGAAAGCATGATAACCATGGAGAATTTTTGCTAAATCTTCTGGAAAGTCCCCAAAAGGAGGTAAGCTCTTTCCATACGGACCACATAATCTAAAAACTGCGACCTTCTCCAATCTTTTAACATCCCTCTCAACAACAGCGTTAATAAAGTGAGTAGTACCAATAGTCACAGACACGATTTCTTCTTTTAAGATGTAGTTCTTTGGATCTTCAAGAATGGATTTAATAGCAGTCTGAATACCATCTGAAACATCAGGAGTAGTCACTGACTTTTTCCAGGCTATTACACCTTTGCTTTCTTCAGAAAGCCTTGTAGGATCTAGAACAACCAAATCTGAGTTGGTTCCTCCAACATCCACACCAATAATCAATTTTCTTTGCCCAGTCATTCTATAATTTATTTAATCTATTTCTTTGTCTGAATATGTTTGTCCTTCGTGGGTTATCCATGCTATACTTTATAACCCCTGTGCATATTATATCTTAAGATATACTTTCCATCGGACAATTCTCCCAAAACGGAAAATATTGAGATTTTCCTTACATAATTTATTCTTCGTATCACCTTCCTATTTAGGAAGGTGATACGCATCGAGACACGGTTTTGCTGTTTTTATAAATTTGTTGTTGTTCTACCAATTCTTAAGCAGCCACAAACAATTCTCCTATCTCAAGTGAACGTTAAAAGTCCTTATTATATCTTATCTGCATGTTTTTATTGTTTTTATTGTTAAATTGTGATAATCCTTTAGTTTAACTTTGTGCTTTGCCCTTTTCACCGTAGATTTTCATAATGTAGAAAAAAGCATCGTTCACAGGTTTATCAAAAGATGTTATCATCTGAGAAGTTTTTGCAGAGGTAATGGCTTCAAAACCAATTTCCAGTATAACTACCGAAAAGTCTATCAGTGAAAGGGGTGCTTTCAGTACCAAAATGTATGTGAATTCCAACAACAATACTAGCCTGTTGGAGAGGTACTGGTTGGAAACTGTTATGTGTCTATCAGAACCAATTCATCATCCAAAGTGCTATAGTCTCTTGTTAGAGGGGGCAAAAGAGCCAGGGTATACTCTACTGCCTATATTCTCGGAATGAGAGCCTGCCATGATTGAACTCATTTACAAACCTATTGACCATCTTGTTGACAATTCTGTTGGCAGTCCTACACACCAATGTATTGACTCCTCCTCTGTAGACCTATCGACTGCCCTATTGAAAAGGAATCCATGCAAGCTCAATTGCATTCTCTTGAATATTCTATAGAGAAGTTGGTAGATGTTCCCACTAGACTGGGGCTATATCAATATGTCTAATGGAAATGAATTATACATTGATAACAAATTGCTCTCCTAAGTTCGATATGCTTCAACTACCGTAGAAAGGGTTCGGGATTATTGATTACCCTAAACTTTTATATCGATATGATCATTTTAGACCACTTGATGGTAATCAGATTTCATAGAATAATCAGCCATTTCTTGATTTCGTATGGCCAATTTAATCAAGCTAACCTATATTACTTCAACTAGGAAAAGTTTCCGCAGATCAGTCATTCAGGCTACGCCTTGTGGGACCACTATGTAAGAATTTCCAATATCACAAAGAGTCATAATATTCTCAAAGATAGGGTTCAAGTATCAGAAGGTTTCTCTGATGAAGTAGCAAATAGCTATAAAACTTCACTGTAATCATCCTATTATTTGCAAATTATAAGGATGAAAGCAAAAATACAAATCTCAAAGAATGCTATCAATCACTTTCTGAACCTTATGTTTTTTTATCAAATCCAACCAAAAAAGCAATATGATCACGCTGCTTTAAACGTGTTTGGTGTGGTACATTAGTTGCACTTTAGGTCTAAATTTCTTTCAAAAGTGAGCTCTAATGATGGATTTAATCTGGGAAAGCTAGTCAGCATACAGAAGAAGTTTGAATTTGAACCGATCCAGGATAGAAGCTTGGCACTCCTGAGTTATGTAATTATCTTAATGCATGCACATCACAAAAAACTAAAATCTATCATGAGCCGGATTCCAAATATCCTGTTGGTGATCAAAATAAGCATTAATCTATGTGGAGGAAACATCATCCGTTATTCTCTGGCAAATAAGAGCAATATTCTGGAAGATATACGAAAGGAATTTGGATTCTAACCACTGAGGTTGATCCATTCTTCGAATTTCAAATACAGATTCCTCAAACCTGCAAATTACGAAGTAAAATTTACAACCAAACAAGCAGACACAAAGTCTTCTAAAAAGTTGTGGGTATACATTGACTTCTCCGGCAGATGACCGAGACATGGCTGTTATAATTGAGCAACCTCAACGGGATCTGAAAACATTGTATTCCATGCCATACTTCTCAACCTGTTCTTACTGTTGTGATTGGGCTGTCTATATCTGTGGATCTATTGCAATTCTACTATCAGAAGACAGAATATTTTAAAATTTCATTGATGTTCTTGGTGCTCTGAGAATAAATGGTATTTATACAGCAAAAAACTCAGTTAAAAGACTCATTAATCTTCATTCTTCTCTAATCTAATCTAATCTAATCTAAAACTTCAACAGATTATCTTGCTAGCTGCGGTTCTTCTGTTAGGGTCAGCGATATGTATTTTATCTGTCCTTTTTGTCGGTACACTACCTTTGGTTTTTGGCCAAATGGTGTGAGGAGTACTCTAAAAAGCTTAGCGTCGACAAATTTATGGTTGCTCGATCGACCTCACGGAAAAATAAAAGATGCATAATGTTGGTGTGAGGTGTCTACTCAAGAATATTCATTTTATGACCAAAATTCAGCTAAATCAACAAGATAACGAATTCTTGAAAACTTTTTCATTCACAATTTTAAGACAGTTATGTGAAACATTGCAATCACAATGTAAGATACCACTATATATATAGTATTGTGTTGTTTTCGAAAGTAACCAATATAGAAATCAAATGTTTTTAGAAATCTGCGTTTCTTGATTTTAATGGATTTTTTAAAATTGTCTCACAGAAATCAAAAGAAAATATTCTTGTATTTGTTGTAAACCATTGATTCTAGTTCGGTAAATCATTTTAATATAAAAATATCGATATATTCCTCTAATATTGTTGGAAGTATATTTCAACTTTACTAGATATGATTTCGTATCTTGTTTACCTTGAGACACGATTTCGTGTTTCTTATTATTGTTTACTTTTCTTTGTTTGATTGTGACCTGTAATTAATAATAGGTCAGTTATGTGTGTAACACAGATTGGTATAAATAGGGGTTGTTTTCCCCTATACTTCATACCAATCTTCTCTATATATGACTTCATATATTTGAGGAAAATATTATTTATTCATTATACAATCCACCCCTTATTTATAGTAAAAATAAAGAGGCTGATTTTCAGTGTTACTATTAATAGAAAAAGGTGGCCGAGCTTCTGATACAGCTGAGCCATGTAACCTCTTGAAGCTAATTAATTCTTTCTTGGTAATCCATAGTACTAAATTGATTAAGGTATAAAATAAAATATATTTTCCTCACTTGTATATGAAATTATATAAAGTGATATAAGAGGGAAAATCACCTCTTATTTATAGTAATAAAAATCAGATGGCTGGTGTTACTATTAATGGAAGCAGGGGGCTGATTTTATCAGAAACCAACCATCTCACCATTTCCTAAATAGGAAAAAGTTAACAAGATACGAAATCATATCTTGTAAAGACAAAAGTAATTAGAATGAGATACGAAATCATATCTAACAATCAACTCTTCTGTTGA